>CP125978.1:219722299-220322299 GCA_030063025.1 Avena longiglumis | reverse complement strand
GACAACTAGGATCATCTCCCATCGTCAGCATTGCATGTGACCCCGAAGATGGAGCTTCGCCTACGCTACAGTTATTATTACGTTATTCCGCTGCTTGAGTTGTATTAAGAACTGGATCATGAGATCCTTATTTGTGTAAGACCTTATGTATGATTTGTAATGGATGATGTACTGTGGTATCCAATTCTGTTATGTCTCGCAAAAATGGTAATCCTGGTATTGCGATGTATGGCATAACAGGCATCTGGGATTAAAAAACCGGGTGTTGACATATTTTCAAATATTTCATACTTCTCTCTCATTAAGTGAATATTCACTCGAATTTCCGGAGAAAGCATATGAAGTTGAAATCCATCGCTTAGGACTACACATAACAGACTACATACATCGATATGTATAGATTCCAATAATTTAGTCGATCGTTCTTCTTTGGCCTTTTGAATGAAGTTTTAATTATCCTGAGAAAAGTCTCACAAGCGTCACTTGATCAAATAGAAGACTCCAAAAATCGATGAATATGGATATTCTTCATGTTTTCTTTCCAATATAATTTAAATGGCGATGTCACTTCGTAAGTGATCTTTCAATCATTTGTCTTGTGACATTTTAGCATTACTTTTTATGGATGTGATTTCTCCAACTAGATTTGTAAATCATCCATCTTATATGGAATACGGTAATTATTTGAACAATCTTTGTTCTCATAATACCTGATTTAAATAACGATTATTAAAACAAATCTTGAAGGCAAGCTTTGATATCAACGAGAAATACGAACAATGGTCTGTTTGTTTTTGATGAACATCATCACATATTCTATTGCTAGTTACTTAGGCCATTGTAGTTCATGAATTTCGTCATTCTGTATGATATTTCATACCAACCAATTCGGTATCCAATACCCAAGAACCATATTGTTCAACAAGCAAAGAATACAACCATAACATGTATATCATCTATATACCTAAACTGGATATTTCCATTATTTTCTTTTCTACCAAATATATTTTATAGATTCCCTTTCAGCATTTCCTTTTCCTTTGAAAAGAATCTATCAACATCAACAGTGGCGCCATATACATGACACATAGTCCAAAGCATGTATATTCAAATATTAATACCTTTGGACTTGCACTTTGAAGTAGAACACCATCATCAAATGATCAGCATTCTTTCAAAATCCATTCTTTAGTAATATTTTAGTGTAGTAAACACTTTACATACATCTTCTATTCATCCTTATCATGACTACTTTCATGATCAAGCTACTGCATCTTATAAAGGCGAATCGTGAGTATAACATTACTTTCCAAAACCCTTTTGGATGATTAGGATGTCTAGCATCTCCAAACTTTGCAAATTATCATCCAATATGAGAACATACATTATACTCTATCATATTGCAACCAAAACATTGTTTTAGATATCGTTATTTCTGCCTCATATGATAGTTTCTGAAACAATTCTTTTATCTCCTAAACAATCTTGAATTTTAAATCAAGAATCATGGAGGCAAACATGATACTTAAGATACTAACATTGGAATTGTTACTCTCGATTTAATAATAATTATTAAACTTCACGGAGTAAATAGAGTTTGTTGAAAGTTCGCAATAGGACTTTAAACTTTAGATTGACACTCAACACAATACGATAACAGTTCGTAAAGTAAATATCCAGAAGTCTATAGTTCTATTATCTCAATTACAACTATGCATAAGGTGGTGAACGAATGCCAATGACTACAACAAATTATGAAAATTCACTTTGATTTAATTTATGATAAATTGAGTTCTACTAATCTGTCAACACCCGGATTTTTAATCCCAGATGCCTCTTATGCCATACATCGCAATCCCATGATTACCATTTTTGCGAGACATAACAGATTTGGATACCACAGTACATCATCCATTACAAACCATACATAAAGTCCTACACAAATAAGGATCTCATGATCCAGTTCTTAATACAACTCAAGCAGCAGAAATACGTAATAATAACGGTAGCGTAGGCGAAGCTCCATCTTCGGGGTCACAGGCAATGCTGACGATGGGAGACGATCCTAGTTGTCGTAACCTTCCTGGGGTCCTTCGTCCCGGTACTCCTCTTCATAGTATGGCCATGGGAATAGCCAGGGACAAAGCCATGAGTACTCTTTAAGTACTCGCAAACTAATACTAACAAGTGAAGGGGATTTTTGTAGTAGGACACTAAGCTCTAGGGTTGTTTTGCAAAAAGCCAGATTTACCTCTACTAACTTCAGAAGCAAGAAAAGCTAGTTGAAATTTCATAACACCTAAGTGGGAACTTGTATTTCATACCACAACTCTGTTGTGGTCAAGTCAAAATCTCAATTCTTTTCATAAGTCATTTGGAAAATATCTGACGGGGGAACAGTATGGCCACTCCAACTGTCCATAACCGCGAACGCGGCTATTCGAATAGTTTGACACTCTGCAGAGATTGTACACTTTCACCACAACATTTGATACATCCATCAGGAACAAATCCTGAATTCACCATACTTAGTACGCGGATAATCAGTCCAAACCTTTCAATTACACGCCCTAGTATAAGCACCTCTCCTGTGAGTTTGGCCTCCTAACCATGACCAACTGTCATCTTGGGTACTGTACAGGTGGATAATCTTCACAAGGTATCCTCAACTTAGACCTTGGCCATGAGGGAACCCATACTAAATTATATAAGTTTCCAGTCAAGCCCTACCCAATTCTCGGGTATTGTGGTTGTACGGTAAAATTGGAATGGTATCGCATCCAGACAACCATCAGTTTTATAAAGGGCTAAGGCTCATGCCTTAACATTTTCATCATCCAAATCATCTGGTGTTCAGAAACACATGTCAAAACATCTTAGTAGAATGACTCATCATTCTAAGGTTTTCATAACCATTTTCCACCAAGTATTCCCATCTAAAGTTGGTCAAGTTTTATGCTTAGCACTAGCATCTACAAGTGGGGGTGAGTACTAATGAGGGATGATAAACAAGTGGAGTTTAACTAAGTTCAATCTCATGCCTTAGGGTGACATCAAGATTATCTAGCTTAAGCCAAATTTAATGCTCTTTATGCAACCTTCAATTATCTTCCTAGAATCTACAAGTCACTTAAGTAGACTCAAAGTAATAGCTTTGATAAATAAATAAAGTATAAAGCTTGCAAGTAAAACTAGGAGGGGGTATCAAGTGGGTATGATCACATATGCTTAAGGCATCTAGTGGTCATGGTAACAAGCAAGTATTAGCTTGCATCAGTATCAGTATAGGCTTGCTAAAGTAGAGTATCTTGCAAGTGTTAGCTTGCACATTCAACTAGTAGTATTAGGCTTTCCTTGTGCAGAGCAGTGGTTGAAGTTTTCCTCGGCTTGTTCTTCCTAGTATCCTCATTCCACCTCGTATCCTTGGTCGGTACTAGCGTCTATAAATAATTATGAGGTACACAATCACCAAACAATACTTAACTACTTTCAATCATCACACACAAAAGGGTTCTATAGATGATGTAGCATCATCACTAACATTCAAGATTAAAGCCTTTGTCTTATTTATTTTATTTTTAGAAAAGTAATCTCTACTCATTGAAAAACTACTTAAGATTTAATATTCTCCAACTCAAACATGGGATCATGTTGACACATGTCATCACCACATATTTCAGTACATGGGAATCTGATTTAAAGTGGTGTCACAATTTAATAAGGTTTACCCTCTTATTTTAAATAAAATAGTGACTAGAAATGCCTATGTTGCATTCTTTTATTACTTGAACATTATTTCTGTAAGTAAACCCATATGTTTTTATATCTTCTGAAAGGTATGATCAAATGTGATTTTTGAGAGTTGGAATCAACTCAAAAGCTATTATGGTTCAAATTTGAAAAATGTTTGAATGCAGAAAATCTTCTGAATTGTTATTTTTACCAGGGTTGATCTACAGATCCAAATGATTTGAATACAACAGTCTTGGATTAAGCATTTCAACACCTTTCTACCGAAATTGGTTTCATGCAATTTGGTTCAATGAATCTAGCTGGGTTGATTTTTGAAACTAGGTACAGAACTGAGTTTGAATGAAAATAGAAAAAGATAAATTCAAACGAGTGGGCTACGCGGGAAGGGTTATTGGGCCGGCCCAGTGTCACTCCGCAGGGCGGGGAGCAACTGACAGGGGGTCTACTGGTCAGTGGCTCATAAAATGTGAAGCGGTACGAGGCGATGTGGTGCATTGGATTAGAAGTGAGATCAACGGCTGAGGGTCGTCGTCGACGATGAACAAGTCACCGGCGAGCTCGAACCCTAGTGGCTCGGTGGGGGTGCATAGGGGGCATACCGGGGCTCTAGTGGCGATGGCGAGGCGGGCAAACGACAAAGTCGACGACGGCGAACTCAGGGGTGGTCGCGGCAGCTCCGGGGGTGGTCGAAATCAATGTCTCCCTTCTTCTCCAGAGGTGGCCTGCTACGGCGCAATTCCGGCGAACTACTGCTCCTCGTGCTCCGGCTAAGGGATGGAATGATCAGTGAGATGAGTGGAGTGAGATGGTGTGAAGAAATCGAGCGGGGGTCTTCTCCTTTTATAGGCTCGACGGCGAGACCGAGAGGGATGGGCAGGCGACGGTGGCGACACGGCTACGGGCGGCTAGAGGCATGGCCGAGGTTGGCGGTCGACGGGCGGTCTCCTGGCGATGCTCTAGAGCTTAAATGCCCGTGTAGGGGCGGTGGCAAATGGTCGGGAACGCGTGATGCTCTGCGAGGCAGAGGCGGCGAACTCCACGACGAGCGGTGGCTACGGGGTACGGGCGGTGAAACGAGCATGTCTGGTGGTCTCCTGGGACGGTGGGGTACATGCTGGCGGGCGGCGAGGGCTCGAGGTGGTCAGGTTGCGTGGAAACGGCGCGTGCTCTGCGGTGCGCATCGGCATGGTCGACAGCGGCGCGGGCGCGGCGTTCCTGGCAGTTCTGGTGGCTGTCTCCGATCTAGGGTTGGTCGAGAGGGGGCGGTGAGGCATGGGCTGCATGCTAGACAAGGTTGGCACGACTAGTTCTTCTCCTAGCTTGTTGTCCACACTAGGGTGACATGGGTGCTCTCGGCCTGCTCACCATTGATGACAATGGCTAGCTTATAGTGGTGCTAGAGGTTAGTTAAGGGTGCTAGCTGATCTACTAAGGCTAGTTGTAAACAGAGAGGGAACAAGGTTGGCCAAAACACTGCTCAACATAGTTTTTTTGATTTTGTTGATTTGAGTCTGCAACCTGTTTGATGAAATGGCCGCATGAACTTAAGTTTTGAATTTTGAAAAGATTTTTGGTGGGTGTGCTAGGAATGTGTTGAGGGTTCTGTGGATGCTTGGGTTTTGAAATTTGAGCTTGTTTGAGTGGTTTTTGAAATAGTGGGATCTTCCCATATGAACTAGATTCAATTTTAAACTGTCATTTAAACTAAGCATTTTAATGTTTTTGGATGATCACAAAGTGGGCCTTGGTACCTTATTATGAGTACTATCAAGGGCTGCAAAGATCCATACATGTTTCTATTAAGTTCTGAAAGTTAGGGATAGCCAAAGTAGGCATGGGAGTTAATTTAACCGAAGTGACCATTCACCTAATTTATTTATTTTGACTTGTTTGTCTTTGGGAAAAGTTTGGGGATTGTTTAGATGATGTTTATTTCACCTAAGAATCATTTTACAAGAAAATAAACACAGAACCATGGCAATTAAAAAGAATCCAAATTTTAATACACACTCATATGAATGCTTTCATACTTTTAATTTGGAAAAGTTTTTGTTAACCCTAATTTTGATGATTAGAGTTTGATGATCAAAGTTGAGTATTTTTGGAATGTTACATAATACAAATTAGAAATAAACTCCCACTCAAAAATGACATCCCTTGTGTCCTTTTGGTGATTACATGAACCAAATCCACTACACCAAGTCCGATCATCACGTGAGTCGGTGTAGCTTCAAAGGCGAGCATCCATATGGTTATCATATCAAAACATATGACTCATGCTTAACTTTTTGGTACGTGTTCCGAGGCCATGTCTGTACATGCTAGGCTCGCCAAGTAAGAACCTTAGTATTCGCGTGTGTAAAACTGTCTTACACTCGAGATATGCTCGTGGATTCAAGAACACCTGATCATCACGTGATGTCTTGGAGCGACGAAACATAATCGGTGCATACTTAAGGAAGAACACATTTTTATCTTGATATTTAAATGAGGGGTCATCTTATTATGCTAATAAAACGCCAAACTAGCAATATAAGATGCAACAAACATCACATGTTAATAAATGATATGGTTCTTCCACTTGATCTCCATCATGTGCATCGTGGTATGATCCTCATCATTCCTTTATGTGTAAGGCCAAGGTCTATGGAACTTACACGTTATATATGTTGTAAGAGTAGACTTTTACTTTTACTTACAACATCACCATATCATGACACTAGCCCAACAACAATCTAAACTAGACGCCTCTAATTTATCCATTGCAAGTTTTACGTGGCTTAGGGCTTTCGAACATAGAACCATTCTTACCTACGAACATGAACCACAATGAGGATAACAAAATTGTTGACAACTTGTTGCAAATTAGATATTGACTATAGTAGGAGAGACAGACACCCGCTATCCACTTATGCAAAACTAGTTGTATGTCAAGCGTGGAACAGGTCTCATGTGCGAGGACATGTAAAGTTTGTCCGGGCCGCTTCATCCCACTATGACACCAATATCCAAAGTACAACTAAGAAGCAATAAAATAATCATCATCGTCCACATATACATATTTGTACTACTCGTGCAAAGCATCTACATATAGATCCGGCTCTGATACCACTGTAAGGTTCGTAGCATAGAAAACAAAAAATTCCTACGAGGGGAACAACTATGTACCAAGATGTATATACTAGATACAAGCAATGAGTGGATATACGTATATAGAATACACACCCTCGAAGCCCGAATAGCATTAATGAGGTTGTACTCGTGGATGATGTAGTCGAACGCTTGCCGATCTCAAGATCGAGAAGAAGTCCATCCGGTCCAGCAGGTCCAGAACCATCCAGTCCAGCACCGCAAAGAAGTGGTGCATCCGTGATCGCACACACGTCCGGGTACCCCGACAACCGCCGTGCCCTCGCTCCAGCGAAGCAGCAGAAGCAACAAATCCTTCCAGAAAAAGACACTGGGAACATGTATCTCGCTGATTCGAGACCATGGGGAAATTCTAAAGGGGGGAGAGAGATTATTCACGAGGAGGTGTGCTTTGAGAGGAGGAGAGGGGGTCCTTTTATAGGGAGAGGGGGGGCACCCCAAGGAGCATGGCGCCCAGCCATGGTGGCTGCCCCCACTACTTCCACATTCATGTGGGTGGAGCTCCCACTCAAAATGAAAAGCCTCCACTCCCATAAAAATCCTCAACTAAAAAATCCACTCACATGCATTAAATTTCCACCAAATTTAATGAAAGCTCTAATTTAAATAAAACTCTTTTATTTATTCATATTCTTTTCAATTACTTTAATGGACGAACATTCACATATAACCCGTTGCTAGTATTTCATTTCACATGCAGAAACACTTTCAGCAATTTCACCTGAAATAGTTTTGGTATCTAGTGAAATAAATTCCTACGCTTTCCTTTTTCTTTCTCTGGCATATTATTTGCTCCAAATGGTGTCGGTATCCCTTAAGTGTGTCACCCTATGGTTCACAAATAATGTAGACCCCTCTTCGATCAAAAATAAGCAGCGGGACCTGGAGATCCGTACTGACTCCCACATATTGAATGATGACTTCTATGATCGTGTGAACCTTATCCACATGTAACTCAATCCCTTTGTCTCCATACCTAGTTTGATCTCGTTACCGACATGTACTCTTTTCTCGTTCCCATGATATAACATTCTAGTGATCAAATCGCTTGCTTGCAATCTAACTAATGTGATATCACCGAGAGGGCCCAGAGTAATCTCTCCGTCATCGGGATGTACAAATTCCACTCTTGATCCATGAGCCTCAACATAACACCTTCATAGCACTGAACCCATATTTATAGTCACCCTATTACGGTGTGATGTTTGATGTTATCAAGATACTCTTCCGGTGTTAGTGATTGACATGATCTCATGGTCTAAGGACTAAGATTACTTCGTATGATGTTATATCAATATAAACACAATGACCTTGATCGTAATGTTATACTTCGAATGAATGTTCATCACATCATTCCAACAATGTTGTGACCTCGTTATTAACAACATCCAATGTCCATGATCAGGAAACCTTTGATCATCTTGTTAATCAACGAACTAGTTTAGAAGAAAGGCATAACTAGGAACTTTATTTTTGTTTATTAAACACAAATGTATTAACGTTTCCATATTTATACAATTATAGCATGCAAAATAATCATTTATCATAAATAAGGAATACGATAATAACCACTTTATTATTGCCTCTCAGGCATATTAACTTCATTAACTACGAATTTAGATGGTACCCTATTAAGTGTGAAAGCTGCCGTTTCTAGAGTGTAACCCCAAAATGATAATGGTAAATCCGACTGGCTCATCATCGATCGAACCATGTCCAACAAAGTTCGGTTGCGCCATTAGGAGACCCTGTTTCTTTGAGGCATTCCGGGTGGCATGATCTGTGGAACAATTCTGTAGCTCTTAAGATGATTTCTAAATTCTTGACTCAAATATTCACCTCCACGATCAGATCGTAATGCTTTTATTTCCTTGAACTATCAAAAGTTTCAGACTTATGCTTCATCAAGTAGACATAACCATATCTACTGAAATCATCAGTGGAAGTAATGAAGTAGTGATATCCTCCTCTGGATGTCGTGCTCATTGGTCCACATACATCAGTATGTATGAGTTCCAACAAGTATGTCGCTCTCTCAGGTAAACCCGAAAAAGGCGCCTTGGTAATCTTTCCTAGTAAACAAGCCTGACATGTCTCATATGATTCAAAATCAAACAAAGTTAGAAGACCATCACCATGGAGCTTCTTCATGATCTTTTCACTTATATGCCCTAAACGATAATGCCATAAATAGGTAGGACTCAAATCATTAGGCCGAATCCTTTCAGCTCTAACATTATAAACAGATGCATCATCAAGATTTAAAATAAATAACCCATTCACAATGGGAGCATCAGCCATAAACATAGCATTCTTAGAGATTACAAAACCATTGTTTGCACTCATGAATGAATAACCATCCCTCATCAAACATGAAGGTGATCTAGGGTTTAGAGGCCAAGGTTTATAGGTAGATAGAAATTAGGGTTTGGCTAGTTGGTAGCGGTTTAGAGGAGATCTAGATTGGCCGCAACTAGAGAAGAGGCGGCGGCCAACCTAGGGTTTCTTGTGTAGGCAAGGGGGCGCCCTACCCCTGCTTTTATAGGTGGGGAGGCTCCAAGGGGGAGGGAGTCCTCCCCCAACTCCACTTCATGTGGAAGGCCCAAGGGAGAGGGAGGATTCCTTCCCTAGGTAGAAATCCTTCTCTCCCTCCACTTGGAAATATTGTCCCAGTTTGACTTTTTCAAACTGCCCTTTTGACTTTCAAATTAGAGTTTGATTTCTCTCTTCCAAGTGTCCAGCCAAGTGACCTAAGACATGATGCAACCATTCCAATTTTTCATTACACATCCATGTACCCTTCCCCTTCTGGATCGATGAACCTTCTAGACCCTTCTAGAACATTCCGGTGAAAACACCGGAACCGTTCCCGATCTCCGGAATTGGACTTTCCTTATATGAATATTATTCTCCGGATCTCCTCATGATATCTCGGATCGCATACGAGACTCCGAACAACATTCGGTCTCTTTACTCACATTCCATATCTACTAAACAACATCGAATCCTTAAGTGTATCTCCCTATGGTTCGTGAATTATGTAGACATGATCGAGACTCTTCTCCAGTCAATAACCAACAGAGGAATCTGGAAATTCTTATGGCTCCCACATATTTCTAAGATTATTTCGTGATCGAATGAACCATTTACATATGATACCAATTTTCCTTTGTCTCGCGATAGTTTACTTATCCGAGGTCTGATCGTCAGTATCTCTGCATACCTAGTACAACCTCGTTACTGATAAGTACTCTTTTCTCGTTCCCGTGATATGTGATCCCTTGTGAGCTATTCACATGCTTGCAAGATAATTGGATGACATTCCACCAAGAGGGACCAGAGTATATCTATCCGTCATATGGATGGACAAATCCCACTCTTGATCCATGTGCCTCAACACATACTTTCCGAACACTCAATGCCACCTTTATAGCCACACAGTTACGGTGTGGTGTTTGATATCATCAAAGCATCCTTCCGGTGATGGTGAATAGCATGATCTCATGGTCGAAGGAATTAGGTTACTATGTATCAGAAAGCTTATAGCAAATGAACTATATTAAATGACTTGATCTTTATGCTATGCTTAACTATAGGAGTATGTCCATCACATCATTCTCCTAATGATATGACCCTGTTGTTAATAACATCTCTATTTTCATGATCAGGAAACCATGATCATATATTAACCAACAAGCTAGTTTAACAGCAGGCTTTACTAGGGACTCTTTTATGTTTACAAATCACACAAGTATTAATGTTTCCGGTTAATACAATTATAGCATGGTACGTAAACATTTATCATAAGCATGAAGATATGATAATAACAACCTTATTATTGCCTCTATGGCATATCTCCAACATTAAGCATCGCTACGGGCGAGGAAGTCTCGTCATAGTCAACTCCTTGAACTTGTCTAAAACCTTTTGCAACAAGTCGAGCTTTATGGATGTGAACATTTCCATCCATACAATCTTCTTATAGATCCATTTGCACTCGATGGCTTAACCTTCAGGCAGGTTAATAAAGTTCCAAACTTGATTGTCTCCCATGGAATCTATCTCGGATCTCATGGCGATCAGCCATTTATCAGAGTCTGGGTCCACCATCGCTTCTGCATTGTTCGTAGACTCATCATTTTCTAACAATAATAATTCTCGCACTTCGCGGAGCCTCGCCGATCTTCGTGGTTGTGGTGCTTATATTGCCACGGGTCCCTCAACATGTTCTGCTATAATAGCATCACTCGTAGAAGCATCCCCGACTGGCTCATCTTGAACTTCTTCAAGTCGCACCGACCTTCCACTCGTTTCCTTTGTGAGAATCTCTTTATCTAGGAAAACACCGCTACGAGCGACAAACACTTTGCCCTCTTCTCGGTTGTAGAAGTAATACCCTAAGGTTTCCCTCGGATATCCCACGAAAATGCACTTATCTGATTTGGGTGTTAGCTTGTCCGACTGAAGTTGCTTGACAAATGCATCATAACCTGAAATCTTTAGAAAAGACAAACTAGGATTCTTTCCAGTCCACATCTCATATGGTGTCTTAACTACGGATTTAGATGGTACCCCATTAAGTGTGAAAGCTGCCGTTTCTAGAGGGTAACCCCAAAATGATAATGGTAAATATGACTGGCTCATCATCGATCGAACCATGTCCAAAAAAGTTCGATTGCGCCGTTCGGAGACCCCGTTTCTTTGAGGCATTCCGGGCGGCGTGAGCTGTGGAACAAGTCTGCAACTCCTAAGATGATTGCTAAATTCGTGTCTCAAATATTCACCTCCACGATCAGATCGCAAGGCCTTTATTTTCTTGCCACGTTGATTTTCTACCTCACTCTGAAACTCCTTGAACCTTTCAAAAGTTTCAGACTTATGCTTCATTAAGTAGGCATAACCATATGTACTGAAATCATCAGTGAAAGTAATGAAGTAGTGATATCCTCCTCTAGCTATCGTGCTCATTGGTCCATTACATCGGTATGTATGAGTTCCAAAAAGTTTGTCGCTCTCTCGGGAAAACCTGAAAAAGGTGACTTGGTCATCTTTCCAAGTAAACAAGCCTGACATGTCTCGTATGATTCAAAGTCAAATGAAGTTAGAAGACCATCACCAAGGAGCTTCTCCATGCGCCTTTCACTTATATTCCCCAAACGACAATGCCATAAATAGGCAGGACTCAAATCATTAGGCCGAAGCCTTTTAGCACTAACATTGTAAACAGAGGCATCATCAAGATTTTAAATAAATAACCCATTCACAATTGGAGCATCATCCATAAACATAGTATTCTTAGAGATTACACAACCATTGTTTGCACTCGCGAATGAATAACCATCCCTCATCAAACATTAAGGTGATAAAATGTTTCGACCCATACTTGGAATGTAATAACAATTATTTAACTCCATAATAAATCCTGACGGAAGGTGAAGTTGCATGACGCCGACGAAGATGTACCTAAGCGCAATGATCATATCGTACGCTTCCTGATCCTCAAACTTCTGTTGGAGTTCAGATTCCATGCATGCAAGCATAAGACAACTAACCTTAAGAGAATCATCACATGCTCTCTTGTAGGCATTCTTAAGGGCAGTTGTTGCAGTATCAACAGGTTCATCGGGGATTGGGGTATCCAGAACCATTTCCTTTTTATCAGACCTGAGAACAATTCTCAGGTTACGGACCCAGTTCGAATAGTTTGTTCAATCTAGTTTATCTTTGTCAAGAATCGAATGCAAAGAAAAAGGTGATGCAGTGTTCCGTGCCATTGATCTACAACAGAAAACATGCAAAATACTAAGCCATGTAACCATGAAAGAGTAAAACATATTACAATTTAATAGTATATACTCCCACTTAAATCAACATCCCTCTATTGATACTAAGTCATTCAAGATCCACAATTAACAAGTCGACTAGTGAGCTTTAGCATCACTACTAGAAGATAAGGTAAATCCGTAAGAAACTCTTGCTAATCATATCACATATGACTCTTGTTGTTGGGTGACAGCTCTATGTCTAAACTAGGCGCCCAACCTTTATGCCCCAAGGTCCTTAACTGTTAAGCTCACCAACCCTTATGCGTGTAGGTATCCAATACAAACCCATCTAGCCAAGTAAAATCGTGGCACCCTAATTTCATCATCCCACCAACGATTTTACAGGGCATAGGATGGTGCAAGGTTTGGTTGGGAGGGAATGGTTTAATTTAAAATTTGTGAGGGATCGTTCTACTTCTATCATCTAAGCATGCAAAGTAGTAAAATGCATAAGGATAGCATTCACATAAATGTGACATAGTATGGCCCATTTTCTCATGGTGATCTCCATCGCCATAGAACCTGTCCACCATGATGATCTCCATCTTCATGTTCCATATGAGCCATCCTCCAAGAACTAATACAAGCTATTACTCCTAACAACTAGTAATCAAAATTACATAGTATTGGGATCATCACAAGTTGGCACGCAAGCCATTACAATAAATGACAACACATATGGCTCCAGCCATGTTGTCGTACTCACGACACGCAGGTCATGATAAAATATATACATGCATCACATGCATATATGAGCCATACTGATCACATACATCCAACAAAAAGCAAGTTATGCATAGAATCGCATTCTACCGGATCATGTGAAATCGTAGCACCTAGTTACCATAACGAGATACAAAATGGGATACGATAAAAGGGGGGTCTAGGGGGTATCCCCCTGTAGGGTTCGAAGGGGCAGAGCCCCTCGCGGTATCCCCTTTCAATCTATACCATTTTCTTTCAGGATTTTGATCGGCAAATCAAATTTACCATAAACCGACTATTGTTCCGTTTCAATCAAACTCCTTTGATCATGATATTTCGATTTTAGATCTAGGTTCCGATTCGATCAATCATATTGATATTCGTGTGATTCAATAGGATTTATGTGTCACTGTCTACCCCGATGGCGGAAACCGACCGGTAGGGGTAAGTCGTTTGACGACCTCAAAATCACGATCACGGAAAGCAAGATCAAAGATCAATCCTAAACCACCACCATATAAACAATCACATCATTCATATGAATCTGCATATCACCATATGCAAACATCCCGAACCTATAACTGAACAACATCGTCTATGATACCACTAAAGGGATACGGGTAGGCTACACGAGCATAAATAAACAAAATCTACCATGTAAACCAGGAATACCTTTCTCATAGATCTCGGGATTACCACTAGACGCGCAGTTGTAGAACTTGATGAAGAATGTCGGGGCAGTGTAGATGTTCTACATCTCCTCCTCGTCCTCATCCCACGAGCAGCTCCCCTTGCGCGGCTCGTCCAAGTGCTACAGATGCAGCACCTCCGAGGTATCCACACGTGCGGGTGGAAGTGTCAGACGCCGGACTGCTAGGTCAGCGCGTGCAACACAGGCGCGAGGAGAGTGGTGGCTGGGTGGAATGCTGAACCCTGGTTAGCTCACCCCACCCTCTCTTATATAGGCATCCCTAGTGGGCTGCTACATTAGTAGCCCATTAGTAGCCTAAGTCTAGTATAATTCGGATCCAATCCTCATTAGGCTTCCAGCCCCTTAATTGTGTGACCCTATAGGTTCATATACGTATAGAAATGACACGAATACACTTATTCTATCAATAGTTGGTAGTGGCCTCTATCAAGACATGCCAACTCCTAAACGCATCCAAATTTCATTCGGACGAACCATCACAAGGTTTAGTACATGTCTTTCCCTTTGCCTCACGATATTTGGTCTAGATCCAAGCTGACCTCTCTTTATCAATACTGTAATTCGGAATCCCTTTACTAGGTTAACTCTTAACCATATGTAGCACGGCCATGCATTTCTAGATCCGATCACTCCAGGGGCCCAGATATCCCTCTCTCAAGTAGAGAGGAGCAAATCCCATCTTGATTGACCAATGCCTTGCAGCATGCTTCAGGACAAACCCAAAAGCTACCTTTATAACTACCCAATTATGGAGAAGTGGTTGATAGCCCCAAAGTAGGTCGATTCACATCTCAAGTGCATGCGACAATCTCAAGTCTAAGGACAAAACGTACACGATGTGTTGAGAGAGCTGCAAGTCTAATTGCCAGTCTAAAGTTGGATCAGTCCAACCCCATGTTCATAACATGTGTCCACATCATTAGTTTGACATCTCCATGTCTATGACATGCGAAACATACTCATCAACCAATCGATGTGCTACTCTAATATTCACGTGTGTCCTCACATGAACTCCAACTAGGGACAACTATTAGATAACCATACAAGTAAAGAGTTTCAGAAACAATTCACATAATTTCTAATAAATACAAGTTGCCTGATATGGATATTCAAGGAACATTACAATAAGTCATGGATACACATGAAATTTAATCATCTATATGATTGCCTCTAGGGCATATTTCCTTCACTCTGGAGTACCAAACAGACGCTTGTTGCAAGTGGCTTTCTCTGTGGGGCCACCAGCTGTGTCTTCATTTAGGATGTCGTTGCAATACTGAGTGTTGATGTACTGATCGACGTCTTTGTCGTCCTTGTTCGGATCCTGCACCATGGGAATATCATGAATATGATCATTTGACTCACCGCGTGGAGGTGACGACGGGGGTAGTAAGGGGGTCTTTCCATGGCTTGGTGCTGGCACAACAGGCGGTGTTTTTGTCTATGGGGAGATGGCCCCGGCCGTCCCCGAGCAGATCATGCTCTTTGGCCATAGCATTAATAAGCTGAAGCAAATTTGGAGCACAGCCAGCTCGTCTTCATCCGCTCCTGGGGGTTGAATGGGAGGTTCCAGGTCGTCGTAGCCCCTTAGCACCCGAATAATTTTAACCCTATGCACGCTATCTGGCATCATCTTTGAGTAGAACGTGTGGTGCAAGGGTTGAATGATGGTAGCCTTGGAAACATCCCTCATCTCGTTGTTCATGTAGCTTAAGGGAGTGCACGGAACATCCATCTGTGGAAAACATGTATGGCGTCAGAGCTGCCATAAGAGTAATAAATGGCAAGGCGGTAAGTAATTTGTTTACTATGATGTTGTCGAGCTTGGCTAATGTCGAGGCACCGCATACGACGATAGGTGTGAAAGAGATGGAGGGGATGCTTGATGGTGCGGTGCCGGCCGCCGATGTATTCTCCGGTGCCGCCCTGATGGTAGGGGAGTCACCAACGCGTCCGGCGCCGCGGTGATGGTAGGGGGAGTCACCAACACTTCTAGCGTCATGGTACTAGCAGACAGAGTCACAAACACATAATTTGGTTGATTCTTCGGTGCCTCGTTGTTTGAGTGGCTGCTGACCATAATTGGAATCGGGCACGGCCCTTGTCGACCACCCGCATTCCAGTTTGCTATTGACTCCACCAAGGTAGGAAGGATGCAGGTGAGTGTGATTTCCAAGTTGTCTTGGACTATATGTGGGATGCACGCCACTTGTTACTTAAGTTCTTGAACCTCACATTTTTCCTTGTCACTCCTTCCCACCACATGTGTCCTCAGTGGTGGACCAAACTGATCCACCCAATTCTTACCCTCGAAGCCATCTAGACGGCCAGCCGATGATGGCTTTTGCATAATCGACGTGACTTCTTTGGCCCGATTCATCACCCTGTTAAAAGGGTTATCCAACCGGGTGGCCGCCGTCGACCCTTGGGATGAGGAACCCTGGGATCCCTGACTAGCAATTTCCTACTCCTACAGAAGAAGTAACATGAACCGTTTATAAATTTGACTTCATCGATTAGAATGCAATCGACTTGATCCGTAGTAATTAAATCACTTCCCAAAATAACCTCGAATTCCTTCACCTTAGGATCCACGATGAGTTGTCTGGTTTTGGGGTCCACATGGTAACGGGCCTTGATAAAGTTTCAAAGCTGCCTGTTTTCAAATATCACAAAGGGGTTAGGTATCCCATTAGCTCTATACTCATCATCCTCCTTATCCCATTTAGGCTTCGCATATCTGTAAACACCAGATCCGAGATGGTTGCGACCTATATTCATCACCTACAACACCTTTTGCCACCTACTCGAGGACTGGTCTGCTTCGGATTTGCACTTGGCCTTGAACTCCCGGTATTGATCTTTGGTGATCTACGGGTCAATCTTCTAGATCTCCTCGCGACTTTTCCCTTCTTTAAATATCTACTTCTTTATCCGAGTTCTCCAGCTGGCCAGGGCGGTGATCATCTTCGTAAGGGCGGACTTGTTTACTCCATTACCATGATAATTTCTGTTCCGATACTGAGTGGGGAACTTGTATCTTGCATGCAGCTTCTCGAAGAGGAGTGTGCGGAAATGGCCCATTATCTTTATGCCGGAGATTCTTAGTGTTGATCGAGATGGAGGTTCGGTTGATAGCCGCCACTTTCCCACTGTACCATTTGACGACATGATCGGGCGCCAAAGGAACCCCTGTTGGGCTCACTTCGATAATTTCCTCTTTGACGGTGCCGACCGTGTTCGGGCGCAATTCCTTCTTTTTCTTAGGCGGATTGCTACCACTTGTTGTGCCCTCATCGCCATCAGTGGTTTCATCATCCATCGTTCATTCGGCTTCTTATTCCTCCTAGTTTTCCATCTCATCGTCATCGCTCTCGGAAGGATGGTATTCTTCATCTTCTTCTAGTCATTGGGCCTCCTCCCAGAATGACAATTGTTTCTTTTGAAATCCTGCTTCTCCTTCAATGTTTATGCTCTTAGAAGAGCCAACCTCGTTGTTGTCACACATGTTTGCACTAGTAAAAAGCAAATAATGGTTAGTAAAGTGCTTGGAAAAATCCGGCATGACCTTTGCTAATTTTCTTATACTAGGAGTGCCCGATTTCTGTCGAGACGGAAGTTAATCAACACTTCGGCAAAAATCAGGAATCATTTCATACAAGCACATGCATACATGACATAAGAAAGTGCTCCATACAAGAACAAGCGCAATTTCAGTATATACTTGCACTAAATCAAGTGATTCATACATAGAAAAGTGGGTGTGCAAGTTCATTACAAACACAAGTACAAGCAGTACTTATTGTTGAGATCATTACCTGCTAATACATGAGATAAAAGTTTATGAACATAACTAATAAAATAGGGCTTGTCATCTACTACAAGAACATTCTGAATTTACAGGAAATATTATCTAAAGCTTTTTGGAACGAGACATTCTATAGACCAGTAAAACACTTCCCAAATTAGTGCATAATTCAATTCAAACAGCAACATACACACCCATCGGTAATGTAAAATCATGCATATATATAATAGAGCTGCCATGTTAACTTATTAACTTGCCATACTACTTGCACACATTTATTACTTATTAGGCTGATAATCCACTTACTGATCTTGGCCTGATGTTATTGTGGTTCTCAATTAAAAAATTCCTTGAAACTAGTGATAATCCACTTACTGATCTTGGCCAATTATGTTTGAAAATCGAAATAAAAATAGCTCCACCCTGATGGAACTCTTCCAAAAAAAATATTTGATCTTGGTCATGGTGAATTTGACACTCTTTCCACTTGTAGTTTATATTTTACTTTTTTGTTGCCATAAGTAGCTCCATGTTTGTACATTGTCGTCAAGTAGTACTTCTAAGTACTTGCAGTGGTCACTACAAGACTAGTATGGTTATTATGCAGCAAAACTAAGTTTAGTATGCTCTACTAGATGGATACTAGTTATGATCTAATTTCGAGCTGGTACCACTACTAGTTCCAAATGTTGAGAATAGTATTGTTATTTGATTTTCTCTGTACATGAAACACTCACTTATCTGGTTGATTTTTGTGGGTGAATTATGAATGCACTAGAATTGCTAGGATTATACCGGAAGCTAAACTTGGTTATGCCAGAAGCTAAATTTGGATTTTGTACTAAACTTGGTTATACCCAAATCTAGGGTTGCGGTCGCTGCGCTCTAGTACCACCACCGAGAAGGGGAGAGAGGGAGAGAGAGAGGAGAAGGCGACACTCACCTCTGAGACGAGGACGACGATGAGTGTGCGGGCGATAGTGGCGGGCAAACGACAACGCTCCTCCACGGTCTCCTCCTCCTCGGATGCGCGCAGGCCTCCTCCGATCTCCTCGGATGCGCAGCAGCCTCCTCCTCCTCCTCCTAGGATCGAGCGTAGGCTGGCGAGGCGGGACAGCAGGCTGGAGAGGAGAGGCGACAGGGAGTAGCGGCGGCGGTGCGTCAATGGGGGAGGCGTTCGGGCTCGATCTGTCTGAGGATGGGGAGGAGAGGGACGTGGCACGGTTGACTAGTAGTACCTAGTTAGGCGTAGCGCACTTGGTAAGGGTGCGCTACGCCTAACTGGGTATGACTAGTCACATAAGAGGGCGACAACCCCTTTAGTTAACACTACCACTACTCTATCCCACTGGTCATTCCCTTGCTCTATTCTGAACTTGTGAGCACCAAGGTTCGAAACCTGGTTCCCACCTTTTTTTGTTTTTATTTTAAAAATACATTTAAATGTTAAAAAAATTCCCAAAAATTATCTAAAATATATAAAATATCTATTATATGTTTTATATGTCAAAATAGGTACATATATATCATAAAAGTGGTACAAATATGATTCAAAGTAGAAATAAACTAAATAATAATGTGTCCATGAATATTACAATCTTTTTTGAGCATGCGTTTTACAATCTCTTTTCAGCTAGCGTTTCACAATCTTTTTCCCTTATTTGATGCGGTTGAATTATTTAGCCCCAGCACTTTAATGTTTCTTATCTCGAACGGGCTACCTTTATTGGTAGGGTTGTCCTTTTTCTTCTTGTGATGTATGTTGCTTCATCATAGTCATCGTCATCTTCAATCTTTGGATTGTCGTACTGGTTGAAATCTTGCTCATTGGCTACTCTGTCCATTCTGATGATGTTTCTTTTTCCTCTCCTCACGACAACAAAACTATGCTTTGTCAGGTCGGTAATAAAAAAACATTGGTACACTTTGCTAGCTAGTACCCACAGTTCATTTTTCACGGCGACGTTCGCACCGGCGTCCTTGGATTTGGCTGCTTCGGGTATAACCATGGTTGTGAAATAGTGGTGTTATCTCTCGACGCTCTTGTCCCATATGACATGGAACATCGGCACCTTTTTTCCATACTATTCGACCTCCCAGATCTCCTCGATCCTTCTATAGAATATATCCTTCACGTTATCATCGGTGTAGAATTCCGACATTACGCCTGAGTTCTGATAGTCACACTTGTTGTCCTTTTCCTACATGTAGTCCTCATCTCTCCCCTAACCATATTCAAGGGATTGGTAAGATCTTTCTTAGAGATGGGAGAGTTTTCATTAGGGGATTCATCCCCCTTATTTTCACCTCTCATACTTTTCTTAGGTGGTTAAGCCAAAGTAAGAGTCGAGGCTCTGATACCAACTGAAAGATCAGTATAAGCGACTAGAGGGGGGTGAATAGGTACTACTCATTTTTTATTTTCTTTTTAAATTTAAGGTTTGACACAAAGTAAGTTCTCTAGATATGCAACTAAGTGAAAGAACTTATATGACAAGAAAGCAAACAACACGAGTAATAAGGAGTAAAGGATAGAAGTCACTGAGAGAATACACGGAGATGTTTTCCCGAAGTTCCTTCCTTTTGAGGGGAATTACGTTCCCGTTGGAGGGGTGGGCGGTACTAAGACCACCAACGCCACGAAAGGCCTCACCCTATTCTCCCGCGCACCCGCCTCGTGGCAAGCACAAAATCCACTATGCGGTGGCCTTTAAGGTGGTGACCTAAACCTTGTACAAAACCTTGGGGCACTTCTCCATAACTGAATTGGAGGATCCCAAGATGACCTCGAAGCTCTTACAAACAAAGATGAGCTATGGATGGCGACTTCTTCAAGTTAGGATTTCCTCAAACCCTAGGGCAACAACAACTTACACAAATGGTGGGGGGAACACAAATCCCTTTGGTGGAAAGCTAGGTCTAGGTATCCTCCCTTGATTCCCCAAGGGGCATCAAGTTCTAGTGGATAGGGAGGGAGAACTAGGAGGTTTAAGCTCAGCAACAATGGATGAGAGAGAGTAGAATCCGCAACTTCACTTGGGGAACAAGGGGGTATAAATAGCCCCCCCCCCCAAAAAAATAGAGCCATTGCAGAATCACTAACACCAAAGTCTCTTGGGTCCAGGGTCAGAGTCTCCGACCAGGGCCGGAGTCTCCGGGGTGAGGGCAGGACTCCGGGCCACACTCCGGGGGGTGTACTGGGAGAAAATTTGAGGCCCCGGGAGACTGGGTTGGCGACATACCCGGAGTCTTCGGGCACCAATACCGGAGTCTCTTGGTTGGTGCTAGACTCCAGGCCACCTTCCGGCATGCCATACATAGACTTTGCCAAGGGGGAGAGACATGCCTGGATACCAGGACAGAGTCTTCGGTCAGCCACACCAGAGTCTCCGGTCTAGAACCCCGGAGTTTCTAGACCCACGGGATGCAACATCTCCATCTTCCAAACCAAGCGACCTTTATTGATGAAATTTTAAACCCTTCTCCATTGCTAGGAAGAACATCGTCTCATTCATTGACACTGATAAAAACTGCAATATTCTTAGCACATGGTAAAAACTTACTTGTGTTGACAACAAACACCAAAACATCATTAAGGAAGGAAATTAATTTTCACTAATGTTGCTTGCGGAGAGCGTTTACTTACTGTACTGTTTAGGAACATTGTGCCATGTTTCTGCTGTATCAAAAAGCTCGTCACACTTTTCGATTCCTAGTCATTTACAGTCATTGCAACACAACCCGGGTCTATCGTAGTGCCGGCCGACTTTGTAACGGGTAGCTTAGTGGGGTGGCCCCTAAAATAATTTTTGAATCATGTGAATGCTTTGTCGTGAGGCCTCATTGCATTTCTATTTGGTTTTTCTAAGGTTGATCATGCGTGTGTTGCTATTTGTGCACCCTTTAGGGTAAATCTTTTCGAAAAGCTGTGTCCACAGTTATGAACTACTTGGAGCATAGTGTCTCGATCAAATATAACTAAAACTAAAGTAGTGATATAAATTTGATTTTAGCATGACTAGTAATGAGCTCCACTACAACTGAATGGATAAATAAAAGTTCCAACAACTGATAGAATTGGGGTGTCTCATGCTACCTATACCTGCCTAGTAAGTATTGCAACTACAAAGGAATGGTAAATTAAAAGTGCCAACAACTTGTGATATTGGAATGAATTATACCATATATATCTAATAGTAAGTGCTGCAACAATAATGGAATGATTAATAAAACTGCCAATTGTGTGAGTTCCTCGGATTGACTTCCTCGTTTGGTCTCAAGGGGGAAATACCAGGATGGGTATGTTTGGTTTTAGTATCAGGTTGGTTCCGAATAGGTCCTTCTTATCCCTCTCTCTAATAGTCGACAGTTGTACCGAGTCTCTATAGGTTATTTAGTGCATGCTTCATTGCCGCTTCAGTCCACCGTACCTATGGAGGCGAGAGCCGCCGAATTCTAAGACTATTCATGTACTGTCCTTAGTAGTGACCGCTCCTTTTTTGCTTTGCCCTTTGTCGGCACCCTCTTTTGTTTGACAGGCTTGAGATCTCCATAATTAGCGGGGTTACCCTTCTGTCTTGACATGGGCAGGCTTATGGACGTCATTGGTTACTCTTCAGGGCTCTTAGCCCAATTTGCATCTTGTCCATACTTGGATGTTGTATCGTTTCGAGGTGATTTGGATCTTTGTACTGTATATGTTTATTCTTGACTTGTTTAGTCGTTGTTGTATATATATTTATGTGGGTTCCATCGTGAACTCTTGTGTAATGGTATTACTTCGTTTTACACCCGCATGCAAGTACTTGGTGGGCATCTTTGGATCGTTTCTATGCGGGTTTGGAGGGAATTGCTAAAATCTGCATAGGGCCAATTCGAGGGTTTTACATGTATCTATTGGAGATATGCCCAAGAGGCAATAATAAAAGTAGTTATTATTATATCTTTGTGTTTATGATAAATGTTTTACATTCATGCTATAATTGTATTAACCGAAAACATTAATACTTGTGTGGTTTGTAAACATATAAGAGTCCCTAGTAAAGCCTCTTTGTAATACTAGCTTGTTAATTAATAGATGATTGTGGTTTCCTAATCATGAACATTGGATGTTGTTAATAACAAGATCATATCATTAGGAGAATGGTGTGATGGACATACTTCTATAGTTGAGCATAGCATAAGATCAAGTCATTTAAATAGTTTGTTTGCTATAAGCTTTCAGATACATAGTAACCTAAATCCTTAGACCATGAGATCATGTTAATCACCATCACCGGATGGATGCTTTGATGATATCAAAAACCAATTCGTAACTGGGTGGTTATAAAGGTGGCATTGAGTGTTCGGAAAGTATGTGTTGAGGCACATGGATCAAGAGTGGGATTTATCCATCCATATGACGGATAGATATACTCTGGGCCCTCTCGGTGGAATGTCATCCAATTATCTTGCAAGGATGTGACTGGATCACAAGGGATTACATATCACACGAACACGTAAAGAGTACTTATCGGTAACGAGGTTGAACTAGGTATGTAGAGATACCGACAATCAAACCTCGGATAAGTAAAGCATCACGAGAAAAAGGGAAATTGGTATCGTATGTAAATGGTTTATTCAATAACGAAGTAATTGTAGAAATATGTGGGATCCATATGAATTTCCAGATTCCTCTATTGGTTATTTATCAGAGAAGAGTCTCGATCATGTCTGCATAATTCACGAACCGTAGGGAGACACACTTAAGGATTCGATGTTGTTTAGTATATATGGAATGTGAGTAAGAGACCGAATGTTGTTTGGAGTCTTGGATTGGATCTAGGCTATCACGAGGAGATCCGGAATGTTCCGGAGAATAAGATTCATAAAAGGAAAGTCCAATTCTGTAGTTCAGGAATGGTTTCCGTGTTTTCACCGAAATGTTCTAGAAGGGTCTAGAATGTCCACTGATTCAGAGTGGGAAGGGTACATGGATGTGTCATGACAAAGTGGAATGGTTGCATCATGTCCTAGGTCACTTGGTTGGGAAATGGGAAGGGAGAAATCAAACTCTAGTTTGAAAAGTCAAACTCCAATTTGAAAAGTCAAATCCCAACATGGTTTCCTAGTGGAGGGAGGGAAGGAATCCTACCTAGGGGAGGATTCTCCCCTTCCCTTGCCGCCGGCCACAAGGAGGAGTTTGGGGAGCACTCCCCTCCCCCCAACCGCCTCTCCCTCCTATATAAGGAGGGGTAGGGAGCCCCTACCTCTTGATTTCTATGCATGCTTCTATTCTTGTAGACAGTGTTGGGCCTCCAAGTGTAGAGGTTTGTAGAACAGCAGCAAGTTTCGCTGAAGTGGATCACCCAAGGTTTATCGAACTCAAGGAGGAAGAGGTTAAAGATATCCCTCTCAAGCAAACCTCCAATTAAGATACAAGAAGTCTCTTGTGTCCCCAACACACCCAATACACTTGTCAAGTGTATAGGCACACTAGTTTGGCAAAGAGATATAGAAATAGAAGTAATATGGATGATTATAAGTGGTAAGTGCAATATGAAATAAAAATGGCAACAAGAAAACATGTAACATGACTGATTGTAAACGGTGTTTTAATGCTTAGAAACAAGGCCTAGGGATCATACTTTCACTAGTGGACACTCTCAATAAACACATAAATATCTTCTCTTCACTATGCTACTCTGAACTACTCTCCGGTTGGATAACGAACACTAATTCATCGCGTAGGGCTATAAAAGCACTCCTTAAAGTTCTCTATCCCATCTATATAACCCCTCACTGTCACCTTGAGCGCTAGATGGTTCCAGAAAAACACTAAAATTTCATAGAGACAACCAACTCAAATTATAACCCATGATAAGTATTTCTGTAATCTTTAGCCTAAGAGCCACACACGGTGTTCGCACTGTCAACTTCACACACATGGGACAAGATGTCTCTAGAGATTACATTAATAAAAGCACTTGAGTAGCATAATAGATGAAGAGTACCATCTACTTACTCAACTAGATTACAAAGGTCATGATCACATAAAGAGCACACCAAGGAGAGAGAGATGAACACATAGCTACCGGTAGAGCCCTTAGCCTCGGGGGAGAACTACTCCGTCCTCATCATGGGAGTCAACAACGGTGATTGAGATGGCGGTGGAGTCGATGGAGATGGCTCCAGGGGCAATTCCCCGTCCCGGTAGGGTGCCGGAGCAGAGACTTCTATCCCCTGAATCTCGTCTTCGGTGGTGGCAGCGCTGTGGAACTTTTCGTGGATTTCTGATATGATGTTTAGGGTTTTCAACTTGTGGTGTTTTTATAGGCGAAGGGGCAAGGCCCATGGATGTCGAGGGGCCCACACCATGGCTAGGCGAGGCCAGGGGGTACCCGCTCCCAGGGGTGGGGTGGCCTCCTCGGTGCCCTCCTCCGTCTCTTCTTTGGACTCCGTCTTGTGTGGGGAAACAGGAACTTCGTCTTTTGTTTCGTCCAATTCCGAGAATATTTCTTTACTAGTTTTTCTTAAACCAAAAACAGCAAAAAAATATGGCTCTGTGTCACTTGTTAATATGTTAGTTCTAGAAAATTCATAAAAATGCCACAAAGTGTGGACAAACATAAGATAATCGGTGCAAAAAAAGCATGGAGCATCAAAAATTATAGATACGTTTGCAACGTATCAGAATCCCCAAGCTTAACTCCTGCTCGTCCTCGAGTAGGTAAGTGATAAAAAGTATAATTTTTTAGGTGACATGCACCATCACAATCTTTATCAAGGTATTGCAAAGCATTGATGGCTGGAATCAAAGTACTCTAAACATAAGCATGAAAGATATATTTCTAACAATAAGACATAGCAGCTATGTTGCAAAATGAAAGGCTACACAAACAAAAGATCATGAATAATGCTTTGAAAGACATTTGTTTGTTTCTCATATAGAAAATGTAGCAAGAGTGATATTTAGCTTGTCCTTCATGGAATAGCAAAACATAAATGCATAGGACACCTTCAACATTCATAAGGGTGTCTAGATACAAATAATTTAAGAACAAGAAATACCATAATTATGAATCAGTCAACAAGTTTTTGGATAATGCACATTGAACTCAGAATGACAACTATGCTCTCTTAGCTGGTGCATAAAGATAGAAGATGGAGACTCAACATAAAAGTAAAAAAGAAAGGCCCTTCGTAGGGGGAAGTAGGGATTAAATGGTTTTATAAAGCTTCCAAAAATTATGGTACTTATTATCTTTGAGCTCTCATTGTCCCTATCATAAGCATCTTGAAGTGACTAAGGTTAAAGTGAGGGAAAATATGAGTTATATGCTTGACAAATAATAAGTTGAAAATATCACGCCCCTTGAGTACGACTACCGAGACCTCATGCTACTCAACTTTGGTCCCAAGGAAGTTCTTGTCATTGTAAGTATATGTGTATCATAGAGAACCTCCAACGGGGTACCCCTTGCCCCACGACACAAGAGCTATCCCATATCAAAATGACAAGGCAACAGACAGTGAGCATCTCAGTGATCTTTTTATTTGCTATTTGCATAGTTTTTTATTGAAGATGCTTCATAGAATTCCACTATGGTTTTGCTGCAAGTTTCCACCATTATTACGCATGGCTTAGGCTAGCCGACCAGGCATTTCTCTAACACATATACAAACTCAATGGACTTACACTCTCCCATCTTATTTCACACCAATGACATCCATAAACAAAAGAACATGATATCAACTAAATAGAATAAGTGCAATGTTGAAAGTGTGCCCCATGTCAGCATGGTTTTGCTAATTCCCAACTTACAATTTGCAAGCATATAAGCATCATAAGATAGTCACAGTGGTTGAGGTTTATTAAGTGCAAGAAATAAAATGTGCCTTCAAGTTTGTGAGAGCTTTAATCACTAATTTTCACATAACAAAAATTTAATTTGGAAGATATATAAAAAATGAATATATTTGGAATGGTGTAACAAAACATGAATATATAAAAACATGAATATGCATAGAAATTTGTAGTGGACTCTTTGGAATAACTTGGTTTCTTGGTAGTTGGATGCACGAGTAGAGCTCATACTCAGTACAGGTTGAGGCTAGAAAAAGACTAGGAGCGACCAACTAAGCGATCAATAATGGAAATAATCATGCAGAGCGACAAAGCATTATTAATCAAAGCATAAAGTGATATCACAAGTCAAAAACTAAATGATCATAGAGGCTAAGATGACTGGTTCATAGTCATAATGTATGCTAAAAAACGCATGATTCTTTCATGGCACATTAAGCAATCTCAATTATTTGAAACAAGTCATGCTACATCCATAATCACTAAGCATATGGTCAAATCAACATCTAACATGACATGATAAAGTCTAAGTCACAGTCAAAACAAGCTTCTTTTTGTACCATCATAAGCATGAAACATTCTACTCTTTTTCCAACACCAATCAACTTATTTGAAACAACACACAAAGGTGATAATCAATAAAGACAAGAGAGCTTGTCTCACCTAACTACAAATAAGAACTAAAAAGTTCTAAGCAAAAATAAGAAGAAAACTAAAGCTAAACTCAGTGCTAGCAAGGGAGAGCACTCAAAGAACAATAAGAGTGAAAACTAGAGTGTTCTAGGCAATGAAAACGGAGCGTGTCTCTCTCCAAAAGAAGTGTACTAGGATCCAACCAACTTATTGCAACAAACAAAACATAGTGCATGAAGCAATATAAGTATAGTATCTTGAAAGAAGACCTGAGATTTTTGTTGATGAAAAAGGGGATGCCTTGGGCATCCCCAAGCTTTGATGCTTGTACCTCTTGAATATTTCTTGGGATGACACGGGTGGCATCCCAAGCTTAATATTTTGTCCATACTCCATCTCATCACATCATTCTCTCCCTACACTTGAAAACTTCCTTCATACAAAATTTCACACAATCTTCATTAGCAACATTAGTGTATGCAAGATAATAAACCTTTGGGTTCAGTTTCAACTCAAGTAAATCATCCATTAAAACATAGGCTACTGTAGCTATTCCTTTTAAAAGCTCAAGTGATCAAAATAACTCAAAAATAAATAGATTGAAGAGTCAAATGCAAATAATGGAAGAAATCTGTCAAAACAGACCTGCAGGTAAAGATCGATTTTTTCAAAAATCTTCTGTTGCTCAAATCGAAAAGTGCAAAAGTAAGGGTCACGCACATAAAAAATTTCAGATCAATACGATGTTCTGGGATTTTTCATGATTTTTTACAGCCAAGCACAGAAATCTGTTTCGAGACAGCAACTTCCCCAAATCTTACCTTCTTCCTATTAGAGGCTACTCTTGGCACATAAATGAAATAAAAATGATAAGTAGAGATTGCTACAGAGGTAACAACTTCCAAGACTGAAAAAAAACTGAAAGCAAAAATATAATGGGTTGTCTCCCAAAAACTCTTTATTTTACAGCCATTAAGATAGGCATAATAATTTCGATTATGCTCACATAAGAAATATGAGTTGAAGTAAAATAGAGAATCAAGAATCAAATATAAAACAAATTTAAGTCTAACCCACTTCCTATCAAAAATAATCTTGTAAAGAAACAAGTCATGAAAGCATAAAGCAACAATCATAGGAAAGTAATACAAGTGCAACTTCAAAATTTTCAACATAAAGAGGGGAAACTTAATATTGTTGAGATACATGAAACCATGTTTCCCTCTCTCATAATAACTTTCAGTAGCATCATGAATAAAATTAACAATATAACTATCACATAAAACATTCTTATCATGAGCTACATGCATATGCTAAGTTATTACTCTCCACATAAGGATAGTCATTCTTATTAGTTTTAGTGGGAGAAAATTCAACAAAATAGCTATCATTATTATTATCATCACCATAATCATCAAATATAGGAGGCATATTGTAATCATAATTAATTTTCTCCTCAATTGTAGGTGGACTGAAAATGTCATATTCATCATTGTAATCATCATATATTGGAGGTATAGTATCATCATAAGCAATAGAAAAGTTATCTTCAAAAGTGTGTTCATTTGTAAACATATAATCATTGGAAGGGACATGGATAGTACTAATAGTATAGAAATTATTAACATCATCATTTTCAGAATTGGTACCCAAGAGATTTTCAATGTCAAAAGTAGTGTGATTTTCCCAATCATGATCACTACTATAGGTAACAGGCATAGGTTCATCATCGAGTTCATACTCATTAGTGAAAACTATAATAGGAGCAACATGCTTAGGGGAATACACCATTTCCTCTCTCCTTTTACTCCTCCTCCTCTTCTTCTTCTTCTTATTCTTCTCTTTAGGAGGGAGAGGCTTGAAAGGAAGCCTCTGCACATACCGTGGTTAATTGTTAGAGACAATAGAAGAAACTTTGGAGGATTCCTCCTTTTCATTAATAAGAGCAAAACACATATTAGTCACGTCATATTTTGGTAAGATATCATGTTTTATAATACTTTGTATGTAAGTATTTGCGTGGCAATTATCAACACAGTAAAGATGACAACCATGCACGACACTATTCATATCAAAAGCACTCATATCTACCAAGGAAGTTTTTCTTAATAACTCTTCACACCCCAAAAATAATGTAAGATCATCATGCTGATTAGGAGTGATCATGTCATCACAATACAAAGTTGCAGTACTCATTGGATTAGAAAGGCTATTATCATATCTTGAGCATTGTAAATTGAAATGCCCCACTTTATGGCAAAGTTCACAAATAAAGGGATAGAGGGCACAAACTTTTTCACCAAGATCATTTAGATACCTATCCCATGTTCTAGTTTTTTCATTCCTGTGGTGGATACAATATTCTTCTTTGATTTGATTCTTTTCACAAGGTATAAGTACTCCAAAAAAATTAACATGCTTATAAGAAATAGTACTTTCAGAGGTTTGAGCATGTTTATTGCAATCATTAATAACAATTTCATTTTCATGGAAGTGTCTTTAAAAGGTTCATGATACATGTTCCAATTTTATTTAGGATAATTAATATGAGAAGCAAATGCTCTACAACAATCAACAAGAATTTGAGGATCAAGACCATGTTTAGCACTAAACTCTTGAAAATCAGCAGTTTTAGCGAAAAACTTAATACAATCATACTCATAGTTTTTACCTAGTTCTTTACCTTTGTCGTTATCCCAATCTTTGGTATTTCTTTGAATTGTTTCAAGAAGATCCCACTTAGCTTTGAGCTCCTTACTTGTGAAGGATCCCTATAAACAGGCATCCAGATAGTCCTTGTAATGTCCTGAAAGCCTTGCATAAAAATTATTAATAACAATATTACTGGGGATCTCATGAATGGGACATTTGAGAATTAGTGACTTCAATATCCCCCATGCTTGGGCAATACTTTCTCCATCATGAGGATGATAAAATATAGATTAAAAGAGAGATTCAAGTTCCTTCCACTCCGAATGATGAGGATCATCTAGTAGCTCATACCGCTCCCTTTCTTTGTCCTTAAGTGATAAAGAGAATACCTTCCTCTTAACTTGGTCCATTGAAATATCTGCACCCTTGAACAACTCGCATAATTCATGTATAAATGGTAAATGATTACCACGATGGAAAGTTCCATCTCCAAAACAACAGTTATTCATAACACGTTCAAAAATTTCCATAGGTATTTTAAAAGGGACACTTTCAGTATGTAGATTTAAAATATCACAAGCATCATTAGAATTACCACATATGGGAGATAAAGTATCATTAGAGCAAATTTTCTCCTCTAAAAGTTGAGGAACTAAAAACATAATTTTCATAAAAACTAGCTTCCCCAAGCTTAGACGTTTCCATAGCATTCGCAACAATGGTGTTCAAAAAATTCATACTAATAACATTGCCATTAGCATGCAAAGAAAGTTCCATAGGTTTTTTAATTTTCTTTTCAAACACTTCTAACTCAGGAAAAATACTATAAAGCTCTCTAATTTATTTCTTGTTTTCCATTAATCCTAACTAGTGAAAATAAAAACAAGAAACAAAAAGATAAAATTGCAGAATCTAAAGGAAATAACTTCAAGCACTCACACACCAGCAACAGTACTAGAAGATAGCTTAGTAGCCAGAGGATGTGAGTTCCTTTTACCTTACCTCCCCGGCAATGGCGCCAGAAAATTTCTTGATGTCTATGCATGCTTCTATTCTTGTAGACAGTGTTGGGCCTCCAAGTGCAGAAGTTTGTAGAACAACAGCAAGTTTCCCTTAAGTGGACCACCCAAGGTTTATCGAACTCAGGGAGGAAGAGGTCAAGGATATCCCTCTCAAGCAACCCTGCAATTAAGATACAAGAAGTCTCTTGTGTCCACAAGGCACCCAATACACTTGTCAGGTGTATATGTGCACAACTTCGGCGAAGAGATAGTGAAATACAAGTAATATGGATGATTATAAGTGGTAATTGCAATCTGAAAATGAAAATGGTATCAAGCAAACATGTAACATGACTGATTTTAAATGGTGTTTTAATTCTTAGAAACAAGGCCTAGGGATCATACTTTCACTAGTGGACACTCTCAATAAACACATAAATATCTTCTCTTCACTATGCTACTCTGAACTACTCTCTGGTTGGATAACAAACAATAATTCACCACGTAGTGTAACATCCCAAAAATATTGATCAAGGTTATCAAATTCCAATCACCAAAATTAGGGTTAACAAAAACTTTTGTTAATTAAAATCATATGAATGTATGTGTGCATGTGATGATGGTATGAATGCATGAATGGACTTGTGTGATTGTTTTGAATAGTGTAACATCCCAATTCCAGCAACCCTGATTAAATGTCAGAAAGGCAAAAATCATGGGGAACAAAAACTTTTTCTTGCATTGTGTGCATACCTGCTTGCTTGTGCTTAAGCAACTATTTTTGTATTAGTTGTATACTCCTCATCTAAACACTAGTTTACAAAAACTATTTTACAAAAGAGATGTCTTGGCTCATCTTTCATATTCTCAGATGTTTAGCATTTAAAAACCTGAGCCAACATTACTTTGACACAACCAAATACTTTACTAGTTTCTATCGCCAAAACTATGGAGACATATATATCCTCTCCTTATGTTTTCAAGACAGAACCTTCAACTACTCTTACCTCTAGGTTTCTTCAAAACCTTTATTAAAACCTTTTCATCTCAATGTTGGTATATATACCAAGATGGTACTTATCTTACTTCAAAGCAAAACCCCTTTCAAAATAAACTTCTTACCTCAAGCTAGGCTTGATGGTAACCCTAGTAGTAGTTAGATGAATTGCCTTGATCTGTTGGTTGATGAATTGCCTTGATCTGTTGTCTGATGAATTGCCTTGATCTGTTGATTGCCTTGTTTGCTTAGGAACTAGAGTGAGCTAATCTAGTATCTCATCTCTTAGTAACCAATCCTTGCTTGTGATTATCAATCTCAAAGCAAGCATCCAAATCTGGATCTATCCTAAGCCCCTACAGCAACCATCTCCTATCATGCTTAGATCAATCCAAGGATAATCCCTCTGGATGGTTTCCAACTCTGTGGATACCCAATCTAAGCATGAATCCTATCTACTTAGTTAGTATCTCCATATAATCTCCTTGATCATGAGTTTGGAACCTAGAATCCTCTCAAAAGCTTCTACACTTACACTCTAGTCTAAACCGCAAATCTGCGAAAATTGCTAAGTCTGGATTTCTTATCTGGATACCATTTTTGGAGATATACCTTTTCCAACCTATATGCATTCTTGAGAATGTACTTGAACCATCTTGGAGTAAATCAGTAGTACAACCAAATCCCACTCTTTCCATTGGCTAAGCCATTCTAATTCCCACTCATCCATGATGGTTCTATAGTCAAGATAATAATCATTTTGCAAATCTTATCATCTTGCCTACTTTGGCAGAAGCTCACATCTATATCCCACCTCCCCTTGACCAACTCCTTGCATGATTGTGATCTACTTATCATAACATATCAACTCCCACTTTAATTGGTCCCATTGAAGCCTTGTGCTTCCTAAACCCACATGGTTTAGGAGACTACCTGATGTATCTGCTATGGCAGCCTTATTTTCAACAAAGTTTGCCATCTCTTCTAGACCACCTCAAATGCAACCAAACCCAAATCTTGCTTCCATGATCATCTACATGACATAGTCCATCCATCCATATACCCCTTGTACCAAGTTGAGCTCTGAGCTCACTAATCTAACCCTGTTTAGGTGGCATCAGAATAACCAAACCCTAGATCCTCCGAGAATCTAGTTTCAACCCTTTTCACCACTCTTCTTCAAAACCAAGGTTGACCTTGATTCCTACATCAATTTTACATCATATAACTTGGATATAAGCACCCCCAAATAATTCCCACTATTATTTGGATTATTAAACTATTTTATTTCCTTCCCTTACCAATTTCTTAACAACCTTGTCCTCAAAGGCAAGTTTGTTTTTCTCCAAATCACCTTGCCAACTCAAGGAACATTTGATGCCTATATATCATATCCTATCTTTCCAACTCAAAAATAATTATTTTTTAGATTCTTTATTAGTTCTTTTTCCCCTCTATCTTAAATGGAAGAAACATGAAATAATTCCCAAAAAATACTTTTCCACCTCAATAAATCCCAAAAAATTGTCCAATGTGTGTTATGGTATTTTGGACCATATCACATTAAAAATCAAGCTTGTCCAATATAAAAATATCATTCTTGTTTCCAAAATCTACTTCAGCACTTTTTGAAGAAGTGCATTTAAATGGGATTATAATCATCAGAAAAATCCCATTTAAATCATGAAGTGATTATTTGATATAATACACCTACTAGTACCATTTCCCCACTTTGTCCAATGCCATTTTTGCAAATTCCTTCACAATACTCCACATGATCAATTTTGCCAAACCAAGGTAATCTTGATTCAAACCAAAGCCAATCCATCTCAAATCTTCCCCAGCACTTCTCCACAACATCATCACCCCCTCCTGGTCGTGTACACTGTAGCTGACCACTGAAGCACCCTTGTCCTTTAGCCCTTGAAACTTGAGAGAGAGAGAGGCAAAATCTTGCAATATCTTTGTAATAAAGGGGACATCAGCTACCCCACTCTCCCTCTCCCTCTCTAGTCGAGCTGCAGGACACACACCGCCTCCAGCACCGCCTCTCTCACCCAATGGACACCCCCACCTTGCCCTTGTCCAAATGGACCTTGCCCACCCCCTCTATTGCTTATAAGACCACATGCCACCCCAGCTCGCCCCTCAGCCGTCATTTGCCCGCTCTCCCCTCCACTTACCTCCCAGAGCTCCCCTCTCCTCCCCTTGCTCTGCCCTACTCGAAAAAAGGAGGAAGAGAAGCTTTGTCCTACTCACTCTCCTCGAGCTAGGCTCCTCCCTCAGCCCTCCTCTCCTCTACATGTCACACCAATGGACTCCCCTTGCTCCTATTGTGCTAACCATACCCTTTTCTTTGACATGTAGCAGCTCTAGGAGCCTCCTCGACAAACTCCGGTGAGCTCCCTCTCGGACGTCCTTGTGCAAGCACCTCCCTGGCGACAAACCATCTCGTGCCGCCCCTCTTTCGACTCGCCATCATCAACCGCGTCGCCCCATCACCTCCACGCCCTTCCTCGAGCCCCTACTGAGCCTCCCCGCCTCTCCCTGTCGCCAGCTAGAGTTTCCTCGCCGGCGATCTAGCCCCGCGAAGATGACGCCCCGCGACCGTCAGATCCATCTAGATCTGACGGTCGGAAACGCTAGGTACCCCTTCGCCCCTTAGCCTCAAGCGGGCCAGCTGTTGGTCCACAGCTGGATACGCACTGCCCGCGTGCATGCTCGTCGCCGCTAGGCCGGCCTGCCCCTGCTCGACCCACTCCCCCTCTGGATCTGGCCCAAGAACACCAGCCCTCCTCCCTTTTTCCTTTTAAATTCAGATCTAGGAATAGCTCCTTGGTTTAAATCCAAACAAAGGGGTAAAACACCTCAAATCTTCTAGATCTAAAATTCATCAAGTGCCTGAATGTTTTCCCTAACATGCAGAGCAAGTCTTGCACTAAAAGGATGATTAGAATAAATATGATAAATCATTTCCTAAGATCTATCCTTTTCACTAAAAAATTTCTCCAGAGAGATTTAACACTCCAATTAGAGTAAATCCAATTTGTACAGGAAAGTATCACCCATACCCTTCATACCACGCTGGTCCCACCCTATTTTGCTTCCTAAGTGGCTGGTAGCAAAAATACAAAATACAAGCCTTTTCTGCTTGTAGGATTTTCCCTAGGTCAAACCATGTATGGTTAGGACCTAATTCCAACTCTCAGTTGACCCACACAATCATATACTTCAGAATACAGCAGCTCATAATATTATGAGTCTCTTTTAAATTTTAGTGAATTAAACTCGTCTGTGCATGTATTATTCACTAATAAAATCATTTACAGTAGCTCTGTAAATACAAAAAGGTTGATTCCAATTTCTACAGAAAGGTATCCTCAGTATCTAACATGTGACCTTGGAATCAACTAAAAACCTTCTGTAGATTAAATCTGATGAAAACGACAAATCTTGCCCAGTACTGCCTTTAGGAATTTCTCAAGGGCCTTCTGGTAATTATTTTGAGGAGATTCCAACTCCTATTGATTCAGTCCATAAAATACTACCTTTTAACCCAAGGAAATAATTTTTGGAACTCCGAAGTAGTTCTAGTGAATTATTTCCTAAAACTAGAGCTTTAATCACTATAAAAGCCATTATAAATCAAGGGAAATTGATAAAATAGTGAAACCACTTTTGTTGGCTTCATTTTTTCAATACCTAAATGATGGTATCATACAGATTAGGTCCTTAATCAAAAACCCCTCTGTTAGGTAGTTCCTAAACTATAAATCCAAAGGGAAGCCTTTTCCCTAATGCCTCCAAATCTTCTCCCAATCCAATCATATCAAACCTCCAACATCCTACTGATGTTTATAATGTATTTATCCTTAGCTTGATGTATGGTTTGATGCTTGTATGCTTCGTATTGATTGGTGTAATGCTTGTTTGCATGTATGCTCGATAAACGACGATAGTGGTGATTGTGTGACGCCGAGCTGGGTTATTCTAAGTGTTATTATTGGTTTTCTGGTTATCTAACATCGTCAAGGGACATCTCGCTAGTCACAGGCAAGCCACCATCCTGAAGTCCTATATTAACCTACTTTGGTTTATCAACTGTTTTATATCTTGTTTCTAAATTGCATGATCAAAGGCATGGTTTATTTCAAATAAAAGTGCGTGAGTAAATTGGCTCCTCCAAGTTATGGATGAATGTCCATTAGGACACATACACATCTGACACCTACTTTACCCCCTTTAGATTCAGGCAAAGATGGTTAGCAACTTCCCTCTTGGAACCCATGGATTTTCAAAGATAAAACTATTTTGGGTTCTTACCCCACTATAAAGTTTTTAAAATAAAACCCTTGGGAACATGCATCATTTATAAGTGGAAGTTTTACTAAAAGAAGATATGTGGTGGATGAAGAGAAAGATAAGTAAAGGAAAGTTAAGTACGAGAAAGAGAAGGGATGTTCTAAGCCAATGTCCGGAACAATTTATCCGTGCAACCACATTACCCCAGGAGCTGGGGCTTAGCTCGTAGTTGTTATCCTTAGACGGGGCTGCTTGTTCTTGCTTAAGGCGAGAAATCCCTAGAAGCCCAGGTGGACTCTACAACAACTCTTTGGATTTGTGGTGTATTGCTTGCTTTGGCAAGAGTGAGCCTGTCTCGGCAGGAGGCTAGTGCAACAATTGGGTCTCCCGCGGACGGTATGCTTTAGGAGTGGAGAAGGAAGTGGAGTCACCGAGGTTATTGTATATTGCCAAGCTACGGGTTTGGGTATACAAAAGTGCAGAAGGAAGGACTATGGCCGTCATGCCACATACTCGTGCTGCGGAGAACAATCCCAAAAGGAAAATCCGCCTTTATTAGGGATGTACAAATGAAAAGCTAGGTTTGATTATCCGAACCCCCGTCTATAGTGTGTAGCGGGCCGTGGTTAAATCCTGGTGGATGTATTGATTCTTTTGGGTAAAGTGCACAAAATCTACAAAGTCTAATATATTTGAATAGTCGTGTCCACGGTCAAGGACGGTTGGAATGGCAAGTACTAGGAGGACCCTTCGGTTAATTTGTTACTAAATAAAGGATGTGACTTGGTCACGACCAAATAAAAGTAAGAGTTTGGTTTTGACCAGTGATGGTCGAAGACGTTTAAAAAGGGTTGTAAAACAAGACTGTCTTTAAATCTTTTCACAAGGATGTGGAGATGTCCGGATTTTCTAAAAGGAGGCATATTTTCTAAAAACTCTTTTTCAACAAAGATATAGAGATGCCAATGTTAGGTTTTTCAAAAAAAACTATAGTGTAGAGCTATCTCGCCACAGCCCATTATGCATTATTTTTTTTACCTTGTCTCACTGGTTTGCGAGTACATTCAAAGTACTCACCGACATTGTCCTTGGCTATTTACTTGGACAGATTGCAGATGTTAAGAAGGAACAAAGATGCTGACGTCTATGCGAGCTAGGCAGTCTTCCCAGTCAGTTGCCTATAGGTTAAGGTACGGGCTCTGCGCTGAAGACATCCGCTACTTGTGTTGTAATTGCCATAATGACCCCTTTGTAAGTTTTGTACTCGTTAATGTATGGATAATGTGATGATACTAGTCGGTTATGCTCACGGCTCACTAATCATGGTAACATGATTTGTATGCATAAAGGGTATTCTCGGACCGTAAATTCGGGGTGCCACAGACATGGTATCAAAGCCATCCCGACTAAAGCATACCTTAGTTAGCATGGACGTTAGATAGGATAACCCCTATTTATGAAAACATCGGTTTGCACAAACTATATTCTTAAAAAGACTTTTCGAAAGAATTCTTATCTCATATTCTATGGCTTAAACAATTTTAAAATGGATTACCCCATTATCTCGTCTACTTCAAATGTTCGTTTTCAAAAATAAGGTCCGAAGTGGAGACTATGAAGACGGAGATCCCGGAATGAAGAGATATCGAAACAAGCAAAACCAAGGAGCTACCAACGACGAAAGACACTACAAGACCGCCCTACCAACGGAGTCCTTCATCGCCCCCAAATAAATCAAGTGCGACACCGACAACCAAAGACGGCCGGACAGAAGTCAAGATCCCCATAATGACTGTACTTAGGATTAACACCCTAAAATAGGATTCCCTTATATGGCGTGTAGTCACCTCCTTAGTACCTACGGTACACCTTCTTTGATTTTCATGTGCTTATTTGATGCTTGGATTGTTTTTGTTTGTTTGCCCTGAACCTTCCAACCCTAGAAGTTTTAACCACCTTACTGACATGTCCCGATGCTAACTCTCGCAACCTCTTAGCCGGAAATCTCTCCTTAGCAGGATGGCCACCTAAGGAAAACCTCGACAACCTCAAGTAAAGCCCTAAGGTGGAAAGACTGCGTCTTTCCACTCAACCCCAATAAACCCTATTGACCTGTCTGTTGGGACACGCGGAGATAAAATAAAATTTTCCTCTAACGTGGTGATCCCAAGATCTAGCTGAGGTAGAAGGCCACGAGGTTTACCACTAGACGCGCGGTTGCGACATCGATGAAGCGCTGGCTTGATGCGGCAGTCCTCACGATCCGATCGTCCCGGTGCCGATCGCACAAGACCTCTGCTGGTATCCACACGCATAAGGAGGAGCGCCGACGCGAATCGCTAGGTTCACGCTGGCCGGACTACTGTGGAGCTAGGGTTTCCAACACATGGAATGACCTAACCGAACAACGATTAACCTTTCGGGTTAGTGCTCCACTATATATAGGAGTGAACGTGGGCTCGCCACGCGACCCATTCACTAAAGGCCATATAACACTAGTCACCGTGAGTCCAACTCACTAACTCGGTCCTAATCCGGTTTAAGTCCAACCCAACCGGATTATATGTTCAGATCCAATCCGAACTTGCTCCGCTCTTAAGTGTGTGACCCCACAGCTCATGGCTACTTGGACACGATTGAGTCCGACTCACAATCGATCGCAGAGCGGCTCCTAGCGTAACGCATGACTCCCAAGTACCAAAGAGTCATGACGACTTGTTTTCCAATGCGACTTACGTCCGAGTCCCTTTGCCTCACGATATACCTTGTCGACTATAGGCGAATATATGTCATCCCTTAAATAGTCCGACTCTTCTCGATCCGAGATAAGTGATTCACCCGACTAACTCTTAGTCGATCGCCTTTAACACTTAACCGAGTCGTGCATGGCCATGCTTTCAATCATATCTCACGAGAGGCGGAGAATATCTCTCCGAGTGGAGGGCAAAATCCCATCTTGGTTATTCACATCACGCAGCTTGATTCTCGACCAACCCCGCCTTTATAATCGCCTGCCACGGATCAGTTGATGTAACCTAAGTCGGTGATCCTCAACTCGACTATGCAACAACCTCAGGTCTAAGGATTACATTGATTGAGATATACAAATGACAGCTTAGTTCGTTGTACCTCAATATGGGTCAATCCGACTCGCTAAACTCTTTAGCCTAGTCCAGGTAAGTTGGAATAGCATCTCCATGCCCATGACAAGTGGAACCGAGTCATCAAGCCAACTTTCACATTGGTCTAAGTTGTGTGTCCAGCACAACCTCAATGACCAAGGATATTTAGTACAAACAACATGAATGCATAGTTCCACAACTGAATCACATATTCAATGATACACATTAGATGTTTATACAAGGACTACTTAATAACTTTATGAATACAATGGAAAATCTCATCATACATGATTGCCTCTAGGGCATATTCCCAACAGTCTCCCACTTGCACTAGAGTCAATCTTCCGACATCACATGTCTAAGCATCTAATGCCCATGGTTTCAAGTCGCCTCATGCTTTGGCCGGGGTAACGTCTTTGTCAACGGATCCGCAATATTTGCATCCGTGTGTACCTTGCATAACTTGATATCACCCTGATCCACGAACTGGCGAATTAGGTGGTACCGCATGAGTATGTGCTTGTTCTTCTGGTGTTGTCTAGGTTCCTTGGCTTGTGCAATAGCACCATTATTGTCACAATACACGCCCAACGGATTGACGAGCCCTCAACCACACCAAGATCCATGAGGAAATTCCTCATCCAAAAAGCTTCCTTTGTCGCCCGAGGCGGCAATATACTCACCTCTACAGACGCATACGCCTCTTGCTTGGAACTTTTCCAGCTCAAAGACCTCCGCTTATAATAAACACGATCCGGATTGCGAGAGAGAATCATCAGAGTCGGTGAGATAACTCGCATCCGTGTAACCCTTTACACTAAGTTCATCTTCACCACCATAAACCAAGAACATATCCTTAGTCCTTCTTAAGTACTTTAGGATATTTTTAGCCGCTGTCCAGTGGATCTCTCCAGGATCAGCCTGGTATCTGCTCACAACACTTAGAGCATAGGAAACATCCGGCCTAGTACAAATCATGGCGTACATGATGTATCCAATCGCAAGCATATGGAATCGCACTCATCCGACTTCGCTCATCGGTTGTCAAGGACACCGAGTCTTGCTAAGTTTTACACCATGTGACATCGGAAGAACCCTTCTTAGACGATTCCATGTTGAACTTTTCAACACTTTGTCCAAATAAGTACTGACTCAATCCAATGAGCCTTCTTGATCTATCTCTATAGATCCGGATTCCGAGGATATATGTTGCATCACCCAAGTCTTTCATTGAGAAACTCCTTTCCAATGATTCCTTGGTTTCTTGCAACATTGGGACATCATTTCCAATCAGTAATATGTCATCCACATATAAGATTAGAAAATTTACTTTGTTCCCACTAAACTTCTTGTACAAACAAGAATCATGATCACTCTTGATGAAGCCAAACGATTTGATTACCTCATCAAAGCGAATATTCCAACTCGAGATGCTTGCTTCAACCCATAAATGGATTTCTGAAGTTTGCATACCTTGTCGATTAGCGGATCGACAAAACCCTCGGCTGTATCATATACACGTCCTCGGTTAAATTTCCGTTAAGGAAAGCCGCTTTGACATCCATCCGCCATATCTCATAGTCGAAATAGGCCGCTATAGCTAACATGATCCGAACTGATTTAAGCATCGCTACGGGCGAAAGTCTCGTAATCAACTCCTTGAACTTGTCGGAACCCCTTCGCGACAAGGCGCTTTATAGATTGAAACATTTCCATCCATATCAGTTTCTTCTTAAAGACCCATTTGCACTCGACGGGTCTTGCACCGTCTGGCGATCAACCAAGTTCCAAACTTGATTTTCATCCATGGACTTTATCTTGGATCTCATGGCTCCAAGCCATGACTGAATCATATCCCACCATCGCTTAATAATTTGCCGGCTCATCACCGCCTAACAAGAACACATCACGAACACTTCGTAATCTTGTCGATCTTAGTACAGTGTGCCGCTGCCACCGCCACGACCGGCTCAACCTCCAAGGTTTTTGCCGACTGCTACTAGCCGGTTCCTCTCGAATTTCTTCGAGTTGCACTGCTCCCACTCCCCGACCGAGAAACTCTTTCTCAAGGAAGACACCGCTTCGAGCGACAAACACTTTGCCCTCTTCTCGGTTGTAGAAGTAGTAACCCAAGGTTTCTGATACCCCACGAAAATACATTTATCCGACTTGGCCGTAAGCTTGTCCGATCAAGTCGCTTGACAAAAGCTTCACAACCCCAAATCTTAAGAAAAGACAAACTCGCTTTTTGCTGTCCACATCTCATGCGGTGTCTTCTACCGATTTTGATGGTACTTTGTTTAGTGTGAACGCCGCTGTTTCTAGACAATAACCCCAAAATGATAAAGGCAGATCTGTCTGACTCATCATTGATCGCACCATGTCCAACAAGGTCCGATTCCGCCTTCCAAACACCATTCCTTTGTATGCGTTCTGGCGAGTAAGTTGAGGAACTATTCCACAACTTTTCGATGGTCATCAAACTCATGGCTCGTGGTATCGCCTCCTCGGTCCGACCTAAGAAACTTTATTTTCTTGCCGAGTTGATTATGTGCTTCATTCTCGAATTCTTTGAACTTTTCAAAGGCTTCGACTTATGTTTCATTAAGTAGATATATCCATACCTACTCAAATCATCGGTGAAGGTAATGAAGTACTCGATAACCACCCCGTTGTCGTGCTCATTGGTCCACATACATCACTATGTACTAGTCCCAACAAGTCGGACGCCTTTCGCAACTCTTTGCAAAAGGTGTCTTGGTCATTTTGCCGAGTAGGCAAGATTCATGTCTCGAACGACTCCAAGTCGAACGGGTTAGAGTCCATCATCATGGAGCTTCTTCATGCGTTTCCAACTTATATGACCAAGCCGGATAAAAAGTAAGTCATATTCGCACCATTTGGTTTCAACCTTTAACATTTATGTTATAAACCGACTCACCATCAAGATTCAAAATAAATAACCCGTCCTAGACGGGTGCAAAGCCGTGAAACATATCATTCAAATACAAAGAACAACCATTATTCTTGATATTCGACTCATAGCCTTTCCTCATTAAACATGAAGCAGAAATAATGTTTCGATCGAGCAATCGAACATAATAACAATTATTTAGTTCCATAATGAATCCGAAGGTAAATGAAGTTGCATCGTGTCGACTTCCAACGCAGAACTCTTGCTTTGTTGCCGACTCAATATCAACCTCGCTTGCTACGCCTCCTAGTTCTTACCCCCTCGCAACGAGTTGCAGATGTGAATAACTGATCCGGTATCATATACCCAAGAACTATTAGGTGCATCAGCAAGATATATGTCTATAACATTACAAACAAGTGTACCTGAGTCGGAAGTCATACCTCCACTCTTGGCTTTGTCGGCCAAATACTTGCTGTAGTTCCTCTTCCAGTGGCCATCCGCCTTGCAGTAGAAGCAAGTGGATCCGGCTGAAGGAGATGGCTTAGTCCCTGAGGAAGCGCTTGGGACAGGGTCCTGAGCCTGCTTTCCTCCTGACTTAGCCTTCTTCTTAGTCCAAGAACTCTTCTTGAACTTAGCCTTATTTTGCACCATCAACACTTGACTGCTGCCCTTCTTGAGATCCGCCTGTACCTGCTTGAGCATCCCATGCAATTCAGTGAGCTTCTTATCCATACCATGCATGTGGTAGTTCGAAATGAACTGCCCATATGCACTAGGAAGACAGTTCAGAATTATATCCGTAGCGAACTCTTCGCTTATGTGGTAGCCAAGCCTCTCCAGAGACTGCACCTAACCAACCATTTTGATCACATGCGGACTCAGTGGATCACCATCCTTAAGCTTGCAACTCAGCAGAGCCTGAGAGACTTGATACCTCTCGCCTTAGCTCGAGCTCGAACATACTTTTGAGGCTTTCGATCATATCGTAGGCCTCAACATGCTCGAACTGCTTTTGCAAGTCCGGTTCCATGTGAGCAAGCATAAGATGCCTAATATCCGTGGACTCATCTTTAGCCCGACGGTAGGCATTGGTGGTTGCGATACGCATTCTCATTCGGCTTATCCGAAGTGGGTTGTCTAGGACATGGTCCTTCTTTTCTTGTTTGAGAACAATTCTCGATTTCGATACAGTTGGTAAAATTAGTGTTTCAGTTTATCTTTCTCAAGAATGGTTCTCAACGCAAAACCGGATATCCGAGAGTGACTGCTACTTGGTGCCATGATCTACAATGTAAAATATGCAAAAACACTTAAGACATGTATTCATAAAAGAGCAAGAATATTAAACATTTTAATATTTTATGCTCCCACTAGAACCAACACCCTCCGATGGTTTCTTAGTGATTCAGATCCTAAATAGGCAAGTCGGCTAGTGAGCTTTAGCATCACCGCTAGCCGCCAAGTGATCTAGGTAGACAACTCCTTGTCAATCGCATCTCATGCGACTCACTGGACGGGTGGCATCACATGCCCCGGCTCCCATCCGACTTTTCCCGAGTCCCACAACTGTTGTGATAGACCCGTCTAGCTTACCAAGTGTTTCTGCAGTAAGAGTCCGATTCGAACCCACCTAGTCGGAAAGAATTGGCAGCACCTCAATTTTATGAGCCCACTACCAAAAATGTCCGACTTGTGATGGTGCAAACACTGGCGGGAAAACCGACTAGACCTTCTTTGAGGGATTAAATTTTACCGACTATCTAATAGAGGTAAAACTGAGACATAATAATAACACAAAATAAAGCAATTATAATGTGAAATGGTATGGCTCTCTTCATGGCGATCTCCATCTCCACAAAGCCTGTAATCCGACTCGTGCCAACTCTTGTCACTTGCCGTCTTACACCATGTCGCCGACATGTACAACGCCTTGCATGCCTTCCGGGTTCTCAAACAGCTACACTAGCTTAGTAAAGTAAATTACATAGAGAATCCGACACGCAGGTCGTTATACAATAAAATGACAGCACCTAGGCTCCAGCCGGCTGACAAAAAACCGTGATTCGCAGATCACGTATGGATTACACATATACATCACATGCACATGAACCATACCATTCACAACTTCCTGCAAAAACAAGTTATGCATAGATACAATATCTACCGGCGTTGTGAAACTCGCAACGACATCTAAGGCGCTACGACAGGGCGAAGCCGGCGGTCCCTCGCGGGTGCGGGCAGCGCCCGACGATTTTTCCGAAAACGTAGATCTCATCTACGATCCGGACATGGATTCCGACCATCGTTCCGATTCGATCAAACTCTTTGATCTTCGATCACTGCTTATGGATTTACGTGTCATAGTCTACCCCGATGGCGGAAGCCGACCGGTAGGGGTATGTCGTTCCACGACCTCAGCAGTATGATCACGGAAATCAGATCTACCATTCCCCGAGTATAGTTGATCCAATCAACTTCATACAAAACCGATCTATCTCATAGATCAACCACCAAAACGGCACATAGATCTCATCTATAGACTACCGCATATCACATATGCGAGATATCGAGCCTAAAACCAGAAGCTATCGCTCTGATACCACTGTTGGACCACGCGGAGATAAAATAAAATTTTCCTCTAACGTGGTGATCCCAAGGTCTAGCTGAGGTAGAAGGCCACGAGGTTTACCACTAGACGCGCGGTTGCGGATTACTGATGAAGCGCGTCAGTTGATGCAGTGCAGTCCTCATGATCCGATCGTCCTGGTGCTGATCGCACAACACCTCTGCTGGTATCCACACGTACAAGGAGGAGCGCCGCTGAATCGCTAGGTTCAATTACCGGACTGCTGTGGAGCTAGGGTTTCCAAAACATGGAATGACCTAACCGAACAACGATTAACCTTTCTGGGTTACTGTGCTCCACTATATATAGGGAGTGAACGTGGGATCTGCTCGCGCGACCCATTCACTAAAGCCCATATAACACTAGTCACCGTGAGTCCAACTCACTAACTCAGTCCTAATCCGGTTTAAGTCCAACCCAACCAGATTATATGTTCAGATCCAATCCGAACTTGCTCCCGCTCTTAAGTGTGTGACCCCACAGGCTCATGGCTACTTGGACACGATTGGAGTCCGACTCATAATCGATCACGTAGCGGCTCCTAGCGTAACGTGCCGACTCCCAAGTACCAAAGAGTCATGACGACTTGTTTTCCAATGCGACTTACGTCGAGTCCCTTTTGCCTCACGATATACCTTGTCGACTATAGGCGAATATATGTCATCCCTTAAATAGTCCGACTCTCTTCTCGATCCGAGATAAGTGATTCACCCGACTAACTTAGTCGATCGCCTCGGTTAACACTTAACCGAGTCGTGCATGGCCATGCTTTCCGAATCATATCTCATAAGAGGGCCCAGATAATCTCTCCGAGTGGAGGGGAAAAATCCCATCTTGGTTATTCACATCACGCAGCTTGATTCTCAGTCGACCCGAACCTCGCTTTATAACTGCCCGCACGGATCAGCTTGATGTAACCTAAGTCGGTGATCCTCAACTCGGACTATGCAACAACCTCAGGTCTAAGGATTACATTGATTGAGATATACAAATGACAGCTTAGTTCGTTGCACCTCAATATGGGTCAATCCGACTCGCTAAACTCTTTAGCCTAGTCTATGTAAGTTGGAATAGCATCTCCATGCCCATGACAAGTGGAACCGAGTCATCAAGCCAACTTTCACATTGGTCTAAGTTGTGTGTCCAGCACAACCTCAATGACCAAGGATATTTAGTACAAACAACATGAATGCATAGTTCCACAACTGTATCACATATTCAATGATACACATTAGATGTTTATACAAGGACTACTTAATAACTTTATGAATAGAATGGAAAATCTCATCATACATGATTGCCTCTAGGGCATATTCCCAACACTGTCATCGCCAACCATAGCATTCCACCCTAGGTTTATACCTCGCTAACCCCCTCTACCATTGCACTCGGAGAACTAACTCTATGGCACCATTCCCTTCTACAACCCGAGATTTTATCTCCACCAGAAAACCCTGTGTATGGCCATGAAGATCGGAGCCCCGAGGAAAGGATGCAGCCGTTGCGGTGAAGGACATCAAGCTAGCCAATGCTTAGGCAACTTCCCAAATTGTGGAAGCTCTCCACTCTCCTGCAGATTGCCCTACCCAACATGTCACATGCTTCCTTTGTGAATGTCAATACCATGTCCCGGCCAACTGTCCCCTCCAACTCCTGATTGGCAAAGCTCGTCAACTCCCATGCGTCAACATTGGGAAGAAATGAAGAGAAGGACGTTCCAAGAAAGGCACATGTTTCGCCTATGATGAACCAGGTAACTTCAGCCGAGAGTGCCCCCAGCATGGTATTGACAATACTTCTATCAAGGCGAAGTGCAAGACAACCCCCGTCCCCGTAAAGATCGCAAAGTAAACACAAGGAGGATCTTAAGCTAAGAGAAGCGTCTATTACACATGTGGAGACCCGGACCACTTCGCCCGCAACTGTCCAGACCAGTACTGGATGAACCCGAAGCAAGCAGATCCGGCACCCAAAAATGGCAAGAAAACCCAAGCCCCTTCGGCTAAAAGAATCAGGAGGCCGCTATCCCCAGAACCTCCCCTTCCCCCGAGAAAGCACTACCTGCGGGGAAACCTTTCACCCCCGAAAGGCGACAAGACTCTGGACGTTCCCCCGAAGTAGCCTTTGCACCTAGAAGCTCGCTTATTCCAGCATAGGAAGAGTTATGTATCACCCCAGAACTTGTTTTGTAAAACTCTAAGTCGCCTTGTTGTCCCGAGGCACAGACCTATTTTGTAACCCCCTACCTCCGCCACCGACCGACTTGAACTTGCTAAAAGTATGGATGTTATCCAAGCATGATATCCCTCTTTGCATGTTTTACCCACGACATTGCATCAGACCAAAACCCCATGGTTTTGGCTCTAAGGAGGAAAGACTGCGTCTTTCCCGCCCAAAAACACTATAGACCCCGGAAGTCGACCACTAACAGCACTAATCGGTGACCACCCCTCCAACTCTGAATCGTCGACCTGCAAGAAGAACGACAATCGACACTTCTCCATAATCTGAAGGTAATCCACCCCAAGCTCGACTGTCTAGCCAACACTCTGGTGGATCAAGACCTTGAAGAGAGAAAGGTCGACTGCAAGACAAAGAATTAAAGAAGACTCAACTCGCCGTCCTGCCTTAAGAAAGAAGTACCAAGTCGATGTTAAACCTACCTAGACTTGTCCTAAGGGGAAAAGACCGCGTCTTTTCCACTCGTTTCATCCAAACACCCCAAATCCAAAGCACCTTAGCTCCAACCCATGACTAACCCCGTTGGGTCCTTGCAAAACTTGTTAGCACCTAATAATTTTCACCGATGAAATTGTTAAGCGGATGTTATCACCCAACCCTATTCTCCCTAATCTCGGGACGAGATTATTTTAAGGGGGAAAGGTCTTTAACATCCCAATTTCAGAAACCCCGATTAAATGTCAGAAAGGCAAAAATCAGGGGGAACAAAACCTTTTTCTTGCATTGTGTGCATACCTGCTTGCTTGCGCTCAAGCAACTGTTTGTGTATTAGTTGTATACTCCTCATCTGAACACTAGTTTACAAAAACTATTTTACAAAAGAGATGTCTTGTCTCATCTTTCATATTCTCAAATGTCTCGCATTTCAAAACCTGAGCCAAGTTGACTTTGACACAACCAAATATTTTACTAGTTTCTATTGCCAAAACTATGGAGACATATATATCCACTCCTTATGTTTTCAATACAGAACCTTCAACTACTCTTACCTCTAGGTTTCTTCAAAACCTTTATTAAAACCTTTTCATCTCAATCTTGGTAGATATACCAAGATGGTACTTATCTTACTTCAAAGCAAAACCCCTTTCAAAATACCCTTCATTGCCTCAAGCTAGGCTTGATGGTAACCCTAGTAGTAGTTAGATGAATTTCCTTGATCTGCTGGTTGATGAATTGCCTTGATCTGCTGATTGCCTTGTTTTCTTAGGAACTAGAGTGAGATAATCTAGTAGCTCATCTCTTAGGAACCAATCCTTGCTTGTGATCATCAATCTCAAAGCAAGCATCCAAATATGGATCTATCATAAGCCCCTACAACAACCATCTCCTCTCATGCTTTTTCACATCCCAAGATTTTCCAAATCTTGTAATGTGAAAATAAATGAATAAAATAAAACTTTGTTTAATTTTCAGAGCTAGAGGAAACTTTTTGAATTCAATTGGAACTTCCAACCCATTTGAATTAAATAAAATCCTAAAGGGATTCATAAAGATGAACATTTAATAAAGGAAATTAAAATGTTTTGAAACTACTATTTTGGACCCTTAAATAAAAGATTTGGTTTTCAAAAGAAAAGGTGGATTTATAAATAAAGATTATTTTATAAAGCTAAATTAAACCTTGGCCAAACTTTGGGAAATAAAACATTTTATTAGCAAAGGTTTATTTAAATAAATTAATAAGGATTTAATATCCAACCTTCTTTAAGTAAAAGGTTTACCAATTTAGATTGAAACAATCAAAACTTATTAAAGTGTTTAAAATAAGTTTTCTAAATATTTGATATTCACAAATAAAATCTACTAAAGTGTTTTGGCTTTATTATAGATTCAAAATAAATATCTTAGTAAAACAAATCCTGTTTTAGATTTAAAATGGAAGTCTATTATTTTTAATTAATAATGGGCCCTAAAATAAAATGTTATTTTGTTTTAGACAAGTTTCCAAGTATTATTTATTTCCAAATAAAACCTACTAATGGATTTAGAAAACATTTGGTTTTAAAATGGAGATTTTACTAAATAAACCAAATCTAGTTTTATTAATAAACCATGGTCCATTTTATTTAACTAATGAATGGAACCTAAAAAGATTTAAAATATTATTTTATTTTAGAAGTTTGGATTTTGGTTCATGTTACTGAACATAACTAATTTCAATATTACAAAGTTTGGGGTGATGTTTGAATTGATTTGAACCTTGTTTGATTTGTTGAATGTTTGAATAATTGATTTGAATTTCAAAACAGAAATAGTTTTGGAAAATAGAAAAGTGTTTAGACAGAAAAAAAATAGAAAATAGTGCAACAGACCCAGCCCACTAAGGCCCAGCAAAACCAGCCCAGTCTTCTCCTCGAATAAAACAATTGGTACCAACTTTCTTACCCACTCAGTCACAGACAAACGGGGCCCACATCTCCCTCTCACTCACTCACTCACTGACAACAGACCCCACCTCCTCTTAATTTTCCCCGAACCGTTTTCTTCACCGCAGAAAGAACCCGCTAAGCAGCTGACAGGTGGACCCTCCCTCTCACTCCTTTTCCCACTGATGATGGACCCCGCTCTACTGTTTATCCTCCTCACCCGCGCGACCAATTCTTTCCCCTCACTCCGGCCGTTTCCAGCGACGATTGCTCGTGTTCAATTCACCTAAATGACGCACTAATTCCGCCCAGTGATGATGCTCAGAACTTCGCCTCCTCCCTCTCCCTTTCCTTCCAGTCATCACACCACGAGCCCAGTGGTGTCCACAATTTTGCCCGGCCACTGCCACCGACGAGTTCCATGTCAAATTCCGGCGAGCCCTGACCCTCTCCTACCTCCTAGCTCACACCAGCTTGATCCCCATCATCTCACGCACCTGCCCCTGGCCTCCGTTCGCCCACGCATGCCCCACAGCCTCGCCTCCGTCTTCGTCTGAGCGCCACCGACGGCTAGGTCAACTCCGACGAGCTCCTCTGGTAATCACTGACCGCCCCCTCCTCTCTAGTTGACACTATCATACTCCCCTTCCCCGTACGTGTCTAACGCTCCCTCTGTTATGCACCGGCGTGCCTTGTAGCCTCGTTCCCGACAACAACCGAGCGTGCCTGACGGAAGCAGGAACTCCGGCGAGCGATTAGTACCGCCCCAGTGCGCCCCTCGCCTCCTCGAAACCACGTCGAGCTTCCCCACGACCTTGCGATCACGGTGAGCCACTCCTCCCTCTCTCTCGCTTCCTGTGTTAGCCGGAACTCCACCGCCAGAGCGCCGCCCATCTGTGACCAGGCAGTAGTAGCCGTTATACGGATCGAGCAGATCGGATAGATTACTTAAACACCGGGGTATGTCCTCGGACCGTGCGATCTATCGATCCAACGCCCGCGATCCACGCAGCGGTACATGAATAGAAACGTGCCGCGTGTCACCTATCTCGTTTTAAAAGAAATTTGAATCTGATTTAATTGCAAACTTCAAACCCTTATAACTTGAGATCTACACGTCCAAAAATTGCAAATTTTATGTCGTTGGATTCAGGAAAGCAAGCCCTAGCCAACTGTGGAATTAGTTTAGCAAATAGTATCTGTTTGTTTGCTCATTTTTGCAGATTCATTTGTATGCTTGTTTAGAGTATAAAAATTGTTTAATATTGAATTTAAGGATAAAACCTTTGCAATTGTATTGTTGTGACCTTACTGACCCTAGGAACCAACCCATGGTTTTGAAAATGAAATTAGAAAAATTTAGAATGGATTAATTGAATTAGTCTATTTCTAGCTAAATAAAGATAAGGGTTTTATTATGAAAAAGGTTTTTGGAATAAAAACCTTGGGAAAATATTTTGATTCAAAGCTACTGAACCAAAACACCAAGACTTGAGAGTTAGAAACTTTTGGTGAGAAACTTAAAGATTTTGATTTGATAAAACCATTTTCCCACCATATGAAATACTGAATGGAATTTTAAAATAGTTTTTGGGCAAAACCCTCTAACTAATGACTTTTCCATTTTGGTAAATGACCAATTTGGACCTTACAAAGTTTAGAAACCTAGTGGAGACCACCCTTGCAATAGAACCATCCTTTGCGTACTTATGCATGACTTAGTTTCCTTCTTGTCTTGTGTGTGTGAATTTGTTTGAGAAATAGTGGTTTGGAATGTTAGTTGATTTGGTGTTTGCTTGATTGACTTGTAGTGAAATTAGCAAAGTGTGAGACTAGCAAGATCAAGGATTGAACCCTCATTCCCTACCAAAAAGGCAAGTTACACTAACATACAAATGCCCTATTATTTTCATTATACTTAGTGGATTGTGAAAACATGCATGAAAAAGATTTCTATGTACTTATGCTATGCTAAATCCTAATAGGATTCCCTATACACTCCTTAGTGAAAATATTGTAGTTGTACATGCTTAGCCATGCTCTAATTTGAAAAGAGATACATGTTGAGATTTTACAAAGGTTGAGAAAAGACTTATGTGTTACATAATAAAACAAGGACTCAATGAACCACCTAGGTGGTGGATACTTAAGTTGGAGAAGGTGGCAACAAAAGGAACCATGTCTATGGGAATCACTTTGTGTTGTGCTCCAAAACAAAACCACCTAGGAAACTTACAGATTGAACATGTTTCTCCAATTGTGGCTTTCGTGTGCAACCACATGCTATTATGGCTCTGGCTTAGTCAACTACATTAGGAAGACCCATACATTGTCTTTAGTTACCGGACATGGGGATCTGGAATGCTTCATGGGGGCTGAAGACAAGCTAGCAATGATGTATGGGAGGACCTCTTGGAAAGACTTCGTCACACTCTCAGTCTGCCGGTACTCCATCTTGGCGAGCACTAATCCAGTAGGCCACTGGTGGCAACAAGATGGGATTGTGTCATGTGGGTAAAGTGTACTCCTTCTGCAGAAGTTAATAAAATCTAAGTACTTAGCCGTGTCCCCGGTTATGGAAAATACTGAGCAACTAAAGTTTGAACTATGGGAGATCTCGACATTCCAATTTCTAATATAAAAACTTGATGCACTTGGGGTACCAAGGAATTCAAAGAGATTTTGTTAAGCTTGTTGCACTTGGGGTTACCAAGGTGCTCAAGGGCATGATGTACTTGGGGTTACCAAGGAACTCATGAGATTTTAAAACTTGTTGCACTTGGGGTTACCAAGTGGCTCAAGAGATTTAGACAAGGACTTGAACACTTGAGTTTCTACCAAGGAGTTCAAGGGATTCTTGGAAAAGAGATTTGACAAAGGACTTAAAACCCTTTTTGAAAAGATAGGATAAAATAATGCTTTATGCAAATAAGCCTTAAACTCTACTTAGCCAAATATGCATATAATGATAGGATCCACTCTTATTATACATAAAAGTGAAGCTTGCCAATACAATTCAAAATGTAGTGACCCTTGTGGCTGTAACTTGTAATGTTGCAGGTTGATTGTTTTTTTAAATGAAGATTGTTTGATTGACTAGGACTACAAAGTCTACAACCAACATCTGCCTGTGGCACTTTGAAGATGAAGGACCCATGACTATAGTTATTCCGCTGCAATGTAATGTAATATCCAAATGAGCTATGTTTGATGTAATAAACTTATGTTATTCCTGGTTGTAAATTTATATTATGACCTTTGTATCTTGATATTACATCTTAACTGTGGATGCTAGCTAATGATCCAGGGACTAGCATTGTAAAACATAGGAGGAATCTACCTTATTAGGTTGGGACCTCTACAGATGGTATCAGAGCAATGTGTTGCCTGTAGGATTTGTAAACCTAGGATTGGACAAAAACCCTTAGAAAAATAGGAGTTATATTTTGATCCAAAACTTATTTACAAAAACACTTGTAACCTCTTTCCTTAACCATTTTGGTTTCAACTCTACACCTCTTCTACTTCAACTTGATGGAAAAACCTACCCATGGCCAAAGACTACACCATGTGCAAAAGACTTCTTCAACATCTCCAACTCTAAATGACTTCAACTTATTCAACTCTAATGACTTCAACATCTTCAGCATGTTCACCAAGGACTTCCAACTTGGATATCACTAAGGACCACAAGTGAAACAAGGAAAATCTTACTCAAGATTTAGAGACTGAAGGAATGCAAATAAGAAGAACCATCAACAACTTTGAAGTGTTGTAACCAAGATTTTATCTCAAGGAAACCATGATCTCATACAAAGGAAGGAAAGATCACAAGTGAACCCTATAGATAAACGACCATATTTTAGCTAAGTCAAAAACACACCAACTTATGTGGTGTAACAAAAATATTTTGTTGCCTAAGTATGTGCTTGAACCTTGTATGAGTGAAAAGTTTGGTTTGTGATTGCATGCAGATTGCTTGTGTGAATTGTGATGTGCGTGATTAGAAATATTTCCTTAGAAATATCTTGCCTGTTTCTAATCTTCCTTCAACCCAAACAGATGTCTACTCCAAAGGACTCCAACATCAAGGTTGATGACACCTACACCAACCAAGCTGACAGCATGAAAGAGCTCATAGCAACCCAACATCAGTTGAACCAACTGACAGCTCAGTTCCTAGCCAACAATAGTGATAAATATCCAGCACTGCAAAAGTTTTTGGAGGAACAATCCCAACTGATGCTTAAGGTGACTAATCAAATGATTAGCATGGAAGAAAGCTATCCTAGAAGAGTGTATGATAACAAGGATGACAAGAATGTTATTCTAGATGGAGCCCCAGCTTGCATTATTTGTGGAGACAAGGATCATACTTCCAAGGAGCATGAAGGACAATGCCCCAATTGTGAAGAAGACCATCCTGTTGGACAATGCCCAACCTCTCAAGCTACATGTTACCTTTGTGAAGGAAGTGATCATACTCCTGGCCAATGTCCCATCTATGCCATGGTAGAACAAAGGAAACAAGAAGGATCCAAGTCCACCAAAGGAAAAGGACCACTCCTACCTCTAAACAAGACAACCCAATTCAAAGGATCAAAGAAGACCAAGAAACCCAAGCAAGACATGAGCCTTGCACAATGTCGTAAATGTAAGGAAATGGGACACTACTCCAGTGGATGCCCAGAGAACAAGAAGAATAAAGATATTGACCAAGTGTGTTGCAACAACTGCAAAGAGATGGGCCACTATGTAGCAACCTGTCCACAAGAGCCACGTAAAGAACTCAAGGACATTCATTGCTTCAACTGCAAGAATTCAGGACACTATGCAAGCAACTGTCCAGAAAAGATGAAGAACAAGTTGAACAAACCTATGGAAAAGCTCAACCTTGGCCCATGAGTCAAGAATGAAACCAAGGAAACCATGCAAATGTTTGCCATGAGAAATTTTCCCCAGGATCCCAAGAAGGACAATATGTAATTTTTGTTTGAAAATTTTAAGGGTGGTAGTACCCTAGTTGTTTTGAACTTTCTTGTAACCCTAGCCTCCCCAAATCTCGGGACGAGATTTATTTTAAGGTAGAATGTCACATCCCAAGATTTTCCAAATCTTGTAATGTGAAAATAAATGAATAAAATAAAACTTTGTTTAATTTTGAGCAGAAGAAACTTTTGAATTCAATTGGAACTTCCAACCCATTTGAATTAAATAAAATCCTAAAGGGATTCATAAAGATGAACATTTAATAAAGGAAATTAAAATGTTTTGAAACTACTATTTTGGACCCTTAAATAAAAGATTTGGTTTTCAAAAGAAAAGGTGGATTTATAAATAAAGATTATTTTATAAAGCCAAATTAAACCTTGGCCAAACTTTGGGAAATAAAACATTTTATTAGCAAAGGTTTATTTAAATAAATTAATAAGGATTTAATATCCAACCTTCTTTAAATAAAAGGTTTACCAATTTAGATTGAAACAATCAAAACTTATTAAAGTGTTTAAAATAAGTTTTCTAAATATTTGATATTCACAAATAAAATCTACTAAAGTGTTTTGGCTTTATTATAGATTCAAAATAAATATCTTAGTAAAACAAATCCTGTTTTAGATTTAAAATGGAAGTCTATTATATTTAATTAATAATGGGCCCTAAAATAAAATGTTATTTTGTTTTAGACAAGTTTCCAAGTATTCTTTATTTCCAAATAAAACCTACTAATGGATTTTGAAAACATTTGGATTTAAAATGGAGATTTTACTAAATAAACCAAATCTAGTTTTATTAATAAACCATGGTCCATTTTATTTAACTAATGAATGGAACCTAAAAAGATTTAAAATATTATTTTATTTTAGAATTTTGGATTTTGGTTCATGTTACTGAACAGAACTAATTTCAATATTACAAAGTTTGGGGTGATGTTTGAATTGATTTGAACCTTGTTTGATTTGTTGAATGTTTGAATAATTGATTTGAATTTCAAAACAGAAATAGTTTTGGAAAATAGAAAAGTTTTTAGACAGAAAAAAAATAGAAAAAGTGCAACAGACCCAGCCCACTAAGGCCCAGCAAAACCAGCCCAGTCTTCTCCTCGAATAAAACAATTGGCACCAACTTTCTTACCCACTCAGTCACAGACAAACGGGGCCCACATCTCCCTCTCACTCACTCACTGACAACAGACCCCGCCTCCTCTTAATTTTCCCCGAACCGTTTTCTTCACCGCAGAAAGAACCCGCTAAGCAGCTGACAGGTGGACCCTCCCTCTCACTCCTTTTCCCACGGACGATGGACCCCGCTCTACTGTTTATCCTCCTCACCCGCGCGACCAATTCTTTCCCCTCACTCCGGCCGTTTCCAGCGACGATTGCTCGTGTTCAATTCACCTAAATGACGCCCTAATTCCGCCCAGTGATGATTGTGGCATCCCGCAAAACCACTACCAGAAAATTCGCGTTGTTTTTGTGCATTGCATCATCATGACCGCATGCTCATGTCATCATGCCACATTGCATTTGAGCATCGGCATGTCATCTTGCATGTGTTTGCATAAAACTATTTACGGAAAAACATATTTTTGATTTCTAAACGCCCCGTCTTTGTTCAAACACGAAAAACCGGGTCTCCGGATTAATTTGTTTTGTCGGTCAACGATTTGCAAAAGTTCCGTTTGTAAATAATAAAATATTGAATTATTTTTAGTGGGGGCAGCCAAACCGGTCCGATCCGACCCAGTCGGCCACCCCCAGAATAAAACCAGCCTACCCGAATTCCTAAAGCTACCTAGTCCTAATCTACCCACCAATCACAGCTTGCCATCTCACCATCTCCCCCAATCCCTACCCACTTTGCCACCTCATCAATCCACCCTGCAGCAACCCACTCCTTCTCTCACCCCAACCGACCCTACCCGCCTGTCCCTCTCTCCCTTACACCTCGGACCCACGCCCCACCTGGCCCCACCCGTAGCAGCACACACACTGCCACCCCACTCCCACCGCGGGCCAACCCCCTGACCGCCTGTTCCCAGCCCCACTCCCCGCGCGTCCTTCCCCCCACCAACCGCGTCTCCCTCTCCCTCCTCTCTCCCCCACGCCCCCGACATCCTCCTCTCCACCCGCGTTCTTCCTGGTGGGCCGCCTGGAAACCTCCTTCCCCGCCTCCGCTCCGCCCGGCCCGCCCAGCTCCTCGACCCTTCCTCTCGCACCGGTGACCTCCTCCGCTGGCCTCGCCTGGCCACGGCCGCTTCTCCGCGCCTCCCACGCCCCTCCTCCGGCGCCTCCTTTCCTCCTCGGCCCGCCTCCTCCGCTAAGCTCCGCTTTGGCTGGTCTCCTCCTCGCTGCCCCGGCCCTCCCGCTTGTCGCCAAGTGCCGCCTCCCGCTGCTCGCCTCTGCCCCTCCGGCCCGGTAACCTCCGCCGCCGCCACCACCTTGGGGTCCCCTGCATCCGCGAGTCCTCGCCGGCCGCCATCTTCATCCACGCGGACGGCGCCATCTGCCCATCCCCGACGGAGTCCCGTCGCCCCACCCGTGCCTCCTCGCCTCTGTGCCTAGCTGCCTTGGGCCCTCTGCCCCGCGAGCGCCCCTGCCCGCGTGCCTCCTCTCTGCGCTCTGCTGCCAGCAAGGCCTCCTGCGTATAAGATCTTTGCCTCTTGTTGTCGCTTTGTACCGTGGCCGCCAAGATCGACCGACAACTCCGTATATATCAAAGATGTACCAATGCGACAAGAGAAGGTGACGGAGCCAATGGATGGATGGGTGATCTTCTCTCCAAGTTGTGCCGACCAGACCACACCCTCGACAAGAACGACAACGTGGCCAAGTAACCTCCAAGATCGACATCGGCACCAACCACAAGACCCCTCTGGATTCGAAGACCGATCCCGAAGCCGCACGCCAAGATCTACTTCACGGATCCGAAGACCCCGGTGCGACAAGTACTCCTTCCCGGATGCGATGCTCGATAACACGGACGGTAAGGACACCGACGCAGAACATCAAGATCTTCTTCCCCGAACGTCAAGACCGACCTGATACGCGGGCCCGACAAGAGCGACACCGACCAGGGCAAGTCCGATGCGCCCCCGACGCCAACCAAGTCCTGCTTCCCGGTTGCGACAAGACCTCCTTCCCGAACGCCGAGCTCGCCGAGAACCCGGATACAACAAGATCTACTCCGTTGTTCGAGAATGTTTCTGCCGAGACCGATCCCGTCAAACCCTGAACCCTGAGACCGACCCCGAACCCTCGGAACCAGAAGATCGCCGAACCCTAATGTGTGAACCTTTTCCTGAGCCCTATTTTATAAATGCTTTATATAAAACTTGTCGCATATTAAATTGATCATGCATGCACATTTGTCATGTGGTTTGTGGGCCTTATGCCGATTCACCTCATAACTAAATATGGGGCCCATATGCAGGAAAATCTAGTCTTATATTGGCCTCATTTAAATTTGTGTAGCGAACCGGTGCTATCTTTTGCCATGTTAAAACAACATTTAAAATGGCGGGTATCTAAACAACATGAACCACCTAAATATTTGTCGGGACCCTGGTTCTGCTTAATATGATCTAATTGCATTGCACCCTTACCATGTCATACATCATACATGCATCATGCCCGATCTTTTGCCGTAGTATTAAATAGTGCATCCGGTGTTTATTCTAGCGTTTTGCTTCTTCGCGGATAAGGCCGATGAGTTGATGCGAGTGTCGACCCGATCTTCGGTTGAACCTTCGGCAATGTTTTCGGGCGAGCATCTCCCCATTTCTACCTATCTTACTTTTATAGTATTTATTTCCCTCCTGTTGATCTATTGCTATCTGTGTTGCGATGCTCTAGTTTTCATACCCGTGATATCCCTTGCAGCCTTATATTGCCTTGGACACATCCTATTACCTGTTGTTTGGTAGATAGTTGGAATTGCGCGTCGTAGTCGCTTGCTCAAGTGCTGTTGCGTGTCGCCAAGTACCACAGTTGTTGGAGTATTGCCGTGTGTTTATTGTTGGAGTTGATCAAGACTTTAATTACTGTTTAACAACTAAAATTGAAGTAGGTAAGCAGAGGCACAGGTGGGCAATATATGTTATTTGGTTGTTAACCGTCCACTTGTGTCCCGTAGGACCCCGAGTACTTGATACATGTTCCTTGATTATTTGCGCTATCCACATCCGGGAGGATTATGGAACCCCCCTGAGCCAGAGCTTGATTCATTCTTATTTCTTGGGGCCACAAACTAGTTTGAGGTTTTATTTACTATCCTATACTTATGCCATGCCTTACTGCTTTATTTAAATTGTGCGATGGATAGCACCTGTATTGTTTAGGGAAGCGGAGTGTTTTCGCGGTATCGACAAGCCCAGTTTTGGGTTCCCAGTTGTTTACAGCCATTGACGCAAACCTTGAGTCCGTCTCGGAGTCAGCTAGCTTCGTTGCGGGTGTACTCAATGGGGTGGCCCCCTGAAATATTTCTGAATCCTGTGATTGCTTTTTCGTGAAAGCCTCGTTGGGATTTGATTTGGTTTTTTCGTGGTTAATCGAGTGTGTGTTGCTATTTGTGCACCCCTGCAGGGTAAAACTTTCTGAAAGCCGTGTCCGCGGTTATGGACGACTTGGAGCACAGTATCTCGGTCATAGACAACTATAACTAAAGTAGTGCTATAAATTTGACTTGATAATGACTAGTAATCAGCTTCACTATAATGGAATGGCTAAATAAAACTGCCAACAATTGCTTGCTTGGGTTGTCGCTTGCGACCATTGTACCTGACTAGTAAGTATTGCAACTACAACGGAATGGCTGAATAACAGCACCAACAACTGCTGGGTTTTTGGGTTATCTCATGCTATCTGTATCTGATTAGTAAGTGTTGTAACTATAACGGAATGGTTAACTAAAAGTGCCCACTGCTTACTTTATCAGGATGATTATCTAAACCTGACTAGTAATTGCTGCAACGATAACCGAATAAGTAAAACTGCCAACGGTGTGAGTTCCTCGGTTGACTTCCTCGATTGGTATCGAGGGGGAAACACCAGGATGGGTTTGTTTGATGATAGTTTCAGGTTGGATCCGAATAGCTCTTCTTCCCCTTCTCCGATAGCCGCCAGTTGTATCGAGTCTCTATAGGTTGTTTAGTGCATGCTGCCGCTGCCGCTTCAGTCCACCATACCTATGTAGGCGAGGACCGCCGAATTCTAGCCTCGCCGTGTACTGGCCTCGATCGACGCCTCTTTTTCCTTTGCCCTTTGTCGGCACCTTTGTTTAAGCAGGTTTTGAGATCGACGTCGTTAGTGGTTACCCTTCCTTGGCCTCGGTGGTTATGGACGCCATTGGTTATTCTTCAGGGCTCTTAGCCCCATTTGCATCTTGTCCGTAGCTGGACGCTCTATCGTTTTCAAGGTGACTTGTATCTTTGTATATTATATCTGTATTCTCGACTCTCTGAGTCGCCGTTATATATATCTGTTCTGTGGGTCCCATCGAGGACTGTTGTGTAATGTTATTACTTTGTTTTCCACCCGCACGAAAGTGCCTGGTGGGCACCTTTGAATCGTTTCTATGCGGGTTTGGCAGGATTCGCTCAAACTAGCATAGGTCCGATTCTGAGGGTGTTACAGAGTGGTATCAGAGCTATGAGCATTGCGATACCCTAAGTCCAAAGAGGATAACCTAGCTAACCAAGTAGAGTGTCAAAACTATTTTTGCAAAATCGGTTGGATAGTTCGATTAGGTCTGATTTTACTCCTTACCCTCTGCTGCTCTCCTCTCACCTCTGTGTTTTGAATCCTCTCTTTTCTCTCTTGAGTCCAGGATTTCTCGTGGTTGGGTTCATGCACATGTATCTGGAATGCTTCATGGGGGCTGAAGACAAGCTAGCAATGATGTATGGGAGGACCTCTTGGAAATACTTCGTCACTCTCGATCTGCAGTACTCCATCTTGGCGAGCACTAATCCAGTAGGCCACTGGTGGCAACAAGAAGGGGTTGTGTCATGTGGGTAAAGTGTACTCCTTCTGCAGAAGTTAATAAAATCTAAGTACTTAGCCGTGTCCCCGGTTATGGACAATACTGAGCAACTAAAGTTTGAACTATGGGAGATCTCGACATTCCAATTTCTAATATAAAAACTTGATGCACTTGGGGTACTAAGGAATTCAAAGAGATTTTGTTAAGCTTGTTGCACTTGGGTTACCAAGGTGCTCAAGGGAATGATGTACTTGAGGTTACCATGGAACTCATGAGATTTTAAAACTTGTTGCACTTGGGGTTACCAAGTGGCTCAAGAGATTTAGACAAGGACTTGAACACTTGAGTTTCTACCAAGGAGTTCAAGGGTTTCTTGGAAAAGAGATTTGACAAAGGACTTAAGACCCTTTTTGAAAAGATAGGATAAAATAATGCTTTATGCAAATAAGCCTTAAACTCTACTTAGCCAAATATGCATATAATGATAGGATCCAATCTTATTATACATAAAAGTGAAGCTTGCCAATACAATTCAAAATGTATTGACCCTTGTGGCTGTAACTTGTAATGTTGCAGGTTGATTGTTTTTTTAAATGAAGATTGTTTGATTGACTAGGACTACAAATTCTACAACCAACATCTGCCTGTGGCACTTTGAAGATGAAGGACCCATGACTATAGTTATTCCGCTGCAATGTAATGTAATAGCCAAATGAGCTATGTTTGATGTAATAAACTTATGTTATTCCTGGTTGTAAATTTATATTATGACCTTTGTATCTAGATATTACATCTTAACTATGGATGCTAGCTAATGATCCAGGGACTAGCATTGTAAAACACAGGAGGAATCTACCTTATTAGGTTGGGACCTCTACATGCTTAGATTAATCCAAGGATAATCCCTCTGGATGGTTTCCAACTCTATGGAGACCCAATATAAGCATGAATCCTTTCTACTTAGTTAGTATCTCCATATCATCTCCTTGATCATGAGTTTGGAACCTAGAATCCTCTCAAAAGCTTCTACACTTACACTCTAGTCTAAACCCCAAATCTGCCAAAATGGCTAAGTCTGGATTTCTTACATGGATACCATTTTTGTAGCTATACCTTTTCCAACCTATGTGCATTCTTGAGAATGTAATTGAACCATATTTGAGTACATCAGTAGTAATACCAAAGCCCACTCTTTCCCTTGGCTAAGCCATTCTAATTCCCACTCATCCATGATGGTTTTATAGTCAAGATAATAATCTTTCTGCAAATCTTATCATCTTGCCTACTTTGGCAGAAGCTCACATCTATATTCCACCTCCCCTTGACCAACTCTTTGCATGACTGTGATCTACTTATCATAACATATCAACTCCCACTTCACTTGATCCCATTGAAGCCTTGTGCTTCCTAAACCCACATGGTTTAGGAGACTACCTGATGTATCTGCTATGGCAGCCTTATTTTCAACAAAGTTTGCCATCTATTCTAGACCACCGCAAATGCAACCAAGCCGAAATCTTGCTTCCATGATCATCTACATGGCATGGTCTATCCATCCAGATACCCCTTGTACCAAGGTGAGCTATGAGCTCACTAATCCAACCCTGTTTAGGTGGCATCAGAATAACCAAACCCTAGATCCTCCGAGAATCTAGTTTCAACCCTTTTCACCACTCTTCTTCAAAACCAAGGTTGACCTTGATGACTACATCAAGTTTACATCATATACCTTGGATATAATCACCCGCCAAATAATTCCCACAATTATTTGGATTATTAAACTATTTTATTTCCTTCCCTTACCTTCTTAACAACCTTGTCCTCAAAGGCAAGTTTGTTTTTCTCCAAATCACCTTGCCATCTCAAGGCCAATTTGATGCCTATATATCATATCCTCTATTTCCAACTCAAAAATAATTATTTTTGAGATCCTTTATTAGTTCTTTTTGCCCTCTTTCTTAAATGGCAGAATCAAGAAATAATTCCCCCAAAATACTTCTCAATATCAATAAATCCCATCAAAATTATCCAATGTGTGTTATGGTATTTTGGACCATATCACATAAAAAACCAAGCTTGTCCAATATAAAAATATCATTCTTGTTTCCAAAACCTACTTCAGCACTTTTTGAAGAAGTGCATTTAAAGGGGTTTATAATCATTAGAAAAACCCCATTTAAATCATGAAGTGATTATTTGATCTACTCCACCTACCAGTACCATTTCCCCACTTTGTCCAATGAAATTTTTGCAAATTCCTTCACAAGACTCCACATGATCAATTTTGTAAACAAAGGTAACCTTGATTCAAACCAAAGCCAATCAATCTCAAATCTTCCTCAGCACTTCTCCAGAACATCATCACCCCTCCTCGTCGTGTACATTGTAGCTGACCACTGTAGCACCCTTGTACTTTATCCCTTGAAACTTGAGAGCGAGAGAGAGGAAAAATCTCCCTCTCTGGTCGAGCTGCAGGCCCGACACCACCTCCAGCACCGCCTCTCTTGCCCAATGGACAGCCCCCACCTTGCCCATGTCCAAATGTACCTTTCCCACCCCTCTCTTTCTTATAAGATCACAGGCCACCCTAGCTCGCCCCTCTGCCCTCATTTGCCCCCTCTCGCATCCACTTACCTCCCCAGATCTCCCTTATCCTCCTCTTGCTCTGCCTTGCTTGAAAGAAGTAGGAAGAGAAGCTTCGGCCTCCTCACTCTCCTCGAGCTAGGCTCCTCACTCAGCCCTCCTCTCCCTCTGCATGTCACACCAATGGACTCCCCTTGCTCCTCTGGTGCTAACCATACACTTTTCTTTGATATGCAGCAGCTCTGCGAGCCTCCCCGACAAACTCCAGCGAGCTCCCTCTCAGACGTCCTGGCGCAAGCACCTCCCCGACGATGAACCATCTCGTGGCTCCCCTCCCGGACTCGCCATCGTCGACCGCATAGCCCCCGTCGCCTCCACGCCCTTCCTCGAGCCTCTCCCCGTCGCCGGCTAGGGTTTCCTCTCCGGCGATCTGGCCCCACGAAGACGACGCCCCGCGACCGTTAGATCCAGCCAGATCCGACGGCCGGGAGCGCTCGGTACCCCTTCGCCCCTTAGCCGCGAGTGGGCCAGCTGTGTTGGAGATATGACCTAGAGGCAATAATAAAATTAGTTATTATTATATCTTTGTGTTCATGATAAATGTTTACATTCATGCTATAATAGTATTAACCGGAAACATTAATACTTGTGTGATTTGTAGACTTAAATTTGAGTCCCTAGTAAAGCCTCTTTATAATACTAGCTTGTTGGTTAATAGATGATCGTGGTTTCCCGATCATAAGAATAGATATGTTGTTAACAACAAGATCATATCATTAGGAGAATGGTATGATGGACATACTCCTATAGATAAGCGTAGGATTAAGATCAAGTCATTTCAATAGTTCATTTGCTATAAGCTTTCAGATACATAGTAACCTAATTCCTTCGACCATGAGATCATGTTAATCACCATCACCGGAAGGATGATTTGATGACATCAAACACCACACCGTAACTAGGTGGCTATAAAGGTGGCATTGAGTGTTCGGAAAGTATGGGTTGAGGCACATGGATCAAGAGTGGGATTTGTCCATCCATATGATGGATAGATATACTCTGGGCACTCTCGATGGAATGTCATCCAATTAGCTTGCAAGCATGTGGCTGGCTCACAAGGGATCACATATCATGGGAACAAGAAAAGAGTACTTATCGGTCACGAGGTTGAACTAGGTATGCAGAGATACCAACGATCAAAACCTCGGATAAGTAAACTATCGTGAGACAAAGGGAAATTGGTATCGTATGTAAGTGGTTCATTCAATCAAAAAGTAATCGTAGAAATATGTGGGAGCCATATGAATTTCTAGATTCCTCTATTGGTTATTGATCAGAGAAGTGTCTCGGTCATGTCCGCATAATTCACGAACCGTAGGGAGACACACTTAAGGATTCGATGTTGTTGTGTAGTTATGGAATGATGAGTAAGATACGGAATGTTGTTCGGAGTCTCGGATGGGATCCAGGATATCACGAGGAGATCTGGAATGGTCCGGAGAATAAGATTCATATAAGGAAAGTCATGTTTCGGAGTTCGTAAATGATTTCGGTGTTTTCACCGGGAATGTTCTAGAAGGGTCTGGAAGGTCCGGCACTCCGGAGGGGGGAGGGTACATGGATGTGTCATGACAATGTGGAATGGTTGCATCATTTACTAGGTCACTTGGCTGGGAAATATGAAGAGTGAAATCAAATCCAAGTTTGAAAGTCAAAGGCCAATTTAAAAAGTCAAATCCGAACATTGCTTGGTGGAGGGAGAGTAGGAAACCTACCTAGGGTAGGAATCCCACTCCCTCCACCCGCCGGCCATGAAGAGGAGTTGGGGGAGGACTCCCTCCTCCCCAAACCGCCTCTCCAACCTATATAAGGAGGGGTAGGGCGCCCCCTCTTCGTCACACCCAAAAACCCTAGCTCCTTGGTGCCACCACCTCCAAGTGTTGCTGCCGCTTAGGGCCTCCTCCAAGTCGCCGACTAGGGTTTCCCCAAACCCTAGCCGCCGGCCAAGCCAACCCCTTGGTGCCTATAAACTGTAGATCGCCAAGGCCCTCTCTTACTCCACCATACTCGCTCTGGCATAGGCGAAGCCCTGCGGGATCTCCCCTCTACTTCCAACACCACGTCGTCGTGCTGCCGGAATCACGAGGAGAGTGCTACAACCTCCGCTGCCTGCTGAAACAAGGGAGAGGAAGGTCTTCATCGAGTACCAAACGTGTGACCGACTGCGGAAGCGCTGCCGGAACGCAGCGCCGAAAGGATCGTCTACGCGATCTTGAGATCGGCAAGAGTACAACTACATCAGGCACGAGAATCTGCTCTTGTTAACCGCTTTGGAATCTTCGAGGGTGAGTTCTTCTATTGACTCGTTGCTACAATCTAGTAGATAGATCTTGGCTTGTTTGTATGCATGCGGTAGAAATTTTTTGTTTCCCATGCTACGAACCCCTATAGTGGGATCAGAGCCGTGTCTATATGTAGATCTGTTGCACGAGTAGAACACAATGGTCATTGTGGGCGGTGGTGTTTTTATTATCAATTGTTTTTTGTGTACTTTAAATCTTGCGGTATGATGGGATGAAGCGGCCCGGGCTAACCTTACATGAAATCGTTCATGAGACTTGATCCACGCTCAACATACAACTTGTATTGCATAAGTGGCTTTGCGGGTGTCTCTCTCTCCCATCATAGTATAGATTCAATTTACAACAGGCACTTGATAGTTCAAGCATCAATGTTGTGGTTCTTGTTCGTAAGTTAGAACGACACTTATTGAAAGCCCCAAACCACGTAAAATATGCAAAGAAAATTAGAGGCGTCTAACTTTGTTTTGCAGGGGTGTGCTGTGATGTGATATGGCCATGATTGTGATTATATATGATGTATGCAATGTTCCTTATTGTAAATTGTCAACCAGCAGGAGCCATATGGTTGTCTTTTAAATTCCATTAAGACCTGCATGTCTATTCAAAGTAGTTGTAATAGTTGAATCTGGTGGATGACAACCATGAAACGACGCCATTGACCTTGACGCCATACCGCTGATGATGGAGATCATGTTCGTGCTTGAAGATGGAGATCGGAAGCACAAGAACAAAGGCCATATCATATCACATATTATGAATTGCATGTGATGTTAATCCTTTATGCATCTTGTATTGCTTAGTTTGCGACGGCAGCATTATAAGATGATCCCTCAAGCACACAAATTCATGTTTTAAAGTGTTCATCCTTACTAAGCACCGTTGCTAAAGCTCGTTGTTTCGAAGCACCACGTGATGATCGGGTGTGTTAGATTCTGCGAGTGTATACAACGTGAGCAAGACAGATTTTCTCATGCGGAAGCTAAGGTTTGATCTTGACGAGCCTAGCATGTACATACATGGTCTCAGAACACGGATCAGCGAAAGGTAAAGCATGAGTCATATAGTAGATATGATGAACATGTTGATTGTTCGCCATTGAAGCTACATCAACTCTCGTGATGATCGGTTTTGATGTGGTGGATTTGGTTTGTGTGATCACTAAAACAATGTGAGGGATATTGTTTTTAGTGGGAGTTCACCAAGATTAATTTAACTATTAATTAGAACTCAATTTGTCATAAACTTAGTCTAAACTATTGCAAATATGTTGTAGATCAATGGCGGCCCCTACCATAAATTTTAATGCGTTCCTAGAGAAAGAAAAGTTGAAGAACAATGGAAGCAACTTCGTGGATTGGTTCCGCAATTTGAGGATTGTACTCAATGCTGGTAATTTGACCTATGTGCTGGATGCACAGCTAGGTGACCCGCCTGCAGCTACTACTACCGATGAAGTAAAGAATGTTTACCTCACTCGGAAGAATCAGTACTCCACAGTTCAGTGTGCTATCTTGTATGGTTTGGAATCGAAGCTTCAGAAAAGGTTTGAGAACCATAACCCACATGATATTGTCCGTGAACTCAAAATGATATATGAGGCCCACGCGGCAGTTGAGAGTTATGAGGCTTCTGAAAAGTTCTTTAACTGCAAGATGGAAGAGGGCAGCTCCGTTAGTGAGCACATGCTTAAGATGTCTGGGCACGCAAATAAACTCCAAAGCTTGGGTATAGTGATTCCTAATTCTTTGGGGATTCACCGTGTCCTCCAATCACTACCACCAAGTTACAAGAACTTTGTGATGAACTACAATATGCAAAACATGGACAAGACGTTGCCAGAACTCTTCTCCATGTTAAAATATGCAGAAGTGGAGATCAAGAACGCGCACCAAGTGTTGTTGGTCAATAAGACCACCAAATTCAAGAAGCAAGGCAAGTCTAAGAAAAAGGGAAACTTCAAGAAGGGCGGTAAGAAAGTTGTCGCGCCGGCAACGAAGACTAAGGCTGGGCCTAAGCCTGATACTGAGTGCTTTTACTACAAGGGAGAAGGTCACTGGAAGCGGAATTGCCCAAAGTACTTGGCGGATTTGAAGAATGGCAACATCAAGAAGATAGGTATATCCGATATACATGTTATTGATGTGTATCTCACTAGTACTCGTAGTAGTGCCTGGGTATTTGATACTGGTTCGGTTGCTCATATTTGTAACTCGAAACAGGTGCTGCAGAATAGACGGAAGCTAGCGAAGAACGAGGTGACGATGCGTGTTGGAAATGGATCAAAGGTTGATGTGATCGCGGTCGGCATGCTACCTCTTCATCTACCATAGAGATTAGTTTTATACTTAAATAATTGTTATTTGGTGCCTGCGTTGAGCATGAACATTATATCTGGATCGTGTTTATTGCGAGACGGTTACTTGTTTAAGTCCGAGAATAATGGTTGTTCGATTTATAGGAGTAATATGTTTTATGCACATGCACCTTTGATAGATGGTCTATTCTTATTGAATCTAGATTGTGGAAATACACACATTAATAACATTGAAGCTAAACATTTGAAATTGAGCGATAACTCGACCTATGTGTGGCACTGTCGTCCTAGTCACATTGGAGTGAAACGTATGAAGAAACTCCATTCCGATGGACTTCTTGAATCACTTGATTTCGAATCACTTGAAAGATGCAAAGCATGTCTAATGGGTAAAATGACTAAGACTCCCCTTTCTGGTATGATGTTACGAGCTACGTACTTATTGGAAATCATACATACTGATGTGTGTGGCCCAATGAGTGTAGCATCGCGCGGTGGTTATCGTTATGTTCTTACCTTCACGGATGACTTGAGTAGATATGGGTATATCTATTTCATGAAACATAAGTCCGAAACTTTCCAGAAGTTTAAGGAATTTCAAAGTGAGGTAGAGAATCAACGTAACAAGAAGATCAAATTTCTACGATTTGATCGTGGAGGTGAATATATAAGTTACGAGTTTGGCGAGCATTTGAAGAAATGCGGAATACTTTCACAATTGACACCGCCGGGAACACCACATCGTAATGGTGTGTCCGAACGTCGTAATCGAACTCTCTTAGATATGGTTTGTTCTATGATGTCACTTACAGATTTACCACTATCGTTTTGGAGTTATGCATTAGAAACAACCGCATTCACTTTATATAGGGCACCATCTAAATCCGTTGAAACGACACCGTATGAATTATGGTTTGGGAAGAAACCTAAATTCTCATTCCTTAAAGTTTGGGGTTGCGAAGCCTATGTAAAGAAGTTACAACCGGACAAGCTTGAATCCAAAGCGGAAAAATGCGTCTTCATAGGATACCCAAAGGAAACTATTGGGTATACCTTCTATCATAGATCGGAGGGCAAAATCTTCGTTGCCAAGAATGGATCCTTTCTAGAGACGGAGTTTCTCTCGAAAGAAGTGACTAGAAGGAAAGTAGAACTTGACGAGGTTGTTGAACCTTCTCTCGAACTTGCGAGTAGCGCAGCACCGGAAGTAGTTCCTGTGGCGCCTACACCAATAAGAGAGGAAGCTAATGATGTTGATCATGAAACTTCGGTTGAAGTTACTACGGAACCTCACAGGTCAACGAGAACTCGTACCACTCCTGATTGCTATGATCCCGTTATGAGTGTCATGTTGGTGGATAACACCGATGACCCTGCGACATATGAGGAAGCAATGATGAGCCCAGGTTCCAATAAATGGCAAGAAGCCATGAAATCCGAGATTCGATCCATGTACGAAAACCAATTATGGACTTTTGTGGACTTACCGGATGGCCGGAAGGCTGTTGAGAACAAATGGATTTTCAAAAAGAAAACAGATGCTGATGGTAATGTTACTGTCTATAAAGCTCGACTTGTCGCAAAAGGGTTTCGACAAATTCAAGGAGTTGACTACAATGAGACTTTCTCACCACTAGCGAAGCTAATGTCTGTGAGGATTATGTTAGCAATCGCTGCATATTATGATTATGAGATATGGCAGATGGATGTCAAAATGGCGTTCCTCAATAGAGACATTGATGAAGAGTTGTATATGATGCAACCCAAAGGTTTTGTGGATCCTAAAGATGCTGACAAGGTATGCAAACTTCAACGATCCATATATGGATTGAAGCAGGCATCTCGAAGTTGAAATCAACGTTTTGATAAGGTAATCAAAAGTTTTGGTTTTATACAAACTTATGGAGAATCTTGTATTTACAAGAAAGTGAGTGGGATCTCTGTAGCATTCTTAATACTATATGTAGATGACATATTGTTGATTGGGAATGATGTAGACCTTCTTAATAGTGTCAAGAATTATTTGAATAATAGTTTTTCAATGAAAGATCTTGGCGAAGCATCTTACATATTAGGCATAAAGATTTATAGAGATAGATCGAGGCGCCTAATATCATTGTCACAGAGTACATATTTGGAAAAAGTTCTAAAGAGGTTTGGAATTGAAGATAGCAAGAAAGGGTTCTTGCCCATGTTTCCCAATACGACCTTGAGTAAAACTCAAAGTCCAGTAACGACAGAAGATAGAGAAATGATGAGTAAGACTCCCTATGCCTCAGCCATAGGATCCCTAATGTATGACATGCTATGTACTAGACCCGACATTGCATATCTTGTTAGTTTGACTAGCAGATGTCAAAGTGATCCAGGAGTGGATCATTGGACAACAGTCAAAAACATCTTTAAGTACTTGATAAGAACTAAGGATATGGTTCTTTCTTATGGAGGTGATGAACATCTCGTTATTAATGGTTACACTGATGCTAGTTGGAACACCGATCCAGATGATTTTAAATCTCAATCTAGATACGTATTTACTTTGAATGGTTCAGCAGTTAGCTGGAGGAGTGCAAAGCAAAGTGTTGTGGCGAGATCTTCAACTGAATCAGAATACATAGCTGCTTCGGAGGCTTCACAAGAGGAGATATGGATGAAGGAGTTCATTATAGAGCTCGGTGTGGTTCCAAGTGCGCTGGACCGAATGTCTATCTATTGTGATAACATGGGCGCCATAGCCAATGAGCGAGAACCAAGGTCACACAAGAAGTTGAAGCACATCAAGCTACGTTTTCACGCTATTCGAGAACATTTCCAAGATGGTGACTTAAATATTTGCAAAGTACACACATATCTGAATATGGAGGATCCGTTGACTAAACCTCTCCCGAGGGCAAAACATGACCAACACCAAACCGCCATGGGTGTTCGGTATATTACCATGTAATCTTGATTAGTTGACTCTAGTGCAAGTGGGAGACTGTTGGAGATATGCCCTAGAGGAAATAATAAAAGTAGTTATTATTATATCTTTGCGTTTATGATAAATGTTTACATTCATGCTATAATAGTATTAACCGGAAACATTAATACTTGTGTGATTTGTAGACTTAAATTAGAGTCCCTAGTAAAGCCTCTTTATAATACTAGCTTGTTAGTTAATAGATGATCGTGGTTTCCCGATCATGAGCATAGAGATGTTGTTAACAACAAGATCATATCATTAGGAGAATGGTATGATGGACATACTCCTATAGATAAGCATAGCATTAAGATCAAGTCATTTCAATAGTTCATTTGCTATAAGCTTTCTGATACATAGTAACCTAATTCCTTCGACCATGAGATCATGTTAATCACCATCACCGAAAGGATGCTTTGATGACATCAAACACCACACCGTAACTGGGTGGCTATAAAGGTGGCATTGAGTGTTCGGAAAGTATGGGTTGAGGCACATGGATCAAGAGTGGGATTTCTCCATCCATATGACGGATAGATATACTCTGGGCCCTCTCGGTGGAATGTCATCCAATTAGCTTGCAAGCATGTGACTGTCTCACAAGGGATCACATATTATGGGAACGAGAAAAGAGTACTTATCGGTAACGAGGTTGAACTAGGTATGCAGAGATACCAGCGATCAAAACCTCGGATAAACTATCATGAGACAAAGAGAAATTGGTATCGTATGTAAGTGGTTCATTCAATCGCAAAGTAATCGTAGAAATATGTGGGAGCCATATGAATTTCCAGATTCCTCTATTGGTTATTGATCAGAGAAGTGTCTCGGTCATGTCCGCATAATTCACGAACCGTAGGGAGACACACTTAAGGATTCGATGTTGTTGTGTAGTTATGGAATGATGAGTAAGAGACCGAATGTTGTTTGGAGTCTCGGATGGGATCCGGGATATCACGAGGATATCTGGAATGGTCCGGAGAATAAGATTCATATAAGGAAAGTCCTGTTTCGGAGTTCGGAAATGATTTCAGTGTTTTCACCGGGAATGTTCTAGAAGGGTCTGGAAGGTCCGGCACTCCAGAGGGGGGAGGGTACATGGATGTGTCATGACAATGTGGAATGGTTGCATCATGTACTAGGTCACTTTGCTGGGTAATATGAAGAGTGAAATCAAATCCAAGTTTGAAAGTCAAACGCCAATTGAAAAGTCAAATCCGAACATTGCTTGGTGGAGGGAGAGTAGGAAACCTACCTAGGGTAGGAATCCCACTCCCTCCACCTGCCGGCCATGAAGAGTAGTTGGGGGAGGACTCCCTCCTCCCCAAACCGCCTCTGCAACCTATATAAGGAGGGGTAGGGCGCCCCCTCTCCCTCACACCCAAAAACCCTAGCTCCTTGGCGCCACCACCTCCAAGTGCTGCCGCCGCCTAGGGCCTCCTCCAAGTCGCCGACTAGGGTTTCCCCAAACCCTAGCCGCCGGCCAAGCCAACCCCTTGGTGCCTATAAACCGTAGATCGCCAAGGCCCTCTCTTACTCCACCATACTCTCTCCGTCTTAGGCGAAGCCCTGCGGGATCTCCCCTATACTTCCAACACCACATCGTCATGCTGCCGGAATCACGAGGAGAGTGCTACAACCTCGACTGCCTGCTGGAACAAGGGAGAGGAAGGTCTTCATCGAGTACCAAACATGTGACCGACTGCGGAAGCGCTGCTAAAACGCAGCGCCGGAATGATCATCTACGCGATCTTGACATTGGCAAGAGTACGACTACATCACCCACGAGAATCTGCTCTCGTTAACCGCTTTGCAATCTTCGAGGGTGAGTTCTTCTATCGACTCGTTGCTACAATCTAGTAGATAGATATTATCTTGTTTGTATGCATTCAGTAGAAATTTTTTGTTTTCCATGCTACGAACCCCTACAAGCTATTGGGCCGCAGCTGGCTACACGTCGCCCGCGTGCATGCCCGTCGCCGCTAGGCCGGCCTGCCCCTGCTCGACCCACTCCCCCTCTGGATCTGGACCAAGAACACCAGCCCTCCTCCCCTTTTCCTTTTAAATTCAGATAAGGGAATAGCCCGTTGGTTTAAATTCAAACAAAGGGATAAAATGCCTCAAATCTTCCAGATCTAAAATTCATCAAGTGCCTAAATGTTTTCCCTAACATGCAGACCAAGTCTTGCACTACAAGTATGATTAGAATAAATATGATAAATCATTTCCTAAGATCTATCCTTTTCACTAAAGAATTTGTCCAGAGATATTTAACACTCCAATTAGAGTAAATCCAATTTGTACAGAAAGGTATCTCCCATACCCTTCATACCACACTGGTCCTGGCCTATTTTGCTCACTAAGTGGCTGGTAGCAAAAATAACAAAAACAAGCCTTTTCTGCCTTTAGGATTTTCCCTAGGTCAAACCATGTAAGTTTCTGACCTAATTCCAACACTCAGTTGACCCACACAATCATATCCTTCAGAATACAGCAGCTCATAATTTTATGAGTTTTTGTTAAATTTTAGTGAATTAAACTCTTCTGTGCACATTGTATTCACTAATAAAATCATTTACAGTAGCTCTGTAAATCCAAAAAGGTTGATTCCAATTTCTACATAAAGGTATCCTCAGTACCTAACATGTGTCCATGGAATCAACTAAAAATCTTCTATAGATTAAATCTGATGAAAACGACAAATCTTGTCTAGTACTGCCATTGGGAATTTCTCAAGGGCATTCTATTAATTTTTTTGAGGAGATTCCAACTCCTCTTGATTAAGTCAATCAAATACTACGTTTTAACCCAAGGAAATTATTTTTTAACTCCGGAGAAGTTCTGGTGAATTATTTCTGAAAACTAGAGCTTTAATCACTATAAAAGCCATTATAAATCAAGGGAAATTGATAAAATAGTGAAACCACTTCTGTTGGCTTCATTTTATCAATACCTATCTGATGGTATCATTTTTATACAATGGTATCATACAGATTAGGTTCTTAATCAAAAACCCCTCTGTTAGGTAGTTCCTAAACTATAAATCCAATGGGAAGCCTTTTCCCTAATGCCTCCAAATCTTCTCCCAATCCAATCAAATCAAACCTCCAACATCCTACTGATGTTTCTTATGTATTTATCCTTAGCTTGTTGTATGGTTTGATGCTTGTATGCTTTGTATTGATTGGTGTAATGCTTGTTTGCATGTATGCTCGATAAACGACGATAGTGGCGATTGTGTGACGCCGAGAAGAAGGAAAGACTGGGTTATTCTAAGTGTTATTATTGGTTTTCTGGTTATCTAACACCGTCAAAGGACATCTCGCTGGTCACAGGCAAGCCACCATCCTGAACTCCTATATTAACCTACTCTGGTTTATCAATTGTTTTATATCTTGTTTCTAAATTTCATGATCAAAGGCATGGTTTATTTCAAATAAAAGTGCATGAGTAACTTGGCTCCTCCAATTTCTGGATGAGTGTCCATTAGGACACCTACACTTCTGACACCTACTTTACCCCCTTTAGACTGAGGCAAAGATGGTTAGCGTCTTGCCTCTTGGAACCCACGGATTTTAAAAGATAAAACTATTTTTGGGTTCTTACCCCACTACAAAGTTTTCAAAATAAAACCCTTGGGACCAGGCATAATTTCCAAGTGGAAGTTTTACTAAAATAAGATATGAGGTGGATGAAGAGAAAGATAAGTAAATGAAAGTTAAGTACGAGAAAGAGAAGGGATGTTCTAAGCCCATGTCGGGAACAATTTATCCGTGCAACCACATTACCCCAGGCGCTGGGGCTTAGCTCGTAGTTGTAATCCTTAGCCGGGGCTGCTTGTACTTGCTTAAGGGGAGAAATCCCTGGAAGCCCAGGTGGACTCTACAACAAATCTTTGGATTTGGGGTCTATTGCTTGCTTTGGCAAGAGTGAGACTGTCTCGGCAGTAGGCTGGTGCAACAATTGGGTCTCCCGCAGACGGTATGCTTTAGGAGTGGAGAATGAAGTGGAGTCACCGAGGTTATTGTATATTTCCAAGCTACGGGTTTGGGTATACGAAAGTGCAGAATGAAGGACTATGGCCGTCATGCCACATACTCGTGCCTGGGAGAACAAACCCAAAAGGAAAAGCCGCCTTTGCTAGGGATGGACAAATTAAAAGATAGGTTTGATTATCTGAACCCCCGTCTATAGTGTGTAGTGGGCCGTGGTTAAATCCCGGCGGATGTATTGATTCTTGTGGGTAAAGTGCACAAACTCTACAGAGTCTAATCTATTCGAATAGCCGTGTCCACGGTCAAGGACGGTTGGAATGGCAAGTGCTAGGAGGACCCTTCAGTTAAGTTGTGACTAAATAAAGGATGTGACTTGGTCACGAGGAAAGAAAATGAAGAGTTTGGTTTTGACCAGTGATGGTTGAAGACGTTTAAAAAGGGTTTTAGAACAAAACTGTTTTTAAATCTTTTAACAAGGATGTTAAGATGTCCGAATTTTCTAAAAGGAGGCATATTTTCTAAAAACTCTTTTTCAACAAAGATATAGAGATGCCAATGTTAGGGTTTTAAAAAAAAACTATAGTGTAGAGATATCTCGCCACAGCCCATTGTGCATTATCTTTGTTACCTTGTCTTAGTGGTTTGCGAGTACATTCAAAGTACTCACTGGCATTGTCCCTGGCTATTTACTTGGCCAGATTGTAGATGTTAAGAAGGAACGAAGGTGCTGACGTCTATGCAAGATAGGCCGTCTTCCTAGTCAGTTGCCTGTGGGTTAAGGCACGGGCTCTGCACTGAAGACTTCCGCTACTTTTGTTGTAATTTACATAATGGACCCTTTGTAAGTTTTGTACTCGTTAATGTAAGGATGATGTGATGATACTAGTAGGTTATGCTCATGGCTCACTGATCATGGGAACATGATTTGTATGCATAAAGGGTATTCTCGGACCGTAAATCCGGTGTGCCACAGACATGGTATCAGAGCCATCCTGACTGTAGGAGACCTTAGTTAGCATGGACGTTGGATAGGATAACCCCTATTTATGAAAACATCGGTTTTCACAAACTATATTCTCAAAAAAACTTTTCAAAAGAATTCTTATCTCATCTTCTCTAGCTTAAACAATTTGAAAATGGATTACCCCATAATCTCGTCTACTTCAAATGTTCGTTTTCAAAATAAAGGTCCGAAGTGGAGACTATGAAGACGGAGATCCCGGAATGAAGAGACATCGAGACAAACAAAACCAAGGAGCTACCAACGACGAAAGTCACTACAAGAACGCCCTACCAACGGAGTCGTTCATCGCCCCCAAATAAATCAAGTGCGACACTAACAACCAAAGACGGCCGGACAGAAGTCAAGATCCCCGTAATGACCGTACATAGGATTAACATCCCTAAAATAGGATTCCTTTTTATGGCGTGTATTCACCTCCTTAGTACCTACGGTACGCCTTGTTTGCTTTTCATGTGCTTATTTGATGCTTGGATTGTGTTTGTTTGTCTACCCTGAACCTTCCAACCCTAGAAGTTTTTACCACCTTGCTGACATGTCCTGATGCTAACTCTCTCAACCTCTTAGCCAGAAATCTCTCCTCAGCAGGATGTCAACCTAAGGAAAACCTCGACAACCTCAAGTAAATCCCTAAGGTGGAAAGACCACTCAACCCCAATAAACCTTATTGACCTGTCATCGCCAACCATAGCATTCCACCCTAGGTTTATACCTCGCTAACCCCCTCTACCATTTCGCTCGGAGAACTAACTCTATGGCGCCATTCCCTTCTACAACCTAAGATTTTATCTCCACTAGAAAACCCTGAGTATGGCCATGAAGATCGGAGCCCCGAGGAAAGGATGCAGCCGTTGCGGTGAAGGACATCAAGCTAGCCAATGCTTAGGCAGCTGCCCAAATTGTGGAAGCTCTCCACTCTCCTGCAGATTGTCCTACCCAACTTGTCACATGCTTCCTTTGTGAAGGTCAAGACCATGTCCCGGCCAACTGTCCCCTCCAACTCCTGATTGGCAAAGCTCGTCAACTCCCATGCGTCAACATTGGGAAGAAATCAAGAGAAGGACGTTCCAAGAAAGGCACATGTTTCGCCTGTGATGAACCAGTTCACTTCAGCCGAGACTGCCCCTAGCATGGTCTTGACAATACTTCTATCAAGGCGAAGGCCAAGATAACCCCCGTCCCCATAAAGATCGCAAAGCAAGACCAAGGAGGATCTGAAGCTAAGAGAAGCATCTATAACACTTGTGCAGACCCGGACCACTTCGCCCGCAACTGTCCAGACCAGTACTGGATGAACCCGAAGCAAGCAACTCCGACACCCAAAAATGGCAAGAAAACCCAATCCCCTTCGGCTAAAAGAATCAGGAGGCCTCTATCCCCAGAACATCACCTTCCCCCGAGAAAGCAATACCTACGGGGAAACCTTTCTAAAGGGAATATGCCCTGAGAGGCAATAATAAAATGTTTATTATGTGTATTCCAAGTATATGATAGATGTTTATTTTGTATGATATAGTTGTATTAATACGGAAACGTCAAAACATGTGTGTTTAATAAACAAACAGAAAGTTCCTAGTTATGCCTCTCTCATAAACTAGCTCGTTGATTAACAAGATGATCATAGTTTCCTGATCATAGACTTTCGATGTTGTTAATAACGAGATCACATCATTAGTGTAATAATGTGATGAACATTCATCTGAAGTATAGCATTACGATCAAATTCATTGAGTTTATATTGCTATAAACAACTTACCAAGTGATCCTAATCCTTAGACCATGAGATCATGCCAATCACTAACACCGGAAGAGTTTCTTGTTGACATCAAACGTCACACCATAACTGGGTGATTATAAAGATGGCTTTAAAGCTACTAAAGTGTTATGTTGAGACTCATGGATCAAGAGTGGAATTTGTTCATCCCGATGATAGATAGATATACTCTGGGCCCTCTCGGTGATATCACATTGGTTAGCTTGCAAGCAAGTGATTTGATCACTAGAATGTTATATCACAGAAACGAGAAAAGAGTGCATGTCAGTAACGAGATCAAACTAGGTATGGAGATACCGATGATTGAATCTCGGACATTTAATATATCGCGAAACAAAAGGATTAAGATACTAGTGTAAAAGGTTCTCGCGATCACAAGAAAGTCAACGCTGAATGTGTGGGAGTCAGTATGGATCTCTAGGTTCCGCTTCTAATTATTGATCTGAGAGGGGTCTCGATCATGTCCGCATTATTCGCGAACCTTAGGGTGACACACTTAAGAGACACCGACATCCATTTGGAGCAAAAGTTTCATGCCAGAAAGAATAACAAGCGCAGGAATTTATTTCACTAGATACCGAAACGGGTTTTCGAGTGAAATTGCAGAAAGTGTTTTTGCATGTGAAATGAAATACTATGAAGGGGTTATATCTGAATGTTTGTCATTAAAGTAATTGACAAAATTCTGAATAAAAAAAGAGTTTTATTTAATGAGAGTTTGCATTAAATTTGGTGAAAATTTAATGTGAATTTGAGTGGGTTTTTGAGTGGAGTTGAAAGACATTTGTGTGAGTGGAGTGTCCACCCACATGAATGAAGGAGGGGAGGGGGCACCCCCATGGCCGGCGGCCACCCCCTTGGGTTTCCCTCTCCTCCTATAAAAGGAGCCCCCTCTCCTCTCTCTCACTCACACCTCCTCGTGAAGGATCTCTCTCCCCCTCTAGTATTTATCCCCCATGGTCTCGGACTAGAGAGATACATATTCCCGGTGGCTATTCGGCAAGAAAGAGTTGTGCTTCCAATGCATCGCTGGAGCAAGGAGGCGGAGGTTGCTCGGTGCCTCGGACGTGTGTGCGAGTACGGATGCGCCGATGATTTTTGGCGCTAGTACTTCCTCTCGATCTTGAGATCGGCAAGAGATCCTCTAAATCAACCACGAGTTCAACCTCGTTAAGCTTTGTCGGTCTTCAAGGGTATGTTATGTATGGATGTATATCCGCCCATTGCTTGTATCTAATAGATAGATCTTGGTACATAGTTGTTCACATCGTAGGAAATTTTTTGTTTTGCATGCTACGAACCCTACATTGGTATCAGAGCCGGATCTATGCGTAGATGCTTTGCACGGGTAGTACACATATGAGTATGTGGGCGATGATGATCATGTTATTTCTTCTTAGTTGTACTTTTGATATTGGTGGCATAGTGGGATGAAGTGGCCCGGATAAACTTTACATGTCCTCGCACATGAGACCTGTTCCACTCTTGACATGCAACTAGTTTTGCATATGTGGCTAGCGGATGTCTGTCTCTCCTACTATAGTAAATTTCTAATTTGCAACGAGTTGTCAACAATTTGGTTATCCTCTTTGTGGTTCATGTTCATAGGTAAGAATGGTTCTATCTTCGAAAGCCCTAAGCCATGTAAAACTTGAAATGGATAAATTAGAGGCGTCTAGTTTAGATTGTTGCTGGGCTAGTGTCATGATATGGTGATGTTGTAAGTAGAAGTATAAGTTGGTAATCTTACAACACACATAACTTGTAAGTTCCATAGACCTTGGCCTTACACATAGAGGTATGATAGTGATCATACCACGATGCACATGATGGAGATTAAGTGCAAGAACCATATCATTTCGCTTATAAATATGTGATGTTTGTTGCATCATATATTGCTTGTTTGGCGTTTTATTAGCATAATAATATGATCCCTCATTTAGATATCAAGATAAGAATGTGTTCTTCCTTAATTATGCATCGATTATGTTTCGTCGCTCCAAGACATCACGTGATGATCGGGTGTTCTTGGATCCACGATCATACTTCGGGTGTAAGACAGTTACACACGCGAATACTAAGGTTCTTACTTGGAAAGCCTAGCATGTACAGACATGGCCTCGGAACACGGACCAAAAGGTTATGCATGAGTCATATGGTAGATATGATGCCCATTTGATGCTCGCCTTTGAAGCTACACCGAGTCACGTGATGATCGGACTTGGTGTAGTGGATTTGGTTCATGTAATCACCAAAAAGGCACAATGTAACATCCCTAAAATCATGTTTTCAAAGATTGCATATCATCCATGCATGCATATCATTTAGGGATCAAATATCAAACTCATTTCAAGAAAACAGAAGCACTAACTGCTATTATTTTATGTGAGCATGCATTAATTTAATGCCACTCTCAAATGAGAGTATAATTGTTTTAAACCAAGCTTTGTTTGCTCTCATGTTGTTTAAGTTGAATGTTAGAGTTTGGACAAAAATTTACAAAACAAATATGGGTTTAAAACCATCTTCAAAACATATTCAAATCAAGTGCTCTCACACTATCTATTTTAATTTTTCCAATAAGGACCAAGAAAGGCCAGCAAGGCAACATGGTTTAATACTCAAATTTACACAGGAATTCATATTAAAAAAGTCTAGAAAGATTTGAAATTCAAATGCTTTTAAAATTCATTTGAAATTGATTCCAGAAAATCAAACAGAAAATAGAAAAAGAGAAAAGAATTAGAAAAGGGTCGGCGCTACTAATCTAGCCCAGAACCAAATCCAGCCCAAAAGCCCACTCGGGGTCCTCCCTTCCCTCTGTTTCTCTCACCCGCACCGAACCAACCCACACCGTCGCTGACTGGTGGCCCCTCTCCACGTCAGCACCTTCTTCCCCAAACTCCACGCGCAGACGCCGTCGCCGCCCGTTTCCTCCCCCTTCACTGCCCTGACTTTAATCTGCTTAATTGGCGATGAATGCGTGCGTAATATCCGCCCCTGCTCCGGCTATAAGATCCCCTCCCCTCTCCGCTCATTTCCCCTCGCTCGGCACACTCACCTCCCCACCAGGCTGCGCGCAATCAAGCTCAGAACCCCGCAGCACCGACGACCTCCGGCGACCAATTCCGGTGAGCACCGTCCGCCCCCATGTCTCTGCTTCATGCGAGCGTGTTAAACTTGTCCTTGCGCATCTTCTCATACCTTCCTTTTTCTCTGTATCATCCTAGAGCGCTGTCACCATCCACCGCTAGAAGCAACCGAAGATCAGCGCAACTCCGGAGACCCCTCCTGGTAGTTCCCGACCACCCCTTCCTCCCTTTTTGATACTCACTTGTTCGCCAGTCTTGTGCGCATCTAATAGCGTCTCTGGTTTGGCTTAGCATGCACCAGAACCTCGCCCCCGACGACGCGAGAGCTTGCCCGACGATAGAATCCACTCCGGCGAGCAATAGCATCCAGCTCCGAGCGTCCCTGTCCCTCCCTCGACCGCCTTGAGCTTAACTGCAGCCTCGCGAACACGGTAATCACCTCCACCCCTCTCCGCGCGATCTGAATCGCCGGCAACATCTCTGATAGAGCCGCGCCGCTGCATCGCCGCCGCTAGCGCCTCCCGTATGTGGTCGTTTGATCCGTGGCCGTAGGATCTAGATCCAGCGTGTAGAAATAGATCTGTAGCGAAGAGGTAAGGAGCAGATCTGACCGTGCGATTTAAGTTAGATCTAGCGGTCCACGTTAGCGGATCCGCGCGAATCGGTATCAACCAATCAGAACACGCCGCGTGTCTGTAGGTTTGATTTAAAATCAGAATTTAGATCTATTAGATGTTTAAACTTGTAAAATTCATAACTTTTGATTCCCATGTCCAAATTTGACAAATTTTATATCATTGGAATCAAGAGAGAAAATCCTTTCCATTTATGCAATGTGTTTAATGTTTTGCCTCTGATAAAATGATTGTTTTTACAGAAACATTTGTAAGCATAATTTGTGTGTAGTAATTATTTGAAAAATGTTTTGTTGTTCAAATAAAGTTTATTTGGCAAGTTTTGAACTTGTTTAAGATTCAGTACTATGCACTTGTCCTTTTTGGTGTAGAAAATCATCACATCGCATTTTGCATGCATTCATATATTTTTGTTTGTATAAATTTTGTATGTGATTTGGTGCCATTATTTTATGTGTAGAATTTGGTGCAAATAGTGATTGTGATTGTGAAGATTGTTGCTACTCCCCAAACTACCAAGGCAAGTGGTGCTTCATGATTTTATTCCTATGTTTTTCAACTATGCACTAGAAATATTTTGCTAGACTTGCATGAATATTTTGATATATATATGCTATGCTTGGGAAATCCTATTAGTTGTAGAATTGCTAGAAATTTCTAAGTTAAGATGCTTATCAATTCCATGCTTAGCCTAGCTAGTAGAAACCAAGGGTGGTTATATATTCATGCTATGATAAAATATTTCTAAGTCCATGGACTTGTGTTTTTTCTTAATAAAACAACTAAGTGAATGAATCACCTGGGTGGAATGGAAAGAATGGTTTGTGTTGAGTGGTTACACAAGGCCCATTTCTATGGTTTACCTTCTGTATCTCACTTGTGGAAAGCCACCTAGGAACAAAGGGATTGAGATGCCAAATTTTAAGAAGGTTCTAGTGCAGCCACATGGCATTATGGGCTCTGCCTGGATCATATAGGTTGCAATAACTTAGCCATTTGGACAGTTGGTGGTAGTGGGATGATAGGTTGGAGCGCGTCCATTTGGTCTAAGGGAAGGCTTCTGAAAGGTCCTTTCTTGGTGAAAATCAAGTCTTGTGGGGAAAGTGCACAACCTCTGCAAATGGAAGAATCTAAGTACTTAGCCATGTCCCTGGTATTGGACAACTTGAGCATCAAGACATGGAAGCTATCAAGAATCTCCTCATCCCAATTTCTAAGTAAAAACTTGTGGTTGAACAAGGGTGAAGGTTCACCAATTTCTATTGGTGATTCCTTGGGGAAAGTTTTGTCAAAGAAAAACTTAGTGTTTTCAACTGATAGGTAAAACCTATTTTGAGCAAAGCAAGCCTAAGCTACACTTAGCCAAAATGCATATAGTAGATAGACTACTAATATTCTACTAAGGTATCACTTGCCAATACTATTCCAATGTATTGACCCACTGTGGCTATAACTTGTGATGCTGTAGGTTATTCTGATGGTGATTAGGGGTTATGAGTCTACACTCAACATGCTTGCCTGTGGTACATGAAGATGAAGACTTATTTATCCTATTATATATTGAAATCTTGTATTATTCCTGTGGCCATGGAGTTTGTAAAAGACTATGTTTGTCTCTAGAATGATATGTAATAATGACCTTTGTCTCTGTGTACTTCATCTTAAACTGTGGATGCTAGCATTGATCCAGGGACTAGCATTGCAATCATAGGGATCCTTACCTTTATAAAGGGAGGGATCTTATAGATGGTATCAGAGCACTGTGTTGCCTGTAGGATTATGACCCTAGGATTGGAAACCACTAAGGAAAAATTTTCAACAACTTCCACACTTGTCTTTTCTTCTCGTAAACTTTTCTAATCTTCTTTCTCATCTCTATTTGTAGATGAACTCCATCAACGAAGCCGTGAGGAAGGGACCACTCATGACTATGACTTTGGAATGTGAGACAGAATTCCCCAAGGCTCTCAAGGACCTCATGGATGCCATGGGAATACATGGTGCAGCTGTGTACAAAGGTTTTCCTGTGATGGATGAAGGATTTGAATACTAGTGAGTGCAACTTCACTTGTATAAAAACAAGGAAGACAACCACAAGGAATCAGGATTCTGCATGGTCACCAACTCAGTGATGCACACCACATTCTTTGATTCGGCAAGGGATGCAGCTTGGAAGGCCATCAAAGATCTTGGTGATAGAATCAAGTGCAGAATCCTCAACACTCAAAATGACCATAGGGAAGAAAATAAGCATACCCAAGAGTTAGAGGCTACCAACCAACGTTTAAGAGAGGACATCATAGACTTAGCCATTGAGTCATGTGATCAGGATCGACAGATTGCCTCTAGGGATGCCCTGTTAGCCAACTTGGCAAGTGAGATGGGATTGTAACATACTTCGTTAGTTGGACCACCACACTTATCATTTTATTGCCTAAATGTTGTTTAAAATAAGTTGAACTTTGGATGTTTGTAATGGTTTTATGTATGCCATGACTTGAGTGTTTGGATTGTCCAAGTTATGCCTTGTCTTGTGATTTATCTTTAAATGTGTTGATTCTAACTTTTTCTATCTTATAAAATAGATGCCTAATGTTACTATCAGCACGGCTGAAGAGTTCAAGTTAACTCGTTTTGGCACTCGTATCATTGAGCTTAGTAGTTTGCTCAATCTCCCACTTCCTACTATCATGATGCTTCCCCTCACCAAGTTCGAGAGGAAGGACCATTGGGGATTCAAGGTTACTCAGCCAGGACGCCAGACTGAGCCAGCCACGGAGGCCATCATCTTCAAGATCATGCATGATGACAAGGAGAGAGGCCTAGAGGTAGTCATGCAGGATTTGCTTGGACGCTTGTTAGGGAGACACTCTCAAGAGATTAGAGGTACTCACTTCCATGCCTTCGGTAGACGTGATGAGGATGGTGAGGCCATTGACTTCGAGGATACTTCGAGAGAGACGGCAGAGACGATTCGTCTATACCTCCAGGACTTAAAGGTTCTTATTAGGCACCTAGATACTGATAGGACCAACGTCATGCTTAGCAATGACGAACTCCAGGTGCAGCTTCATGAGAAGGAAAAGCTCTTCGCGAAGCAAGATGAGATAGTCAAAGAAATGGAGGCCAAGTTTGAGAGTCAGGATAGAAAGTTCAAGAGTCAAGAGAAGACAGTCCAAGATAGTAACAAGAGGATTCGAGACATGATTGCAGAACTAGAGGCCAAGGAATTTGAGCTCGAGCATCAGCAGGTAGTGATTAAGAGACTTCATTCACAGAAGAGAGCTCTCAAAGCCAAAATAGAGACCTTGACCACCAATGTCGAGGAGTACAAGACCGCTATGGAGAATGCAGGTCTTAAACTTTTTGATGAGAAGGTGGTTGCAGAGGAGTAGTGATGACTACTCAATTACCTTTATTTACCATGCCTTTGATTATTGAGTCGCAATGACCATCCAACATGTGGATGGATTGCTATTGGTGTGTTTACTTTTCAAACTTTTTGTCTTTGTTGTTGAACCTCTACTACTATGATGCATGTTTGGTGATTGTTTATGTGATGTATTGTACATGATAGCATCTATGGGTATCTCATTCTTATCTCTATTGAAAACCACAGATACCTCCCCGACGTGCCAATCCCAACCCTAACAACAACAACAATATCACCACCGAGATGCAACAGATGATGACAGCTCAGACACAGCTGATGCAAATGATGACCATGTTCATACAGAATCAGAACAACAACAACAACAACAACAACAACAACAACAACAACAACAATCAGAACAACCCACCGGGTTTTGACATGCTGACCAGATTCTTAAGACTGAGGCCAGCAAAGTTCTCAGGAAATACTGATCCTATGGTGGCCAATGATTGGCTACGCTCTGTGAACAAGGACTTGGTAACTGTTGGCTGTACTGATGAAGAGAAGGTCAGATTTGCAGCACATTTGTTGGAAGGACCAGCAGCCACTTGGTGGGATAACATCCAGATCACCACTCCCATTGCGGATGTGACATGGGCTATCTTTGAAGATGGTTTCCGTACTGCTCACATATCATCCGGAGTGATGAGTTTGAAGAAGAAAGAATTTCATAACTTGAATCAGCGCCACCGCAGCGTGGCAGAATATATTGAGGAGTTCAACAATCTGGCGCGTTATGCACCGGATGAGGTTGACACTGATGCTAAGAGGAAGGGGAAGTTCCTCGAAGGATTGAACGATGAACTGAATGTTATCGCCATATTTTGGCCAAAGAAGGAGATGGGCCGTGATCAAGATGGGCTTGGAAGATACGTATATTCAACGTGTTGTTGAATCGGCCTTGTGCGTGGATTTGGGCTAAATTGCCCGTGTATCTTGTATCGTAGTAGGTTCCGTTTCAGTTTAGGTAAAGATAGAGTTGTAGAGTTATTCCAAAGATAGAAAGTCTCCGGACTATAAATATGTACCTAAGGTTATCGAGAAGAGGAGGACAATCACGTTCACAACAAACACAATCTCGGTACGCCACCCCTTGTTTCTAGGGTTTCTTTCGGGTAAGTGTCATGCTGCCTAGATCGCATCGCAGTATTTTTGCTTATGCGTTATCTGGTGTTACTCGTACTGAAGCCTTGTTGATGGCGAGTAACACTATTATCACAGATTTGTTTAGGTTGGCATCGGTACTTTTCGCTATAATTGTTTAAAGTTATGCTGCCTCTAGTTACCTCGCTACCTTTGCACCTTTTCCCAAGTGTAAGGGTAGCATCTTGCTTGATCTTTATTTAGCTGATTCGATCTGTTATGGTTATGCCTTGTTCTCCAAGGTTTAGTTTGATATCTACGTAGTCGGCCTTGCAAGCGGGTTGAACGATCCAAAGAGTACGTGGGGCGTGGTTTACTAGTTCTAGAAGTTGTTCGGTAATTGACTTTACGTCGGTTGTTAGGCCTCCTCTAGGGTTAGTTTTCTATCATCTTTTGTATCTACCAGCTCAATTACGTGTAGGACGTTCGATTCGTGGTGAAAACGTTAAGCGTCGAGATCGATTTAACTTGTAATGATAAAGCAAAACCCCATGTTATCGTAAATCTAATGCGAACCATGGGATAATCGGCTCTAAGAGCCGATTCACTGTGGAAACTGGGGCGGTCACGGCTCGAATTTCACGATACTTGTTTACCATGCAGAAATCAATCGGAGCAATCCTTCACCTTCCCGACCAGGTATAGGTCAGGTGGCATCTCGAACCAAGCCGGGGCGTGTCTTGGGAGTTTTGCGGCCGTTGCAGGGACCAGGCCCACCAAGATTCCGGAGCCTCCGGCTCTTCGTGTTGCTCGTCGCTGCTCGCCGTGGGTTTTGGCGGGCAACACATTACAGCGCCGGTGGGACATTCAACAACATCTGCATCAACATCAAGCTGAGATGGGGGACGGACCGATCCGCGTCTGACGAAGCACAAGAGGACAAGGCGGTATGATGACATCAAAGCTCTCTTGAAGCCGATCTCATCGGCTCTTTTGAGAGGACACGTAAGCATGGCATCAAGTGGAGGGTTCTCACGAGGGTGCTCTGATGAGGTGGATCTGCCTCATTCCTTGAGGAGGCGCACTGAGCTCTGCGACAGGAAGTCAACTACATGGTGGCTCATTCTCTTCACCGCCATTCTGAGAGCCTGGTGAACGCTTTCGAGCGGATCGCAGTTCGCGTAGTTCAGGAGATCATGAAACATCAGTACTCTCCGTCGGGGCCTACTCTGGGGACTCACCAGGGAGAAAGACCGCTCCAGACCAGGCCACCACTGCCATTCACACTTGCAGCTCCGGAGCCGCCAGGGGCAGCGGCGTACGTCGTCTACAAGGTCGGAGGCGACCCAGGCGATTGCCAGTTCCTGTTTGAACCACCTAAAGAAATCCCTTATGGATATGTGTGCACTTACGTGCCGGACTGCAATAACCTGACACGCACCAACCAGATTGCAACCGCAGGGATTTCTGCGGCAGGAGTTCCTGGAGCAGGGGTTTCAGCAGGCGTTTCTGGAGCAGCGATGTCTGGGATGGACGCCGACAAACAGGCGTGGCTAGCCAAGTATGCCACTGGAACGAGTCGTGAGAATCTAGCCCCTGCAGCTCAAATAGTGGAGCAAATCCGTACCATCTTGAGAGACCAGTTCCCGTGCGAAGAACAATCGGCTATTCAAAGCCGCACCCCAACGAGTTTGATCGATCCCTGCCTCCCAAGTATCGGCTCCCTGAGTTCTCAAGGTTTAGCGGATCAGAAGGATCGAGCTCGATCGAGCACGTGAGCCGATACCTGGCACAGTTAGGCATGATTTCAGCATCGGATCAGCTGCGCGTAAGGTTCTTTGCTGACAGGACCAGCTTTCGGGTGGTACACCTCGCTGCCACGATTCGATTGACACTGAAGCAACTAGAAGCAGTTCACATTCGGTATCATTCGAGGCTACCGAGGCTGGCATTGCGCACTGGCACGGTGTGGCGAAGCGAGAAAGCCGAGTACATCCAGCGCTTAGACTCGCTAAGAACCGATGTTACTCATTTCGTTTAGCGAGAAAGAAGCGGTCGAGCTAGCGTGTTGGGTCTCTCGGCACCCATCAAGGATCTGGATTTCCAAGTAGAGTACAACTCATTGGCGCATGGCCCGTGGTGACAATGTATGAACAGCGCCACAGAGTTGTACCAAGACAAGTTCAAGCGTCCGATAGGCCTGGTCGTCTGAAGAAGATGATCCTACACAAGACCAGATGTGGCCGTGGCTGAATGGGCTCGGGGCGATCCTATATCCTGCAAATGGGTGAAACAAGGGCCTGCAAAGGTTCGACTTGATGTGAGCAAAGCCGAGATATTCGATTTCTTTGAAGGAGAAGCGGTGAGGTTACCCGCCACAAAATCCCTCTGGCTCAGAAATGAGCGGAGACCATACTGCAAGTGGCATCACTCGTTCACCCACACCACCAATGATTGCAAAGAGCTACGTCGCCAGATCCAAACGGCGATAGAACAAGGCCGTCCGATCCTTGGGCAGTTCGCCATGAAAGTGGACACAAACCCATTCCCCGGCGTCAACATGGTAGAACTCAGTCACTCCGCGAGGCGTCAGCTGGATTTCTCGTTCGATGTTAATATGGAAGGATCTGGGTACCACCATGACACGTACAAGGAGGAAGGTGGTCGCTCTCGGGGCAAAGAAATAGAGGAGGCTGGTCCACGCGACCGGCCCACAATAATGACAAAGTATTTAACAGAGGAACAGTGAGGAGAGTGCGATATCGAAGCCACATTCCACGCATCTCCTTAACAAGTATGAGCGTCAAGATGACCAACGTCGCCGTAGCGATGGAGACGATGAAGGATATGAGCACCTCGCTAGGGACCGTCAAAAAGAAAAGGAAGGCGCAGACAAACATTGGGATTGTCCTTTCTTCAAGTATTGCTGGGATGCGGGATGAGCCGATTGCCTACATCGACAATCGCCGGAATGTGGACAGAGGGAGGACACGGGCCATTTGTGTTCAAACGTCTAGGGCCTCTCCACCTCGAGCCACATAGTTCTGAGTCGCTCGAGCAAAAGACCTCGAAGCCAAGGGATGACAAAGAAGAAGACAGATATCACCGTCAAGGTGGTGTCGACGGACTCGAGACACACCCAAAAGCGTAGAGTGCAAGCGGCTGCGTAACTTGGAGGAAGCCGAGCGCGATATCTCACGCTTTAAAGAAAGCATGGCCCGATCTGGCGTTAAAATTAAGCGACTTGGAAACGGAAGACCGCGCAAAGGAAAGAGTGGCGTCCCAAACGGTAAAAGCGATGCAAAGACATCGGTGGCACAAACATGGTATTCATACCGCCGTAATTCTGCGCCAAGAACCAATGAGCTACCGGTGCAGTTTTGCGGCCCGGCGATTATCTTTGAGAAGCCACGAGAGAAGGGTTACAAAATCGAAAGCCCTGCCTACGAGGTTACATCAATGGGCAACTGTCGCAAGATGTTGGTGGACACCGAGCGGCGATCAATATAATGCCATAATCCATGCTACGGCGTTTGGGACGCTCCGAATCGATCAAAACCAACGTCACGTTAAGCGACTTCAACGGGACTTGAAGCGCAAAGGCGTCAGCGTGGATCGACCAGGCGAAAAACCATCCCCACGTCATTCTTCGTCGTGGACAGCAAAAGCACCTATGCTGTCTTGCTAGGAAGAGATTGGATTCACGCTAATTGCTGCATTCCGTCCACGAGCTACCCCAAAGGATGAGTATCCGATGCCGGTGGCAGAGACGTTAATCAACGCAGCGGCTGGTCATAAGATCTTGAGCTTCATGGATGGCAATGCCGGTTACAACCAAATTTTTATGGCTCCAGAAGACATACACAAGACTGCATTTAGAGTCCCAGGGTCGGTAGGGTTGTTTGAGTATGTAGTCATGACGTTTGGAGTGAAGAATGCCGGCGCCACGTACCAAAGAGCCATGAATTATATTTTCCATGATCTGATCGGCAAGCTGGTGGAAATTTACATCGATGACGTGGTGGTCAAGTCTGCTGATGCAAGGACACTTGGACGATCTGCAATGCGTCTGACCGAACAAGAAAATTCGACTCTGGATGAATCAAGAAGTGTGCCTTGAGGTGTGGCGGTCAGTTCTTGGGTTTTGGTCCATGAGCGGAATTGAGATCGGCCTGAAAAGTCGAGGCGGTCACGAACAATGAAGCCACCTACCACAAAGAAAGAACTGCATCTCTCATCGGCAAGATCAACCGTCGAAGATTCATCTCAATCTGTCGGGAAGAATAGAGCCGTTCATGGGGTGGTGAAAATTAAATCGCGAGGAATTCTGCTGGGGCAGAACAACAACGAGCCTTGATGAGATCAAAGAATATCGCCGAAGCCGCGGTGTTGGTTCCGCCCGGACAGACAACCGTTCTACATTTACTTGTCGATGGTACCGTCCATCGCCTCGGTGGTGGTGCAAGTTTATGATGGGCTGGAAGCGAGTCGTATTTTACATAAGCGAAGGATCTTTGGACGTAGAGACAAGGTATCCCGATATCGATAAGTTGTGCCTCTGCTGTTTTCACCGCACTAAGCTGCGCCCACATTTTGCTATCGGTGAGATTGTCATCATATGCAAATCGACGTCATAAAGCACATCTTTCGGCTCCTATGTTGAAAGGCCGATGGGCAAATGGATGTTTGCATTATCGAGTTTGACATCCGGTATCAACCCGCAGCGATTAAGGGACGGCGTTGGCGATCTTATCGCTGAAAGGATCAACACTAATATAGCAAGACCGTCTATCTGACGTGGGCTATGTTTTTCGTGGATCGGTTTGTGACGATGGGTGCGGCATCGGCATGCTACTCGTGTCTCCCGGGCAACATTTTCCTTCTCCATCAGTTATCTGCCTCGCACCAACAACGTCGGCGAGTGAGGCGTCGCAAGGGAATGGAGTTGCTCATCGGCTGGAGAAGAAGCGTGGAAATTTTGGAGACTCCAAGTTGGTGATTTCCCAACTCACGGAGGAATACAAGTGTGAGAGCGAGTCCCTCTTTCCATTATGGCTGCCTTTTGGAGCTGATGGCACGATTCGACATAAACTTCACGGATCCCGGATGGCGAATCAGGCTAATGATCTTGCACAAATGGCTTGGGCTACAAGGATGTAGCAGAGGGCGATGTCAGTCTGATTCACAGGAAGCAATTGGAGAGCTGATATCTTCAATTACTTGAAGGATTATTCGGGGGCACCTAAACGGATAAGATACAAGGCCATGAAGTATGTGCTTATCGGGGCGACATGTTTTCTGAGGACTCTGGAGGGTTATTGCTCAAATGTCAGGGACAACCGAGGCCAATCGGCTCCTACATGAGGTACAAGGCGCTGTGGTACTCACCGGTCGGCTCACAAGATGAAATGGTTGATCGGCGATCGTGGTTTTATTGGCCCACCATGCTTGAGGACTGCTTCAAGTACTACAAAGGGTGTCAAGCATGTCAGAAATTTGGGAAAATTCAGATGGTACCCGCGTCAGCGATGAACCCCATCATCAAGGCTTGGCCATTCCGAGGTTGGGGCATGGATACGATCGGTAAGATCAATCCCCCATCAAGCAAAGGCCACATGTGGATTCTGGTCATTACTGATTATTTCACTAAATGGGTGGAGGCTGTCCCGATGAAGTCAGTGAACTCAAAGGATGTTATCAATTTTGTGAAAGAACATGTCATCCATAGATTCGGGATTCCCCAAACTATCACGACCGATGGAGGTTCGTTCTTCATTTCTCACGAGTTTAGAAAGTTCTGTGAGGACACGGGGATTAAGCTGATTAGATCATCTCCATACTATGCTCAAGCAAATGGGCAAGCTGAAGCGTCCAACCAGAGCCTCATCAAGCAAGCTGATCAAGAGAAAAGTCGATGAGCACCCTAGGCGTTGGCACGAGGTTCTCGAAGCTTTATGGGCTTATCGCATGTCATGCCATGGAGCGATAAAAACCTCGCCATACCATCTAGTATATGGACAAGAAGCCGTATTGCCTTGGGAAATTACGGCTGGATCAAGACGTGTCACTTTTCAGAACAATCTAACAACTGAGGAATACGCAACCCTGATGAGTGACAGTGTTGAGGATTTAACCGAGCTCAGGCTGTGGTCACTGGAGAAAATCAAAGAGAACAAGGCCAAGGTAGCTCGTGCATATAACAAGAAAGTGAGGCCAAAGGAGTTCCACGTTGGTGATCTGGTATGGGAAGCTGTGTTGCCATTAGGGACTAAGGATGCAACATATGGTAAATGGTCTCCAAATTGGCACGGGCCGTACAGGGTCGATCAAGTTTTAAGAGGAAACGCATACATGCTTGAGGAGCTGGACGGCGTAAAATTCCCAGTGGCGGTCAACGGTCAACATCTCAAGAAATATTCCCAGTGATTGAGAGACTTCATTCACAGAAGAGGGCTCTCAAAGCCAAAATAGAGACCTTGACCACCAATGTCGAGGAGTACAAGACCGCTATGGAGAATGCAGGTCTTAAACTTTTTGATGAGAAGGTGGTTGCAGAGGAGTAGTGATGACTACTCAATTACCTTTATTTACCATGCCTTTGATTATTGAGTCGCAATGACCATCCAACATGTGGATGGATTGCTATTGGTGTGTTTACTTTTCAAACTTTTTGTCTTTGTTGTTGAACCTCTACTACTATGATGCATGTTTGGTGATTGTTTATGTGATGTATTGTGCATGATAGCATCTATGGGTATCTCATTCTTATCTCTATTGAAAACCACAGATGCCTCCCCGACGTGCCAATCCCAACCCTAACAACAACAACAATATCACCCCCGAGATGCAACAGATGATGACAGCTCAGACACAGCTGATGCAAATGATGACCATGTTCATACAGAATCAGAACAACAACAACAAAAACAACAACAATAACAACAACAACAACAACAATCAGAACAACCCACCGGGTTTTTGACATGCTTACCAGATTCTTAAGGCTGAGGCCAGCAAAGTTCTCAGGAACTACTGATCCTATGGTGGCCAATGATTGGCTACGCTCTGTGAACAAGGACTTGGTAACTGTTGGCTGTACTGATGAAGAGAAGGTCAGATTTGCAGCACATTTGTTGGAAGGACTAGCAGCCACTTGGTGGGATAACTTCCAGATCACCACTCCCATTGCGGATGTGACATGGGCTATCTTTGAAGATGGTTTCCGTACTGCTCACATATCATCCGGAGTGATGAGTTTGAAGAAGAAAGAATTTCATAACTTGAAGCAGCGCCACCGCAGCGTGGCAGAATATATTGAGGAGTTCAACAATCTGGCGCATTATGCACCGGATGAAGTTGACACTGATGCTAAGAGGAAGGAGAAGTTCCTCGAAGGATTGAACGATGAACTGAATGTTATCGCCATATTTTGGCCAAAGAAGGAGATGGGCCGTGATCAAGATGGGCTTGGAAGATACGTATATTCAACGTGTTGTTGAATCGGCCTTGTGCGTGGATTTGGGCTAAATTGCCCGTGTATCTTGTATCGTAGTAGGTTCCGCTTTAGGTAAAGATAGAGTTGTAGAGTTATTCCAAAGATAGAAAGTCTCCGGACTATAAATATGTACCTAAGGTTATCGAGAAGAGGAGGACAATCACGTTCACAACAAACACAATCTCGGCGCATCGCCACCCCTTGTTTCTAGGGTTTCTTTCGGGTAAGTGTCATGCTGCCTAGATCGCATCGCAGTATTTTTGCTTATGCGTTATCTGGTGTTACTCGTACTGAAGCCTTGTTGATGGCGAGTAACACTATTATCACAGATTTGTTTAGGTTAGCATCGGTACTTTTCGCTATAATTGTTTAAAGTTATGCTGCCTCTAGTTACCTCGCTACCTTTGCACCTTTTCCCAAGTGTAAGGGTAGCATCTTGCTTGATCTTTATTTAGCTGATTCGATCTGTTATGGTTATGCCTTGTTCTCCAAGGTTTAGTTTGATATCTACGTAGTCAGGCCTTGCAAACGGGTTGAACGATCCAGTAGTACGTAAGGACGTGGTTTACTAGTTCTAGAGAAGTTGTTCCGGTAATTGACTTTACGTCGGTTGTTAGGCCTCCTCTAGGGTTAGTTTTCTATCATCTTTTGTATCTACCAGGCTCAATTACGTGTAGGACGCCCACGTGGTGAAAACGTTAAACTGTCGTAGATCAATTTAACTTGTAATGATAAATCAAAACCCCATGTTATCGTAAATCTAATGCAGAACCATGGGATAATCGGCTCTAGGAGCCGATTCACAGGGAAACCTGGGAGCCGGTCACGGCTCGAATTTTACGTATACTTGTTTACCATGCAGGAAATCAATCGAAGCAATCCTTCACCTTCCTGACCAGGTATAGGTCAGGTGGCACGCCCTCGAACCAAGCCAGGGCGTGTCTGGGAGTTTTGCGGCCGTTGCCGAGGGACCAGGGCCCACCAAGAGTTACAGGAGCCTCCGGCTCTTCGTGTTGCTCGCTGCTCGCCGGTGGGTTTTGGCAGGCAACACATTCTGGCACGCCCGGTGGGACATTCAACAACATCTGCATCAACATCCGACGCTGAGATGGGGGACAGACCAGTCACGTACGACGAGCTGCCTGAAGAGCACAAGGCGAAGTATGACGACATCAAAGCTCTCTTCGAAGCCGATCTCATCGGCTCTTTTGAGAGGACCCGTAAGCATGGCATCAAGTGGAGGGGGTTCTCACCCGAGGGTGCTCTTGATGAGGTGGATCTGTCTGTTCCTTCAGAGGAGCGCACCAGAGCTCTGCGACAGGAGGTCAACTACATGGTGGCTCATTCTCTTCACCGCCATTCTGAGAGCCTGGTGAACGCTTTCGAGCGGATCGCAGTTCGCGTAGTTCAGGAGATCATGAAACATCAGTATTCTCCGTCGGGGCCTACTCTGGGGACTCACAGGAGAAAGACCGCTCGAGCAGGCCACCACTGCCATTCACACTTGCAGCTCGGGCCGCCAGGCAGCGGCGTCGTCGTCTACAAGGTCGAGGCGACCAGGCGATTGCCATTCTGTTTGAACCACCTAAAGAAATCCCACATGGATATGTGTGCACTTACGTGCGGACTGCAATAACGACACGCACCAACAGATTGCAACCGCAGGGATTCTGGCGGGAGTTCTGGGCGGGGTTTCAGCAGCGTTTCGAGCAGCGATATGCAGGATGGTCGCCGACAAACAGGCGTGGCTAGCCAAGTATGCCACTGGAACGAGTCATGAGAATCTAGCCCCTGCAGCTCAAACAGTGGAGCAAATCCGTACCATCTTGAGAGACCAGTTCGGCTTCGTGCCGAAGAGAAGGACAATCGGCTATTCAAAGCCGTACCCCAACGAGTTTGATCTGATCCCGCTGCCTCCCAAGTATCGGCTCCCTGAGTTCTCAAGGTTTAGCGGATCAGAAGGATCGAGCTCGATCGAGCACGTGAGCCGATACCTGGCACAGTTAGGCATGATTTCAGCATCGGATCAGCTGCGCGTAAGGTTCTTTGCTTACAGGACCAGCTTTCGGGTGGTACACCTCGCTGCCACCTGATTCGATTCAGACCTGGAAGCAACTAGAAGAGCAGTTCCACATTCAGTATCATTCAGAGGCTACCGAGGCTGGCATTGCAGACCTGGCACAGTGCGGCGAGCGAGCAGCGAGTACATCCGGCGGGACTGTCAAGAACCGATGTTACTCAGCTCGTTTAACTGAGAAAGAAGCAGTCGAGCTAGTAGTGTTGGGTCTCTCAGCACCCATCAAGGATCTGGATTTCCAAGTAGAGTACAACTCATTGGCGCACATGGCCCGGTCGACAATGTATGAACAGCGCCACCACGAGTTGTACCAAGACAAGTTCAAACGTCCGATAGGCCTGGTCGATACAGAAGAAGATGATCCTACACAAGACCAGGAGGTGGCCGTAGCTGAATGGGCTCGGGGGGCAGATCCTATATCCGGCAAATGGGTGAAACAGCAAGGGCCTGCAAAAGGGTTCGACTTCGATGTGAGCAAAGCCGAGGATATTCGATTCTTCTTTGAAGGAGAAGCGGTGAGGTTACCGAAGGCCACAAAATCCCTACGGCTCGAAATGAGCGGAGACCATCGCAAGTGGCATCACTCGTTCACCCACACCACCAATGATTGCAAAGAGCTACGTCGCCGATCCAAGCGGCGATAGAACAAGGCCGTCGATCCTTGGGCGATTCGCCATGAAAGTGGACACAAACCCATTCCCGGCGTCAACATGGTAGAACTCGGTCACTCCATGGCGTCAATTTGGATTTCTCGTTCGATGTTAATATGGAAGGATCTGGGTACCACCATGACACGTACAAGGAGGAAGGTGGTCGCTCTCGGGGCAAAGAAATAGAGGAGGCTGGTCCACGCGACCGGCCCAGCCACAATGACAAAGTATTTAACAGGAGGCAGGTGAGGAGAGTGCGATATCGAAGCCACATTCCGCATCTCCTTAACAAGTATGAGTCGAGATGACCAACGTCGCGGCGCGATGGAGACGATGAAGGATATGAGAACCTCGCTAGGGGACCGTCAAAAGAAAAGGAAGGCGCAGACAAACATTGGGATTGTCCTTTCTTCAAGTATTGCTGGGATGCGGGGATGAGCCGATTGCCTACAGTCGACAACTGCCCGGAATGTGGACAGCAGAGGGAGGACACGGGCCGATTTCGGTGTTCAAGCGTCTAGGGCCTCTCCCACCTCGAGCCGTTCTGAAGTCGCTCGAGCAAAAGACCTCGAGAAGCCAAGGGATGACAAAGAAGAAGATGATATCACCGTCCAAGGTGGTGTCCCGACGGACTCAGACACACCCAAAAGCGTAGAGTGCAGCTGCGTAACTTGGAGGAAGCGAGCGATATCTCACGCTTTAAAAGCACGGCCCGATCTGGCCGTTAAAATTAGCGAGACCTTGGAAACGGAAGACCGCAAAGGAAAGAGTGGCGTCCCAAACCGGTAAAAGCGATGCAAAGACATCGCTGGCACAAACATGGTGTTCATACTTCCGTCGAATTCTGCGCCAAGAACCAATGAGCTACCGATGTACGGTTCGATTGCGGCCCACGGCGATTATCTTTGAGAAGCCACAAGAGAAGGGTTACAAACATCCGAAAGCCACAGCCTCTGAGGTTACATCAATGGGCAACTGTCGGCAAGATGTTGGTGGACACCGGGCGGCGATCAATATAATGCCATACTCCATGCTACGGCGTTTGGGGCGCTCACTGCAGATCGATCAAAACCAACGTCACGTTAAGCGACTTCAGCGGCGGACTTGAAGCATAAGGCGTCTTGAGCGTGGATCGACCGTGGGCAGAAAAACCATCCACGTCATTCTTCGTCGTGGACCAAAAGCACCTCTGTCTTGCTAGGAAGAGATTGGATTCACGCTAATTGCTGCATTCCGTCCACGATGCACCATTGCCTGTCTGATGGGATGGAGATGAAGTGGAGGTCATCCATGCAGATGATTCTATCGATATCTCCATAGCTGGCATGAATGTGCGGGAAGCGAAGACCAAGAACCGATCTCCGGAATCAGTCTAGACGGCTGTGAGCGCATTGAAGCTACAAAAAACGGGGTGAGGCTGGTCTTATCCACTGGCCTGACAGAGTAGAAAAGTCCACGATCATGCGTGGTACGGCCGATCCCTGCGATCGGCCACAAAAAATAAAAAGCAGCAATCATACGACAAGCAGATCATGTAGTCGTAGCAGAGAGATGCCCTGCCATTGTAAAACAATAAGGTGTAAACCTTCCTTGACTAATGCAATCAAAAAGGGGGCCGATTCAGGCAATCGGCCCAAATTATTTTTGTTAGCCTCACCTACTGTTTGCCCTGTGCTTAGCATCGATTTGACAGGTGACGGAAAGCTAGGGTATGGGTTTACATCTGCTGATGAACTAGAAGAAATCGACATTGGTCCTGGGGATAAGCCACGACCAACATTTATCAGCAAAAAGTTAGATCCGAGTCTGCGGGGTCCGATGATAGCCCTGTTGAAACAATATCCGCTTACTTTGGGACTATCTGAGAGATGCAGGTTAGACAGAGCATCATTGAGCATCGACTCCGCTTAAAAAGTTTCGCCATTCCGGTGATGAGCACGGATGATGAAGGCGAAATTCGGAAGAAGTCAAGAAGGAGGTCGAGAAAATGTTGATGCAAGTTAATCGGGCCATGCGGTATCTTTGAGTGAATTTCTAGTATCGTACTGTAGAGAAAAAGGATGGCGTTGGCGTGTTGCCATAGATTTTGGGATCTCAGAGCTACCCCAAAGGATGAGTATCCGATGCGTGGCGAGGCGTTAATCAACGCATGGCTGGTCATAAGATCTTGAGCTTCATGGATGGCAATGCGGTTACAACCAAATTTTATGGCTCGGAAGACATACACAAGACTGCATTCGAGTCCCGGTCGGTGGGGTTGTTTGAGTATGTAGTCATGACGTTTGGAGTGAAGAATGCCGCCACGTACAAGAGCCATGAATTATATTTTCCATGATCGATCGGCAAGTGGTGGAAATTTACATCGATGACGTGGTGGTCAAGTCCTTGATGCAAGGACACTTGGACGATCTGCAGCGTCTGGACCGAACAAGAAAATTAGCTACGGATGAATCAAGAAGTGTGCCTTGAGGGTGACGGGTCAGTTCTTGGGTTTTGGTTCATGAACGCGGAATTGAGATCGGCTGAAAAGTCGAGGCGGTGCGAACAATGAAGCCACCTACCACAAAGAAAGAACTGCGATCTCTCATCGGCAAGATCAACCGTCGGAAGATTCATCTCAATCATCGGGAAGAATAGAGCCGTTCATGGGACTGGTGAAAATTAAATCGGCGAGGAATTCCGGGGCGGAACAACAACGAGCCTTGACGAGATCAAAGAATATCCGGAAGCCGCCGGTGTTGGTTCCGCCTAGCCAGACGAACCGTTCTACATTTACTTGTCGATGGCGACACGTCCATCGCCTCGGTGGTGGTGCAAGTTTATGATGGGCTGGGCGAGTCGTATTTTACATAAGCGAAGGATGCTTTGGGCGTAGAGACAAGGTATCGATATCGATAAGTTGTGCCTCTGCTGTTTTCACCGCAAGCTGCGCCACATTTTGCTATCAGCGGAGATTGTCATCATATGCAAATCAGACGTCATAAAGCACATGCTTTCGGCTCCTATGTTGAAAGGCCGACTGGGCAAATGGATGTTTGCATTATCGGAGTTTGACATCCGGTATCAACCCGCCGAAGCGATTAAAGGGACAGGCGTTGGCCGACCTTATCGCTGAAAGGATCAACACTAATATAGCGACCTTTGTCTATCTGGCGTGGGCTATGTTTTTCGACGGATCGGTTTGTGACGATGGGTGCGGCATCGGCATGCTACTCGTAATCGCCCGGGGCAACATTTTCCTTCTCCATCAGTTATCGCCCTCGAACCAACAACGTCGGCTGAAGGCGATACGCAAGGGAATGGAGTTGCTCATCGGTGAGTAGAAGCGGTGGAATTTTTGGAGACTCCAAGTTGGTGATTTCCCAACTCACGGAGGAATACAAGTGTGAGAGCGAGTCCCTCTTCCCATTATGGCTGCACTGCCGTGAGCTGATGGCACAGTTCCGGTACATAAACTTCACCTGGATCCCGCGGTCGCAGAATACCGAGGCGAATGATCTTGCACAAATGGCTTCGGGCTACAAGGATGTAGCAGAGGGAGCCGATGTCCAGGTACAGTTCCTGGAAGCAGCCGACTGGAGAGCTGATATCTTCAATTACTTGAAGGATTCGGCTCGGGGGGCACCTAAACGGATAAGATACAAGGCCATGAAGTATGTGCTTATCGGGGACGACATGTTTTACAGGACTCTGGAGGGGTTATTGCTCAAATGTCTGGGGACATTCGAGGCCAATCGGCTCCTACATGAGGTACACTAAGGCGCCTGTGGTACTCACCAGTCGGCTCACAAGATGAAATGGTTGATCAGGCGATCAGGGTTTTATTGTCCCACCATGCTTGAGGACTGCTTCAAGTACTACAAAGGGTGTCAAGCATGTCAGAAATTTGGGAAAATTCAGATGGTACCCGCGTCAGCGATGAACCCCATCATCAAGGCTTGGCCATTCCGAGGTTGGGGCATGGATATGATCGGTAAGATCAATCCCCCATCAAGCAAAGGCCACATGTGGATTCTGGTCATTACTGATTATTTCACTAAATGGGTGGAGGCTGTCCCGATGAAGTCAGTTAACTCAAAGGATGTTATCAATGTTGTGAAAGAACATGTCATCCATAGATTCGGGATTCCCCAAACTATCACGACCGATGGAGGTTCGTTCTTCATTTCTCACGAGTTTAGAAAGTTCTGTGAGGACACGGGGATTAAGCTGATTAGATCATCTCCATACTATGCTCAAGCAAATGGGCAAGCTGAAGCGTCCAACCAGAGCCTCATCAAGCTGATCAAGAGAAAAGTCGATGAGCACCCTAGACGTTGGCACGAGGTTCTGTCAGAAGCTTTATGGGCTTATCGCATGTCATGCCATGGAGCGATAAAAACCTCGCCATACCATCTAGTATATGGACAAGAAGCCGTATTGCCTTGGGAAATTACGGCTGGATCAAGACGTGTCACTTTTCAGAACAATCTAACAACTGAGGAATACGCAAACCTGATGAGTGACAGTGTTGAGGATTTAACCGAGCTCAGGATGTGGTCACTGGAGAAAATCAAAGAGAACAAGGCCAAGGTAGCTCGTGCATATAACAAGAAAGTGAGGCCAAAGGAGTTCCACGTTGGTGATCTGGTATGGGAAGCTGTGTTGCCATTAGGGACTAAGGATGAAACATATGGTAAATGGTCTCCAAATTGGCACGGGCGTGCAGGTCGATCAAGTTTTAAGAGAAACGCATACATGCTTGAGGAGGAGGGGCGTAAAATTCCGATGTGTCAACGGTCAACATCTCAAGAGATATTTCCCAAGCATGTGGGATGATGGACAGTAAAATATGGGGGCCGATACATGAAATCGGCCAAGTAAAAGCACGTGAGACGTTGGACAGTAAAATGTGGGGGCCGATACATAAAATCGGCCAAATAAAAACAAAAATATATAGCCGATGCGCGGTCATCGACTCTAGAGGTTCACACATGTTACAACAGGTGCCAGTTTACACATACGAGCTACTGAAGAAATGCTTCGAAGGCGTGGAGGGCGTCAGCACGGACACGATCCACCTCGGCGATCTCGGCTTCGTCATCTTCATCCTTGCCCGTCACTAGCTGCTTGTTCAGGGCACGTATGTCTGCCAGATCGGTCTTCATTTGAGCTTTGAGGCTTTCTGCTTCGTCTTGAGAGCGGGCGATGGATTCTTCCTTGTTGCGGATGAGCTGTTTAGTCGCCCGGACCTTCTCTTCAAGATCTTCCAGCTCCTTTTCAAGGATGCGAGCTCGCGATCTTGACAGAGGTGTCGGTTTGGCATCGAGACGCCTTTTTCTCGTTGAGCTGTTGGCATCATGCGATATTGGCCTTGATGGAAGTTGGGCGTGGCACAGACTGATCCTCTCACGAGCTAACTTCACCCTTGACCCGTAGAAAGACAGGGTTACAACTGGCCAAAGCTTCACCTGCAATGCTACTGGGAGCTGGTCTTTTATTTCAGCCAGAACGCTCTTCACCTCCTCAGAACCCTCGATCAACTCTTCGATTGGGGAGGACAGCGGGGCTTTAAGACGCTGGAATTGAGGTGGAACAGCCCTGGCCCGTGGTTCATCATCAGCAACAGAGGGAGTTGGTTCGATGGATTCAGGGTCGAACGTCAGCAAACCTGAAATATCACAACCCTGGCAACCCGAAAAGGCGTCAGTATGCATCCAAACATGTAAGGATGAGCCGAAAGAAGCTAACGTACCTCTCCTAAGATCGGGGGGATAGCAGATGAGGAGACGATCGGCTTGTGTGTGGTTGCTGGGGGATTGGCCGGAGTGGTAGCCGTTTCATCTGCACCTTCGGGGATTGCTAGGTCCGGTTTGGCTAAAGGCATCGGCACTGCCCTAGCTTTCCCACTAGAAACGTCAGTCGTCTGCATGGAAGGTGTTTAGCCGATATAAATAATGATTAATCGGCAGATAAAAAGAAGTAAGTGGTAAGAGCGTAAAGGGTGATGATTTTCGAAACCTCCTGGCTCGACGAAGAAGCTTGCAGTCCTTTGCGAGCTCTCTTGGGACCTGGTGGCCCGCCTCGGGGTGCTTGGGGGCGATGGGTTCGAAAAGACCTTTTCTGGAAGCCGATGGTGATGAATCTGGCTCGGTGTGATGGTCCTCTCGAGAATCTGTTGGGTCAGTTCTCCTCGATTGGTGCAGTGTTCTCATTTGGAGGTGTCTTGACGGAAGCCTGTAAAAAAGGAGAACCAGTGAGCACAAGCATGTCTGCAAGGATGGAAGAATTAGAAGGATCGACCAAGGCATAGATCACCCTACATGCGAGCTTTCTGGAGAAGGGCTCCGGCGCCTCAAGGTCTTCCTGGCAGCTACCTTCCTTGTCGTTCTTGTTTTAGTTGGAACTCGAGGCGGTGACTTAGAGGTTCTTGGGTTCTTAGAAGTCGATTGTGGTGATATCGGCTGTTTCTGCATTATGACCTTTTTTTAGAGGTGGCGAGTTTTGCAGAAAAGAACCACAGGAGCTGGAGGAAAGAACTCGAAGGGGGAGCCATCACTGTGCGTAGGTTCAGGGCCATCTTGTTGCTGCAAAGAGAAAGAATGGATTAATAGAAGAATCATTTGTAAGTTGCATCAAGAAAATTTGCAAGTAGTGGTACCTGTTCCGCGGGATGTCATAGTCGACATCGATTTGTTTTCAAAGAACGGTCCCGAGTTCTCTGAAGGCGTGAGTCTTCCACATTGACCACCGTCTTCAAAGCCATCGGTTGATGAGACAAAGGTGAGGTCGTTGGGAATTGGGGTGGTCGAGCATCAAAGAAGGAATAACACCTTTGGTGGTGAGAGGATCGAGGTCGGCTCTACTCTGTAAGGTGGTGAAGAAAGAAATGGGAGGTACTTGTCCAAGGCCAAATTGGCGAGCTACTACGGGTGGTAGAATTCATACCCAGGTTTGATTACATTGGACGTACTCATGCCAACTGGAAGGAAACAGGGACGAATCACGGTGGAAAAGAGCTGCCGAGTACTGGTGTCATCGGCAAAATTGTCTAGCCTGAAGGAGAGTGGGTTTTCAAAATGTTCAGATTCTTCCATGTAAGGAAAGAAGATAGGATTGTCCGCCTTGAAAGAAAATCTTGAACCATTTAGACGCTTCACGAGGGTCGACTTGCTGGTAGTCTATACAAAGCTTGGCCATAGCTGGTGCATCGGATCTGCTTCCCTTTTACATCTGGAAAGGTGCAGCTCGCCAAAAGGGGGAAGTTTGGGATGTGATTTTGAAAATACAGCTGAGCCCATAGCTGAATAAACCACCAAGGACCACTGTTTTGGCGCTATGCGAGAACAACAGACAAACATCAAGCTGGAGATATCGATAGACTTCTCCAAGGAACAGTTCTTGAGGCCAAGTTGAGTACCTTTGGCGATTCGTGGGCTAAGGAGAGATAGTTTTGGTTGGAGCAAGGAAGGGCCACGAATATGAAATGCTCCAGCGGAAGTTGAGAAAGGCATATGTTCTTTCTGAGGCAGGCCCTTTGTTTTCATATGGCGTTGGAGGTAGGCACCCGGTTAAATGCGATCTGTTTTAGAAGACAGTTTGTAGGGGACTTTGGTCGGTTTAAAAGCGGAGGCTGGGTGATTTAACATCGGACCGATGATCATCACCACGTCTAACAAGGTTGGTGACATAGGGCCATGACCGAACATAAAAGCGATTGAGCGTCGGACCGAGTAGCCGATGGTTTTCAGAAGGTTCTCATGTTTCTCAAGAGGAGACAATGATAAATGCAAGGCATCGGCTATTCCTGTGGTTTCCCATTGGGATTGGTAAGCTCTAGCTACTCTGCTGAACCAAGAGACCCAATGTTCAGGGGGATTAGGCCAGGCTCGCAGGCAGTCGGCCCAAGAGTTCAGATCTAGGTCTTGGCTTACGAAGGGGATTCTGTTTGCTTCGCAAGAAATCAGATGGGCAGGACTAGAATCTGTACGAGGGCCAAGACAGAGGGAATTTGGGAGAGAAGGATGCGGCAGCAGAATGTCTGAAACCTAGAAAGTTTAATGGTGGAATAAAGGCATTAATTCAGGTGTTCGCCATTAAATTCTAACATCGCGTTCAGACTGCGAGGAGTAGGCGTACCTTCAGACCGGAGACCTCTGGATTGTTGTTGGACGATTCCGCCATCTAGTTTGCCGGCGGAGATGGATCTATGCAGTTGGGGATTGAGGGTTCTTGTCGCTGTGAGCTCAATCTAGTCGGTGGGTAATTGGAGATCTAGGTCGCCCTTTTTGAAGAGGGTCGCAGGTTACCGTTTGAAACTGAAAAGCAGCCGCTTAGATTTGCCTAAATATGCGACCAAGTTTTGACCTTGTCAACGTTTTTGGGAAAGCCGATGTGCATCGGCTCTTTGAGCTTTGACTTGGTTGACGGAATGAGTGCAGTGTGGTGAAAGCCGATACAGCGTTATCGGCTTCTGGAGCATCGACCTATTTTGGCTATCGGCAGAATTGGCGAAAAAAGGCAATTTTCGAGAACAGATTTTCATTCATTCATTCAAAAGCTGATTGCTTACAAAAGGCTGATTACAAAGGGAGCTTACTACTACTACTACTACTCTGGTTCCTAATCTAGGCCGAGTGCGTCGCCATCGTCGTCCCGCCGTCTTGTTCGCTGTCCTCGGCCGCTTGCGGCGTCGTCTTATTCGCTTCTTGAAGAAGCAGCGGGGCCTCCTCGTCCTAAATAAATCGTCTTGTGTCCTCGCTGGACCCGGCGAAGCGCGCTTCACCGGCGGGTACTCGTCGGAGGAGGAGTCCTCCTCCGATTCCTCCTCCTCGTCGGAGGACTCGACGCCGTCCCAGGACCAGGCGTCGTCGCTGCTCTTCGCCTCCAGTTCCCCGTCGACGAGGAACTGCAGGCCCTCCTCGCCGTCAGTCAGGGACGCGTCGTCCTCCGACCAAGCAGCGAAATCCCAATCCCTCTCGTCCCACCATTGTGGGGCGAGAGTATCTGCCGCCGCGTGGTGCTCTGGCGTCGGCTCCCGATCTAATGTTGGAAGACGGGAGGAAGGCGGAAGAGGAAGAGGCCATGGCGGAGGAAGAGGGTTTTCACGGAGGAAGAGGGTTTTTGGCTCTTGGAGGAAGATGGGGCTTGACGCTCGGATGAATTTAAATAAGGGAATAGTGGGAGGCGGTTCAATGCCATAGCGGTTTCCCAGAATGTCTTGCCAAAATCGTCAAATCATGCACTGCGAAGGAGTTGAGAAGACAGGGCATCATGATGAGGAGGTGGCGTGACGATTCTACTCTGCAACGCGTAACCCGATGTGAAGAAAAAAAAAGAGGGGGAAGAAAAAACATCAGCAGAGTGGTTTCGGAATTATTATTGCCAAAACCAGGGGGGCATGTGTTATCGCCATATTTTGGCCAAAGAAGGAGATGGGCCGTGATCAAGATGGGCTTGGAAGATACGTATATTCAACGTGTTGTTGAATCGGCCTTGTGCGTGGATTTGGGCTAAATTGCCCGTGTATCTTGTATCGTAGTAGGTTCCGTTTCAGTTTAGGTAAAGATAGAGTTGTAGAGTTATTCCAAAGATAGAAAGTCTCCGGACTATAAATATGTACCTAAGGTTATCGAGAAGAGGAGGACAATCACGTTCACAACAAACACAATCTCGGCGCATCGCCACCCCTTGTTTCTAGGGTTTCTTTCGGGTAAGTGTCATGCTGCCTAGATCGCATCTTGCGATCTAGGCAGTATTTTTGCTTATGCGTTATCTGGTGTTACTCGTACTGAAGCCTTGTTGATGGCGAGTAACACTATTATCACAGATTTGTTTAGGTTAGCATCGGTACTTTTCGCTATAATTGTTTAAAGTTATGCTGCCTCTAGTTACCTCGCTACCTTTGCACCTTTTCCCAAGTGTAAGGGTAGCATCTTGCTTGATCTTTATTTAGCTGATTCGATCTGTTATGGTTATGCCTTGTTCTCCAAGGTTTAGTTTGATATCTACGTAGTCAGGCCTTGCAAACGGGTTGAACGATCCGATGATGCGTAAGGACGTGGTTTACTAGTTCTAGAGAAGTTGTTCCGGTAATTGACTTTACGTCGGTTGTTAGGCCTCCTCTAGGGTTAGTTTTCTATCATCTTTTGTATCTACCAGGCTCAATTACGTGTAGGACGTTCCAGTTACGTGGTGAAAACGTTAAACTATCGTAGATCGATTTAACTTGTAATGATAAAGCAAAACCCCATGTTATCGTAAATCTAATGCAGAACCATGGGATAATCGGCTCTAGGAGCCGATTCACAGGGAAACCTGGGAGCCGGTCACGGCTCGAATTTACGATACTTGTTTACCATGCAGAAATCAATCGAGCAATCCTTCACCTTCCGACCAGGTATAGGTCAGGTGGCATCTCGAACCAAGCCAGGCGTGTGCGGAGTTTTTGCGCCGTTGCCGAGGACCGAGCACACCAGCAGTTCTGGGAGCCTCCCGGCTCTTCGTGTTGCTCGTCGCTGCTCGCCGGTGGGTTTTGGCAGGCAACACTGAACTTGCAACTATTTGTGGCCTATGTCCCCACTTATCAGTCTCTTTGTGACAAGGCTGCTATTTTGGAGAGAAAAATAAAATAGGTTGAAAGCAGGAAGAGGAAGCACTCGGACAAGCACAGCTCGGGATCGTCTCACAAGCGTTCCCATTATGATGACAGTGGGAATTCTGGATCCCACAAGCATGGAAATTACAACAAGCACCACAACCACAACCGTCATCATGACAACAAGCACCACCGTAGTCATGACAATGACAAGTACAAGAATCACAAGAGTGGATATAAGAGCCACCACAATGGAAGTGGAAGTGGTAGTGGAAGCCAGCCTGTCAAGAAGGATCTTAGTCAGGTTGAATATTTCAAGTGCAAGAAGATGGGGCATTATGCAAATGAATTCCTAGAAAAGAAAGTTGAAGGACCCAACAAGCCCAACCCTTTCCAGAAGGGGAAAGTGAACCACATCAATGTGGAGGAAATCTATGAAGAGTCAGATGCTGTGGCTAGTAAGTTCAAACTCAATTCTATTCCAGTACTTGTTCTTTTTTATACTGGTGCATCACATTCATTCATATCAAAAGCATTTGTTGATAGAAATGGGTTTTCAACTAAAAACATTGGGTGTACAATAAAAGTAAGTTCTCCAGGTGGAGATATGATAGTAAGTCTTGGATGCCAGGATCTAGTAATAGAGTTTGGAAAGCATAAGTTTCCAGTGGGTCTGATAATCCTAGATTCCCAAGGACTGGATGTAATTTTGGGAATGGATTGGATGACCAAGTATGAAGGAGTACTAGATTGTGCTAACCGAACAGTTGCACTCACAACCCCGGAAAAGAAACGGATAAGATTCAAGTCTAACTTTGAATCAAAAGGGAGTAAGCTAAATTCTCTTAAGGGGGTTAGCATAGACAGTGTGCAAATTGTGAGTGAGTATTCGGATATGTTTCCGGAAGAATTTCCGGGAATGCCACCAGATAGAGATGTGGAGTTTCTTATTGATTTGCTACCAGGATCTGGACCAATAGCAAAGAGACCGTACAAGATGTCAGTAGACGAGTTGAAAGAACTCAAGAAACAACTTGGAGAACAGTTACAGAAAGGATTTATTCAACCAAGTTCTTCATCTTGGGGAGCACCAGTATTGCTTGTGGAAAAGAAGGATAGAAGTCAAAGGTTATGCATAGATTACCGTTCACTCAATGAGGTGACTATCAAGAAAAAATACCCTTTGCCTAGAATCAATGACTTGTTTGATCAGCTAGAAGGAGCCTGTGTGTTCTCAAAAATTGATCTCCGATCGGGATATTTCCAGCTCAAAATAAGAGAACAAGACATACCTAAGACAGCTTTCACCACTAGGTATGGATTGTATGAGTATACCATGATGCCATTCGGTTTGACCAATGCACCAGCATACTTTATGAATATGATGAACAAGGTGTTCATGGAGTTCCTTGACAAGTTTGTTGTCGTATTAATTGATGACATTTTGATCTACTCCAAGAGCAAAGAAGAGCATGAATGACATTTGCGTTTGATACTTGAGAAACTTAGAGAGCATAAGCTATATGCCAAATTCAGCAAGTGTGAGTTTTGGTTGAATGAAGTTGGATTTCTTAGACACGTTGTGTCAGGAGATGGTGTAGCAGTTGATCCTCCTAATGTTTCAGTTGTACCTGAATGGGAATCTCCTAAGTCAGTGAAAGAGGTTCGCAGTTTCCTTGGCTTCGCAGGATACTACAGAAGGTTCATTGAGAATTTCTCCAAGATAGCTAAGCCAGTGACGGAGTTACTAAAGAAAGACAAGAAATTTGCTTGGTCTGAAGGGTGTGAACTCAGTTTTCAAGAATTGAAGAAGAAACTAGTGACAGCACCAGTCTTATGTCTGCCAGATTTGGAGAAGGATTTCCAAGTGTATTGTGATGCATCTCATCATGGATTACGTGCAGTACTTATGCAAGAAGGGAAAGTTTTGGCTTATGCCTCGAGACAACTCAAAAATCATGAGGTAAATTACCCTACTCATGATTAAGAGTTAGCCTCTGTTGTCCATGCACTCAAAACATGGAGACACTATCTTTTGGGAAAGAGATGTGAAGTGTTCACAGAGCACAAAAGTTTGAAGTATATCTTCACCCAGAAAGAAATTAACATGAGACAAAGAAGATGGCTAGAACTCATCAAGGACTGTGACTTGAGTTTGCAATACCACCCCGGTAAAGCAAATGTTGTAGCGGATGATCTAAGCCGTAAGGTTTTTGTGAATGGCCTTACTAAGGAAGAATTGCCAGATGATCTGTGTGCCCAATTTAGAGACCTCAGATTGGAGATTGTGCCTAAAGGACATCTCATGTCATTGGATGTTCAACCCACCTTGTTGGACAAAATCAAAGAAGCCCAAAAGACAGATCAGGAAATTGAAGAGATTAAGGAAAAGATTGGCAAGGGAAAAGCCAAAGGATTCCATGAAGATGAATAGGGTACTTTATGGCATGGAAAACGTATCTGTGTTCCACAAGATCTGGAACTTTGGAAACTGATTTTTCAAGAAGAACACAACTCATTGTATTCCATTCATCCAGGTAACACCAAAATGTACATGGATATGAAATAAAGATTTTGGTGGAATAATCTCAAGAAGGACATTGCCGAACATATTGCTTTGTGTGATGTATGTAGTAGAGTGAAAGCGGAACATCAGAAACCAGCAGGATTGTTACAACCACTACCTATTCCTGATTGGAAGTGGGACAAGATTGGCATGGACTTCATCACCAGATTGCCAAGGACCAGGTCAGGATATGACTCTATTTGGGTAGTAGTGGATCGCCTAACTAAAGTGGCTCATTTTATACCCGTGAAGACAACCTATACAAGTGCTAAGTTAGCCAAAATCTATATGAGCAGGATTGTATGTCTACATGGAGTACCCAAGAGTATTGTGTCTGATAGGGGAACTCAATTCACTTCTCATTTTTGGAGACAACTACATGAGTCATTGGGAACGAGGTTGGAATTCAGCACTGCTTTTCATCCTCAGACTAATGGACAAACCGAAAGGACCAACCAGATTCTTGAAGATATGTTGAGGGCATGTGCCCTAGACTATGGAGCCAGTTGGGATGAAAGTCTGCCTTACGCAGAATTCTCTTACAATAATAGCTATCAAGCCAGTATTGAGATGGCACCATTTGAGTTTCTCTATGGGAGAAAGTGTACCACCCCATTACTATGGAATGGTGTGGGAGAAAGAAGTTGTGACACCCCGGTTCTGATAAGATCGTGGCCTCTATGTGACATGCCAATCCCTGGAACGGTTCATTGGCCATCAATAGAGTAAGATAGATAATCATAGCAAAATAATCGTGTATCATGATCTACAAAGATCCAGAGTACCATTATTACAATGAAAGCTTAGCATAAAGCTAGCTCAAAGTATTCAGGTAGCAACAAAAGCAAGTAAATCCTCCAATCTTCAATTTTCCCACAAGTGAACAAGTGTCGAGTGGAGTACCGTGGCCTATAACGATCAATCAGAATCGGAATAACCTGCAACATGAAACGTAGCAGCCCCGAAGGGTCAATACATGGAATGTATGGCAAGTAGAGCTAGTAATGAAGACAATAGTACTAACATCTACATGCATATTTGGCAAGTGGAGCTGTGTCTGGCTTGCATTTGCAAATACATTTATCCTACTTTCATAAACAGTTTTGATTTTATTTGAAAAGATCCCAATTAAGTTAACCCAACAATATTAGAACAATTATGAAATTAGAATGAGCGAGAAACATGTCATGTGATCAATATCTAGCAACTCAAATGTCCATAACCGGGGACACGGCTAATCAATTAGATTATACACTCTGCAGAGGTTAGTACACTTTACCCATGTGACTTGGCCAGCCCAGCTCGTACCATCACTCTCATTTTGGGTGATGATAGGGAGAAGACCAAGAAGAGACTGTTCGGAAAGTAGCTCCTCAATCCCGACGCGCACCGGTCCAACCTACCAAAATTCTACATCTCTGGATACGCGGGTTCGAGTTACCACAACCTACTAAGTCCAACCAACCGCCCATTCCATTATTGGCACATGGTTGTACACGTAAGCTACACAATAAAGAAGCCAATCATTCTCTCTTGATACCTGGGTGCCTTTCCGCAATGAAACCACCAAAATTTATCAATACCATCACACCCAGGGGGTTCATTGATTAAGTTGTTTTAGTTTTCACAAACCAATACTTTGAGAAAACAAGTATCAAATGATGTAACCCAGCCCTCGTTCAACAAAGCATGGCTAAGCACATCTACAAACGGTGGTTCATCTACAAAGAGGGTCCTACCACATAATAGGACATAGCATAGCGATAGTATCATCCTACACATGCATCTATAAAATACACGACAATGCATTGAAAATAGTAGGACGATATCATGAACAAAGTAGCATCTACTTGCCTTGGTTGTAGCGGTCTGGAGCACAATCCTCACACGAGCAAGCGTTGCACTCAACACAATCTACACGACACAAATGCATTCATAAACAAACAATCCACAACATATGCAACAAATATGATGCATGAATGCAAGAACGGCAAGTGGATTGGTGCTACAGCTGCACCACATAATACTAATCCATAATACTACCGAATACATGCATGGAAAATTAGATTTGGCGCTAGGAAAACTAATAGACAAAAGTAATGCTCCAAACTAGAGCTAGAAATTAAATAATTCGCTACCGGTAGTATACTGTTCGTAAAATCTTCGGAGAACTCTACCGCATAGGCATCGCTGAATAGGAACAGTACCAATTGGAATTACTCGAAAAGGAATTATAAAACTCCCCGAGTAATTAAAACACTGCAGAAAGCCATTAGACAAATACTGCAGAAGTTTTTACCGTAAGCCTACCTTTTTAATGCACGATGAGATTCCCCTTGTTCACACGAGTTCAGGGACATATCACACGCGATTTTTGGAGCTACGGATCTTTTTCTACGAATTTATTACTCCGAAAAGGACACTAACTAGTTCGATTAAACTGTACTAAACCTGACAGTAAAAGTCTGAACTAAAGCTCAAGCGAGATTCTACACGACTCACTGAACTCGTACATATTTTATTTGCAATTTATGGCCAAGCGGTTGAATTTCTACGCAATTTACAAGATTCTACCGAAATCTGCCAACTAAAGGGATTAACGAAATTGACCCAGTCAACTATGTCTGTTTGACTGGGCGCTGACTAGGCGCTGACTGGGATGCTGACCAGTCAACGAACGATCTAAGACGCTGATCTGAGATCTGACGGTGGCTGCTGTCTTACCGGAAACGGATGGCGAAACGGACTCCGGAAGGTGCAGGGAGCTCCGGACGGCGGTGGCGATCGGTTCCGGCGACGTGGTTCTTCCTGCACGGGTACACACGGTCAACTACGGGTCGACAAAATCAACCGTGCGCGCGAAACGGCGCGTACGTGTATGTACGCGTGCATGCAAGCGCGCATGCGATGACGCGTGCAGCGGCACGCGCAACGAGGCGGCGCGGCGCTCCGCAGCGATGAGGCGGCTTGGCGACGGCGCGCGGCGCGTGGCGGCGCACAGCGGCGGCGCAGCGGCGCCGAGGCGGCGGCGGCGGCAGGCGAGGCGGGCGCGGGCGCGGTTGGCGGCGACGCGAGGCGGCGCGCAGGGGGCGCGGCAGTGGCGGGCAGCGGCGGCGACGGCGGGTGGCGCACGGCGGGCGGCGGAAGCGGCGCTGCTGGCGGTGGTCTTGGCGCAGATGGCGGCGCAGAGAGGAGAGAAGGGGAGGCGGCGGTGGCCTCACCGGGCGGCGGTGGAGGGTGGCCGGCAGCGGCGGATACCGGCGGCGGCGCGGCGGGGCGGTTCCCGAGGAGGAGGCGATGGCGGCGGGCGATCGCGCGGGGCAGGGGTCGGGCTCGATTCCCGAGGGCGGCGGCTCGGCCCTTTAAGTGGGCCCCTTGCGCGGTCCTACTCCATTTCGTTCCAGAATCGGTCCGGATTTTCGGACCGTTTTCCGGCGGTTTACTAAAACGTCCGAGTCTTTTGCATACGAACTCCGATTGGAGCGATTCTCGCGCCTATGGGTTCGTATTGTCGAGGGGCACAACCTTCAGTCAAAGTTTGCGCGAAAACTCGAACCTACAGGGGTGGTTGTTGCAAGACACTCCAAAGCTCCCCGCAGGAACCTCGTAGCGAAACAAAATAGGGTTTTGAATGTAGCGTTTCGCCAAACCTTTCTACTCGACGGTTTTGCATGGAAATATATGATGCAATGCTATGAATGATATGCAAGACCAAATCTAAAATTTGGGATGTGACAAGACTAACCCCCTTAATATGAATCTTGTCCTCGAGATTCGGCGCGGCTAGCAAATAGGTGTGGGTAGTCCTCTCGGATGTCATCCTCACGCTCCCAAGTGGCTTCCTCTTCGGTGTGGTGGCTCCATTGTACTTTGCAAAACTTGATTGTCTTGGTACGGGTAGTCCTTTATGCTGTCTCCAGAATCTTGACCGGTTTCTCCTCATAGGTCAAATCATTCTCCAGCTGAAGCTCTTCTAGAGGTACAGTGTCTCTCAATGGCGTGTCCACCATCTCCGGATGGCACTTCTTCAGCTGGGATATGTGGAACACGTTATGAACAGCAGACAGAGCCTCTGGCAACTCCAACCGATAAGCAACTTCTCCTTTGCGTGCTAAGACCCGATACGGTCCAATAAATCGAGGTGCCAGCTTACCCTTAATTCCAAATCTCTTGATTCCACGAAGCGGCGATACTCTGAGGTATGCTCGATCACCTATCTCATACACCACTTCCTTGCGCTGGGCGTCAGCGTAGCTCTTCTGCCTTGATTGTGCTACCTTCAGCCTATCCCTAATCAAGGCGACCTTCTCCTCAGCATCCTTGATTAAATCAGGTCCAAACAGCTGACGTTCTCCTACTCCATCCCATAGCAATGGTGTTCGGCACCGTTTCCCATATAGCACATCGAACGGTGACGTCTTGCTGCTGGTTTGATAGCTGTTGTTGTAGGAAAACTCCGCATACGGCAAATTCTCATCCCAACTAGATCCATGAGCCAAAGCGCAAGCTCTCAGCATGTCTTCCAAAATCTGATTCGCCCTCTCGGTCATCCATCGATGCATGGGTGAAACGCTAAACTCCAATCTAGTACCAAGTGACTCGTGTAGCTGGCGCCAGAAGTGTGAGGTAAATTGGGTGCCTCTATCAGATACGATACTCTTGGGAACTCCGTGTAGGCACACAATCCTGTCCATGTAAATCTTGGCCAACTTTGCACTCGTATAGGTCGTCTTCACCGGTATAAAGTGGTCTACCTTGGTCAAATGGTCGACCACTACCCAAATAGAGTCATATCCTGACCTGGTCCTGGGCAATCCTGTGATAAATTCCATTCCCACTCTATCCCACTTCCAATCCGGCACAGGCAATGGTTGTAGCAGTCCTGCTGGCTTCTGGTGTTCTGCCTTCACTCGGCTACATACATCACATAGGGCAATATGCTTGGTGATATCTCCCTTCATGTTGTTCCACCAAAATCTGCTCTTCAAATCCATATACATCTTTGTGTTGCCCGGATGTATGGAGTATGGCGAGTTATGAGCCTCCTGCAAAATCAACTCCCTTATCTTCGGGTTGCTGGGAACACACAAACGGTCTCCATACCACAAGGTACCATGGTCATCCTCGCGGATATCCTTTTCCCGATTCTCCTTCATCTTTTCTTTTATCTCCTCTATTTCCTTGTCTCCCACTTGAGCCTTTACGATCCTGTCCTGTAGCGTCGGTTGGACTTCCATTGTTGACAAGTATCCTTCAGACACTACTTCCAGTCTAAGGTCTCTGAATTGCTTGCACAAATCCTCAGGCAATTCACCAATTGTCAATCCATTGGCATAAACCTTCCGGCTCAGAGCATCAGCTACTACATTGGCCTTTCCTGGGTGGTATTGTAGATTCATATCATAATCCTTGATAAGTTCCAACCATCTCCTTTGTCTCATGTTCAGTTCCTTCTGGGTGAATATGTACTTCAGGCTCTTGTGGTCGGTGTACACATCACAGTGTTTTCCCATTAAGTAATGCCTCCATACCTTGAGCGCATGAACCACTGATGCTAACTCCAAGTCGTGTGTGGGGTAATTCCGCTCATGGTGCTTGAGTTGTCGCGAGGCATATGACACTACTCTCCCATCTTGCATCAGCACACTCCCAAGTCCCTGTCGAGAAGCATTGCAGTACACTTGGAAATCCTTCTGAAGATCTGGTAGACATAGAATCGGCGCGGTCACTAGTCGACGCTTCAGTTCCTGGAAGCTGGCTTCACATACGTATGACCATTCAAACTTCCTTTCCTTCTTCAGAAGTTTAGTCATCGGTTTAGCAATCTTGGAAAAGTTTTCAATGAACCTTCTGTAATATCCAGCAAGTCCCAAAAATATTCGAATTTCTCCAGCATTCTTGGGTGCTTCCCACTCTGTTACTGCAGTCACTTTGTTTGGATCAACAGCAATTCCTTCTCCTGACACTACGTGTCCAAGAAATCCAACAGTGTTAAGCCAGAATTCACACTTACTGAATTTGGCATACATCTTGTGTTCCCTCAGGTTCTCCATAATCATCCTCAGATGTTTCTCATGCTCAGCATCATCCTTGGAATATATCAGTATGTCATCAATAAACACCACCACGAATTTGTCCAAATAATCCATGAATACCTTGTTCATCATGGTCATGAAGTATGTCGGGGCATTCGTTAGTCCAAAAGACATAACTGTATACTCATATAAACCATACCTAGTGGTGAAGGCGGTTTTTGGTACGTCCTCTTCTCGTATTTTCAATTGGAAATAGCCTGATCGCAGATCAATCTTGCTGAACACCTTTGTTCCTTCCAGTTGATCAAACAAGTCATTTATGTTCGGCAGAGGGTACTTGTTCTTAATGGTTACTTCGTTCAGCGAGCGATAGTCTACCACTAATCTCTTGGTGCTATCTTTCTTCTCCACAAACAGAACAGGTGCTCCCCATGACGACGCACTAGGCTGAATGAATCCCTTTTCCAGTTGTTCCTTCAACTGTTTCTTCAATTCTTTCAGCTCATCCACATCCATCTTATATGGTTTCTTTGCTATTGGTCCTGTTCCCGGCATCAGGTCGATAAGAAACTCAACATCCCTGTCAGGTGGCATCCTTGGCAGCTCTTCCGGAAACACGTCGGGGTAATCCCTAATCACTGGCACAGTATCCATGCTAACCCCCTTAAGAGAATTCAACTTACACCTTCCTGGTCATACAGCTGACTTGAATCTAATCCTCTTGCCATCCGGGGTTTTGAGTGAAACAGCTCGTTGTGCACAATCTATGTGTCCCCCATGCATAGACATCCAATCCATACCCAGAATGACATCTAATCCCTGTGAATCCAGTACTACTAGATGTGCAATGGAGTTGTGTGTTCCAATCCTCACAGTCAAGTCGCGGCATCCCGCGCTAGCTATCATATCTCCTCCAGGTGAACTCACTCTAATAGACCTTTTCATAGACTCAGTAGGTAACTTATACTTATCCAAAAAATGCCCTTGATATGAATGAATGCGATGCACCAGTATCAAAAAGTATAAGTGCAGGGTAAGTGTTGATTGGGAACTTACCAATCACAAGGTCAGGCTCATCTGGAATCTCCTCCACATTCATGTGGTTCACTGTGGCCTTCTCACCATTGGTTGGCTTCAGTCCTTTCCTCTCCGGACAGTTATCAGCATAGTGTCCCTTGTGCTTGCACTTGAAGCACGTCACCTCACTCAGATCCTTCTTCACGAAGTTGCGATCACGGTTGCGGTCATGTCCACCGTGTCCTCAAGAGTGGTGAGAGTGTCCTCCCTTGTGGTTGTGGTGGCTGCTCCTATGGTTGTCATGACGATGTCCATCGCGGCGGTCATGGCTCCCATGGTCACTTCCTCCATGCTTGGAGTATCCATCATATGAAGTGCGAGACTTGTGGTGAGAACCAGAGTGATGAGTATTGCTCTTTCTCTTGCGGTTCTCCACCTTGTGCTTCCCTCCAAGATCCTAGCCTTGTCCATAAGCTCCTGGAAAGTGGGGCAAGAAACCACAAGTAGCTGTCTTGAAAGCTCATCCGAGGCCATCCAGAATCTCTCCTCCTTTTAGCATCGGTGTCAACATCCTCGGATGCATAACGGGACAGGTTGTTGCACTCCTCAATGTACTCCCGCAGTGCGATTGGTTTGGCGCAAGTTGCGAACTCCTTCCTCTTGTGCTCGAACTCACGAAGACACGTGGTTGGTCCTAAAACCTTCCTCAAACATAGCCCAAGTCACGTATCCAGCGGGTGGGTGATGAAATGTGTCCCACCAAGAAGTGGCTGGTCCCTCCAGTAGGTGAGCGGCAAACCTCACCTTCTACGCATCAGTGCATCCGACAGTTACTAGATCCTTGTTGACTGAACGCAACCAGTCGAGAGCAACCATTGGTTCCGTCGCAGTAGAGAACTTAGCTGGCCTTAACCTCAGAAATCTGGTGAGAGCATCTCCCTGAGGCTGGTTGTTTACATTGTTGTTGTTCTGATTCGCCATGAACTGGGTCATCACTTGGGTCAGCTGTGCCTGGGCTGCCATGAGCTGCTCCATCTCAGTGGGTTGGCGACGGGGAGGCATCTGCGGTTCAGTATAGGTAAGTTTAGAAAAAATCAACTACGATAATAGGATTCCACCCATGCATATGATCAAACAACAACAAACAATAGAAGTCAATCACAAGCAAGCAACACATCACCAAACAAGCGATCCAGCAACATCCCAGGTGTTATCCTAGCAGTATATAACTACTGAAATAGTTTTGCAAGAGTTGGCAATGGTTAACTAAACAATAGATCAACTAATCAGCAAAACAACAATTCTGCCAGAATAGTCCAGCAGCAATCACGAATTTTTTCGCCTGACTTAAACTCGTCAGAAAATTAAGCCAATTTTTGTGCATATGGCACAGAGAGTTTCGCATCAGCCCAATTGTTTTTCAGATTTTTCCGAGTTACCAGAAAAATATGAAAATTCGCGCAGTACTGCTGTATCAGCAGAAAAACTGCAGCGAAAAACACACAGATAGTAACCAAATTGCCATAACTCTTTCATAAAATTCTCACAAATAAATCCTGGCATATTGGAGTACACAAATAAGCAACTAAACACTTTTAAACTAACACGAACTAAGTTTCAAGACGATCAAGACTAATCCTAACGAGTTCTCCAAACGTGGACTAATTGGTTGACTTCTATCTACTTCTTGAAGAGATTGAGGTAGGTCCTTGCGGTCATGCGCTGGCGCTTCGGCTCGCGGTACAACCATGGCGGCGGAGTGTACACCTCTCCTGAACCATCACTCGAGACTTCAAACTCCACCTCTTCTGGATCCTCTTCTTCTTCTTCATCCTCACCGCACAGCGACTTCATCTCCTCCACCATCATCGTCTCCATCATCATCATCCTCGTCCTCATCATCATCATCATCTCCACTGTCATCATCATCCCCATTGTTGCCATCATCTCCATTGTCATCATCGGAGGGTAGATTCAGCTGCTTGGAGCGGCAACTGGGTCATAGCTTCAATGGTTTGGTCCCTTTCCTGGACGGTCCCTTGCAACTGTTGTATGCTCTGGGTATTCTCTTGCACAGTGCCATGAAGATGTGCTATGGTCTCATCTCTGGCTATCGGGGCAGTCTCCAGAACTCCCACAGCTTCATGCAAAGTGTCAATCTCCTGTCCTTGGACCACCATTCCATTGCTAGTAAAGTCTGCAATCTCCTTCAACATCCTCACCTTCTCTGCTAGAGCTCCTTTCTCTCTTTCCATGTCCTCTATGTGCCTCCAACGGGGCGGGATGTTGTTCCTGTCGCCCGGGGTAACCACAATGTTCCCATATTCATCACGCCTTCCATAATCACGGTAGGGTGAATCTGCAGGCAGTAGGTGTCGGGCATAGTGGCACTGGCGAGACAGGGCTTCATGTACGGACAAGTTGATTCCAAGTCCCCAGTTGCAGTATATCTTGGTGTAGACCAAGTGCGCGGGGTTTGGCAAGGCGGCATCTCTGAATATGAAGGTAGTGATCTCCCATGCATCCTCTCCATATACATAGGTGTACAGCCTTCTTCCCTTGAACATAGGCAGTGGCAATCCCAATGACTGAGAGAGCTGAGATAACTGCCTTGCAAAGGGCCTTGGTGACTCCATGGTGACATGCTCAGTCCTGACGTCTCCCAACTATCAAGTAAAATAGGAAAGTGTGAGAATAGCATATGGTAAGAATTTACGAGGGTGAAAGGCATAAGAGGAAAGACAGTGTTAATATAGTCTTAATAATTCTATGGCTTCCTAATCCAATCCTAGGTCACGATCCTACAATTGACACACGGGCTCTGATACCATCCTGTGACACCCCGGTTCTGATAAGACCGTGGCCTCTATGTGACATGCCAATCCATGGATCGGTTCATTGGCCCACAATAGAGTAAGATAGATAATCATAGCAAAATAACCGTGTATCATGATCTACAAAGATCCAGAGTACCATTATTACAATGAAAGCTTAGCATAAAGCTAGCTCAAAGTATTCAGGTAGCAACAAAAGCAAGTAAATCCTCCAATCTTCAATTTTCCCACAATTGAACAAGTGCCGAGTGGAGTACCGTGGCCTATAACGATCGATCAGAATCGGAATAACCTGCAACATGAAACGTAGCAGCCCCGAAGGGTCAATACATGGAATGTATGGCAAGTAGAGCTAGTAATGAAGACAATAGTACTAACATCTACATGCATATTTGGCAAGTGGAGCTGTGTCTGGCTTGCATTTGCAAATACATTTATCCTACTTTCATAAACAGTTTTGATTTTATTTGAAAAGATCCCAATTAAGTTAACCCAACAATATTAGAACAATTATGAAATTAGAATGAGCGAGAAACATGTCATGGGATCAATATCTAGCAACTCAGATGTCCATAACCGGGGACACGGCTAATCGATTAGATTATACACTCTGCAGAGGTTAGTACACTTTACCCATGTGACTTGGCCAGCCCAGCTCGTACCATCACTCTCATTTTGGGTGATGATAGGGAGAAGACCAAGAAGAGACTGTTCGGGAAGTAGGTCCTCAATCCAGACGCGCACCGGTCCAACCTACCAAAATTCTACATCTCTGGATACGCGGGTTCGAGTTACCATAACCTACTAAGTCCAACCAACCGCCCATTCCATTATTGGCACATGGTTGTACACGTAAGCTACACAATAAAGAAGCCAATCATTCTCTCTTGATACCTGGGTGCCTTTCCGCAATGAAACCACCAAAATTTATCAATACCATCACACCCAGGGGGTTCATTGATTAAGTTGTTTTAGTTTTCACAAACCAATACTTTGAGAAAACAAGTATCAAATGATGTAACCCAGCCCTCGTTTAACAAAGCATGGCTAAGCACATCTACAAACGGTGGTTCATCTACAAAGAGGGTCCTACCACATAATAGGACATAGCATAGCGATAGTATCATCCTACACATGCATCTACAAAATACACGACAATTCATTGAAAATAGTAGGACGATATCATGAACAAAGTAGCATCTACTTGCCTTGGTTGTAGCGGTCTGGAGCACAATCCTCACACGAGCAAGCGTTGCACTCAACACAATCTACACGACACAAATGCATTCATAAACAAACAATCCACAACATATGCAACAAATATGATGCATGAATGCAAGAAAGGCAAGTGGATTGGTGCTACAGCTGCACCACATAACACTAATCCATAATACTACCGAATACATGCATGGAAAATTAGATTTGGCGCTAGGAAAACTAATAGACAAAAGTAATGCTCCAAACTAGAGCTAGAACTTAAATAATTCGCTACCGGTAGTATACTGTTTGTAAAATCTTGGGAAAACTCTACCGCATAGGCATCGCTGAATAGGAACACTACCAATTGGAATTACTCGAAAAGGAATTATAAAACTCCCCGAGTAATTAAAACACTGCAGAAAGCCATTAGACAAATACTGCAGAAGTTTTTACTGTAAGCCTACCTTTCTAATGCACGATGAGATTCCCCTCATTCACACGAGTTTAGGGACATATCACACGCGATTTTTGGAGCTACGGATCTTTTTCTACGAATTTATTACTCTGAAAAGGACACTAACTAGTTCGATTAAACTGTACTAAACCTTACAGTAAAAGTCTGAACCAAAGCAACAGCGAGATTCTACACGACTCACTGAACTCGTACATATTTTATTTGCAATTTTTGGCCAAGCGGTTGAATTTCTACGCAATTTACAAGATTCTACCGAAATCTGCCAACTAAAGGGATTAACGAAATTGACCCGATCAATGATGTTCATTGATGGCCGACTAAGCGTCGACTAGTTAACGCCTGGGATGCTGACCAGTCAACGAACGATCTAAGCCGCTGATCTGAGATCTGACGGTGGCTGCTGTCTTACCGGAAACGGATGGCGAAACGGACTCCGGAAGGTGCGGCGAGCTCCGGACGGCGGTGGCGATCGGTTCCGACGACGTGGTTCTTCCTGCACGGGTACACACGGTCAACTACGGGTCTACAAAATCAACCGTGCGCGCGAAACAGCGCGTACGTGTATGTATGCGTGCATGCAAGCGCGCATGTGATGACGCGTGGCAGCGATGACGCGTGATAGCTTGGCGGATGGCGGCGAGAGCGGCGATGGCGTGATGGCGGCGAAGGCGAGGAGGCGTGGCGGTGGCGGCAGCGAAGAGGCGGCGGCGGCGGCGTTCGAGGCGGGCGCAGGCGGCTCGGCGCAGCGGCTCGGCCTTGGCCTTAAGTGGGCCTTTGCGGTCCTACTCCAATTCGGTCCAGAATCGGACGCGGATTCGGAAATCGGTCCGGATTTTCGGACCGTTTTCTGGCGGTTTACTAAAACGTCCGAGTCTTTTGCATACGAACTCCGATTGGAGTGATTCTCGCGCCTACGGGTTCGTATCGTCGAGGGGCACAACCTTCAGTCGAAGTTTGCGCGAAAACTCGAACCTACAGGGGTGGTTGTTTCAAGACACTCCAAAGCTCCTCGCAGGAACCTCGTAGCGAAACAAAATAGGGTTTTGAATGTAGCGTTTCGCCGAACCTTTCTACTCGATGGTTTTGCAGGGAAAGATATTATGCAATGCTATGAATGATATGCAAGACCAAATCTAAAATTTGGGATGTGACAGAAGTTTGTTCGGACCAGAACTAATTAAAGAGGCTAAAGAGAAAGTCAAGCTAGTTAAGGACAGATTGAAGATAGCATAGTCCCGACAAAAGAGCTACGCAGATCCTAAGCGTAGAGAAGTCACCTATGAAGTGGTGATAGAGATTATCTTAGAGTGTCACCACTTCATCGAGTGAAGAGGTTTGGAGCCCCAAGATATGTTGGACCATTCAAGATTATGAGTCATAAAGGAGAAGTAGCTGATGAGATTGAATTGCTAGAATCATTGTCTGCCGTTCACAATGTGTTTCATGTGAGTCATCTTAAGAAATGCCATCTAGAAATGGAAGAGACTTCTTTGAAGGATACCATACCTTTGGAAGAGGTCCAATTAGAGAGTGACATCACTTATGAAGAGAAACCTATCAAGATTCTTGAGACTACAGAAAGAGTTACTCGGACTAAGACCATAAAATTCTGCAAAGTTCAATGGAACCATCATTCCGAAGAAGAAGCAACATGGTAAAGAGAAGATGATCTTTGAAAAGACCACCCTCACCTATTTGCTAGCCAACCCGAGTCTCGAGAGAGAGATTGACCTTAAGGGGGTTAGATTTGTAACATCCCTAAAATCATGTTTTCAAAGATTGCATATCATCCAGGCATGCATATCATTTAGGGATCAAATATCAAACTCATTTTAAGAAACAGAAGCACTAAGTGCTATTATTTTATGTGAGCATGCATTAATTTAATGCCACTCTCAAATGAGAGTATAATTTTTTAAACCAACCTTTGTTTGCTCTCATGTTGTTTAAGTTGAATGTTAGAGTTTGGATAAAAATTTACAAAACAAATATGGGCTTAAAACCATCTTCAAATCAAGTGCTATGACACTATCTATTTTAATTTTTCCAATAAGGACCAAGCAAGGCTAGCAAGGTAGCATGGTTTAATACTAAAATTTACACGGGAATTCATATTACAAAAGTCCAAAAATATTTGAAATTCAAATGCTTTTAAAATTCATTTGAAATTGATTCCATAAAATCAAACAGAAAATAGAAAAAGAGAAAAGAATTAGAAAAGGGCCGGCGCTACTAATCTAGCCCAGAACCAAATCTAGCCCAAAAGCCCACCCGGGGTCCTCTCTTCCCTCTGTTTCTCTCACCCGCACTGAACCAACCCACACCGTCGCTGACTGGTGGCCCCTCTCCACGTCAGCACCTTCTTCCCCAAACTCCGCGCGCAGACGCCGTTGCCGCCCATTTCCTCCCCCTTCACTGCCGCGACTTTAATTGGCGATGAATGCGTGAGTAATCTCCGCCCCTGCTCCGGCTATAAGATCCCCTCCCCTCTCCGCTCATTTCCCCTCACTCAACACACTCACCTCGCCACCAGGCTGCGCGCAATCAAGCTCAGAACCCCGCATCACCGACGACCTCCGGCGACCAATTCCGGTGAGCACCGTCCGCCCACCTGTCTCTGCTTCATGCGAGCGTGTTCAACTTGTCCTTGCGCATCTTCTCATACCTTCCTTTTTATCTGTATCATCCTAGAGCACCGGCACCGTCCACCGCTGGAAGCATATGAAGCTCAGCGCAACTCCGGCGACCCCTCCTGGTAGTTCTCGACCACCCCTTCCTCCCTTTTTGATACTCACTTGTTCACCAGGCTTGTGCGCATCTAATAGCGTCTCTGGTTTGTCTTAGAGCGCACCAGAACCTCGCCCCCGACGACACCAAAGCTTCCCCAACGACAGACTCCACTCCGGTGAGCAATAACTGCCAGCTCCGACCGCCCCCGTCCCTCCTTCGACCGCCTTGAGCTTCACTGCAGCCTCGCGAACACGGTAATCACCTCCACCCCTCCCCGCGCGATCTGAATCGCCGGCAACATCTCTGACAGAGCCGCGCCTCCGCATCAGCGCCGCTAGCGCCGCCCGTCTATGGTCGTTTGATTCGTGGCCGTAGGATCTAGATCCAGCGTGTAGAAATAGATCTGTAGGGAAGAGGTAAGGAGCAGATCTGACCGTGCGATTTAAGTTAGATCTAGCAGTCCACATTAGCCGATCCGCGTGAATCAGTATCAACCAATCAGAACACGCCGCGTGTCTGTAGGTTTGATTTAAAATCATAATTTAGATCTATTAGATGTTTAAACTTGTAAAATTCATAACATTTGATTCCCACGTCCAAATTTGACAAATTTTATATCATTAGAATCAGGAGAGAAAATCCTTTCCATTTATGCAATGTGTTTAATGTTTTGCCTTTGATAAAATGATTGTTTTTACACAAACATTTGTAGGCATAATTTGTGTATAGTAATTATTTGAAAAATGTTTTGTTTTTCAAATAAAGTTTATTTGGAAAGTTTTGAACTTGTTTAAGATTCAGTACTGTGCACTTGTCTTGTTTGGTGTATAAAATCATCACATGGTATTTTGCATGCACTCATATATTTTTGTTTGTATAAATTTTGTATGTGATTTGGTGCCATTATTTTATGTGTAGATTTTGGTGCAAATAATGATTGTGATTGTGAAGATTGTTGCAACTCCCCAAACTAACAAGGCAAGTGGTGCTTCATGATTTTATTCCTATGTTTTTCAACTATGCACTAGAAATATTTTGCTAGACTTGCATGAATATTTTGATATATATGCTATGCTTGGGAAATCCTAGTAGTTGTAGAATTGCTAGAAATTTCTAAGTTAAGATGCTTATCAATGCCATGCTTAGCCTAGCTAGTAGCGACCAAGGGTGGTTATATATTCATGCTATGATAAAATATTTCTATGACTTTGGACTTGTGTTTTTGCTTAATAAAACAACTAAGTGATTGAATCACCTGGGTGGAATGGAAAGAATGGTTTGTGTTGAGTGGTCACACAAGGCCCATTTCTATGGTTTACCTTGTGTATCTCATTTGTGGAAAGCCACCTAGGAAAAAAAGGATTTGAGATGCCAAATGTTAAAAAGCTTCTAGTGCAGCCACATGGCATTATGGGCTCTGCCTGGATCATATAGGTTGCAATAACTTAGCCATTTGTACAGTTGGTGGTAGTGGGATGATAGGTTGGAGCGCGTCCATTTAGTATAAGGGAAGGCTTCTCAAAGGTCCTATCTTGGTGAATATCAAGTCTTGTGGGGAAAGTGCACAACCTCTGCAGATGGAAGAATCTAAGTATTTAGCCATGGCCTTGGTGTTGGACAACTTGAGCATCAAGACATGGAAGCTATCAAGAATCTCCTCATCCCAATTTCTAAGTAAAAACTTTTGGTTGAACAAGGGTGAAGGTTCACCAATTTCTATTGGTGATTCCTTGGGGAAAGTTTTGTCAAAGAAAAACTTAGTGTTTTCAACTAATAGGTAAAACGTATTTTGAGCAAAGCAAGCCTAAGCTACACTTAGACAAAATGCATATAGTATCTAGACTACTAATATTCTACTAAGGTATCACTTGCCAATACTATTCCAATGTATTGACCCAATGTGGCTGTAACTTGTGATGTTGCAAGTTATTCTGATGGTGATTAGGGGTTATGAGTCTACACTCAACATGCTTGCCTGTGGCACATGAAGATGAAGACTTATTTATCCTATTATATATTGAACTCTTGTATTAGGCCTGTGGCCATGGAGTTTGTAAAAGACTATGTTTGTCTCTGGAATGATATGTAATAATGACCTTTGTCTCTGTGTACTTCATCTGAAACTGTGGATGCTAGCATTGATCCAGGGACTAGCATTGCAATCACAGGGATCCTTACCTTTATAAAGGGAGGGATCTTACAAACGAGGGATGTCGTTTTTGAGTGGGAGTTCATTCTTAATTTGGATTAGTTGAACTCAATCTATCATAAACTTAGTCTAAACTTTACAAATTTTGTTGTAGATGGCACCACCTGCTTTTAATTTCAATGTCTTCATGGAGAAAGAGAAACTTGCAACGAACTGTAGTAACTTTACTGAATGGGACATGAATTTGAGGATTGTCCTCTCTGCTACACAAAAGAAATATGTGCTAGAAGCGCCGCTAGGCCCCCCACCGTTTGATGATGCCCCTGACGAGGAGAAAAATGTCTATTAGACTCGTCAGGAGGACCACAACTTAGTTTATTGCGGCATATTGTATGGGCTAGAGCCAGAACTTCAAAAGCATTTCAAAAACGACAATGCATTTGATACAATGGGTGAGTTGAAATGATTTTCGACACACATGCTGCTGTAGAGAGCTACAATGCTTCAGACAAGTTCTTTAGCTGCATGATGGAAGAGAACAGCTCCGTAAGTGAGCGTGTACTCAAGATGTCTGGTTACGCTGATAAGCTTGTGTCCTTGGGAATAACAATTCCCATTGACTTAGGCATCCATCATGTTCTGCAGTCTCTGCAACCTAGCTATCAGAGATTCGTGATGAACTATAATATGCAAGGCATGAAGAAGTCTCTCCCTGAGCTTCTGTCAATGCTTAAAACTGCAGAAGTGGAGATCAAGAAAGAACATCAAGTGTTGATGAACAATAAGACCACTGGTTTCTAGAAAGACAAGAAGGGAAAACGGAAGGGAAGTAAGAGCGGCAAGCAAGTTGCCGTGCCTAAAAAGAAACCCTGAGTTGGCCCTAAGTCTGATACCGAGTGCTATTATTGTAAGGGGACTGGCCACTGGAAGCGCAACTTCCCCAAGTATTTGGCAGACAAGAAGGACGACAAGGCAAATAAAGATATATATGATATAGATGTTATTGATGTATACTTGACAAGTACTCGCAGTAGCCGATACGTCCAAGACGTATCTACTCTCTCGAACACTTCGCTATTGTTTCTTATCTAAACTTGTGTGATTTGGATACAACTAAAATGGACTGATGCTGTTTTTAGCGGAATTACCTTTGTGTCTTGTTTTTGTGTAGAAAATGAACTATCAGGAAAAATCCTGGAAAATATGCCAAAAATTATATTTCACCACAAGATCCACGAAGCCAGAAGAAGAGGCGGAGAGGAGGCCTAGGGGTCCCACACCCACCCCAGGCGCGGGCACACCACTGGCCACACCTGGAGGGGGTCCGCCACCCTAGGCACCCCCTCGGCCTCCCTCTATGCCTATAAGTTGCCTTTCGACCTAAAAACCGAGGGGGGTTCGATAGTTTTCCAGAAAGAGTTCCGCTCCTCCGTCGCCACTAGAAACCAAGATTCGGATCCAGAAACTCCGTTCTGGCACCCTGTCGGGACGGGAAATTTGGAGAGGATCATCGCCATCCTCATCACCAACGCATCTTCATCAACCACCGATGTTTCCCTCATCCATGAGTGAGTAATCCCCCGCTGTAGGCTTGGGGATGGTAGGGATTGGATGAGTTCTATCATGTAATCGAATAAGATCTGTTAGGGCATAGTGCCTAGTATCTCTATTAGTGTTATTTGACTTTGTTGCAACTTGTTGTGCTTAATGTTTGTCACTAGGGCACGAGTGCCATGATCTCAGATATGAACTTATTATTGAATCATTATGATAGTATTGTTTGTGATCTTATATGCAAGTTGTGTACACATATCATTGTCCGGATCCAAAGGCCCCAAAGTGACAATAATTGGGACAACCCGAGGGGATGGTTGTGGTGTGAGGATCACATGTGTTCATGGAGTGTTAATGCTTTTCTCTGGTGCTCTATTAAAAGGAGCACCATAATTGCCAGTAATTCCCTAGAGGCCCCGCTACCACGGGCTGGCTGGACAGAAGATGTTGTGCAAGTTCTCATTGCGAGCACGTATGACTATATTTGGAGCACATGCGTAGGATTGTTTATTACTTGTATGCTTGTTATTATTTAACTGAAATTCCCTAGGTCTTGAAGTTACATGTTTAGACTCGTCCATGCAACGCCCGTCCATCCATCCCTATGCCTACCGCACTCGAATCCTACTGTTACCTTTATTGTTACTATTGCTCCTGTTTCACTGTTGCTGTTGTTGTTGTTGCTTTGCTGTTGCTACTACAAATTGTTGCTAATGATAAACTTCTGTGAGCAAGAACTATTTCCAGGTGCAGCTGAAATGACAACTCAGTTGTTAAGGCTTGCAAGTATTCTTTGGCTCCCCTTGTGTTGAATCAATAAATTGGGTAATACTACCCGCGAAGACTGTTGTGATCCCCTATACTTGTGGGTCATCAAGACTATTTTCTGGCGTCGTTGCCGAGGAGCATAGCTTTATTTGTAAGTTCACTTGGATCTATTATTGTTCACTGCTACTCCTTTCATCATGAGGAAGTCTCGTAATGGAAAGTTCCCTATTTAATTTTACCATCCACTACAAGAAGAGATACATTCCTAAACACCTCTACTGCTCTTGATTCACCGTCTGTTATAACTAAGCTTGTTACACCACCACCGCATACACATGCTACACACAGTTCTAATACTGCTGAGTATGAAACTGCTTTTGATGCTCATGATGTTACTTCTACTGTGCTTGATGCGAGTGGTTCATTAGGTCCTTTTCTAGATGCTACTATGGCTAGTCTAGGAAATACCAAAACTCCTGGTGAAAACACTGTTACACCTGTTAGCTCACCTGAGGCTAATGAGTGTTATGATATTAATGATGGTTAGATTGAGTTCACTAATGATTTTGTTGAAGAGTGCCGAAACACACATGGTACTAGTGCTATTAAGAGTCTCCTTGCTAGATGTACTATTATGCCTAAGTTGTTCTCTGATCTTAAGTTTGCCACTTCTCCCATAGATATTAAAGATGAAGACTATGATTTCTCTCTTGATTTATATTATTTAGATATTGTTGAGAAAGAACCTTTTTGTGGTACTGAAAATTAGAGTGATGTAACTCTTATGAATGAGCTTTATACTATGAGTGCTTTGTTCTCTGATGATTTTAAGATGCGCAAGTACTTTGTTACTAAGATCTTCCCTTTTTCACTATAAGGAGAAGCTAGGGTTTGGTTTAATAGATTACGTCCTGGTTCCATTGATAGCCCTTATTGCTTGATTGCTTCTTTCTTCCAGAAATATTTTCCTCCCAGTGCTAGACATGATGCTTTGCAGAGACTTTTTGATTTTAAACAGGGAGAAGAAGATAAATTTCCTGACTCATGGACAAGGTTTGTCACATCCCAAGATTTTCCAAATCTTGTAATGTGAAAAACAAATGAATAAAATAAAACTTTGATTGATTTTTAGGGTGAGAAGAAACTTTTTGAATCCAATTGGAAAATTGCAAAACCTATTTGGATCAAATAAAATCCTAAAGGGATTAAAAAGATAAACATTTAATAAAGGAAAATAAAAATATTTAGAATTACTATTTTGAATCTTTTAATAAAAATATTTGGCTTTCAAATGAAAAGGAAATATTTTAAATAAGGAATATTTTATAAGCCAAATTAAAACTTGGCCAAGCCTTTGAAATAAAATATTTCTATTTGATAAAAATAGTAAAGGTTTATTTAAATAAAATAATAAGGATTTAATATCCAAGTTTATTAAAAAAATAAAAGGTTTTACTATTTTAATTAAACATCAAAGCTTATTTATTTATTTTAAACAAGTTTTCCAAGTATTCTTTATTTTCAAATAAAACATATTGTTTTGGTTTTGAAAATATTTAGATTTCAAATGGAGTTTTTAATTAAATTAAAACCCATTTTATTTAATTACTAATGTCCATTTTATTTAATTATAAATGGACTCTAAAATAAAAATATTATTTTATTTTGGGAATTGGTTTATGTTGTTAAACAGAACCAAATTCAATTGCAAAGTGTGGTGAATGTTTGAATTAATTTGGATGCTTGATTGGTTGTTTGAAATTCAAAACAGAAATTAGAAATAGAAAAAGACAAAACATTTAGAAAGAAAAAAATAGAAACATACCTGACCGAACTGAGCCAGCCCAACAAGGCCCAGTACCAGCCCACTCCCTCTCTCCCGAGGAAAACGTTTCGCAGTTGTTAAATAACCCACGCTGACACTGACCGGTGGCCCTCTTCCCCTCTCTCTCCCCCACTGACGAAAGGACCCCACCTGCCACCTCAGCTCATCGTCTCCGCGACGACCTCTTCTCCCTCCCCTCGTCGCCGTTTCTGGCTATGATTCCGCGGCTTAAATTCGCCTTAACGCGGCCACCATTACTCGCAGTGATCACGCACGCTTAAACGCCCACGCCCCCTCTCCATTTCCCCTCAGTCGCCCCACCTTGCCACGCCCCCAGGCCGCCATAATTCCTCTCCGAGCACCTCTGTCTCCGACGAGCTTCCTCCTCGATTCCGGCCCAACCTCGCCACCCCTTGCCTTCCTGAGCACACCGTCGAGATCCCCACTCCCAGGCGCACCTGTCTGTGCCCTCCGTTCAACCGCGGGCGCCCCTGAGCGTCGACTTCGACAACCACTGACCGCGCCGCCGCGTCTCCCGAAGTTCCTGGTAAAACCGACCACCCGCACCCTCTCCTTCACGCACGCAGCTTCGCCTTGATCTTGCGCATCTAATCAGATCCTCTTTTGCTTTCAGGTGAACCACAGCGTCGCCTCCGACCACGACCAGAGCCGCCTGACGCCGTCCTTGACTCCGGTGAGGAATTCCGACGGATCCTGAGCGCCCCTCGCCTCCTCGCAACTACGTTGAGCTCCCCCAGGCTACTACGATCACGGTGAGCCATTCCTTCCTTCCCCTAGCATCCTCTAGCGCCAGCTCCGCCGTTGGCCGAACGTCTCCGCCGCGCGCAGCCGTCGACTGCCGCTAGATATTGGTCAAGGTGACGATAGCCGTTAGATGAAAATCCAAAGGATGCGATTAGATCACTTAACAGCGAAAGGGTATGCAGTCTGAGCCGTGCGATGTAGTTTAATCCAACGCCCCGCAGAGGCTGGTCTGCACAAAGCGGTACCGCCCAATAAAAACGCGACGCGTGTCACCAGTTCTGTTTTAAAACAAAGTTTGAATCTGTTTTAGATGCAGATTTGAAACCCTTGTAACTTTTGATCCACATGTCCAAAAATTGCAAACTTTATATCAATGGAATCAGTGGAACAAGCCCTAGCCAACCATGCAATTTGTTTAGTAAAAAGCCTCTGGTAAAATGTTTGTTTTTGCAGAAACATTTGTATGCTTGCTTAAGTTATAAAAATTATTCAAAATTGTTTTTGAGGTTGAAATCTTTGGAAAATGGTTTGTGGTGAACCTACTGACCTTAGAAACCAACCCATGGTTTTAAAAATGGATTTGGTGAAGAATAGGATGGATTAATTGAATTAGCCCATTTCTAGTCAAATAAAAATATTGCTTTTGTCATGAAAATGATGTTGGAATGAAAACTTTGGGAAAATGATTTGAATAAAACCTACTGACCCTAAACACCAAGTTTTGAGAATTAACAACTTATTTGGTGAACAACATAAAGTTCTTGCTTTGATAAAAACATTTTCCACCACATGAAATAATGAATGGATTTAAAAATGGTTTATAGACAAAACCCTTTTGCAAATGACTTTGCCACTTTGGAAAATGACTACTTTGAACCTTACAAAGCTTAGAGCCTAGTGGAAACCACCTTTGCAAATAAAACTATCTTTTGCATGCTTGCATGCAAGACTTAATTTCTATTATTTTATGTGTGTTTGATTGTTTGAATATTGGTTGGAATGCTAGTTGATTTTGTGTTTGCTTGATTGATTTGTAGTGAAGTTAGAAAAGTGTGAAACTAGCAAGATCAATAAGTGAACCACCATTCCCTACCAAAAAGGCAAGTAACACTATCATCTAAAGTCCTACTATTTTCATTATACTTAGTGGATTTTGAAACATGCATGAAAAGAATTTCTATACTTATGCTATGCTATATCCTATTAGGAAATCCATATTCCTTAGTGAAAACATTGTAGTTGTAGTATGCTTAGCCCAGCTATATATTGGGATGGGATACATGTTAAGATTATATGAAGTATTGAAAAGACTTATGTTTTATATAACAAAACAAGTACTCAATGATCCACCTGGGTAGACAAGGATAATCAAGCTTTTGGACAAGGTGGCAACAAAAGGAACCATGTTTATATGGCAATCTCTTTTTGTTGTGCACTAGAAGAAAACCACCCAGGGACTTAGAGATTGAACATGTTTCTCGTACAGTGGCTTCCGTGTACAGCCACATGCTAAATGGGCTCTGGTTTAGTCAACTACATAGTGGAAGACCCATGAATTGGCATCTTCAGGTTAACTAGATTTTTGTAAGGGAGCTTGAAACCCTACATTGGTGCCTGGTAGACAAGCTAGCATTTTGTATTGGGAGGACTCCTATGGAAAGACTTTGTCACATTCTCAATCTGCCAGTACTCCATCTTGGTGAGTACTTACCCAGTGGCCACTGGTGGCATGAAGATGAGATTGTGTCATGTGGGTAAAGTGTACAACTTTTGCAGAAGATCAAATTCTAAGTACTTAGCCGTGTCCCCGATTATGGACAATACTGAGCAACTAAGGCCTGAAGCTATGGAAGATCTCGACATTCCAATTTCTCAAAGTAAAACTTAAGGGTGACAACAAGGGATTTTGAAACACTTGGTGGATTCCAAGGAGTTCAGAAAGATTTGACAAAAGATCAAAACTATTTTGAAAAGATAGGATAAAACTATATTGCTTTCTGCAAATGAGCCTAAACCCCACTTAGCCAAATATGCATGTATTGATAGGATCCACTGATAGTATACTTAATAGTGAAACTTGCCAATACAATTCAAATGTATTGACCCTTGTGGCTGCAACTTGTTATGTTGCAAGTTTGATTGATATTAGTGAAGTTGGTTGATTAGGATTACAAGTCTACAACCAACATGTTTGCCTGTGGCACTTTGAAGATGAAGGACCCCATGCTTATAGATATTCTGCTGCAATGTAATGTAATAGCCAACTGAGCTATGTAAGATGTAATAAAATTATGTTATTCCTAGTTATAAAGTTGTATTATGACCTTTGTTTCTTGATATTATATCTTAACTGTGGATGCTAGCTATTGATCCAGGGACTAGCATTGTAAACACAGGGGGCTCTACCTTATTAAAGGTTGGGATCCTTACAAGGTTCTATTCCTTGATTCATGCACATCCTGGATGTCCATTACATAAGAATGATATTATTGATATTTATTATAATGGACTAACTGATGATTCTAGGACCTACCTGGATAGCTTTGCTGATTATGTTTTCAGGAAAAGAACTCCTACATATGCTGAAGAATTAATGGCTAACATAAGCAAGAATTATGATGTTTGTACTTCAACTGAGCTGAATGCACCTGAGCCTATTACTCCTGAACCAGTTGTTCCTGAACCAATTCCAGAACCAACAACAAAGAAGAGGGGAGTTATTGCATTAAATGATGAAGTGATGAAGGAAGCTAAGAAGTGTCTAAAGGAGAAAGGTATTAGAGCTGAAGATGTGAAGAATCTACCTCCTATAGAAGAATTATGTAAGACAATTCTCCACTCGTCTACTATTGCGGTACACTCTCTCCAAAACTTTGACGAAGGTGGTATTCCTTATGGTAAGCCTCCTGATCAATGTTTAGAGGAACTTGACACATTTATTGTTAAGCAAGGGTATTTTAATAAACAAGTTCAGAATCATTTATTGGAAAACTCTAGAGCTATCCATGAGTTGAAGGATATTATGGAAAGAACTTCTAATGATATTAAAATGCTTTGTAAACACATTCAAATGGTTCAAACCCAACTTGATCAACTTGCTAAGGTACAAAAAGATATGCTAGTTAATGCTTCAGGAGATAAACATGCTTATGGAATTAGAACTAGGAGTGGTATAGCTACTCGATATCCTTTATATCCTGAAGGACACCCTAAAAGAATTGAGCAGGATTCTCAACAAGGTGAAGATAGTGGTAGTCCTCGAAGAGAAAGTAAAAGAAACATAAGATAGTTGAGGAACCACTTGAACCTGCTATAGATCCTAATAGTATATATGTCTCTAATGCTGAAACTGAGAGTGGCAATGATAAAAATGATGCTCCCGAGGGAGAAGGTGAGGAAGAACCTGAGAAGCACACTAAGAACACTAGGTACACAAAGGAAGATTTTATTGCTAATAAACATGGTAAAGAGAGAGAACCTTGGGTGCAGAAACCTATGCCTTTTCCAGGTAAGAAACACAAGTCAAAGGAGGAGGAACACTACAACAAGTTTTGTGAGTGGATGAAACCTTTATTCTTGCAAATTCCTTTGACTGATGCTATTAATTTGCCTCCTTATTCAAAGTATATGAAGGATATTGTCTCTAATAAAAGGAAGATTCCTAATGAGGAGATATCTACCCTACTTGCTAATTATTCCTTCACTGATAAGGTTCCAAAGAAACTTAGTGATCCAGGTATACCAACTATTCCATGCCCCATTATGAATAATTATGTTAGAATTTCTTTATGTGATTTGGGAGCTGGAGTTAGTGTTATGACTTTTTCTCTCTATAAGAGACTCCAGCTAGAAAAGTTGATACCAACTGATATTTCTTTGCAAATGGCTGATAAGTCAACTACCATTCTTGTTGGTATATGTGAGGATGTTCCTGTTCAAGTTTCTCATAATTGCATGGTCTTAACTGATTTTGTTGTACTTGAAATGTCTAAAGATGATAATATGTCTATTATTCTTGGGAGACCTTTTCTTAATACTGCAGGTGCTATCATCAATTGCAATCAAGGAAGAGTAACATTCAATATTAATGAAAAAGAGCATATTGTCTATTTCCCCAAGAAGGTTGTTAAGAGCTATTTCCTGAATTCCATTGAAAATATTGAGGGCATCAATGTTGGAGAAATATATTGTAAGGTTCCCAACCTTTAATAAGGTAGAGATCCTTGTGTTTACAATGCTAGTCCCTGGATCAATAGCTAGCATCCACAGTTAAGATGTAATATCAAGAAACAAAGGTCATAATACAACTTTATAACCAGAAATAAAATAATTTATTACATCTTACATAGCTCATTTGGCTATCACATTACAATGTAGCAGAATATAACAATAGCATGGGGTCCTTCATCTTCAAAGTGCCACAGGAAGTCATGTTGGTTGTAGACTTGTAATCCTAATCAATAAACTTCACTAACATCAAACAAACCTTCAACATAATAAGTTACAGCCACAAAGGTCAATACATTTGATTTGTATTGGCAAGTGATACTATGGTAGTATAGTGGAGTCTATCATCTATATGCATTTGGCTAAGTGGAGCTTAGGCTTTCTTTGCTCAAAATAGATTTTCCTTATCATTTGAAAACACTAAGTTTTTGCCTAACAAAATCACCCAAGGCATCTCCCAATAGAAATTGGTGATCCTTCAACCCTTGTTCAACCACAAGATTTTAACTTAGAAATTGGGATGAGGATATTCTTGATAGCTTCCATGTCTTGATGCTCAAATTGTCCTTTACCAGGGACATGGCTAAGTACTTAGATTTTACATCTGTAGAGGTTGTGCACTTTCCCCACAAGACTTGGTTTCACCAAGACATGATCTTTCAGAATCCTTCCCTTAGACCAGAATGGACGCGTTCCAACCTATCATCCCCTACCACCAACTCTCCATTTGTCTAAGTTATTGCAACCTATATGATCCAGGCAGAGCCAATAATGCCAAGTGGCTGCACTTGAAGCTTCTCAACATTTGACATCTCAAATCTCTTTATTCCTGGGTGGCCATCCACAAGTGTGATACACAAGGTAAACCATAGAAATGGGCCGTGTGTAACCACTCAACACAAACCATTCCTTCCATTCCACCCAGATGATTCATTCACTTAGTTGTTTTATTAAACAAAAACACAAGTCCTTGACTTAGAAATATTCCATAGCATGAATATAATCCACCTTTTTTTTCTACTAGCTAATCTAAGCATGATAGTAGTAGGAATCTTAACTTAGGAAATTTCTACTAAGGTTTCATCTACTAGGATTTCCCATGGCATAGTTTACACTTAGCAAAATTCCATGCAAGTTCTACTTAGATATATCACTAATGCATAGTGAAAATAATGGGACAAAAGTATGAAGCATAACTTGCCTTTTTGGTAGAGAATATATGTTCACTCCTTGATCTTGCAATATTCAAACTCTTCAAATCACTACAATTCAATCAAGCAAGCAATATTTCAATCTACCATTCAAGCAACATCACATAAAATAATAGAAACAAACCAATGCATGCAAGCATGCCAAACACTGTTTTATTTACAAAAGTGGTTTATGATAGGTTATAAACATTCTAAAACACTTATTGGTCATTTTATAAAGTGGCAAAACTATTTGCAAAATATTTTACCTATAAATCATTTTTAAACCCAAAAGCATTATTTTATGTGGTTGAAAAATGCTTTTAGTAAGGCAACAATCTATAGGGTTCATCAAAATATATTTTTAAATCATAAAACCTTGTGTTTAGGGTCTGAAAGTTTAAATCAAAACATTTCCCAAAGGGTTTTCCTCCAAAAGCATTTTTAATATATAAACATTATTTTTATTTGACTGGAAAATGCTTTAAATCAAAGATTTATTCTTTTGCTTCACCAAATGTGTTTTTGAAACCACAAATTGATTTCTACGGTTAGTAGGTTCAAAACAATCCATTTGCCAAATATTTATCTCAAAAATCATTTTAGAAAAAAATTTATATTCTAAATATGCCTACATAAGTTTTTGCAAATAAAAGTGCATGGTTGGAAAGTACTTGTCTTGATGATTCCATTGATATAAAATTTGAAAAATTTGGACGTGTGGTTTGAAAGTTATGGATTTTAAAAAATTGAACATCTAATAGAACACAATTTGTGTTTTAAATCATATCTGGGCCACGTGGCTGCTTCTTATTCGTTGGTAACGGTTCGGTTGGATCGATAGACAACAGCCATTAGATCTAAAGTGGATCGTGCGGCATAGAGCGCTACTTACCCCTACGACTATGTTCTATCGTGTTCGTACGATCTACATCGCACGGTTCTGATTCACTCGACCACAAAGTGGCGGCGCTTCGACGGTGACAGGCGGCGGCGCGGTCAGACGATGCAGTTGCCGAAGATTTAGGAAGCAAGGGAGACAAAGGAGTGGCTCACCAGAATCGTCATGGCGAAGGGATGCTTGACGTGTGCTTGGTTGGCGAAGTGGCGAACGGAGACATTGTTGATTGCTCGCCAGAGTTCGTGGAACCGTCGGGTGCGGTTAGTCGTCGACGAAGGCGACTCCACGGTGCACGAGAGAGTAAGCAAATGGCGTGGTTAGATGCACAGATGAGTGGAGAGTATCGGAGCATCAAAGAGGAGTGGAGGCGCGGTCAGAGACTACCTTTAGGGCTCGTCGGAGTAGAGGCAGAGGGAGGATGCGAAAGGTTGTCGTCGTTGCCGATGCTATGGAGAGCGCGGGGGAGTGGAGAGTACTGGTAGGTGCAGGAGACGCTGGCGAGCAAGCTCGTATGGTCGAGGAGGTGAGGGGCGGCGGGGTTTGGCCGGAATTGGAGGTGGAGCTCGCCGGAGACAGTGGCGGTCTAAGAGGAAATCAGGGCACCCTTGGGGCTCCCTTGCAGTGGTTTCTGAGGGGAAAGGAAGGGGAGAGGGAGGTGGTTAAACGAGCGAGGTCGCAGGTGTGATTAACTGAGCCAATTACGCGAATTGAAACGAATTAACGCGCGGCAGAAACGGCCGGCGAGGCGTGGTCTTCGCGCGCGGGTGAAGGAGACGATGACCTGGCGGTGGGGTCTAGGCGTCAGCGAGTGAGGGAGAGTGGGGCCAGTGATCGGTGATCACGGGTTCTTCTGCAGAAGAAACGCTTGGGATAGGGAGAGGTGAATTGGGCTGGACTAGGTCTGCTCGCTTATTTTTACTGATTCTTTCCTTTTACATTTCTATTAATCTGTTTTGATTTTGTTTAATCAATTCAAACATCTATTTGAATTCAAACTTCTCTCAAACTTTGTGTGGATTCAAATGCTGATTAATAAAACATTCTGAATTCAATTTTGGAATAAATCTTTTATTCTTTTTAGGATCTTTTAATTATTTAAAATTGGCCCTTGCATTTATTTAATGAGATCAAATATGTTTTTAATCCTTATTTAAATTTCATTTTTCCAAAAAACCTTGTCAGTAAGTTTTATGCAATTATAAGGGTGTCAAATAATTCACTTTGAATTATTAGGAATAATTTTAATATGATTTATTAATCATTTTAAATTGGGTACTTGTATTTATTCCAATGAAATTAAATATAGTTTTAATTCCATAAATTTTATTTGGAAGATTTCTTTGATCTTATTTAAGTTAATTAAATAACTTTTAATCCACTTGGGTAAATTCCAAATATTATTTTCCCATGATTTAATTAATCATTTCTAATAGGGATTTTATCTTTATTCAAATAGAATTTGGTTAATGCCATTTTATTTGGAAAATTTCTTTATCCTTTTATTTTATTTGCATTTGTATTATAACTTATTCCATTTTCTTATAGACTAGGTCAAGATTTGATTTGGCCTTTAAATATTCGTCATTATATAATTCCTTCTTTTATCTTATAAAATCCATATTTTTTTATTTATAGATCCATAGTTGGTGATTCCAATTTGTAAAATCTTATTTAATATTTGTTTATCCTTTTAAATATTTTTAGGATTATTTTCTCACCATTTGGTATGGATTTCTAGATAGGTGCTTTATTAGCTTTGGAAATTACTTTTCCTTATCTTATTAAATTCATAAGATTTTATTTATGGCTCCAAATTAAGTGAAACCAATTTCTATGGTTTTATAATATTTCTATTTGTCCTTCTTGATCATTTATAAACGTTTGTTGACAAATTTTTATTTGGAACAAATTCATGGTCTTAGAGATAACTTGGAAAAGTTTTTCTTTCTTTAGGGTTTTAGAGTTTTGGTTTATTTTCCAAGTGTTTAAATTTCCAGATGCATTTAAGAAGAATGCATTTCACTTGATTTGAATTTAGTTAGATTCAAACATTGAACCAAGTTTGTTCAAGATGGGATTTTAAGTTTCCAATTAGAAACAAAAAGTTTCTTTTCACCCTAATTTTCAACAATTATTTATTTTGTTTATTTATTTTTCACATTACAAGATTTGGAAAATCTTGGGATGTGACAGGCTACCACCCTTAAAATAAATCGCGTCCCGAGATTTGGGAAAGATAGGGGTTACAAGTTGGCTCAAAGCAACTAGGGTACTACCACCCTTAAATTTTTTTCCAACTAGATTACTTCTTGGCTTGCTTGGAATCTTGGTGATACTTCTCTGGGCAAACATCTGCATAGTGCCCTTTGTTTCCACACTTGAAACATGTGACAAGGCTGAGATCCTTTATAGGCTTTATCTTGTGCTTCATCTTTTCTGGACAATTGCTTGCATAATGTCCTTGGTTACCACAATTGTAACATGTGACAAGATTGAGTTCTTCATGTATCTTCTGTGGACAAGTTGATACATAATGGCCTAGATCTTTGCAGTTGTTGCACCACACTTGGTTAATCTCCTTATATTTTTGTTTCTTCTCAGGACATCCATTGGGATAGTGTCCTATTTCTTTGCAATGGCAACATTGCACTTGGCTTTTATCTTTCTTCTTCTTGGGCTTCTCCAAAGCTAAGAGTGCTTCTAGTTCATGTTCTTCATATCTTATCTCAAAGGTGGGAAAGTTTCCTGGTCTCCTTGACCTCTTCCTTGGATAATACATATGTCTCCTTTTTCGTCCATCAAATTGAGTCATATTGCATGGAGGTGCAAGCTGATATTTTCCTTTGTCTTCATCCTTCTTGGTAGAAGTTGTTCTCTCATGGTAGTCTGCAATCAGTTGTTGCACTCCACCTTGTTTCCTTTGTTGAAATATGTAATAGATGGGGCATTGGATAGGGACATGATTATTTCCTTCACATAGGAAACAAGTAGCTTGAGATGTGGGGCATTGATTAGTTGGATGTTTCTCTTCACAATTGGGGCATTGATCTTCATGATCCTTGGAAGTGTGATCCTTGTCTCCACAAACATTGCAAGCTTGAGTTCCTTCTAGAATATCATCCTTGACATCCTTGTTGTCATAAACTCATTGGGAAGAGTTGTCTCCCATGTTAATCATTTGAGTGGTCATCCCTTGCAGCAATTGGGATTGGATTACCAAAAACTTTTGTATGGTTGGGTCTAACTCATTGTTGTTGGATAAAAACTGAGTTGTCATCTGATTCAACTGGGCTTGGTTTGCTAGTAGTTGTTCTATCATGTTGACCTCTTGGTTGTTGTTGTCACCATCCTTGATGTTGGAGTTCCTTGGTGTAGTCATCTGTTTGGGTTGGATTGGGATTAGGATAGGCAAAAGATTTCTAAGGGAATAGTTCTAATCACACACATCACAATTCAGACAAGAAATGTGCAAGCAATCACAAACAAACATTCCACTCAAACAACAAAGTTCAAGCACATTTTTAGGCAACAAAAATATTTTTGCTACACCACATAAGTTGGTGAATTTGGTTTCATCTAAATATGGTGGTCCAACTATACGGTTCACTTGAGATCTTTCCTTCCTTCTTAGTTGATTCTTCATGAACAAGATCTTTGTATCCTTGGAGAATTCTTGTGTCTTGGTCACAAAACTTCAATGGTGATGATGATTCCTTCTAAGTTGTGTTTCCTTAGTCTTCAAGTCTTGAGTAACATTTCTTGTCTCACTTGTAGTCCTTAGTGATATCCAAGTTGAAGTCCTTGGTGAAAATTAAAGTTGAAGTCCTTGAAGATGTTGAAGTCATTTGAGTTGGTGAAGTCCTTTGCTCATGTTGAAGTCTTTGCTCATGGAGGAGGCTTTATCCATTAAGTTGAAATAGAAAAGATGTAGGGTTAAAACCAAATTGGTTGAGGAAAGAGTTTACAAGATTGTTTGTAAATAAGTTTTGGAACAAATACAGCTCCTATTTTTCTAAGGGGTTTTGTCCAATCCTAGGGTTACAATCCTACAGGCAACAAAATGCTCTGATACCATCTTTAAGGTTCCCAACCTTTAATAAGGTAGAGATCCCTGTGTTTACAATGCTAGTCCCTGGATCAATAGCTAGCATCCACAGTTAAGATGTAATATCAAGAAACAAAGGTCATAATACAACTTTATAACCAGAAATAAAATAATTTATTACATCTTACATAGCTCATTTGGCTATCACATTACAATGCAGCAGAATATAACAATATCATGGGGTCCTTCATCTTCAAAGTGCCACAGGCAGTCATGTTGGTTGTAGACTTGTAATCCTAATCAATAAACTTCACTAACATCAAACAAACCTGCAACATAATAAGTTACAGCCACAAAGGTCAATACATTTGAATTGTATTGGCAAGTGATACTATGGTAGTATAGTGGAGTCTATCATCTATATGCATTTGGCTAAGTGGAGCTTAGGCTTGCTTTGCTCAAAATAGATTTTCCTTATCATTTGAAAACACTAAGTTTTTGCCTGAAAAAATCACCCAAGGAATCTCCCAATAGAAATTGGTGATCCTTCAAACCTTGTTCAACCACAAGATTTTAACTTAGAAATTGGGATGAGGATATTCTTGATAGCTTCCATGTCTTGATGCAAAAATTGTCCTTTACCAGGGACATGGCTAAGTACTTAGATTTTACATCTGTAGAGGTTGTGCACTTTCCCCACAAGACTTGGTTTCACCAAGACAAGATCTTTCAGAAGCCTTCCCTTAGACCAGAATGGACGCGTTCCAACCTATCATCCCCTACCACCAACTGTCCATTTGGCTAAGTTATTGCAACCTATATGATCCAGGCAGAGCCCATAATGCCAAGTGGATGCACTTGAAGCTTCTCAACATTTGACATCTCAAATCTCTTTATTCCTGGGTGGCCATCCACAAGTGTGATACACAAGGTGAACCATAGAAATGGGCCTTGTGTAACCACTCAACACAAACCATTCCTTCCATTCCACCCAGGTGATTCATTCACTTAGTATTAAACAAAAACACAAGTCCTTGACTTAGAAATATTCCATAGCATGAATATAATCCACCCTTGTTTTCTACTAGCTAAGCTAAGCATTATAGTAGTAGGAATCTTAACTGAGGAAATTTCTACTAAGGTTTCATCTACTATGATTTCCCATGGCATAGTTTACACTTAGCAAAATTCCATGCAAGTTCTACTTAGATATATCACTAATGCATAGTGAAAATAATGGGACCAAAGTATGAAGCATCACTTGCCTTTTTGGTAGAGAATATAAGTCCACTCATTGATCTTGCAATATTCACACTCTTCAAATCACTACAATTCAATCAAGCAAGAAATATTTCAATCTACCATTCAAGCAACATCACATAAAATAATAGAAACAAAACAATGCATGCAAGCATGCCAAACTCTGTTTTATTTACAAAAGTGGTTTATAATAGGTTATAATCATTCTAAAATAATTATTGGTCATTTTATAAAGTGGCAAAACTATTTGCAAAAGATTTTACCTATAAACCATTTTTAAACCAAAGAATTATTTTATGTGGTTGAAAACTGCTTTTAGTAAGGCAACAATCTATAGGGTTCATCAAAATATATTTTTAAATCATAAAACCTTGTGTTTAGGGTCTGAGAGTTTAAATCAAAACATTTCCCAAAGGGTTTTCCTCCAAAAGCATTTTTAATATATAAACATTATTTTTATTTGACTAGAAATGCTTTAAATCAAAGATTTATTCTTTTGCTTCACCAAATGTGTTTTTGAAACCACAAATTGATTTCTATGGTTAGTAGGTTCAAAAAAATCCATTTTCCAAAGATTTTATCTCAAAAATCATTTTAGAACAAATTTTATATTCTAAATATGCCTACACAAGTTTTTGCAAAAACAATCAATTTAACAGAAGCATTTTACTAAACAAAGTGCATGGTTGGAAAGTAATTGTCTTGTTGATTCCATTGATATAAAATTTCACCTGTGGTTTGAAAGTTATGGATTTTACAAAATTGAACATCTAATAGAACACAATTTCTGTTTTAAATCATCTCTGGGACACGTGGCTTCTTCTTATTCGTTGGTGACGGTTCGGTTGGATCGACAGACAACAACCGTTAGATCTAAAGTGGATCGTGCGGAACAGAGCGCTACTTACCCCTTCTACTATGTTCTATCGCGTTCGTCCGATCTACATCGCACGGTTCTGATTCACTCGACCACAAAGTGGCGGCACTGCGACAGCGACAGGCGGCGGCGCGGTCAGACGATGCAGTCACCGGAGATTTAGGAAGCAAGGGAGACAGATGAGTGGCTCACTAGAATCGTCGTGGCGAGGGGATGCTCGACGTGTGCTCGGTTGGCGAAGGGGCGAACGGAGACGTTGTTGATTGCTCGCCGGAGTTCGTGGAACCGTCGGGTGCGGTCAGTCGTCGACGAAGGCGACTCTGCGGTGCACAAGAGAGAAAGAAAATGGCATGGTTAGATGCACAAATGAGTGGAGAGTATTGGATCATCAAAGAGGAGTGGAGGCGCGGTAAGAGACTACCTGTAGGGCTCGTCGGAGTAGAGGCAGACGACGGATGCGAGAGGTTGTCGTCATTGCCGATGCTGTGGAGCGCACGGGGGCGACTGGAGAATACTGGGAGGTGCAAGAGACGCTGGCGAGCAAGCTCGTATGGTCGAGGAGGTGAGGGGCGGCGGGGTTTGGCCGGAATTGGAGGTGGAGCTCGCCGGAGACAGTGGCGGTCTAAGCGGAAATCATGGCAGCCTGGGGGCTCCCTTGAAGTGGTTTCTGAGGGGAAACGAAGGGAGAGGGAGGTGGTTACACGGTCGTGGTCCGAGGTGTGATTAACTGAGCCAATTACGCGAATTGAAACGAATTAACGCGTGGCAGAAACGGCCGACGAGGCATGGTCTTCGCGCGCGGTTGAAGGAGACGATGACCTGGCGGTGGGGTCTGGGCGTTAGCGAGTGAGGGGGAGTGGGGTTGGGGGCCAGTGATCAGTGACTGCGCGGGTTCTTTCTGCGGTTAGAAAACGCTTCAGGGAGAGAGGGAGAGGTGGGCTGCTGGGCCTGGACTGGGCTGGGCTGCTCTATTTATTTATTTTTTTGTACAGATTCTTTTCCTTTTCTATTTCTATTAATCTATTTTGATTTTGTTTAATCAATTCAAACATCTATTTGAATTCAAAATTCTCTCAAACTTTGTGTGGATTCAAATGCTAATTAATAAAACATTCTGAATTCAATTTTGGAATAAATCTTTTATTCTTTTTAGGGTCTTTTAATTATTTAAAATTGGCCCTTGCATTTATTTAATGAGATCAAATATATTTTTTAATCCTTATTTAAATTTAATTTTTCCACAAAACCTTTTCAGTAAGTTTTATTCAATTATAAGGGTGTAAAATAGTTCACTTTGAATTATTGGGAATAATTTTAATATGATTTATTAATCATTTTAAATTGGGTACTTGTCTTTATTCCAATGAAATTAAATATAGTTTTAATTCCATAAATTTTATTTGGAAGATTTCTTTGATCTTATTTAAGTTAATTAAATAACTTTTAATCCACTTGGGTTTATTATTTTTCCATGATTTAATTAATCATTTCTAATAGGGATTTTATCTTTATTCAAATAGAATTTGGTTAATGCCATTTTATTTGGAAAATTTCTTTATCCGTTTATTTTATTTGAATTTGGATTATAACTTATTCCATTTGCTTATGGACCAGGCCAAGATTTGATTTGGCCTTTAAATATTCCTCATTATAAAACTCCTTCTTTTATCTTATAAAATCCATATTTTTTTATAGATCTAAAGTTGGTGATTCCAATTTGTAAAATCTTATTTAATATTTGTTTATCCTTTTAAATCTTTTTAGGATTATTTGCTCACCATTTGGTATGGATTTCTAGATAGGTGCTTTATTAGCTTTGGAAATTACTTTTCCTTATCTTATTAAATTCATAAGATTTTATTTATGGCTCAAAATTAAGTGAAACCAATTTCTATGGTTTTATAATATTTCTATTTGTCATTCTTGATCATTTATAAACATTTGTTGACAAATTTTTATTTGGAACAAATTCATGGTCTTAGAGATAACTTGGAAAAGTTTTTCTTCCATTAGGGTTTTAGAGTTTTGGTTTATTTTCCAAGTGTTTAAATTTCCAGATGCATTTAAGAAGAATGCATTTCACTTGATTTGAATTTAGTTAGAGTCAAACATTGACCAAAGTTTGTTCAAGATGGGATTTTAAGTTTCCAATTAGAAACAAAAAGTTTCTTTTCACCCTAATTTTCAACAATTATTTATTTTGTTTATTTATTTTTCACATTACAAGATTTGGAAAATCTTGGGATGTGACATATATTATCCCATTCCACAAGAAAACTTTGAAAGTATTATGATTGGGACCATTTCTATCAAGTATGAGGTAACATAATCACCTTGTGTAATGCAAAGTTTTGTTTCATATAAGATTGTTTTGGTAACAAGACTTGATCAACCTTGTTAACAAAAGGATTTTAATGAACAAAATAATGTTTCCACCGTGGTTATACTTGCTCACTTTTATTTTTCTCCTTTCAAATCTTTGCTCTTCGGCGTGCCTAACTTAAAGGCATTAAAGAAAAGTACTTATTGGGAGATAACCCAAGAGTTTCCTTCAGTCTTGGAAGTTATTACTTCAGTAATGACCTCTCCTTATCCTTTTTGTTTGCTTTTTGTGCCAAGAATGACCTCTAATGAGAGGGAAGTAAGATTTGGGGAGTTGTTGCCCCGAAACAGATTTCTGTCCTCCACCATAAAAAACGTGAGGAGGATCTGTAGTCGAATTGAGATGAAATTTTACGAATACATCTCTTAGTATGTTAGCTAACTTTCCTTAATTCAGCACTTTTTGATTTGAGCAACTTAAGATTTTCGAAAAAATCGGTTTATACCTGCTGGTCTGTTTTGATAGCTTTCTGCCATTATTTGCATTTGCTTCTTATTGATTCCTTTTTGAGTTCTCTTTTGGGGAATTGAGCTTTTTGAAGGAGTTTCTACAATAGATTGTGTGAAAAGTTTTGCTGTTCTAAAGCTAAGCCTAAGGGTCTATTATCTTTTGAATACACTAATGTTGCTAATGAAGTTTGTGTGAAGTTTTGTATGAATGAAAATTTTCACGTGTAGAGAGAGAATGATGTAATGAGATGAAGAATGCAAAAAAGCTCAAGCTTTGGGGGAGCCACCCTGTGTCACCCCAAGAAATATTCAAGAGGTATAAGCGTCAAAGCTTGGGGGTGCCCAAGGTATCCCCTTCTTCATCAATAAAAATCTCAGGTCTTTCTAGACACTTCATTTTTATTCATTCATGCACAGTTGTGTTGTTCTTGGAGCGTCTTAGTTTTTGTTTTTGGTTTTATTTTGCTTTGTTTGTTTTTGCTTTCTTTAAAAAAATCGAAATACAAAAATATTTGTTCTTCTTCTTTGGTTTTATGAGTTCTTTGCAGGGTTCAGCCGTCCTCAGTGGATTTTGGTTTCATGTTATTATTCAAGTCACACAAGTGAAGGGAAATAATGAAGATTAAGACAACTTGAGGTGTGGTAAGAGGCTGGTAACGAACTCTATTTGTTTCATTTTTTGTACATATACTCATCATTGTGAGCATGCTTAGCCTATTTGTGTAAGGTGTATGTCATTATGGATGATTAGTAGTTCTTGCTTGTCTATGATTAGCTCCAGCTTGCTAATAGTTTGTAGCATGTCATATGAATGTTTGCTTGCATTGTTTTATTCATACTTTGGTATGATATTGTGGTATCCTCCTATGACTGTTCATGTGAATCGACTTGGCATATGCTCATGCATGCATATGAATAATCAATAGTCAGTAAGCCTCGATGATTCATTTTGCCTCAGAGTTCTTGTATCACTTTCATGCCATAGTTAGTCATGTTTTGTTGCCAGCATGATTATGACAGCTATTGCGCTCTCATTTGTCGCTCCCTCTCTATTGCTAGCCTTCACTTGCACTGAGTATGTGCTCTACCTATGCTTCCAACTCACCAAAACCAATATTGCCAGCTGTGTCCACCATACCTACCTATTAGCATCATTTTCTATTTCAGTGCATATTTCATATGCCGTGTTTTCTTCCAAAATAAAATGTTTGTCTTTTTTGAGAAAGTTAGTTAGTAAAGCTCTCATGAACTTGATGGCACACTTTATTCCTTGCGCTTAATGAACCTGAACCATTGTGACTAGTCCATGAAAGTTATATGCTGGGAGTCAGCAGAAACATGCTGTCACGGGGAACGCTTTCAACACTTGTTGGATATCTCATCCAGTTGATTCATTGCTCTTTTGTTTACGGATGTCGACGATGTGAAATAAAAGGGGATTTTATGAGTTCATGTAGTTTATACATTGTGTTAGAGAAACACCTGGGCCGCTAGCCTAAGCCATGCTTAATCATGGTAGAAACTTGCAGCATCACCATAATGAGCATCTATGAAGCATCCTCAATAAAAAGCTATGCATATGATAAATAAAAAGATTGCTGAGATGTCATTGTCTGCTTGCCTTGTCATTTTGGTTATGGGAAAACTCCTGTACCATGTGCAAGGGGTACCCCGTTGGCGGTTCTCGATGATATGCATGTATTTACAATGACAAGAACTTTTAGGTGACCAAACTTGAGTAGCATGCGGAGCGACCCTCATACTCAAGGGACTTGGGATTTCCAGTCTATGGTCTGTCAAGCATATGATTCAGAGTGGACCTCACTTTCACTTTAACCACATGAAGATGCCTATGATAGGGGTAATGAGATCTCAAAGCTAATGAGTACCTTCCTTTCAGCATTGAGAAGCCTTTCAAACCTTCACAAAACCGTTTTCACAACTTTGTTGAGTCACCACTTATTCTATGAGCACATTCTTGAGAGCATAGTTGTCATTCTTGTGTTTGTTCCAAAACTTGGTTAATTATGTCATGACTTTGATGCTTGTATCTCTAATATCTCTACTTCTAGTCTTCATGTGAACTTCAGAGGTGCCTTGGCATTTATTGTGCTCTCCAAACAAAGGCAAGCGAGATACCACTCTATCATACCTTATTATGAGCATTGCAATGTTGCTTATGTTTATGTTTCATGCTACTTATTATTATCGAGTTGGTTTCTCTTCATAGTTTGCAATGACTATTGAGTAGACTTAGTTGCATACTCCTTATTATGAATTGTCTAAGCATCTACTCCTGTGCTGAGAATATTTACATCATATGAAGAAAAGTGTTCATGAATGTTCTTTTATCGCACTCAGTTTTCAACTGAATTGCTTGAGGACAAGAAATAAGCTAAGCTTGGGGGGATTTGATATGTCCAAAATGTATCTACTTTCTCGAACACTTTGCTATTGTTTCTTCTCTAAACTTGTGTGATTTGGATACAACTAACATGGACGAACGATGTTTTCAGCAGAATTACCTTGGTGTCTTGTTTTTGTGCAGAAAATGAACTATCAGGAAAAATCCCAAAAAATATGCCAAAAATTATATTTCACCAGAAGATCCACGGAGCCAGAAGAAGAGACGGAGATGAGGCCTGGGGGCCCACACCCACCCAGGCGCGGGCCCACCACTAGCCACACCTGGAGGGGGTGCAGCCACCCTAGGCACCCCCTCGGCCTTCCCCTGCGCCTATAAGTTGCCTTTCGACCTAAAAACCGAGGGGGGTTCGATAGTTTTCCAGAAAGAGTTCCGCTCCGCCGCCGCCAGAAACCAAGATTCGGATCCAGAAACTCCATTCTGGCACCCTGTTGGGACGAGGAATTTGGAGAGTATCATCACCATCGTCATTACCAATGCATCTCCATCAACCACCGATGTTTCCCTCATCCATGAGCGAGTAATCCCCTGCTGTAGGCTCGGGGATGGTAGGGATTGGATGATTTCTATCATGCAATCGAATAAGATCCGTTAGGGCATAGTGCCTAGTATCTCTATTAGTGCTATTTGACTTTGTTGCAAGTGGTTGTGCTTAATGCTTGTCACTAGGGCCCGAGTGCCATGATCTCAGATCTTAACTTAGTATTGAATCATTATTATAGTATTGTTTGTGATCTTATCTGCAAGTTGTGTACACATATCATTGTCCGGATCCAAAGGCCCCAAAGTGACAATAATTGGGACAACTGGAGGGGATGACTGTGGTGTGAGGATCACATGTGTTCACAGAGTATTAATGCTTTGCTTCGGTGCTCTATTAAAAGGAGCACCTTAATTGCCAGTAGTTCCCTAGAGGCCCCGCTGCCATGGGCTGGCTGGACAGAAGATGTTGTGCAAGTTCTCATTGCGAGCATGTATGACTATATTTGGAGCACATGCCTAGGATTTTTTAGTACTTCGATGCTTATTATTATTTATCTGCAATTCCCTAGGTCTTGAGGTTATGTGTTTAGACTCGCCCATGCAATGCCCGTCCATCCATCCCTATGCCTACTGCACTCGAATCCTACTGTTACTAATGCTCCTATTTCACTGTTGTTGTTGCTATTGATTTTCTGTTTCTACTACAAACTGTTGCTTCTGATAATCTTCTATGAGAAAGAACTATTTCCAGGTGTAGCTGAACTGACAACTCAGTTGTTAAGGCTTGCAAGTATCCTTTGGCTCCCCTTGTGTAGAATCAATAAATTGGGTAATACTACCCGCAAATACTGTTGCGATCCCCTATACTTGTGGGTCATCAGTAGCACCTGGGTATTTGATACCGGTTCAGTTGCTAATATTTGTAACTTGAATTAGGGGCTACAGAACAAGCGACCGCTAGCAAGGGGTGAGATCAAGATGCGTGTCAGCAATGGATCAAGTGTTGATGTGATCGCCATCGGAACGCTACCTCTCCACTTACCGTCGGGATTAGTTATAAACTTGAATAATTGTTATCTGGTGCCAGCACTAAGCATGAACATTGTATCTAGATCGTGTTTGATGCGAAGTGGTTATTCATTTAAATTCGAGAACAATGGTTGTTCTATTTATATGAATGAAATCTTTTATGGTCATGCACTGATGATGAATGGTTTATTTCTGTTGGATCTCGATAATAGTTTTACACATATTCATAATGTTGATGCTAAAAGGATTAAACTTAATGATGATATATCCGCATATATGTGGCACCGCCGTCTAGGTCATATTGGCGTTAAACGCATGAAGAAGCTCCATTCGGATGGACTTTTGGAATCACTTGATTTTGAATCATTTGATACATGTGAGCCTTGCTTATGGGTAAGATGAGTAGAACGCCTTTTTCCGGTTCAATGGAACGGGCGACAGATTTATTGGAAATCATACATTCTAATGTGTGTGGTCCAATGAGTGTGTCGACGCGAGGTGGATATCATTATTTTGTTACTTTCACGGATTATTTGAGTAGATACTGTTATATCTACTTGATGAAACACAAGTATGAAACCTTTAAAAAGTTCAAGGAATTTCAGAGTGAAGTGGAAAATCATCGTAATAGAAAGATCAAATTTCTACGGTTCGACCGTGGAGGTGAGTATCTAAGTTGCGAGTTTAGCACTCATATGAAAGAGTGTGGAATTGTTTCACAACTCACACCTGCCGGGGCACCACAGCGTATGGTTTGTCAGAACGTCGTAATCGTAATTTATTTGATATGGTTCGATCCATGATGTCTCTAACGGACTTGCCACTGTCATTTTGGGGTTATGCACTAGAAACTGCTGCATTCACTTTAAATCGGGCACCATCTAAATTCGTTGAAAAGACACTATATGAATTGTGGTTTGGAAACAAACCTGAGCTGTCATTTCTTAATGGTTGGGGATGCGATGTTTATGTGAACTAACTTCAACCGGATAAACTCGAACCCAAAGCGAAAAATGCGTCTTCATAGGATACCCTAAGGAAACTATTGGGGTATTACTTCTATCACAGATCCGAGGGAAAGGTTTTTCTTGCCAAGAATGGATTTTCTAGAACAAGAGTTTCTCGCGAAAGGTATGAGTAGTCGGAAGGTAGAACTCGAAGAGGTTGTTGAACCTTCTCTTCATAGTATGGCGAGTAGCGCAGCCGGAAGTCGTTCTGGAGTTGGCTTCACCAATTGAAGAGGGAATTAATGATAGTGATAATGAAACTCCGAAAGAGAGTACTACCGAACCTCGCAGGTCTAGCAGGACGCGTGCAGCTCTCGAACTGTACGAAAACCCTGTTATGAATTTCATGGTTGATGAAATTGATGACCCTGCGACGTATGAAGAAGCGATGATGAGCCCGGATTCCAACAAATGGTTAGAAGCCATGAAATACGAGATGTAATTCATGTATGAAAACCAAGTTTGGAACTTGGTGGACTTACCGCACAACCGAAAGGCTGTGGAGAATAAATGTATTTTCAAAAGGAAAACTGATGCTGATGGTAATGTGACCGTCTATAAAGCTCGACTTGTCTCAAAGGGTTTCGACAAATTCAAGGAGTTGACTACAATGAGACATTCTCTCCCGTAGTGATGCTAAAGTCAGTTAGGATTATGTTAGCAATTGCTGCATATTTCGACTATAAAATATGGCAGATGGATGTCAAAACTACGTTCCTCAATGGCAATATTGAAGAAGAGTTGTATATGATACAACCAAAGGGTTTTGTCAATCCTAAGGATGCTGAAATGGTATGCAAGCTTCAGCGATCCATCTATGGACTGAAGCAAGCATCCCGGAGTTGGAATCTCCGCTTTGATGAGGTGATCAAAGAGTTTGGATTTGTCCAAACTTATGGAGAGGCTTGTATTTACAACAAAGTGAGTGGGAGAAATGTTGCATTTCTGATATTATATGTGGAAGACATATTATTAATCGGAAATGATATAGATCTTTTAAACAGTGTTAAAAGTTATCTAAACAGCAAATTTTCAATGAAGGACCTAGGTGAAGAGTCATACATATTAGGCATAAAGATCTACATAGATAGATCTAGGCGCCTAATAGGGCTATCGCAAAGTACATACCTTGATAAGATTTTAAAGAAGTTTAAAATAGACGGAAGTAAGAAGGGGTTCTTACCTATGTTGCAAGGCAAGACATTGAGTAAGACTCAAAGTCCGGCTACGGCGGAAGAAAGAGAGATAATGGACAAAGTCCCCAATGCTTCAGCCATAGGCTCTATAATGTACGCCATGCTATTTACAAGACCAGATTTGGCACATGCTATTAGTTTGACTAGTAGGTACCAATCGGATCCAGGTTCGGAACACTAGAAAGTGGTCAAGAATATCCTTAAGTACTTGCGAAGAACTAAGGATATATTTGGTTGTGTATGGAGGTGAAGAAGAGCTCGTCTCTAAGTGTTATGTCGACGCAAGCTTTGACACCGATCCGGATTACTAAGTCTCAATCCGGATACGTATTTCTCATGAATGGCAGAGCGGTTAGTTGTAGGAGTTCCAAACAACCCGTGGTGGCAGGATCAACAACAGAGGCCGAATATGTTCCTGATTCAGAAGAGGCTCAGGAAGCGGTTTGGATGAAGGAGTTCATATCTGAACTAGGTGTGGTTGCGAGTGCGTTGGACCCAATGGTGATCTATTGTGGAAACAATGGTTCCATAGCCAATTCCAAAGAACCAAGGTCTCACAAGAATTCCAAGCATATTAAGCGCCGGTTTCACTCCATCCGTGAGCATGTCAAGGACGGAGATATAAATATTTGTAAAGTACACACGGATCTCAATGTAGCAGATCCGTTGACTAAAACTCTCCCTAGAGAAAAACATGATCAACACCAGAACTCCATGGGTGTTAGATTTATCACTAAGTAACTAGATTATTGTCTCTAGTACAAGTGGGAGACTGAAGGGAATATGCCCTGAGAGGTAATAATAAAGTGGTTATTATGTATATTCCAAGTATATGATAGATGTTTATTTTGCATCCTTAATTTTATTAATACGGAAACGTTAATACATGTGTGTTTAATAAACAAATAGAAAGTTCCTAGTTATGCCTCTCTCATAAACTAGCTCGTTGATTAACAAGATGATCAAGGTTTCCTGATCATAGACATTGGATGTTGTTAATAACAAGGTCACAACATTAGTGTAATGGTGTGATGAACATTCATCCGATGTATAGCATTACGATCAAAGTCATTGATTTTATATTTCTATAACAACATACGAAGTGATCCTAATCCTTAGACCATGAGATCATGTCAATCACTAACACCGAAAGAGTATCTTGATAACATCAAACGTCACACTGTAATAGGGTGATTATAAAGATGGGTTCAGTACTACTAAAGTGTTATGTTGAGACCCATGGATCGAGAGTGGAATTTGTTCATCCCGATGACGGATAGATATGCTCTGGGCCCTCCGGTGATATCACATTGATTAGCTTGCAAGCAAGTGATTTGATCACTAGAATGTTATATCACGGGAACGAGAAAAGATTACATGTCAGTAAAGAGATCAAACTAGGTATGGAGATACCAATGATCGAATCTCGGACATGTATTATATCGCGAAACAAAAGGATTAAGATACTAGCGTAAAAGGTTCTCGCGATCACAAGAAAGTCATCGCTAAATGTGTGGGAGTCAGTATGGATCTCCAGGTTCCGTTTCTGATTATTGATCTGAGAGGGGTCTCGATCATGTCCACATTATTCGTGAACCATAGGGTGACACACTTAAGAGACACTGACATCCATTTGGAGAAAAAGTTTCATGCCAGAAAGAATAACAAGCGCAGGAATTTATTTCACCAGATACGAAAACGGGTTTTTGGGTGAAATTGTAGGAAGTGTTTTTGCATGTGAAATAAATTACTAGCAAGGGGTTATATGTGAATGTTTGTCATTAAAGTAATTGACAAAATTCTTAATAAATAAAAGGAGTTTTATTTAATGAGAGTTTGCATTAAATTTGGTGGAAATTTAATAGGAATTTGAGTGTGTTTCTGAGTGGAGGGAATTGAAACACATTTTTGTGAGTGGAGTGTCCACCCACATGAATTGTCAACACCCGGATTTTTAATCCCAGATGCCTGTTATGCCATACATCGCAATCTCAGGATTACCATTTTTGCGAGACATAATAGATTGGATATCACAGTACATCATCCATTACAAACCATCCATAAGGTATTACACAAACAAAGGATCACATGATCCAGTCTTAATACAATCATTGCAGCAGAATAACGTAATAATAACGGTAGCATGGGCGAGACTCCATCTTCATGGTCAGGCAATGCTGACGATGGGAGATGATCCTAGTTGTCGTAACCTTCTTGCGGTCCATCCTCCTGATAGTCCTCTTCATAGTCTAGCCACGGGAATAGCCAGAGAAAAAGCCATGAGTACTCTTTAACTGAGTTCAGAAGCAAAGAAAGCTAGTTAAAAGTTTTATAACACCTAAGTGGGAACTTGAATTTCATATCACAGCCCTGTTGTGGTCAAGTCAAGTCATGAATCATTTCACAAGTTATTTTGAAAACATCCGACGACGGAACAGTATGGCCACTCCAACTGTCCATAACTACGGTCACGACTATTCAAAGAGTTAACACTCTGCCGAGGTGGTACACTTTCACCACAACATTAAATACATTCGTCAGGAACAATCCTGAATTCACCATAATTAGTATGCAGATAATCAATCCTAACCTTTCATTTACACGCCCTAGTATAGGCACCTATCCTACGAGTTTGGCCTACCAACCATGACCATTTGTAATCTTGGGAACTGCACGGGTGTTCAATCTACACAAGGTAGCCTCAGCTCAAACCTTGGCCGCAAGGGAACCCATACTAAGGTATATAAATTTCCAGTCAAGCCCTACCCAAATTTCGGGTATTGTGGTTGTACGGTAAAATTGGAACGGTATCGCATCCAGACAACCATCACTGTTATAAAGGGCTAAGTCTCATGCCTTAAAATTTTCATCATCAAAATCATCTGGTGTTCAAGAACACATGTCAAAACATTTCAGTATAATTACTCATCATTCTAAGGTTTTCAAAATGTAACATCCCTAAAATTATGTTTTCGAAGTCTTGCATATCATCCATCCATTCATGATCATTTTAGAATTATTTTCAAAGTTATTACAAATACAAAAGCATTTGTATGCTTATTATTTTATGTAAGCAAGGCAATGGCCATATTGCTACCTTATAATAAGAAAATACTTATTTTAATCAGTAAGGATTTGAGCATGAGCTTGAGTGATGTTTCTAAGGTTTGGTCAAGGTTTTCAAAAACAAATTATGAATTAGAAACCATTCATATACTAATTATAAACATCTAATTAAGACATGGTTTAAATTTCATTTTCAAAACCCAATTTGAATTTGAGTGTGAATAGATGTTTTACACACCACTAGATGCAAGAATCAATAAACAAATGTTTGGAGAAAATTTTATTTGAAACATATTTGATTTGATCATTTGAATTCAACCAGAAATTCAATCAGAAAAAGAAAAAGAGAAAGGAACACTACTAGGAAAACGGCTATAGGTAATCAGCACATCCGTGGCTCACATGGTTGAAGTGCCCCACGGCTAAAACAGACGTGGCTCACCTGTGGGCAGTGCCCTACTAATAACTAGAACAACTGTGGCGCACATGACTATAGTGCGCCACAGATGTGTGTGGGCCAGGGCTCTGTTGGCCGCACGTCTAACATCTGTAGCGCACTATAGTCATGCGCTCCACGGTTGTTAGGGTCATCTGTGGCGCACATGTGGACGGTGCGCTACGCCTAAGCGCATGCCCCCTCTGCTCTGAAACGGCCACGAACTTCTGTGGCGCACTCGGCCTAGTGTGCCACAGGGAGTAGGAGCATCTGTGGCGCACATGGCATAGTGCTCCACAGATGTTTGTACTCCCTGTGGCGCACTAGGGCCGTGTCTGCCACCATGTGTCATTTCTTTAGGGCAGCACTTTATGTGCACATGTGTGACCACATCCACCACCCCACACTTCACTTTCCCCTTCTTCTTCCTCCTTAGATCTAGTCGGGATCTTCTCCTTCCCACCTCAATTTCTCCACACATTCACCATTTTTAGCATGTAAAACTTGCTTTGGATGTTACATAAGTAATAGAGGAGGTCTCCGGTCTCTCATCTATCCTTCTCCGGTCGACGCGCGCACCTCTCCTTTCCATCTTTCTCGCGATCGGTCTCTCATCTCGGTAAGTTGTCCATGTAAGGATGTGTTCATGTGTATATGGATGATGTGCTCATATGTATGTAGATGATCGATGCTCATGATGTGTGTATGTGGAGAGGATCGATGGTCATATATGTGTGTGTGTATATGGAGAGTATCGATGATGCTCATGCATGTGTGTATGGAGAGGATAATGATATGTTCATGTGTGTATGGATCGGTCTCTCTCCCTCTCTTGTGTTTGTATGTGAACAAGTTGCCATTTGTTATGCCAAAATGTTGATTCATTTCCATTTTGGCAAGACTTTGGCATTTCGCAAAGGTCCTAATTTTAGGATAGGTCATGCCGAAATTTTCTATCGACCATTGCATGCATGCATTCATTATGTGGTTCTAATAGACTTCAAAATTGTACCGTGTACATCGAGTAGGCAAAAATGGTCCGCATAATGAGCGAAGGCATTGTGGCTAGATTTTTTAAATGTCGACGCCAACATGATCTGAAATAACAAGATGGATATAAGATGTCCGTGCAAAGATGTAAACTCAATCGGGTGATCGACCCAGATTCCGGAATCTGCAGCGCACTGCTCCGCCATGGTTTCATGGATGGATACACTCGTTGGATAAGCGATGGCGTAGATGATGGAGACGGTGAAGAAGGTGGCCAACATGGCGATGATCATCATCACGGCGAGCAGGCGAGATGATGAAGAGTCTCGGAGATGGTGAAGGTGCGGAGCGGAGGGATGATGATGATCTAGATGCGGAGGCGGGCGACGATGGAACAACGTCGGTGGTGCGGGACCCTTATGTGCAAGATCTGCTTCTCAAGCAGACGAGTAACGCCAGGGCTGCCGCTAGAGAGAAAGCCAAGCTTGCGCTACTTAAGAAAGACACGGTTACTCCATTGTATGAAGGATGCAGGCGATGATACCGGTTGAATGTAACGCTCAAGGATATGGAGATGAAGGCAAAGCACAAATTGAGCGACGCAAGCTTCGACGATATGATGGCATTCTCGCACGATCGTCACGGAGGAACACATGTCCAACTAGTATCGAGGATGCCAAGAAAATCGTCTGTCCTCTCGATCTACCGCACGTTAGATATCACGTATGCATCAACGATTGCATCATTTATCGGGGCGAGGACGCGGAGAAAACCACATGTCCGGTGTGCGGCGTGAGTCGATACAAGAAACGGAAGAAAGCACCTCGAAAAGTGGTATGGTACTTTCCTATCACTCCTCGCCTGCAGCGCTATTTCGCGGACCCTAAGGAAGCGAAGCTCATGCGATGGCATGCGGAAAGGAAGAAGCCAGGAGATGATGATGACCCCGAAAAGGATGAGCTGCTGACGCACCCTTCAGATGCTAGCCAATGGAAGCATTGGACCTCGAATTCCCAGAATTTGGTGGAGATTCGAGGAACATCGAACCTGGTGCGAGCCGATGGACTCAATCCGTTCGGTAGCGAGCAGCACGCCAAAGACTTGGCCCGTGTTTGTATGGATATACAACCTCCTCCATGGTTGTGCATGAAGAAGAAGTACATACAAATGAGTATGCTAATTCAAGGGCGAAACAACCTGCACCGACATCAATCATATCTCGGCTATTGAAAGAGGAGCTAGCCACGTTATGGGAATCTGAGCCAATACTTACGGCGCCGCACAAGATTATTTCACTATGAGAGCCGTTGGTCACTACGGTGCAAGACTATCCAGTTATGGTATATCTCGGGCAGGTTATCCAAGGATTACATGCATGCGTTAGGTGCATGGATAACACAAGCTATCTCCAACTAGAGAAAGATCCGGGGTCATCGAAACCGTGTTCATGGCGCACCGGAGGTGGCTCGGCAAGAATGATCCATGGAGAAAACGTGGAGACCTGTTCGATGGCAAATCGAGACCCGAGGAATCCCAGAGCGTGGAGAAGCGAAGAAGTGGAAGAGTTCTTGAAAACTGGAAAGATTGTCCTAAGCTAGAAAGAAGCGAAAGAGGCAACAAGACAAGTCCGATGAAGGTATGGAAAACAAGGTCTGCTACGGGAGTTGCCATATCGAAGTTTCTCCGCGCCTCATAGCCTCGACATCATGCATATCACGAAAAACGTGTGCGAGAGTCTGGTCGCCACCATAATCAACATGCCAGATAGGACGAAAGATGGTCCGAAAGCAAGGCACGACCTGATATGCTTGGGTATCCGGAAGGAGCTTCACGGAGGGAGCACTACTCCTGATGATCAGGAAGATGACGATGATCATGAGTCGGAGACGACACAAGGTCGTCGAAAGGGTAAAAAGTTCAAGAAGAACAAATATTACTGTCGTCCTTCTTGCTTCAGTCTAAGCCAGGATGAGATCAAACAGTTTTTCAGGTGCCTTCTAGGAGTCAAATTTCCTTACGGTTACGCGGGCAAGATAAGCAGATACCTAGACGAGGCGAAGCAGAGGTTCAGTGGCATGAAGTCTCACGACTGTGCCATGGTAATGACGCAGGTACTTCCGGTCGCACTAAGAGGGATAATGGACGAGCACGTCCGTGAAACGTTATTTGGCCTATGCAAGTTTTTCGACGTCATCTCTAGGAATTCGATTGGCTTGAATCAGCTCGGAAGGCTACAGGAGGAGATCGTGGTGATACTATGTGAGCTTGAGGTCTAGTTCCCACCCGCATTCTTCGACATTATGGTGCATCTGCTGGTCCATGTCGTGGAGGACATCGATAACTCGGCCGATGTTCCTCCATAGCATGATGGCGTCGAAAGGATGAACGGACACATCAAAGGATATGTCGCAACAGGTCCCGCGTCGGATGGAACCATAGCCAAGGGCTTTCGGCGAAGAGTGCATCTCTTCGCACGAATTATCTAGACATCGAGAACTGTCGGTCTTCCCGTCAATGAACACCTTGGCAAGCTCGGCGGATCTGGTCACCGAGAGGGTCGCGACATGCATGCATTTCGATTTTCGACGCGCAGACTTTGATCGAGCAAACCTCGTCGCGCTACAGCATTTAGAACTGGTCGATCCTTGGGTACAGAAGCACAAAAGGTTAATCGAGAAGAAGTACAGTGATCGGGGCATACAGAGGACGCATGGAGAAATAATCAAAGAGCACAACTCAGATTCCACGCGTTGGTTTAGGCAGACGCTCCTTGATAATCCCCCGCGCTCGTATTCTTCTGACACGGAAAAGATCATATTCACCTTGTCGCAGGGACCGATGCAAAACCTGGTGACCTATCAGGCGTATGATATCAACGGCTACACATTCTACACGGAGGAAAAGGACAACAAGTGTGATTATCAGAACTCAGGCGTAACGTCGGAATTCTACACCGATGACAACGTGAAGGAAAGATTCTACGGAAGAATCGAGGAAATCTGGGAGCTCGACTACTGTGGAGAAAAGGTGCCGATGTTCCGTGTCAGATGGGCAAAGAGCGTCGAAAGAGAAGACCGGTATTTCACAACCATGGTTATACCCGGCAGCCAAATCCAAGGTCACGGTGCAAACGTGGCGCGAAAAATGAACCATGGGTCGCTACCAAAGTGGACCAATGTTTTTCATTACCGACAAAGCCTAGCTGTGTTGTCGTGAGGAGAGGAAAAAGAAACATCATCGGAATGGATGGAGTCGCCAACGAGCAAGACTTCGAACAGTACAGCGACCCAAAGATTGAAGATGACGATGACTACGATGCAGCAACATATATCACAAGAAGAAAAAGGACAACCCTACCCAAAAAAGGTAGCCCGTTCGAAAGAAGAAACATTAAAGTGCCGGGGCTAAATTATTCAACCGCGACAAAGAAGGGAAAAAAGATTGTAAAACGCTAGCTCAAAAAATATTGTAAAACGCGTGGTCGAAAAAGATTGTAATATTTATGGACAAATTATTATGACATATTTGAAGCATATTTAATTTATACCACTTTTATGACATATATTATCACTTTTGGGCATTTTTGGAATATTTAAAAGTATTTTAAAAACAAAACAAAACATCTCTATCATATATCACCACTTTTGGGCATTTTTTGGAACATTTAAAAGTATTTTTAAAATAAAATTAAAAAATGTGGCACCAGGATTCGAACCTGGGTGCTAACAGGTTTAGAATAGAGCAGTGAGAGGAACCAGTGGGGTAAGGCAGTGCTAGTGTTAGCAAAGGGGGTGGCATCCCTCTTATCTGACTAGTCCTACGCACCCTGGTCAAGTGCGCTACGGTTATCCGTAGCGCACTTGGCCAGGGTGCGCTACGCCTAAGTGCGTAGGACTAGTCACCGCGCGCGTGAGCCAGGACTTCCCATCGTCGTCCTCAGACACATCGTCCCCATCCCCATCCCCATCCCCATCCCCGCATCGAGGCGGCACCGCCGCCGCATCCCAAGAGGAGGAGGCCGCCACGCCAGGAGGAGGAGGCCTCCACGCTAGGAGGAGGAGGAGACCGCCTTGCCCGCGCGCTCGTTCAGTGGAGGAAGAGGTTGGTGGCGGCGAGGTTCCTGCAGAGTCGGCTCCGCTCCTCCGACGGCAAGGCGCTCTGCCGCTCCCTCCCCTCGTTACCTCGTCCGCTAGCCCTCGTCGTCGTCATCTCCCCCTCTCTCCTCGAGCAATCTCAGAGGTGAGCTCTGCCCCTCCCCTCTATCCTTCTCCCCCTCTCTCTCCTCGAGCAACGATGTGCTCCTTCTGGTCCAATCTGGCGAGTGGCTCCTCCAGATCGGTATCGATGGAAACTTGGTCGCCACCTTCCATCGCAAATTACTCGGTGTTACTTCATTTCGTCAGATGATTCTGTTGTCTGACACCTATCTTGAGGGTTATGTTGTCAACACTTGGCCTTTCATCTCACCAGATGATTCTGTTGTCTGACACCTAGCCGTTCATATAAAGCAAGACTTAGCCTTTCATTCGAAAGTTGTTTAGTGTGGTTGTTCTTATTAAGGGCATATCTGTTTGTATCCTCATGAACTGTATCTTCCAGCACTAGCTATTCCGTTGATGTATGAAAAGTTATGCTCCAAAAGCTCCGACTATTACATTGTTAAGTTATATTTGTTTGAATTTTTTTGGGGCTGAAGTGTGTGTCATCTGTGCTCATGTTTAAATCAGCATATAGCAAGGTCTTATTGAATTTTTTTGTCTTTTGTAACCTGACCATGAAGCTCAGTAGATTATCCACTTGTTGACTACTAGAAAGTTGCACCTGATTTTCACAAGAGCTGGGAGCAGTGCTTGCTATATTTAATGACTGAATCATAGTCACCTTTTCAGAAATGTTCTGCTGCAATTCATTTTCTTCCTGAATCCATTGCATCTGGTTAGATGTGGAAATATTCTGCTATATACACATCTTTCTGTTGCATCATGTGAAATTATCAGTCAACTTTAGCCTGCACTCTGCAATCGAGTTGTAGTCATTCAGAAAGTCTAGTCTATTTTTTTTGCCAAATGGTGTGCTAATCAAGTCCTCTGATCTTTTATCTGTATTAAACCATGTTGCAATACCATAAAGATTCGGTTTGGAGGTCATGGCTTTGCTTGGAGCAGGGTTAGTACAGATTCCCTATCATTCATTTGGAAAAAACAGATTATCACCAGTTGTGGCGGTAGTACAGATTCCCTATCATTCATTTGGATTATGTTGTCGATAGATATATACATATCACTAATGATGCAAGCTTAATTTAGATTTACCTTGGATTATTCAGTACACCAAGGTTTAAATGCTCAAGTACTTCTAGTTCTAGGTATTAATTTAAATAAGAGAGTGCGAAAGCTGATGCTTCAGGGTTGTACAACATCTTGTTTTGCACTCCTGGGTCGACACTTAATTTTTATAAAAAACTCTGTTGACACATAAGGTTCAGATTTATCTCTGTTGACAGTATTGACACATTTGGGTTCAAAGTAGTGCAGGAGGTTGTTGACACATTAGGGTTCAGAGTAGTGCAGGAGGTTATATGATCATGTTTGTGCCCCTGACTGAATATGGTAGCTGTTCTGGTGTTCTGGTAACTCCATTTTATTTGTTCCATTATGCCCATATATGTGGTAGCTGTTCTAGTGTTGGTGTCCCTTGCAAAACTTGCTGTCATCTGGTACATGATAGCACCTGTTGGTATTGTGTGGTCCTAAGAATATTTTGTGGATGAACTACATAATATGTGATAGTGTACTGTACTTGTCCACTCAATGCATGGACTCCATATATATGCAGGTTCTTGTATGAAACGATTCACGATTTTTTCCGATATGTTGATTAACTTCCATTTTGGTAGAAATCGGGCACTCCTAGTTTAAGAAAATTAGCAAAGGTCATGCCGGATTTTTCTGTGCATTTAACCAATTATTTGTTTTTTATTAGTGCAAAGATGTGTGACAACGACGAGGCTGGATGTTCTAAGAGCATCAGCGCTGAAGGAGAACTCAGACCTCCGAATAAACAATTGACATTCGAGGCAGCCCATGCTAGACGATGAAGAATACCATCCTTCAGTAGAGCGAGGATGATGAGATGGAAGACGGAGGAAGAAGCCAAGGAACGATGGACGATGAAACCACCGATGGCGGTGAGGAGTGGTAGCAACCCTCCTAAGGAAGAAGAAGAAGAAGCCGAAGGACCAGCGCCCGAACACGGTCGGCCGGGAGGAAATTACCAAGTGAGCCCATCGGGTTCCTTTGGAGCCCGCCTTGTCGTCAAAGGTACGGTGGGCAAGTGGCGGCGATCACCCGACAACCATCTCGATCAACACAGAATCTCCGGCATAAAGATAATGGCCACTTGCGCACTCCTCTTGAGAAAGCGCCGCAAGATACAAGTTCCCGCTAAGTATCGAACACAAATTATCATGGGAACAAAGTAAAAAATCCGCCCTCACAAAGATGAGCACCGCCACCGGAGAACAGAGAGAAAGAAGAAGATCTATAAAAAGAAGGCAAAAGTCTCGAGATCGAAGATTGACCCGCAGATCACCGAAGATCAGTTCCGGGAGTTCAAGGAGAGGTGTGAATCAGAAAGATCCCTGGCCAATAGTAATTGGGGAAAGGCGCTGCAGGCGATGAATATAGGTCATCACCATCTCGGATCTGGTGGATACAGAACCGTGGAGGCCAAATGGAATAAGGAGGACGAAGAGTATAGATCCAAGGGGATAGAAAACCCCTTTGCTAAATTCGAACCCGGGCAGGTTCGAAACTTCATCAGGCCCCGTTACCATGTGGACCCAAAAACCAAACAACTCACCGCGGATCCTGCGGTGAAGGAATTCGAGGAAATTGTGGTAAGTATAATCTAATTACCGCGGATCAACACGATTGCAATCTAATCGATGATCTAAATGATTCACTGTTACTTCTTCTGCAGGAGGAGGAAATTGTTGCTAGTCATGGATCCTGTGGTTCCTCATCCTGTGGGTCGACGGCCACCCGTGGGATAACCCTTTAACAGGCGATGAACCGGGCCAAGAAAATAGAGCCGATTCTGAAGAAGCCGTCGTCTGGCCGTCTGGCCGACCTCGGGGTAGAATTGGGTGGACCATTTTGGTCCACCGAGGACGCATGTGGCGCCGTCGGGAAGGAGCGAGGAGGAAAACCGAGAGGTTCAAGAACTTAAGGCACAAGTGGCATGGATCCCGCAGATCGTCCAAGACAACCTGGCAATCACCCTCACGTCCTTCCTGCCTACCTTGGTGGAGTCAATAGCGAAATGGAGTGCGGGTGGTCGAGTAGGGCCGTGCCGATTCAAGCATGGTCGGCAGCCACTCGAACAACGCGGCGGCAGATCGAGGCAACTACGTGTTCGTGACTCCGCACTTCTACCGGCGCCGCAAGTGTTGGTGACTCCTCCTGCCATCACCGGCGCCGAGTACATGTTGGTGCCCCCCCATCATCGCGGCGGCACGGAGCTCAAGCACCCGTCGGTAGGGAGAATACACGGCCAGCACCGCGCCATCAAGCAGCCCTTCGTCTCTTGCGCCCGTCGCCGTATGCGGTGCGTCGACATTAGCCGATCTCGACGCCATCACGGTAAACAAATTGCTTTAATTACCGCCTTTCGTGCCATCTATTACTCTTATGGCATCTCGCTCTGACGATGCTGTACATGTTTTCCGCAGACGGATGTTCCTTGCACTCTCTTATGCTACGTGAACAACGAGCTGAGGGATGTTGCCAAGGGTACCATCGTTCAACCCTTGCAGCGCACGTTCCACTCAAAGCCGATGCCAGATAGCGTGCACAGGGTTAAAATTAGTCGGGTGCTAAGGGGCTGCGATGACCTAGAACCTCCCATTCAACCCCCAGGAGCGGATGAAGAAGAGCCGTCTGTCCTCAGAAGTTTCTTCGGCTTATTCTTGCTATGTCCAAAGAGCATAATCCGTTTGGGGACGGTGGGGGCCATCAAGCCACAGAAAACAGCACCGCCTGTCGTGCCAGCGACAAGCGGTGGCAAAACCCCCTCGCCCCGTCACCTCCACGGTGGGTCGGATGATCATGTTGATGATATGCACATGGCGCGAGATCCGGCCGAGGAAGCGAAGACTGGAATGATCACTTCTTCAAGACTCGGTTTGGCGAAGAAGACCTAGCTGGTGGCCCCATAGAAAGCCACTATCACCAAGCGTCTGCTTGGTTCTCGAGACGCCTCCGGCTTGCGCCTTCTGAGCCAGGTGATACAACCAACCGCCCTTTATTCTAAGCCCGAAACACTACATAGGGCGGCTGCTCGATTGTGGTGCCTGCCCGCTCTCAAAAGGAAAAAAGGGCAGGAAAGAAAATCTAGAACTCGAGCCAGCGGTGGCGTCAACAATCGCAATCCGATCAGGTTTGACGGGCCACCAAGACCGAGGGTATTATGTGGAGGATTCATGTGGCGGGTGAGCCCATGCTACCTAAATTTGGAAGCTTCGCCCGATTCGGCTGCAGAGTGTGCATGACGGCGTCTTGACGATAGAGAGACGCCTTCTATCGGAGAAAGATCCCTCGCACCGGTATTCGTGGTTAAGGTGCCACCAGGCTTGGGCTTCGTCGACCGCCCCATGGATCTGTTCTTCCTGCAGTTCGAGGACATCTTCAATATGTTCCACCTATACCCGCTACACTATACCATGGTCCGTCTCTTTTCTCTCGGCTGGCCATGCAGATCATTAGAGAACACACGGGCATCGCTATAGTGGACCCCTACTACATGCGTGACGCTTCTTGGGTTCCCCGCCAAACGACGTATCGTGGCCTCGTACCTAAAAAGAATCCTCGTGGCGAACAAGACAAAGGAATACATTCGTGCCTTACTTTCCGAGTAAGTCGTTATTCACTCGCCACCGTCGATTGGCTTTATTAGATCATCATCATTCTTTTTCCAACACATTCCATTTGAATTTTTTGCTTGAGATGAACACTGCACGCTCATCTCCTTATCGCCAAGCATTCCCGCCACGTATTTCGACTCGGGAGTCTAGAAAAGAAGAAAAACTACGACAAGATCAAGGAAGTTCTGGATGATGCTCTCGCTTTGCCTCGACGGAAGGCACCAGCTTCGTGCGTAAGAAGGTCAAGTTCGGCAGGCACGTCTTCAACCACGTAACGGAGTTCCCCTGCGTGAAGCAGCCGGAAAACAGAAGAAGGAAGCCTACTCGCACTCCATCACATGAGGCGTTCCTACTTGACCAGAATTCTACTGCTAGATCATCTCAAACAGTGGGCCGAAGCAAAGGCCAAGATCAATGATTCGGATATTAGACAACAGATATATCGCATCCAGCTGTAGTTTGGGGCAATCATCTTTCGTGATGTCATGACTTCGGGGGGGATCTTCTACGGAGGAAATATCCCGAATAACCGTGACATAGAAGATCGCCTAGAGATGCAGGGTGACTATAGGAAGTTCATGACGAGACAAGGCGTCCTCCCGTTCCCTAAGCCGAGCCAGAAGGCTTGATGTTGGCCTAGTTGTAGTTACAAACTATAGATGACCTTTGTGTGTGTGTGTGTGGACGACAAGTGAACTTATTTTGCTTATTATTATTATATATCAATCAATGCTTGGTTTTTTTGCTTACTCTTTGGTCCTTTGCTCAATTTGGTCCTTCTTTTTTTCTTTACTCTTTTTTCGAGAATAATGCCGATGATTGAAAGTCGTGGCACACTATATATGTGAATGTGCTACGATGGGATGTGAGCCTTGTGATATGCACAAGTCCGGTCTTGTGCATCCTACTTGGCTCACCGTTCCATCGTAGCATATTCTAATGTCCAACGACCTATGTATATATATGAGGCATTCTTTTGAGTTATTTTGTCTTTTTCGAGAATATGCCGATGATTGAAATGTCGTGGCACAATATATATGTGAATGTGCTATGAAGGGATAGTTAGCCTTGTGATATGCACAAGTCCGTGAATCGCATCCTACTTGGCTAACTGTTCCGTCATAGCATATTCCCGTGTCCAACGACCTATCTAGTTATATATGAGGCATTCTTTTCGAGCTACTTTGGTCTTTTCGAGAATAATGCCGATGATTGAAATGTAGGACACTATATATGTGAATGTGCTACGATGGGATTGTACGCCTTGTGCTATGCACAAGTCCGGTGTGTGCATCCTACTTGGCGTACGGTTCCATCGTAGCATATTCCCGTGTCCAACGACCTATGTATATATATGAGGCATGCTTTTGAGTTACTTTGGTCTTTTAGAGAATAATGCCGATGATTGAAATGTCGTGGCACACTATATGTGAATGTCTTTGCGATGGGATTGTTTGCCTTGTGCTATGCACAGTCCAGTGTTGTGCATCCTACTTGGCGAATAGTTCCATCGTAGCATATTCTGTGTCGAACAACCTAGTTATATATGAGGCATGCTTTTGAGTTTGGTATTTTGATTTAGGAGTACTTTCTATAAGTGTATCTTCATATGCGACTTAAATTATATATGTTTTTTCAATAGTCGGTTAATTATTATTGTCAACTTATAGATGATGGCGGTACGTCGTGTACAAGGCGGATTCCGAGTCTACGATGATTGGGAAGACTGGGACAGTGCACCGTTTTAGCGACAATAGCTACAAAGGGTACAACACTATGGCGGGCGGAAGCTAGATACACGCGCTATCTAGCGGGAGTTAGGACAAGGAACGGATGAAGACCTACACCTTCGTGGCGGTGATCATGCTTATCTTCTTTGGTTATTTATCCCGCGTTTGTGTCTAGCTAGCTAGTTTAGATGTCTAGGCGAGATTCCGAGCTCTAACTTGTTCGATCGACACATGTATTAGCATGTCACCAACTACTACTTTGTAACATGATCGAAACAATGTAACTTAGACTATGTATTCATGTATGAGACTTATCTATATGTATTTGTTTCAATCTTGTTTTTCATATTGAGTATTTATATATATAATTGTATATCTTGTATCTGTGTGTGTATATCTGCTGTAATATTGTATATAATCTGTATTGCATATAATCTGGCTCAGAAATTAAAAAAACAAAAAATACATCTGTGGCGCACATGGTCTACCTTCTGTGGCGCACTACACCTAAAGCGCACTATGGAAGTTTAGTGGCGCACTAGGTAGTGCGCCACAGAAGATCCCAGGGGTAGCGCACGCAGTGCGCCACGGTTGTGTAGAGATAGGCGTAGCGCAAGGCCCATGACGCACTGCTAGTGCGCCACGGATGGGCATTTCTGGTGCGCCACTAACGGCCTGTTTCATAGTAGTGGAAGAAAAAAATAAAGCAAACTAACTAATCTAGCCCAACCCAGCCCACTCAGCCCATTTAGCCCAACAGCTTCTCCCTGCAGAAAAACGTTTCACACCAAAGGATTAACTGTGTAGTCGCTGACAACTGGCCGCCACTCCGTAACTCTCTCTCTCTCACTGAACGCCAGGCCCCACACGCCAGTCGTCGTCTCCACCCCGTGACCCCTTCTCCCCCAAATCACGCTGGCTGTTTCTGGTGATTAAACCTCGCATCAATTCGATTGATTGCCCGAGTAATTCTCTCCCCTGATCTTGCGTACTTAATCGCCTGCGTCCTCCCCTCCTTTTCCCCAGTCACCTCCCCTCTCTCTGCCCCTAGGCTGCTCAGAATCGACCCCGAACCACCCACTTCTCTGACGAGCTTCAGCTCAAATTCCGGCCAACCACCGTCGCCCCTTGCCTTCCTGACATCGCGAGTGAGATCCACATATCCCTCTGCACCTGCTAGTATCACCCACTCGCCCACGCGCGCTCCCATTCGTCGGCAACCTCAACGTCAAACAAGCACCGCTGTCTGTCTCAACTCCGGCGACGTCTCCTGGTAGTTCCCGACCGCCTCTGTCTCTCTTTTTGTTGCTCACGTATTCGCCAGACTAGTGCGCATCTAACACACCGCTTGTTTCACTCTGGCATGATCTACAATGCCGCCAACAACGACAAACAGCCGTCCCCGATGTCAGACTCCACTCCGACAAGGAATTTCCACCGCGTTCGTGCGCCCCTTGACAAGCCACTGCTACGTTGAGCTTCAGCACGCCTCTGCGAGTCTGGTAAGCCCCTCCACTGACCCCATCCCCCTCTGCAGCCGTGAGTCAGAAGCCGAGCATGCGCCGCTCACCGTTGCTGCCGCCGATTAGTGGTCGTTGATCGGTGATTAGATCTGGATCTGTCGGCTATGTCAGAATCACTTACGCGAGTGGGTACGCCAGATCTGTGCTGAACGATCTTCTTTAAATCCAATGGCCCTCGTTGATCGATCCACCCGAACCGGTACGGGCCAATCAGAACACGCCGCGTGGCCTGAGTTTAGATTTAAAACAGAAATTTGATCTATTAGTGATTCAAACTTGAAAAATTCATAACTTTTGATCCACACGTTCAAATTTTGCAAATTTTATATCATTGGAATCAGGAGAAAGAATTCTATCTGTTTATGCAATGTTTTTAATGTTTTGCTTCTGTAAAATTGGTTATTTTTGCAGAGACATTTATAGGCTTAATTTGAGTATAGAAATTATTTGAAAAATGATTTAAATATCAAATAAAGTTTATTTTGAGTACCTTGGTCTTGTTAATGTTCCATTACTGTATACTTGTCTTGTTGGTGTAGAAAAATCATCACATGGCATTTGCATGCATTCATATATTTTTGCTTGTATATTTTGGTATGTGATTTTGGTGCCATTATTTTATGTGTAGATTTTGGTGCTAATAGTGATTGTGGTTGTGAAGATTGTTGCTACTCCCCAAGCTACCAAGGCAACTGGTGCTTCATGTTTCTATCCCAATATTTTTACCTATGCATTAGAAATATTTTGTATAGAACTTGCATGATTATTTTGCTAAGTATCTATATACTATGCTTGGGAAATCCTAGTAGTTGTAGCAATGTTAGAATATCCTCTAAGTTAAGATACTTGCTATTTCCATGCTTAGCCTAGCTAGTAGAAACCATGGGTGGATTATATAATCATGCTATGAGAAATATTTCTAAGTCATTGGACTTATGTTTTGCTTAATAAAACAACTAAGTGAATGAAACACCTGGGTGGAATGGAAAGATTGGTTTGTGTTGAGTGGTTACACAAGGCCCATTTCTATGGTTTACCTTGTGTATCAAACTTGTGGAAATCCACCCAGGAACAAACGGATTTGAGATGCCAAATGTTAAGAAGCTTCTAGTGGAGCCACATGGCATTATGGGCTCTTCCTGGATCACATAGGTTGCAATAACTTAGCCATTTGGACAGTTGGTGGTAGTGGGATGATAGGTTTGGAGCGCGTCCATTTGGTCTAAGGGTAGGCTTCTGAAAGGTCCTGTCTTGGTGAAAATCAAGTCTTGTGGGGAAAGTGCACAACCTCTATAGATGGACGAATATAAGTACTTAGCCATGTCCCTGGTATTGGAAAACTTGAGCATCAAGACATGGAAGGTATCAAGAATCTCCTCATCCCAATTTTCTAAGTTAAAACTTGTGGTTGAACAAGGGTGAAGGTTCACCAATTTCTATTGGTGGTTCCTTGGGAAAGTTTTGTCAAAGAAAAACTTAGAGTTTTCAACTAACAGGTAAAACCTATTTTGAGCAAAGCAAGCCTAAGCTACACTTAGCCAAATTCATATAGTATCTAGATGTTAGTATTCTACTAAGGTATCACTTGCCAATAATATTCCAATGTATTGACCCACTGTGGCTGTAACTTGTGATGTTGCAGGTTACTCTGATGATGATTAGGGGTTATGAGTCTACACTCAACATGCTTGCCTGTGGCACATGAAGATTAAGACTTATTTATATTGTTACGGTTAAACTCTTGTACTAGGCTTATTGCCATGGAGTTGTAAAAGACTATGTGTGTCTCTAGAATGATATGTAATAATGACATTTATTTCTGTGTACTTCATCTTAAACTCTGGATGCTAGCATTGATCCAGGGACTAGCATTGTAATCACAGGGATCCTTATCTTTAAAAGGGAGGGATCTTACATATGGTATCAAAGGACCGTGTTGCCTGTAGGATTATAACCCTAGGATTGGATTAGAAACCACTAAGGAAAAATGTCAACACTTTGAAAATATTCTACACTTGTCTTTTTCTTCTCGTAAACTTTTCTAATCTTCTTTCTCATCTCTATTTGTAGATGAACTCCATCAACGAAGCCGTAAGGAAAGGACCACTCATGACCATGACTTTGGAGTGTGAGACTGAATTTCCAAAAGCCCTCAAGAACCTTATGGTTACCATGGGGATACATGGTGCAACTGTGTACAAAGGTTTCCCTGTGATGGATGAAGGAGAAGAGTATTGGTGGGTGCAACTTCACTTGTACAAAAACAAGGAAGACAACCACAAAGAATCAGGATTCTGCATGGTCACCAACTAAGTGATGCACACCACATTCTTTGAGTCTACAAGGGATGCAGCTTGGAAGGACATCAAAGAACTTGGTGACAGGCTCAAGTGCAGAATGCTCAAGACCCAAAATTACCTTAGGGAAGAAAAGAAGCATACCCAAGAGTTGGAGGCTACCAACCAACAACTAAGGGAAGACATCATAGACTTGATTTGGGATTCTTGTGAACAAGATAGACAGATGGCTACTAAGGATGCTTTGATAGCCATTTTGTCTAGTGAGTGAGAGTTGTAACATACTTCGTTAGTTGGACCACCACACTTATCTTTTTTATTTCCCAAAAAGGTTGTGTAAGTTATGTTGAACCTTGGATGCTTGTAATGGATTTATGTATGCCATGACTTGTGTGTTTTGATTTTTAATGATATGCCTGCGATGTTTTGTCTTGTGATTTTCTCTTTTGATGTTGATTCTAAATTTTCTATCTTATAAAATAGATGCCTAATGTTACTATCACCATGGCTGAAGAGTTCAAGGGAACTCGTTTTGGCACTCGTATTATTGAGCTCACTAGTGTGCTCAATCTTCCGCTCCCTAGCATCATGATGCTTCCCCTCACCAAGTTTGAGAGGAAGGACCTTTGGGGCTTTAAGGTTACTCAGCCAGGACACCAGACCGAGCCAGCCACAGAGGCCATCACCTTCAAGCTTATGCATGACGACAGGGAGAGAGGCCTAGAGGTAGTCATGTAGGATTTACTTGGGCGTCTGTTAGGGAGGCACTCTCGGGAGGTTAGAGGTACTCACTTCCACGCCTTCGGAAGACGCGACGAGGATGGTGTGGCTATTGAGTTCGAGGATGCTGCTAGAGAGAAGGAAGAGACAATTCGTCTGTACCTTCAGGACCTAGAGGTTCTACTTAGGCACCTAGATACTGATACTACCAACGTCATGCTTAGCAATTACGAGCTCCAGGTGCAACTTCGTGAGAAGGACAAGCTCTTCGTGGAGCAAGACGAGATAGTTAAGGAAATGGAGGCTAAGTTCGAGAGCCAGGACAGGAAGTTCAAAAGCCAAGAGAAAAGAGTCCAAGACAGGAACAAGAGGATTCGAGAGATGACTGCAGAACTAGAGGCCAAGGACTTCGAGCTCGAGCATCAGCAGGGTGTGATTGAGATACTTCATTCACAGAAGAGGGCTCTTAAGTCCATGATAGAGGCCTTGACTACCAATGTCGAGGAATACAAGACCGCTATGGAGAATGTAGGTCTTACACTTGTTGATGAGGAGGTTGATGCAAAGGAGTAGTGATGACTACTCAATTATCTATCATTTACCATTCTTATGATTATTGAGTCGCAATGACCATCCAACATGTGGATGGCTTGCTATTGGTGTGTTTGCTTTTCAAACTTGTGGTTTATGTCGTTGAACTTTATGTTACTTTGATGATTTGTTTGGTGATTTTCTATGTGATGTATTGTGCATAATAAGAATCTATGGGTATCTCATTCTTATCCTTATTTGAAAACCACAGATGCCTCCTCGACGTGCCAACCACAACCCGAACAACAACAATGTCACCCCCGAGATGCAGCAACTGATGACAGCACAGACATAGCTAATGCAGATGATGACTACTTTCATGCAGAATCAGAATAACAACAACAACAACAACAACAACAACAACAACAACAACAACGACAACAACAACAACCACAATCAGAACAATCCACCAGGATTTGACATGCTCACCAGATTCTTAAGACTGAGACCTGCAAAGTTCTCAGGAACTACTGATCCCATGGTGGCCAATGATTGGCTACGTTCAGTGAACAAGGATTTGGTAACCGTCGGCTGTACCGACGAGGAGAAAGTCAGGTTTGCAGCACACTTGTTGGAAGGACCAGCAGCTACATGGTGGGATAACTTCCAGATCACCACTCCCCTTGAGGATGTGACATGGGCTATCTTTGAAGATGGTTTCTGTACAGCTCACATCTCATCCGGAGTGATGAGTTTGAAGAAGGAATTTCACAATCTGAAGCAGCGCCACCGCAGCGTGGCTGAATATATTGAGGAGTTCAACAATCTGGCGCGTTATGCACCGAATGAAGTTGATACTGATGCCAAGAGGAAAGAGAAGTTCCTCAAAGGATTGAATGATGAACTGAATCTGTAGTTATCTATGTCCTATGTCCCTACCTATCATTCTCTTTGTGACAAGGCTGCCATCTTGGAGTGCAAGATGAAACAGGTTGAAAGCAGAAAGAGGAAGCACATCTCTGACAAGCATAGCTCGGGATCGTCTCACAAGCGTTCCCATTACGATGATAGTGGGAGTTCTAGATCCCACAAGCATGGAAAGTACAACAGCCACCCCAACCACAATCGTCATCATGACAACAAGCATCACCGTAGTCATGACAATGACAAGTACAAGAATCACAAGGGTGGATACAAGAGCCACCACAATGGAGGTGTAAGTGGTAGTGGAAGCCAGCCTGTCAAGAAGGATCTTAGTCTGGTTGAATGCTTCAAGTGCAATAAGATGGGGCATGATGCAAATAATGCCTAGAAAAGAAAGTGGAAGGACCCAACAAGCCCAACCCTTTCCAGAAGGGACAAGTGAACCACATCAATGTGGAAGAAATCTATGAGGAGTCCGATGCTGTGGCCGGTAAGTTCAAACTCAACTCTATTCTAGAACTTGTTCTTTTTGATACTGGTGCATCACATTCATTCATATCAAAAGCATTTGTTGATAGAAATGGGTTTCCAACTGAAAACATTGGGTGTCCAATAAAAGTAAGTTCTCCCGGTGGAGATATGATAGTAAGTCTTGGATGCCATGATCTAGTGATAGAGTTTGGAAAGCATAAGTTTCCAGTATGTCTGATAATCCTAGATTCCCAAGGACTGGATTTATATTGGGAATGGACTGGATGACCAAGTATGAAGGAGTACTAGATTGTGATAATCGTACTATCGCACTCACAACCCCGGAAAAGAAACAGATAATATTCAAGTCTAACTTTGAATCAAAAGGAAGTAAGCTAAATTCTCTTAAGGGGGTTAGCATAGACAGTGTGCCAATTGTGAGTGAATATCCGGATGCGTTTTTGGAAGAATTGTCGGGAATGCCACCAGATAGGGTTGTGGAATTTCTGATTGACTTGCTTCCAGGATCAGGACCAATAGCAAAGAGACCATACAAGATGTCAGTTGATGAGTTGAAAGAACTCAAGAAACAACTTGGAGAACAGTTGCAGAAAGGGTTTATTTAACCAAGTTCTTCATCCTGGGGAGCACCAGTCTTATTTGTGGAAGATAAAGATAGAAGTCAAAGGTTATGCATAGATTACCGTTCACTCAATGAGGTGACTATCAAGAACAAATATCCCTTGCCTATAATTAATGAATTGTTTGATCAGCTAGAAGGAGCCTGTGTGTTCTCAAAGATTGATCTCCGGTCAGGCTATTTTCAGCTTAAGATAAGGGAACAAGACATACCTAAGACAGCTTTCACTACTAGGTATGGATTGTATGAGTACACCGTGATGCCATTTGGTTTGACCAATGCACCAGCTTACTTCATGAATATGATGAACAAAGTGTTCATGGAGTTCCTTGACAAGTTTTTTGTCAGTTTCATCGATGACATTTTGATCTACTCCAAGAGAAAAGAAGAGCATGAAGGAGATTTGCGTTTGATACTTGAGAATCTTAGAGAGCATAAGCGGTATGCCAAATTCAGCAAATGTGAATTCTGGTTGAATGAAGTGGGATTTCTTGGACACATTGTGTCAGGAGATGGTGTAGCGGTTGTCCAGCAAAAGTGTCAGCTGTAACTGAATGGGAACCTCCTAAGTTAGTAAAGGAAGTGCGTAGTTTCCTTGGCCTGGCAGGATATTACAGAAGGTTCATTGAGAATTTCTCCAAGGTAGCTAAGCCAATGACAGAGTTATTAAAGAAAGACAAGAAGTTTGCTTGGTCTGAAGGATGTGAACTCAGTTTCCAAGAATTGAAGAAGAGACTAGTGACAACACCAGTCTTATGTCTGCCAGATTTGGAGAAAGATTTCCAAGTGTATTGTGATGCATCTCATCATGGATTAGGAGCAGTTCTAATGCAAGAAGGGAAAGTTGTGGCTTATGCCTCGAGACAACTCAAAACTCATGAGGTAAATTACCCTACTCATGACTTGGAGTTAGCCTCTGTTGTCCATGCACTCAAAACATGGAGACATTATCCTTTAGGAAAACGATGTGAAGTGTTCACAGATCGAAAAAGTTTGAAGTATATCTTCACCCAGAAGAAATCAGCATGAGACAAAGAAGATGGCTGGAACTCATCAAGGACTACGACTTGAGTTTACAATACCATCCCGGTAAAGCAAACATTGTAGCGGATGCTCTAAGAAATAAGGTATTTGTGAATGGCCTTACTAGGGGAGATTTTCCAGATGACCTGTGTGCCCAATTTAGAGACCTCGGATTGGAGATTGTGCCTAAAGGACATCTCATGTCACTGGATGTTCAACCCACATTGTTGGACAAGATCAAGGAAGCCCAAAAGACAGACAAGGAAATTGAAGAGATTAAGGAAAAGATTGGCAAAGGAAAAGCCAAGGATTCCATGAAGACGAACAAGGTACTTTATGGTATGGAAAACGTATCTGCGTTCCGCAAGATCCGGAGCTTCGAAAAGTGATTTTACAGGAAGCACACAACTCACCATATTCCATTCATCCGGGTAACACCAAAATGTACATGGATATGAAGGAAAGATTTTGGTGGAATAATCTCAAGAAGGACATCGCCGAACATATTTTTTTGTGTGATGTATGTAGTAGAGTGAAAGCGGAACATCAGAAACCAGTAGGATTACTACAACCACTACCTATTCCTGATTGGAAGTGGGACAAGATTGGCATGGATTTCATCACCGGATTGCCAAGGACCAGGTCAGGATATGATTCTATTTGGGTAGTAGTGGATCGCCTCACTAAAGTGGCTCATTTCATACCCGTGAAGACAACCTATACAAGTGCTAAGTTAGCCAAAATCTACATGAGTAGGATTGTATGTTTGCATGGAGTACCCAAGAGTATTGTGTCTGATAGGGGAACTCAGTTCACTTCTCATTTTTGGAGGCAACTACATGAGTCATTGGGAACGAGATTGGAATTCAGCACTGCTTTTCATCCTCAGACTGATGGACAAACAGAAAGGACCAACCAAATTCTAGAAGATATGTTAAGGGCATGTGCCCTAGACTATGGAGCTAGTTGGGATGAAAGTCTGCCTTATGCAAAATTCTCTTACAATAAAAGCTATCAAGCCTGTATTGAGATGGCACCATTTGAGTTTCTCTACGGGAGAAAGTGTACCACCCCATTACTATGGAATGGTGTGGCAGAAAGAAACTTGTTCGGACCAGAACTAATCAAAGAGGCTGAAGAGAAAGTCAAGCTTGTAAAGGACATATTGAAGATAGCAGAGTACCGACAGAAGAGCTACGCAGATCCTAAGCGTAGAGAAGTCACCTATGAAGTGGGTGACAGAGCTTATCTTAGAGTGTCACCACTTCGTGGAGTGAAGAGATTTGGAGTCAAAGGAAAATTGGCCCCAAGATATGTTGGACCATTCAAGATTCTGAGTCGTAAAGGAGAAGTAGCTTATGAAATTGAATTGCGAGAATCTTTGTCTGCAGTTCACAATGTGTTCCATGTGAGTCAGCTAAAGAAATGCCATCCGGAGATGGAAGAGACTTCTTTGAAGGTTACTATACCTTTGGAGGAGGTTTAATTGGAAAGTGATCTCACTTATGAGGAAAAACCAATCAAGATTCTTGAGACTGCGGAAAGAGTTACTCGGACTAAGACTATCAAATTCTACAAAGTTCAATGGAACCATCATGCCGAAGAAAAAACAACATGGGAAAGAGAAGATGATCTTCGGAAAGACCACCCTCACCTATTTGCTAGCCAATCCAAATCTCGAGGGCGAGATTCACCTTAAGGGGGTTAGATTTGTAACATCCCTAAAATCATGTTTTCAAAGTCTTGCATATCATCCATGCATTCATGATCATTTTAGAATTCTTTTCAAAGTTATTCCAAATACAAAAGCATTTGTATGCTTATTATTTTATGTAAGCAAGGCAATGGCCATATTGCTACCTTCTAATAAGAAAAATACTTATTTTAATCAGTAAGGATTTGAGCATGAGCTTGAGTGATGTTTCTAAGGTTTGGTCAAGGTTTTATGTAGGTGTCTCAACCTAATAAGGTAGATTCCTCCTGTGTTTTACAATGCTAGTCCCTGGATCAGTAGCTAGCATCCACAGTTAAGATGTAATATCAAGAAACAAAGGTCATAATATAACTTTATAACCAGGAATAACATAATTTTATTACATCTTTCATAGCTCATATGGCTATTACATTTATTGCAGCGGAATAACTATAAGCATGGGGTACTTCATCTTCAAAGTGCCACAGGCAGATGTTGGTTGTAGACTTTGTAATCCTAAACAATCAATCTTCACTAAAATCAATCAAACCTGCAACATACAAGTTACAGCCACAAAGGGTCAATACATTTGAATTGTATTGGCAAGTGATACTATGGTAGTATAGTGGAATCTATCATCTATATGCATTTGGCTAAGTGGAGTTGAGGCTTGCATTGCTCAAAATAGATTATTCTTATCATTTTGAAAATACTAAGTTTTTGCTTGACAAAATCATTTTTCTCAATCAAAGATTGAAGATCCTTTCCAAGGCATCTATCAATCAAAGATTTAAGATTTCAAACAGCCCTTGTTCAAAACACAAGTTTTAAGATTTCAAACAGCCCTTGTTCAAAACACAAGTTTTAACTTAGAAATTTGAATGATGAGATTATTGATTGCTTCCATGTCTTGATGCTCAAATTGTCCTTTACCAGGGACATGGCTAAGTACTTAGATTTTACACTCTGCAGAGGTGGTGCACTTTACCCACAAGACTTGGTTTCCCAAGACAAAATCTTTCAGAAGCCTTCCCTTAGTCCAAAATGGACGCGCTCCAACCTATCAAACACTACCACCAACTGTCCATTTGGCTAAGTTCTTGGAACCTATATGATCATGGCAGAGCCCATATTGCCAAGTGGTTGCACTTGAAGCTTCTCAACATTTGACATCTCAAATCTCTTTGTTCCTGGGTGGCAATCCACAAGTGAGATATACAAGGTTCACCAGTCCCCTGGCCTTGTGTAACCACTCAACCAAACACCACCAAGCTTTCCCATTCCACCCAGGTGATTCATTAACTTAGTTGTTTTATTAAACAAAACACAAGTCCTTAGACTTAGAATATTTTCCCATAGTGTGAATATATATTCCACCCATGTTTTCTATTAGCTAGGCTAAGCTTGGTAGTAGTAGGAATCTTAACTTAGGAAAATCCTACTAAGGATTCATCTACTAGGTTTTCTTATAGTAAGGTCTATACTTAGCAAAATCCATGCAAGTTTTACTTAGCAAAATCACTAATGCATAGAGAAAGTAATGGGACTAAAAGTATGAAGCATCACTTGCCTTTTTGGTAGGGAATGGTGGTTCACTCCTTGATCTTGCTAGTCTCACACTTCACTACAAGTCAATCAAGCAAACACCAATTCAATTTACATTCCAAACCAATAATCACTCAAACAAATTAACACACACAAGACAATGGAAACCAATTCATGCATGGGAGCATGGACAAGATAGTTTTATTTTGCAAAGAGGTCTCTATGGGGTTTCTAAACTTTGTAAGATCCAAATTGGTCATTTACCAAAGTGTCAAAGTCATTAGCAAGAGGGTTTTGTCCAAAAACTATTTTTAAATCCATTCATCATTTCATGTGGTGAAAAATGTTTTTATTAAGGCAAAACTCTTAAGTTGTTCACCAAATGAGTTGCTAATTTGCAAAACTTGGTGTTTTGGGTCAGTGGGTTTGATCAAACCATTTTCTTAAAATTTTCTTTCCATAAACATTTTTATAACAAAAACCATTCTTTTTATTTGGCTAGAAAATGGCTAAGTCAAGTAATCTAACCTAAATCTTACCAAAATCATTTTTAACACCAAGGGTTGATTCCTAGGGTCAGTAAGGTCACATCAAACCATTTTGCCAAGGTTTTAACCCTAAAATCATTTTAAAACAATTTTTCTAATCTAAACAAGCACACAAAAGATTCTTCAAAAACAAGCAAGCTAACAGATACTATTTTCTAAACCAAGGGCATGGTTGGCTAGGTCTTGTTCTCCTGAATCCATTGATACCAAATTTGCAATTTTTGGACGTGTGGTTTAAAAGTTACAGGGTTTTCAAAACTGCATCAAATTCTGATTTCAAAATCTGTTTTTAATCAGAATAGGGGACACGCGGCACACTCTGGTTGGACGGTACCGGTTCGTCCGGATCGGCAAAGCGGTGCATTGAATCAAGTTAGATCGCATGGTCCAGATCACGTACCCCTTCGCGGTTAAGTCATTCTATCTTATCCATCAGATCTGGATCGGACGGTTGCCACGCCGCTAAGGATCAAGGCGCGATGACAACGGGCGAAGCGGCGGCGCCATGGCGGGCTGGAGAGGCAGGAAGCGAAACGGGGAGGGAGTAAGCTTACCGTGATCGCAATGCAGCACTGATACTCAACGTGCTCTTGGTTGGTGGAGGGGCACACGGGGACGGGCAGGATTCTTCGCCGGAGTTGGTTACCGCGGCACGGACGCGAGGTCGAGGTCGATGACGCTACGCATCACGCCAAGGCAAGGTTAGCTGCGCAAGGTCGAGCGGTGACGTGCATGAAAGAGAAGAGGAGGGCGGTTTACCGGGAGACGCGTCGTCGGAGAAGAAGACAAACGCGGCGCGTCGGAGCTTGTAGTCGATGCTTCGGGGCGTCCGCGGTCGAACTAAGAGTGCTGGGAGGTGCGTCTAGGAGTGGGAAAGTTGTCAGTGTGCTCAGGGAGGCTCGGGGTGGTGTGTGCTGGCCGGATTTTGAGAAGAAAGCTCGTCGGTGTAGAGGGAGTGCAGGGCAAAATTCCTCGGCCTGAGGGCGTGATTTGGGGAGAAGATAGAGGGGAACGAGAGAGGATGCGCTGGCGTTTAAAGGTGCTTGATCGCTGCGAGTTAAGGTGGCCGTGTTATGGCAAATTCAAGCCGCGAATCCAAGCCTGCAATGGCCAGCGAAGGAGAGAGAACAGGTCGTGGGGGTGAGGAGGAAGAACAGGAGGAGTGGGGTCGGTCGGTCAGTGGGAAAGGAGCGAGGAGGAGGTCCACCTGTCAGTGAGGGTGCGGGTTTCTTCTGGGGTGAAGAAAAATGTTTAGGGGGCGAGGGTGAGGTGGGCTAGGTGGGCTGTTGGGCTGGCCAGTTGGGTCACGTCCATTTCCTATTTTTTTTCCTTCTGAATTCTTTTTCCTTTTCTATTTCTATTTTTCTGTTTTGGATTTCAAACAAACAAACAACATTCAAACAAATCAAACCATCACCAAACTTTGAAAGTTTGAACTTTGTTCTGTTTAGTAACAAAACCAATATTCCAAAATAAAATAATATTTTATTCATTTTAGGATCCATTCACTAATTAAATAAAATGGATCTTTGGTTATTTAATAAAATAGGGTTTGATTTAATTAATAAAATATCCATTTTAAATCCAAATATTTTCAAAACCAAATCAATAGGTTTTATTTGGAAATGAAGAATACTTGGGAACTTGTTTAAAATAAAATAAAATAACCTTTTATTTTAGGGTCCATTAATAATTAAATTCAATAGACCTTCATTATTAAATCAATTTGGATTTATTTTATTTAAAATATTTATTTTGAAATCTAAAAATAAAGCCAAAACACTTTAGTAGGTTTTATTTGTGAATATAAAATACTTGGAAAACTTATTTAAAATAATTTAATAAGTTTTGAGGTTTTAATTAAAATGGTAAAACCTTTAAATAAAATTTGGATATTAATTCTTTATTATTTTATTCAAATAAACCTTTACTATTTTTAATCAAAACAAAACATTTTATTTTAAATACTTGGCTAAGGTTTAATTCCTTGTAATTTTAATTTGGCTCTGTGAAATAATCTTCATTTATAAATCCACTTTTTCTTTTGAAAGCCAAAACCTTTTATTCAAAAGATCCAAAATAGTAATTCTAAAACATTTTATTTTCCTTTCTGAAATGTTTACTCTTTTAAATTTCTTTAGGATTTTATTTGATCCAAATAGGTTTTGAAGTCCCAATTGAATTCAAAAAGTTTCTTCAACAAGGTTTTATTTTATTAATTTATTTTCTCATTACAAGATTACAGGCTACCACCCTTAAAATAAATCTCGTCCCGAGATTTGGGGAGGCTAGGGTTACAAGCAAGTTCAAAACAACTAGGGTACTACCACCCTTAAAATTTTTCAAACAAAAATTACATCTTGTCCTTCTTGGGATCCTGGGAAAACTTCTCTAAGCAAACTTTGCATTGTGTCCTTGGTTTCCACACTTGACTCATGGGCCAAGGTTGAGATCCTTCATAGACTTGTTTAACTTGTTCTCCATCCTTTCTGGACAATTGTTTGCATAGTGCCCTAGTTCCTTGCATTTGAAACATGTGACAAGGCTGATATCCCTCATAGGCTGGTTTACCTTATGCTTCATCTTTTCTGGACAGTTGTTTGCATAATGTCCTAACTCTTTGTAGTGTTTGCACATCACTTGGCTAATATCTTTATTTTCCTTTGGTATCATTGCTTTTTGTTTGTTTCTTTGGTTCTTCTTCTTTTCTGGGCATTCATTGGCATAGTGTCCCATCTCTTTGCAATTGTAACATTGCTCTTGAGTAATATCCTTCTTGTTAGGGTTGGGGCATTTCTTCTTCTTCTTGGGTTTCTCCAAAGCTAGGAGTTCTTCCAGTTCATATTCTTCATAGGTGGGAGATCTTTCTCTCTTCTTGGGGTATTGATCCTCATGCTCCTTGGATGCATGATCCTTGTATCTAAAATTATTGCTAGCTTGGGTTCCTTCTAGAATAATATCCTTGTTGTCGTTAGCTCCTTGGGAAAAGTTTTCTCCCATGTTGATCATTTGAGTAACCAATCCTTGCAATATTTGGGATTGAAGTTTCAAAATCCTTTGTATGGCCGGGTCTAGTCCATTGTTGTTGGCTAAAAGTTGAGTTGTCTCTTGGCTCAACTGGTTTTGGGTTGCTATAAGTTCTCTCATGTTGTCTTCTTGGTTGGTGTTGGTGTCTCTTGGAGTAGTCATCTGTTTGGGTTGAAGGGAGATTAGAATAGGTAAAAGGTTTTTTCTAAGGAATCAATGCTAATCACACACATCACAATTCACACAAGCAATATGCATGCAATCACAAACCAAACACTCACAAACAACTTTGCACTCAAACAATAAAGTTCAAGCACACACTTAGGCAACAAAATATTTTTGTTACACCACATAAGTTGGTGTGTTTTGACTTAGCTAAAATATGGTGGTCCATCTATAGGGTTCACTTGTGATCTTTCCATCCTTCTTGGTTGCTTTTTCTTACATGAGATCATGGTTTCCTTGAGAAAAACTCTTGGTCACAATACATCAAAGTTGTTGATGGTTCCTTCTTATTTTGCATTCCCTCAGTCTCTAAATCTTGAGCAAGATTTCCTTGTCTCACTTGTAGTCCTTAGTGATATCCAAGTTGGAAGTCCTTGGTGAACATGCTAAAGATGTTGAAGTCATTAGAGTTGAAGAAGTCCTTTACACATAGTGTAGTCTTTGGTCATGGGGTAGGTTTTTCCATCAAGTTGAAATAGAAGGGATGTAGAGTTGAAACCAAAATGGTTGAGGAAAGAGTTTACAAGTGTTTTTGTAAATAAGTTTTTGGAACAAAATACAACTCCTATTTTTCTAAGGGGTTTTGTCCAATCCTAGGTTTACAAATCCTACAGGCAACACAATGCTCTGATACCATCTGTAGGAGTCTCAACCTAATAAGGTAGATTCCTCCTGTGTTTTACAATGCTAGTCCCTGGATCAATAGCTAGCATCCACAGTTAAGATGTAATATCAAGAAACAATGGTCATAATATAACTTTATAACCAGGAATAACATAATTTTATTACATCTTTCATAGCTCATATGGCTATTACATTTTATTGCAGCGGAATAACTATAAGCATGGGGTCCTTCATCTTCAAAGTGCCACAGGCAGATGTTGGTTGTAGACTTTGTAATCCTAAACAATCAATCTTCACTAAAATCAATCAAACCTGCAACATACAAGTTACAGCCACAAAGGGTCAATACATTTGAATTGTATTGGCAAGTGATACTATGGTAGTATAGTGGAATCTATCATCTATATGCATTTGGCTAAGTGGTGTTGAGGCTCGCATTGCTCAAAATAGATTTTTCTTATCATTTTGAAAATACTAAGTTTTTGCTTGACAAAATCATTTTTCTCAATCAAAGATTGAAGATCCTTTCCAAGGCATCTATCAATCAAAGATTTAAGATTTCAAACAACCCTTGTTCAAACCACAAGTTTTAACTTAGAAATTTGAATGATGAGATTCTTGATTGCTTCCATGTCTTGATGCTCAAATTGTCCTTTACCAGGGACATGGCTAAGTACTTAGATTTTACACTCTGCAGAGGTGGTGCACTTTACCCACAAGACTTGGTTTCCCAAGACAAAATCTTTCAGAAGCCTTCCCTTAGTCCAAAATGGACGCGCTCCAACCTATCAAACACTACCACCCACTGTCCATATGGATAAGTTCTTGCAACCTATATGATCATGGCAGAGCCCATATTGCCAAGTGGTTGCACTTGAAGCTTCTCAACATTTGACATCTCAAATATCTTTGTTCCTGGGTGGCAATCCACAAGTGAGATATACAAGGTTCACCAGTCCCCTGGCCTTGTGTAACCACTCAACCAAACACCACCAAGCTTTCCCATTCCACCCAGGTGATTCATTAACTTAGTTGTTTTATTAAACAAAACACAAGTCCTTAGACTTAGAATATTTTCCCATAGTGTGAATATATATTCCACCCATGTTTTCTATTAGCTAGGCTAAGCTTGGTAGTAGTAGGAATCTTAACTTAGGAAAATCCTACTAAGGATTCATCTACTAGGTTTTCTTATAGTAAGGTCTATACTTAGCAAAATCCATGCAAGTTTTACTTAGCAAAATCACTAATGCATAGAGAAAGTAATGGGACTAAAAGTATGAAGCATCACTTGCCTTTTTGGTAGGGAATGGTGGTTCACTCCTTGATCTTGCTAGTCTCACACTTCACTACAAGTCAATCAAGCAAACACCAATTCAATTTACATTCCAAACCAATAATCACTCAAACAAATTAACACACACAAGACAATGGAAACCAATTCATGCATGGGAGCATGCACAAGATAGTTTTATTTTTCAAAGGGGTCTCTATGGGGTTTCTAAACTTTGTAAGATCCAAATTGGTCATTTACCAAAGTGGCAAAGTCATTAGCAAGAGGGTTTTGTCCAAAAACTATTTTTAAATCCATTCATCATTTCATGTGGTGAAAAATGTTTTTATTAAGGCAAAACTCTTAAGTTGTTCACCAAATGAGTTGCTAATTTGCAAAACTTGGTGTTTTGGGTCAGTGGGTTTGATCAAACCATTTTCTTAAAATTTTCTTTCCATAAACATTTTTATAACAAAAACCATTCTTTTTATTTGGCTAGAAAATGGCTAAGTCAAGTAATCTAAACTAAATCTTACCAAAATCATTTTTAACACCAAGGGTTGGTTCCTAGGGTCAGTAAGGTCACATCAAACCATTTTGCCAAGGTTTTAACCCTAAAATCATTTTTAAACAATTTTTCTAATCTAAACAAGCACACAAAAGATTCTACAAAAACAAGAAAGCTAACAGATACTATTTTCTAAACCAAGGGCATGGTTGGCTAGGTCTTGTTCTCCTGAATCCATTGATACCAAATTTGCAATTTTCGGACGTGTGGTTTAAAAGTTACAGGGTTTTCAAAACTGCATCAAATTCTGATTTCAAAATCTTTTTTTAATCAGAATAGGGGACACGCGGCACACACTGGTTGGACGGTACCAGTTCGGCCGGATCGGCAACGCGGTGCATTGGATCAAGTTAGATCGCGTACCCCTTCGCGGTTAAGTCATTCTATCTTATCCATCAGATCTGGATCGGACGGTCACGCTACTGGCCAAGGATCTGGCGCGATGACAACGGCGAAGCCGAGCGGCCACATATGGCGAGGCAGGAAGCGAAACGGGGAGGGAGTAATCTTACTGTGATTGCAATGCAGCACTGATACTCAACGTGCTCTTGGTTGGTGGAGGGGCGCACGGGGACGGGCAGGATTCTTCGCAGGAGTTGGTTCTGGCGACGGATGCGCGAGGTCGAGGTCGAGGACGACGCTACAGATCATGCCAAGGCAAGCAGAAGGCAAGGTTAGCTGCGCAAGGTCGAGGCAGTGACGCGTGCATGAAAGAGAAGAGGAGGGGCGGTCGGTTTTACCGGGGAGACGTCGTCGGAGAAGAAGACAAACGCGGCGGCGTCGGGAGCTTGTCGTAGTCGATGCTTCGGGGCGTCCGCGGTCGAACTAAGAGTGCTGGGAGGTGCGTCTGGGAGTGGGGAAGTTGTCAGCGTGCTCAGGGAGGCTCGGGTGGTGTGTGCTGGCCGGATTTTGAGAAGAAAGCTCGTCGGAGTAGAGGGAGTGCAGGGCAAAATTCCTCGGCCGGAGGGCGTGATTTGGGGAGAAGACAGAGGGGAACGAGAGAGGATGCGCTGGCGTTTAAAGGTGCTTGATCGCTGCGAGTTAAGGTGGCCGTGTTATGGTGAATTCAAGCCGCGAATCAAAGCCTGCAACGGCCGGCGAAGGAGAGAGAACAGGTCGTGGGGTGAGGAGGAAGAACAGGAGGAGTGGGGTCGGTCGGTCAGTGGGAAAGGAGCGAGGAGGAGGTCCTCCTGTCAGTGAGGGTGCGGGTTTCATCTAGGGTGAAGAAAAATGATTCGGGGGCGAGGGTGAGGTGGGCTAGGTGGGCTGTTGGGCTGGCCAGTTGGGTCAGGTCCATTTCCTATTTTTTTTCCTTCTGAATTCTTTTTCCTTTTCTATTTCTATTTTTCTGTTTTGGATTTCAAACAAACAAACAACATTCAAACAAATCAAACCATCACCAAACTTTGAAAGTTTGAACTTTGTTCTGTTTAGTAACAAAACCAATATTCCAAAATAAAATAATATTTTATTCATTTTAGGATCCATTCACTAATTAAATAAAATGGATCTTTGGTTATTTAATAAAATAGGGTTTGATTTAATTAATAAAATCTCCATTTTAAATCCAAATATTTTCAAAACCAAATCAGTAGGTTTTATTTGGAAATGAAGAATACTTGGAAACTTGTTTAAAATAAAATAAAATAACCTTTTATTTTAGGGTCCATTAATAATTAAATTCAATAGACCTTCATTATTAAATCAATTAGGATATATTTTATTTAAAATATTTATTTTGAAATCTAAAAATAAAGCCAAAACACTTTAGTAGGTTTTATTTGTGAATATAAAATACTTGGAAAACTTATTTAAAATAATTTAATAAGTTTTGAGGTTTTATTAAAATGGTAAAACCTTTAAATAAAATTTGGATATTAATTCTTTATTATTTTATTCAAATAAACCTTTACTATTTTTAATCAAAACAAAACATTTTATTTTAAATACTTGGATAAGGTTTAATTCCTTGTAATTTTAATTTGGCTCTGTAAAATAATCTTCATTTATAAATCCACTTTTTCTTTTGAAAGCCAAAACCTTTTATTTAAAAGATCCAAAATAGTAATTCCAAAACATTTTATTTTCTTTTCTCAAATGTTTACTTTTAAATTTCTTTAGGATTTTATTTGATCCAAATAGTTTTTAAAGTCCCAATTGAATTCAAAAGTTTCTTCAACAAGGTTTTATTTTATTAATTTATTTTCTCATTACAAGATTTGGAAAATCTTGGGATGTGACAGGCTACCACCCTTAAAATAAATCTCGTCCCGAGATTTGTGGAGGCTAGGGTTACAAGCAAGTTCAAAACAACTAGGGTACTACCACCCTTAAAATTTTTCAAACAAAAATTACATCTTGCCCTTCTTGGGATCCTGGGAAAACTTCTCTAAGCAAACTTTGCATTGTGTCCTTGGTTTCCACACTTGACTCATGGGCCAAGGTTGAGATCCTTCATAGACTTGTTTAACTTGTTCTCCATCCTTTCTGGACAATTGTTTGCATAGTGGCCTAGTTCCTTGCATTTGAAACATGTGACAAGGCTGATATCCCTCATAGGCTGGTTTATCTTATGCTTCATCTTTTCTGGACAATTGTTTGCAAAATGTCCTAACTCTTTGCAGTGTTTGCACATCACTTGGCTAATATCTTTATTTTCCTTTGGTATCATTGCTTTTTGTTTGTTTCTTTGGTTCTTCTTCTTTTCTGGGCATTCATTGGCATAGTGTCCCATCTCTTTGCAATTGTAACATTGCTCTTGAGTAATATCCTTCTTGTTAGGGTTGGGGCATTTCTTCTTCTTCTTGGGTTTCTCCAAAGCTAGGAGTTCTTCCAGTTCATATTCTTCATAGGTGGGAGATCTTTCTCTCTTCTTGGGGTATTGATCCTCATGCTCCTTGGATGCATGATCCTTGTATCTAAAATTATTGCTAGCTTGGGTTCCTTCTAGAATAATATCCTTGTTGTCATTAGCTCCTTGGGAAAAGTTTTCTCCCATGTTGATCATTTGAGTAACCAATCCTTGCAACATTTGGGATTGAAGTTTCAAAATCCTTTGTATGGCCGGGTCTAGTCCATTGTTGTTGGCTAAAAGCTGAGTTGTCTCTTGGCTCAATTGGTTTTGGGTTGCTATAAGTTCTCTCATGTTGTCTTCTTGGTTGGTGTTGGTGTCTCTTGGAGTAGTCATCTGTTTGGGTTGAAGGGAGATTAGAATAGGTAAAAGGTTTTTTCTAAGGAATCAATTCTAATCACACACGTCACAATTCACACAAGCAAAATGCATGCAATCACAAACCAAACACTCACAAACAACTTTGCACTCAAACAATAAAGTCCAAGCACACACTTTGGCAACAAAATATTTTTGTTACACCACATAAGTTGGTGTGTTTTGACTTAGCTAAAATATGGTGGTCCATCTATAGGGTTCACTTGTGATCTTTCCATCCTTCTTGGTTGCTTTTACTTACATGAGATCATGGTTTCCTTGAGAAAAACTCTTGGTCACAATACATCAAAGTTGTTGATGGTTCCTTCTTATTTTGCATTCCCTCAGTCTCTAAATCTTGAGCAAGATTTCCTTGTCTCACTTGTAGTCCTTAGTGATATCCAAGTTGGAAGTCCTTGGTGAACATGCTAAAGATGTTGAAGTCATTAGAGTTGAAGAAGTCCTTTACACATAGTGTAGTCTTTGGTCATGGGGTAGGTTTTTCCATCAAGTTGAAATAGAAGGGATGTAGAGTTGAAACCAAAATGGTTGAGGAAAGAGTTTACAAGTGTTTTTGTAAATAAGTTTTTGGAACAAAATACAACTCCTATTTTTCTAAGGGGTTTTGTCCAATCCTAGGTTTACAAATCCTACAGGCAACACAATGCTCTGATACCATCTGTAGGAGTCTCAACCTAATAAGGTAGATTCCTCCTGTGTTTTATAATGCTAGTCCCTGGATCAATAGCTAGCATCCACAGTTAAGATGTAATATCATGAAACAAAGGTCATAATATAACTTTATAACCAGGAATAACATAATTTTATTACATCTTTCATAGCTCATATGGCTATTACATTTTATTGCAGCGGAATAACTATAAGCATGGGGTCCTTCATCTTCAAAGTGCCACAGGCAGATGTTGGTTGTAGACTTTGTAATCCTAAACAATCAATCTTCACTAAAATCAATCAAACCTGCAACATACAAGTTACAGCCACAAAGGGTCAATACATTTGAATTGTATTGGCAAGTGATACTATGGTAGTATAGTGGAATCTATTATCTATATGCATTTGGCTAAGTGGAGTTGAGGCTTGCATTGCTCAAAATAGATTTTTCTTATCATTTTGAAAATACTAAGTTTTTGCTTGACAAAATCATTTTTCTCAATCAAAGATTGAAGATCCTTTCCAAGGCATCTATCAATCAAAGATTTAAGATTTCAAACAACCCTTGTTCAAACCACAAGTTTTAACTTAGAAATTTGAATGATGAGATTCTTGATTGCTTCCATGTCTTGATGCTCAAATTGTCCTTTACCAGGGACATGGCTAAGTACTTAGATTTTACACTCTGCAGAGGTGGTGCACTTTACCCACAAGACTTGGTTTCCCAAGACAAAATCTTTCAGAAGCCTTCCCTTAGTCCAAAATGGACGCGCTCCAACCTATCAAACACTACCACCCACTATCCATTTGGCTAAGTTCTTGCAACCTATATGATCATGGCAGAGCCCATATTGCCAAGTGGTTGCACTTGAAGATTCTCAACATTTGACATCTCAAATCTCTTTGTTCCTGGGTGGCAATCCACAAGTGAGATATACAAGGTTCACCAGTCCCCTGGCCTTGTGTAACCACTCAACCAAACACCACCAAGCTTTCCCATTCCACCCAGGTGATTCATTAACTTAGTTGTTTTATTAAACAAAACACAAGTCCTTAGACTTAGAATATTTTCCCATAGTGTGAATATATATTCCACCCATGTTTTCTATTAGCTAGGCTAAGCTTGGTAGTAGTAGGAATCTTAACTTAGGAAAATCCTACTAAGGATTCATCTACTAGGTTTTCTTATAGTAAGGTCTATACTTAGCAAAATCCATGCAAGTTTTACTTAGCAAAATCACTAATGCATAGAGAAAGTAATGGGACTAAAAGTATGAAGCATCACTTGCCTTTTTGGTAGGGAATGGTGGTTCACTCCTTGATCTTGCTAGTCTCACACTTCACTACAAGTCAATCAAGCAAACACCAATTCAATTTACATTCCAAACCAATAATCACTCAAACAAATTAACACACACAAGACAATGGAAACCAATTCATGCATGGGAGCATGCACAAGATAGTTTTATTTTTCAAAGGGGTCTCTATGGGGTTTCTAAACTTTGTAAGATCCAAATTGGTCATTTACCAAAGTGGCAAAGTCATTAGCAAGAGGGTTTTGTCCAAAAACTATTTTTAAATCCATTCATCATTTCATGTGGTGAAAAATGTTTTTATTAAGGCAAAACTCTTAAGTTGTTCACCAAATGAGTTGCTAATTTGCAAAACTTGGTGTTTTGGGTCAGTGGGTTTGATCAAACCATTTTCTTAAAATTTTCTTTCCATAAACATTTTTATAACAAAAACCATTCTTTTTATTTGGCTAGAAAATGGCTAAGTCAAGTAATCTAACCTAAATCTTACCAAAATCATTTTTAACACCAAGGGTTGGTTCCTAGGGTCAGTAAGGTCACATCAAACCATTTTGCCAAGGTTTTAACCCTAAAATCATTTTTAAACAATTTTTCTAATCTAAACAAGCACACAAAAGATTCTGCAAAAACAAGCAAGCTAACAGATACTATTTTCTAAACCAAGGGCATGGTTGGCTAGGTCTTGTTCTCCTGAATCCATTGATACCAAATTTGCAATTTTTGGACGTGTGGTTTAAAAGTTACAGGGTTTTCAAAACTTCATCAAATTCTGATTTCAAAATCAGTTTTTAATCAGAATAGGGGACACGCGGCACACTCTGGTTGGACGGTACCAGTTCGGCCGGATCGGCAATGCGGTGCATTGGATCAAGTTAGATCGCATGGTCCAGATCACGTACCCCTTCGCGGTTAAGTCATTCTATCTTATCCATCAGATCTGGATCGGACGGCCGCCGCCTTGGCGACTAGCGATGACAACGGGCGGCGGCGAGCGCCATTAGCGGCGCTGGCGAGGCAGGAAGCGAAACGGGGAGGGAGTAATCTTACCGTGATCGCAATGCAGCACTGATACTCAACGTGCTCTTGGTTGGTGGAGGGGCGCACGGGGACGGGCAGGATTCTTCGCCGGAGTTGGTTCTGGCGACGGACGCGCGAGGTCGAGGTCGAGGACGACGCTACAGATCATGCCAAGGCAAGCAGAAGGCAAGGTTAGCTGCGCAAGGTCGAGGCAGTTACGCATGCATGAAAGAGAAGAGGAGGGGCGGTCGGTTTTACCGGGGAGACGTCGTCGGAGAAGAAGACAAACGCGGCGGCGTCGGGAGCTTGTCGTAGTCGATGCTTCGGGGCGTCCGCGGTCGAACTAAGAGTGCTGGGAGGTGCGTCTGGGAGTGGGGAAGTTGTCAGCGTGCTCAGGGAGGCTCGGGTGGTGTGTGCTGGCCGGATTTTGAGAAGAAAGCTCGTCGGAGTAGAGGGAGTGCAGGGCAAAATTCCTCGGCTGGAGGGCGTGATTTGGGGAGAAGACAGAGGGGAACGAGAGAGGATGCGCTGGCGTTTAAAGGTGCTTGATCGCTGCGAGTTAAGGTGGCCGTGTTATGGTGAATTCAAGCCGCGAATCAAAGCCTGCAACGGCCGGCGAAGGAGAGAGAACAGGTCGTGGGGTGAGGAGGAAGAACAGGAGGAGTGGGGTCGGTCGGTCAGTGGGAAAGGAGTGAGGAGGAGGTCCACCTGTCAGTGAGGGTGCGGGTTTCTTCTGGGGTGAAGAAAAATGATTTGGGGGCGAGGGTGAGGTGGGCTAGGTGGGCTGTTGGGCTGGCCAGTTGGGTCAGGTCCATTTCCTATTTTTTTTCCTTCTGAATTCTTTTTCCTTTTCTATTTCTATTTTTCTGTTTTGGATTTCAAACAAACAAACAACATTCAAACAAATCAAACCATCACCAAACTTTGAAAGTTTGAACTTTGTTCTGTTTAGTAACAAAACCAATATTCCAAAATAAAATAATATTTTATTCATTTTAGGATCCATTCACTAATTAAATAAAATGGATCTTTGGTTATTTAATAAAATAGGGTTTGATTTAATTAATAAAATCTCCATTTTAAATCCAAATATTTTCAAAACCAAATCAGTAGGTTTTATTTGGAAATGAAGAATACTTGAAACTTGTTTAAAATAAAATAAAATAACCTTTTATTTTAGGGTCCATTAATAATTAAATTCAATAGACCTTCATTATTAAATCAATTAGGATATATTTTATTTAAAATATTTATTTTGAAATCTAAAAATAAAGCCAAAACACTTTAGTAGGTTTTATTTGTGAATATAAAATACTTGGAAAACTTATTTAAAATAATTTAATAAGTTTTGAGGTTTTATTAAAATGGTAAAACCTTTAAATAAAATTTGGATATTAATTCTTTATTATTTTATTCAAATAAACCTTTACTATTTTTAATCAAAACAAAACATTTTATTTTAAATACTTGGCTAAGGTTTAATTCCTTGTAATTTTAATTTGGCTCTGTAAAATAATCTTCATTTATAAATCCACTTTTTCTTTTGAAAGCCAAAACCTTTTATTTAAAAGATCCAAAATAGTAATTCCAAAACATTTTATTTTCTTTTCTCAAATGTTTACTCTTTTAAATTTCTTTAGGATTTTATTTGATCCAAATAGTTTTTAAAGTCCCAATTGAATTCAAAAAGTTTCTTCAACAAGGTTTTATTTTATTAATTTATTTTCTCATTACAAGATTTGGAAAATCTTGGGATGTGACAGGCTACCACCCTTAAAATAAATCTCGTCCCGAGATTTGTGGAGGCTAGGGTTACAAGCAAGTTCAAAACAACTAGGGTACTACCACCCTTAAAATTTTTCAAACAAAAATTACATCTTGCCCTTCTTGGGATCCTGGGAAAACTTCTCTAAGCAAACTTTGCATTGTGTCCTTGGTTTCCACACTTGACTCATGGGCCAAGGTTGAGATCCTTCATAGACTTGTTTAACTTGTTCTCCATCCTTTCTGGACAATTGTTTGCATAGTGGCCTAGTTCCTTGCATTTGAAACATGTGACAAGGGTGATATCCCTCATAGGCTGGTTTATCTTATGCTTCATCTTTTCTGGACAATTGTTTGCAAAATGTCCTAACTCTTTGCAGTGTTTGCACATCACTTGGCTAATATCTTTCTTTTCCTTTGGTATCATTGGTTTTTGTTTGTTTCTTTGGTTCTTCTTCTTTTCTGGGCATTCATTGGCATAGTGTCCCATCTCTTTGCAATTGTAACATTGCTCTTGAGTAATATCCTTCTTGTTAGGGTTGGGGCATTTCTTCTTCTTCTTGGGTTTCTCCAAAGCTAGGAGTTCTTCCAGTTCATATTCTTCATAGGTGGGAGATCTTTCTCTCTTCTTGGGGTATTGATCCTCATGCTCCTTGGATGCATGATCCTTGTATCTAAAATTATTGCTAGCTTGGGTTCCTTCTAGAATAATATCCTTGTTGTCATTAGCTCCTTGGGAAAAGTTTTCTCCCATGTTGATCATTTGAGTAACCAATCCTTGCAACATTTGGGATTGAAGTTTCAAAATCCTTTGTATGGCCGGGTCTAGTCCATTGTTGTTGGCTAAAAGCTGAGTTGTCTCTTGGCTCAACTGGTTTTGGGTTGCTATAAGTTCTCTCATGTTGTCTTCTTGGTTGGTGTTGGTGTCTCTTGGAGTAGTCATCTGTTTGGGTTGAAGGGAGATTAGAATAGGTAAAAGGTTTTTTCTAAGGAATCAATTCTAATCACACACATCACAATTCACACAAGCAATATGCATGCAATCACAAACCAAACACTCACAAACAACTTTGCACTCAAACAATAAAGTTCAAGCACACACTTAGGCAACAAAATATTTTTGTTACACCACATAAGTTGGTGTGTTTTGACTTAGCTAAAATATGGTGGTCCATCTATAGGGTTCACTTGTGATCTTTCCATCCTTCTTGGTTGCTTTTTCTTACATGAGATCATGGTTTCCTTGAGAAAAACTCTTGGTCACAATACATCAAAGTTGTTGATGGTTCCTTCTTATTTTGCATTCCCTCAGTCTCTAAATCTTGAGCAAGATTTCCTTGTCTCACTTGTAGTCCTTAGTGATATCCAAGTTGGAAGTCCTTGGTGAACATGCTAAAGATGTTGAAGTCATTAGAGTTGAAGAAGTCCTTTACACATAGTGTAGTCTTTGGTCATGGGGTAGGTTTTTCCATCAAGTTGAAATAGAAGGGATGTAGAGTTGAAACCAAAATGGTTGAGGAAAGAGTTTACAAGTGTTTTTGTAAATAAGTTTTTGGAACAAAATACAACTCCTATTTTTCTAAGGGGTTTTGTCCAATCCTAGGTTTACAAATCCTACAGGCAACACAATGCTCTAATACCATCTATAGGAGTCTCAACCTAATAAGGTAGATTCCTCCTATGTTTTATAATGCTAGTCCCTGGATCAATAGCTAGCATCCACAGTTAAGATGTAATATCATGAAACAAAGGTCATAATATAACTTTATAACCAGGAATAACATAATTTTATTACATCTTTCATAGCTCATATGGCTATTACATTTTATTGCAGCGGAATAACTATAAGCATGGGGTCCTTCATCTTCAAAGTGCCACAGGCAGATGTTGGTTGTAGACTTTGTAATCCTAAACAATCAATCTTCACTAAAATCAATCAAACCTGCAACATACAAGTTACAGCCACAAAGGGTCAATACATTTGAATTGTATTGGCAAGTGATACTATGGTAGTATAGTGGAATCTATCATCTATATGCATTTGGCTAAGTGGAGTTGAGGCTTGCATTGCTCAAAATAGATTTTTCTTATCATTTTGAAAATACTAAGTTTTTGCTTGACAAAATCATTTTTCTCAATCAAAGATTGAAGATCCTTTCCAAGGCATCTATCAATCAAAGATTTAAGATTTCAAACAACCCTTGTTCAAACCACAAGTTTTAACTTATAAATTTGAATGATGAGATTCTTGATTGCTTCCATGTCTTGATGCTCAAATTGTCCTTTACCAGGGACATGGCTAAGTACTTAGATTTTACACTCTGCAGAGGTGGTGCACTTTACCCACAAGACTTGGTTTCCCAAGACAAAATCTTTCAGAAGCCTTCCCTTAGTCCAAAATGGACGCGCTCCAACCTATCAAACACTACCACCCACTATCCATTTGGCTAAGTTCTTGCAACCTATATGATCATGGCAGAGCCCATATTGCCAAGTGGTTGCACTTGAAGATTCTCAACATTTGACATCTCAAATCTCTTTGTTCTGGTGGCAATCCACAAGTGAGATATACAAGGTTCACCGTACCCCGGCCTTGTGTAACCACTCAACCAAACACCACCAAGCTTTCCCATTCCACCCGGGTGATTCATTAACTTAGTTGTTTTATTAAACAAAACACAAGTCCTTAGACTTAGAATATTTTCCCATAGTGTGAATATATATTCCACCCATGTTTTCTATTAGCTAGGCTAAGCTTGGTAGTAGTAGGAATCTTAACTTAGGAAAATCCTACTAAGGATTCATCTACTAGGTTTTCTTATAGTAAGGTCTATACTTAGCAAAATCCATGCAAGTTTTACTTAGCAAAATCACCAATGCATAGAGAAAGTAATGGGAATAAAAGTATGAAGCATCACTTGCCTTTTTGGTAGGGAATGGTGGTTCACTCCTTGATCTTGCTAGTCTCACACTTCACTACAAGTCAATCAAGCAAACACCAATTCAATTTACATTCCAAACCAATAATCACTCAAACAAATTAACACACACAAGACAATGGAAACAATTTCATGCATGGAGCATGCACAGATAGTTTTATTTTTCAAAGGGTCTCTATGGGGTGGGGTTTCTAAACTATTTTTAAATCCATTCATCATTTCATGTGGTGAAAATGTTTTTATTAAGGCAAAAAACTTAGTTGTTCACCAAATGAGTTTTGCTAATTTAAAACTTGGTGTTTTAAACCATTCTTTTTATTTGGCTAGAAAATGGCTAAGTCAAGTAATCTAACCTAAATCTTACCAAAATCATTTTTAACACCAAGGGTTGGTTCCTAGGGTCAGTAAGGTCACATCAAACCATTTTGCCAAGGTTTTAACCCTAAAAAAATTTTTAAACAATTTTTCTAATCTAAACAAGCACACAAAAGATTCTGCAAAAACAAGCAAGCTAACAGATACTATTTTCTAAACCAAGGGCATGGATCGCTAGGTCTTGTTCTCCTGAATCCATTGATACCAAATTTGCAATTTTTGGACGTGTGGTTTAAAAGTTACAGGGTTTTCAAAACTGCATCAAATTCTGATTTCAAAATCTGTTTTTAATCAGAATAGGGGACACGCGGCACACTCTGGTTGGACGGTACCGGTTCGGCCGGATCGGCAACGCGGTGCGTTGGAACAAGTTAGATCGCATGGTCCAGATCACGTACCCCTTCGCGGTTAAGTCATTCTATCTTATCCATCAGATCTGGATCGGACGGCTGCTGCTGCCTGGCCAAGGACGGCTGCTGCTGCCTGGCCTGCGCAAGGTCGAGGCGGTGACGCGTGCATGAAAGAGAAGAGGAGGGGCGGTCGGTTTTACCGGGGAGACGTCGTCGGAGAAGAAGACAAACGCGGCGGCGTCGGGAGCTTGTCGTAGTCGATGCTTCGGGGCGTCCGCGGTCGAACTAAGAGTGCTGGGAGGTGCGTCTAGGAGTGGGGAAGTTGTCAGCGTGCTCAGGGAGGCTCGGGTGGTGTGTGCTGGCCGGATTTTGAGAAGAAAGCTCGTCGGAGTAGAGGGAGTGCAGGTCAAAATTCCTCGGCCTGAGGGCGTGATTTGGGGAGAAGACAGAGGGGAACGAGAGAGGATGCGCTGGCGTTTAAAGGTGCTTGATCGCTGCGAGTTAAGGTGGCCGTGTTATGGTGAATTCAAGCCGCGAATCAAAGCCTGCAACGGCCGGCGAAGGAGAGAGAACAGGTCGTGGGGTGAGGAGGAAGAACAGGAGGAGTGGGGTCGGTCGGTCAGTGGGAAAGGAGCGAGGAGGAGGTCCACCTGTCAGTGAGGGTGCGGGTTTCTTCTGGGGTGAAGAAAAACGTTTCGGGGGCGAGGGTGAGGTGGGCTAGGTGGGCTGTTGGGCTGGCCAGTTGGGTCAGGTCCATTTCCTATTTTTTTTCCTTCTGAATTCTTTTTCCTTTTCTATTTCGATTTTTCTATTTTGGATTTCAAACAAACAAACAACATTCAAACAAATCAAACCATCACCAAACGTTGAAAGTTTGAACTTTGTTCTGTTTAGTAACAAAACCAATATTCCAAAATAAAATAATATTTTATTCATTTTAGGATACATTCACTAATTAAATAAAATGGATCTTTGGTTATTTAATAAAATAGGGTTTGATTTAATTAATAAAATCTCCATTTTAAATCCAAATATTTTCAAAACCAAATCAGTAGGTTTTATTTGGAAATGAAGAATACTTGGAAACTTGTTTAAAATAAAATAAAATAACCTTTTATTTTAGGGTCCATTAATAATTAAATTCAATAGACCTTCATTATTAAATCAATTAGGATTTACTTTATTTAAAATATTTATTTTGAAATCTAAAAATAAAGCCAAAACACTTTAGTAGGTTTTATTTGTGAATATAAAATACTTGGAAAACTTATTTAAAATAATTTAATAAGTTTTGAGGTTTTAATTAAAATGGTAAAACCTTTAAATAAAATTTGGATATTAATTCTTTATTATTTTATTCAAATAAACCTTTACTATTTTTAATCAAAACAAAACATTTTATTTTAAATACTTGGCCAAGGTTTAATTCCTTGTTATTTTAATTTGGCTCTGTAAAATAATCTTCATTTATAAATCCACTTTTTCTTTTGAAAGCCAAAACCTTTTATTTAAAAGATCCAAAATAGTAATTCCAAAACATTTTATTTTCTTTTCTCAAATGTTTACTCTTTTAAATTTCTTTAGGATTTTATTAGATCCAAATAGGTTTTGAAGTCCCAATTGAATTCAAAAAGTTTCTTCAACAAGGTTTTATTTTATTAATTTATTTTCTCATTACAAGATTTGGAAAATCTTGGGATGTGACATTTTCAAAAACAAATTATGAATTAGAAACCATTCATATACTAATTATAAACATCTAATTAAGGCATGGTTTAAATTTCATTTTCAAAACCCAATTTGAATTTGTGTGTGAATAGATGTTTTACACACCACTAGATGCAAGAATCAATAAACAAATGTTTGGAGAAAATTTTATTTGAAACAGATTTGATTTGAGCATTTGAATTCAACCAGAAATTCAATCAGAAAAAGAAAAAGAGAAAGGAAGAAAAAAATAAAGCAAACTAACTAATCTAGCCTAACCTAGCCCACTCAGCCCATTTAGCCCAGCAGCTTCTCCCCGCAGAAAAATGTTTCGCACCGAAGGATTAACCCGCGTAGTCGCTGACAACTGGCCCCCACTCCGTAACTCTCTCTCTCACTGAACGCCAGGCCCCACATGCCAGTCGTCGTCTCCACCCCGCGACCCCTTCTCCCCCAAATCACGCCGGCTGTTTCCAGTGATTAAACCTCGCATCAATTTGGTTGATTGCGCGAGTAATTCTCTCCCCCGACCTTGCGTACTTAATCGCCTGTGTCCTCCCCTCCTTTTCCCCAGTCGCATCCCTCTCTCTACCCCTAGGATGCTCGGAATCGACCCCGAACCACCCAATGCTCTGACGAGCTTGAGCTCAAATTCTGGCCAACCACTGTCGCCCCTTGCCTCCTGACACCACGAGTGGGATCCCCATCTCCCTCTGCACCTGCCAGTATCACCCACTCACCCGCGCGCGCTCCCATTCATCGGCAACCTCAACGTCAAACAAGCACCGCCGTCTGTCTCAACTCCGGCGACGTCTCCTAGTAATTCCCGACCGCCCCCGTCTCTCTTTTTGTTGCTCACGTATTCGCCAGACTAGTGCGCATCTAACACACAACTTGTTTCACTCTGGAATGATCTACAATGCTGGCAACGACGACGAACAGCCTTGCCCGACGCCAGACTCCACTCCGACGAGGAATGTCCACCGTGTCTGTGGGCCCCTTGACAAGCCACTGCTACGTTGAGCTCCAGCACGCCTCTGCGAGTCTGGTAAGACCCTCCAATAATCCCAGCCCCCTCTGTAGCCGCCGTGACGCCATAGACCGAGCGCGCCGCCGCTCACCATCGCCGCGAGCCGCCAGTTAGTGGTCGTTTGATCAGCGGCTGTTAGATCTGGATCCGTCAACTACGATAGAATCACTTACGCGAAGGGGTACGCCAGATCTGTGCCACACGATCTTCTCTAAATCTGTGCTGCTAGAGAGACGGCAGAGCTGATTCGTCTGTACCTTCAGGACCTAGAGGTTCTACTTAGGCACCTAGATACTGATAGGACCAATGTCATTCTTAGAAATGACGAGCTCCAGGTGCAACTTGTGAGAAGGACAAGCTCTTCGCAGAGCAAGACGAGATAGTCAAGGAAATGTAGGCTAAGTTCGAGAGCCAGGACAGGAAGTTCAAAAGCCAAGATCAAAGAGTCCAAGACAGGAACAAGAGGATTCGAGAGATGACTGCAGAACTAGAGGCCAAGGACTTCGAGCTCGAGCATCAGCAGGGTGTGATTGAGAGACTTCATTCACAGAAGAGGGCTCTTAAGTTCAAGATAGAGGCCTTGACTACCAATGTCGAGGAATACAAGACCGCTATGGAGAATGCAGGTCTTACACTTGTTGATGAGGAGGTTGATGCAGAGGAGTAGTGATGACTACTCATTTATCTATCATTTACCATGCTTATGATTATTGAGTCGCAATGACCATCCAACATGTGGATGGCTTGCTATTGTTTTGTTTGCTTTTCAAACTTGTGGTTTATGTCGTTGAACTTTATGTTACTTTGATGATTTGTTTGGTGATTGTCTATGTGATGTATTGTGCATAATAAGCATCTATGGGTATCTCATTCTTATCCTTATTTGAAAACCACAGATGCCTCCTCGAAGTGCCAAACCCAACCCGAACAACAACAATGTCACCCCCGAGATGCAGCAGCTGATGATAGCACAGAGATAGCTAATGCAGATGATGACCACTTTCATGCAGAATCAGAATAATAACAACAACAACAATAACAAAAACAACAACAACAATCAGAACAATCCACAAGGATTTGACATGCTCACCAGATTCTTAAGACTGACACCTGCAAAGTTCTCAGGAACTACTGATCCCATGGTGGCCAATGATTGGCTACGTTCAGTGAACAAGGATTTGGTAACTGTCGGCTGTACCGACGAGGAGAAACTCAGGTTTGCAACACACTTGTTGGAAGGACCAGCAGCTACTAGGTGGGATAACTTCCAGATCACCACTCCCCTTGAGGATGTGACATGGGCTATCTTTGAAGATGGTTTGTGTACATCTCACATCTCATCCGGAGTGATGAGCTTGAAGAAGAAGGAATTTCACAATCTGAAGAAGCGCCACCGCAGCGTGGCTGAATATATTGAGGAGTTCAACAATCTGGCACGTTATGCGCCAGATGAAGTTGATACTGATGCTAAGAGGAAAGAGAAGTTCCTCGATGGATTGAATGATGAACTGAAATTGCAGTTATCTGTGGCCTATGTCCCCACCTATCAATCTCTTTGTGACAAGGCTGCCATCCTGGAGAGAAAGATGAAACAGGTTGAAAGCAGAAAGAGGAAGCACAGCTCTGAAAAGCACAGCTCGGGATCGTCTCACAAGCGTTCCCATTATGATGATAGTGGGAGTTATGGATCCCACAAGCATGGAAAGTACAACAGCCACCACAACCACAACCGTCATCATGACAACAAGCATCACCGTATTCATGACAATGACAAGTACAATAATCACAAGGGTGGATACAAGAGCCACCACAATGGAGGTGGAAGTGGTAGTGGAAGCCAGCCTGTCAAGAAGGATCTTAGTCAGGTTGAATGCTTCAAGTGCAAGAAGATGGGGCATTATGCAAATGAATGCCCAGAAAAGAAAGTTGAAGCACCCAACAAGCCCAACCCTTTCCAGAAGGGACAAGTGAACCACATCAATGTGGAAGAAATCTATGAGGAGTCCGATGATGTGGCCGGTAAGTTCAAACTCAACTCTATTCCAGCACTTGTTCTTTTTGATATTGGTACATCACATTCATTCATATCAAAAGCATTTGTTTATAGAAATGGGTTTCCAACTGAAAACATTGGGTGTCCAATAAAATTAAGTTCTCCCGGTGGAGATATCATAGTAAGTCTTGGATGCCGTGATCTAGTGATAGAGTTTGGAAAGCATAAGTTTCCAGTAAGTCTGATAATCCTAGATTCCCAAGGACTGGATGTAATATTGGGAATGCACTGGATGACCAAGTATGAAGGAGTACTAGATCGTGCTAATCGTATTGTCGCACTCACAACCCCGGAAAAGAAACGGATAAGATTCAAGTCTAACTTTGAATCAAAAGGAAGTAAGCTAAATTCTCTTAAGGGGGTTAGCATAGACAGTGTGCCAATTGTGAGTGAATATCCGGATGTGTTTCCGGAAGAATTGCCAAGAATGCCACCAGATAGGGATGTGGAATTTCTGATTGACTTGGTGCCAGGATCAGGACCAATAGCAAAGAGACCATACAAGATGTCAGTTGATGAGTTGAAAGAAAACAAGAAACAACTTGGAGAATATTGCAGAAAGGGTTTATTCAACCAAGTTCTTCATCCTGGGGAGCACCAGTCTTATTTGTGGAAAAGAAAGAAAGAAGTCAAAGGTTATGCAGAGATTACCGTTCACTCATTGAGGTGACTATCAAGAACAAATATCCTTTGCCTGGAATTAATGATTTGTTTGATCATCTAGAAGGAGCCTGTGTGTTCTCAAAGATTGATCTCCGGTCAGGTTATTTTCAGCTTAAGATAAGGGAACAAGACATACCTAAGACAGCTTTCACTACTAGGTATGGATGGTATGAGTACACCACGATGCCATTTGGTTTGACCAATGCACCACCTTACTTCATGAATATGATGAACAAAGTGTTCATGGAGTTCCTTGACAAGTTTGTTGTCGTTTTCATCGATGACATTTTGATCTACTCCAAGAGCGAACAAGAGCATGAAGGACATTTGCGTTTGATACTTGAGAAGCTTAGAGAGCATAAGTTGTATGCCAAATTCAGCAAATGTTAATTCTGGATGAATGAAGTGGGATTTCTTGGACATATTGTGTCAGGAGATGGTGTAGCGATTGATCCCGCAAAAGTGTCAGCTGTAACTGAATGGGAACCTCCTAAGTCAGTAAAGGAAGTGCGTAGTTTCCTTGGCCTAGCAGGATATTACAGAAGGTTCATTGAGAATTTCTCCAAGGTAGCTAAGCCAATGATGGAGTTATGAAAGAAAGACAAGAAGTTTGCTTGGTCTGAAGGATGTGAACTCAGTTTCCAAGAATTGAAGAAGAGACAAGTGACAGCACCAGTCTTATGTCTGCCAGATTTGGAGAAAGATTTCCAAGTGTATTGTGATGCATCTCATCATGGATTACGAGTAGTTCTAATGCAAGAAGGGAAAGTTGTGGCTTATGCCTTGAGACAACTCAAAACTCATGAGGTAAATTAACCAACTCATGACTTGGATTTAGCCTCTGTTGTCCATGCACTCAAAACATGGAGACATTATCTTTTAGGAAAACGATGTGAAGTGTTCACAGATCACAAAATTTTGAAGTATATCTTCACCGAGAAAGAAATCAACATGAGACAAAGAAGATGGCTGGAACTCATCAAGGACTATGACTTGAGTTTACAATACCATCCCAGTAAAGCAAACGTTGTAGCGTATGCTCTAAGCCGTAAGGTATTTGTGAACGGCCTTACTAAGGGAAAATTGCCAAATGATCTGTGTGCCCAATTTAGAGACCTCAGATTGGAGATTGTGCCTGAAGGACATCTCATGTCACTGGATGGTCAACCCACATTGTTGGACAAGATCAAGGAAGCCGAAAAGACAGACAAGGAAATTGAAGAGATTAAGGAAAAGATTGGAAAAGGAAAAGCCAAAGGATTCGATGAAGACGAACAAGGTACTTTATGGTATGGAAAACGTATCTGCGTTCCGCAAGATCCGGAGCTTCGAAAAGTGATTTTACAGGAAGCACACAACTCACCATATTCCATTCATCCGGGTAACACCAAAATGTACAATGATATGAAGGAAAGATTTTGGTGGAATAATCTCAAGAAGGACATCGCCGAACACATTGCTTTGTGTGATGTATGTAGTAGAGTGAAAGAGGAACATTAGAAACCAGTAGGATTACTACAACCACTACCTATTCCTGATTGGAAGTGGGACAAGATTGGCATGGATTTCATCACCGGATTGCCAAGGACCAGGTCAGGATATGATTCTATTTGGGTAGTAGTGGATCGCCTCACTAAAGTGGCTCATTTCATACCCGTGAAGATAACCTATACAAGTGCTAAGTTAGCCAAAATCTACATGAGTAGGATTGTATGTTTGCCTGGAGTACCCAAGAGTATTTTGTCTGATAGGGGAACTCAGTTCACTTCTCATTTTTGGAGGCAACTACATCAGTCATTGGGAACGAGATTGGAATTCAGCACTGCTTTTCATCCTTAGACTGATGGACAAACAGAAAGGACCAACCGGATTCTAGAAGATATGTTAAGGGCATGTGCCCTAGACTATGGAGCCAGTTGGGATGAAAGTCTGCCTTACGCAGAATTCTCTTACAATAATAGCTATGAAGCCAGTATTGAGATGGCACCATTTGAGTTTCTCTACGGGAGAAAGTGTACCACCCCATTACTATGGAATGGTGTGGGAGAAAGAAACTTGTTCGGACCAGAACTAATCAAAGAGGCTGAAGAGAAAGTCAAGATTGTAAAGGACAGATTGAAGATAGCAGAGTCCCGACAGAAGAGCTATGCAGATCCTGAGCGTAGAGAAGTCACCTATGAAGTGGGTGATAGAGCTTATCTTAGAGTGTCAGCACTTCGTGGAGTGAAGAGATTTGGAGTCAAAGGAAAATTGGCCCCAAGACATGTTGGACCATTCAAGATTCTGAGTCGTTAAGGAGAAGTAGCTTATGAAATTGAATTTCCAGAATCTTTGTCTGCAGTTCACAATGTGTTCCATGTGAGTCAGCTAAAGAAATTCCATCCAGAGATGGAAGAGACTTCTTTGAAGGATACTATACCTTTGGAGGAGGTTTAATTGGAAAGTGATCTTACTTATGAGGAAAAACCTATCAAGATTCTTGACACTGCAGAAAGAGTTACTCGGACTAAGACTATCAAATTCTACAAAGTTCAATGGAACCATCATTCCGAAGAAGAAGCAACGTGGGAAAGAGAAGATGATCTTCGGAAAGACCACCCTCACCTATTTGTAGGGGTTCGTAGCATGGAAAACAAAATTTTCTATCGCATACAAACAAACAAGCCAAGATCTATCTACTAGATTGTAGCAACGAGTCGATGGAATAACTTACCCTCGAAGATTGCAAAGCGGTTAACGAGAGCAGATTCTCGTGGGTGATGTAGTCGTACTCTTTCCGATCTCAATATCGCGTAGACGATCCTTCCGGCGCTGCGTTCCGGCAGCGCTTCCGCAGTCGGTCACACGTTCGGTACTCGACGAAGACCTTCCTCTCCCTTGTTCCAAAGAAAACGGAGGTTGTAGCACTCTCGTGATTCCTGGCAGACAACGGCGTGGTACCTAAGTAGAGGGAGATCTCGCAGGCTTCGCCTTAAGCCGAGCGAGTATGGTGGAGTATGAGAGAGGCTTTAGTGTTCTAGGGATTAGACACACCAATTAGAAGGCTCTAAACCAAGGCTAGGGCAATTAGAAGCTCTAAACCAAAACGGCTCTAAACCGGAGGCTGTTAGGGTTTAGATTTAGAGGATAGGAACTTGTGTGTCTAGAGGAGGGGCCCTGCCTTTTATAGGTGGGAGGTGCGGCCAAGGGAGGGAGTCCTCCCAACTCGGCCTTGGTGTGCCGGCTTGGAGAGGAGGACTCCTCCCCAAGTCGGTTTCAACCTCCTCTTTCCTCTTTCCCTCACTTTCCTGTTTTAGCCGTTTGACTTTCAAACTGGCCGTTTGACTTTTCAGTTTAGGATTCAATTTAATACTTTATTTGGAACAACGAGAACACTTAGTACATGATGCAATCATCCCAATATGCAATGACACATTCATGTACCTTCCCCAGTTTGGGACATTCGGAACCTTCTAGAACATTCCTGATGAAAACACCGGAATCATTCCCCAACTCCGAAACGGGACTCTCCTTATATGAATCTTATTCTCCGGACCATTCCGGATCTCCTTGTGATATCCCGGATCCAATCCGAGACTCGAACAACATTCGGTCTCTTTCTCATAATACCATAACTACTCAAACAACGTCGAATCCTTAAGTGTGTCTCCCTACGGTTCGTGAATTATGCGGACATGATCGAGACACTTCGATCAATAACCAATAGAGGAATCGGAAATTCATGGCTCCCACATATTTCTACGATTACTGCGATCGAATGAACAACTTACATATGATACCAATTTCCCTTTGTCTCACGATAGTTTACTTATCCGAGGTTATGATCGTCGGTATCTCTGCATACCTAGTTCAACCTCGCATCGATAAGTACTCTTTTCTCGTTCGTGATATGTGATCCCTTGTGAGAGGTCACATGCTTGCAAGCTAATTGGATGACATTTCACCGAGAGGGCCCAGAGTATATCTATCCGTCATATGGATGGACAAATCCCACTCTTGATCCATGTGTTTCAACCAATACTTTCAACACTCAATGCCACCTTTATAGCCACCCGATTCACGGTGTGGTGTTTGATTTCATCAAAGCATCCATCCGGTAAAGGTGATATGCATGATCTCACGGTCGAAGGAATTAGGTTACTATGTATCAGAAAGCATATAGCAATTGAACTATTGAAATGACTTGATCTTTATGCTACGCTTATCTATAGGAGTATGTCCATCACATCATTCTCATAATGATATGATCCTGTTGTTAATAACATCTCTATGTTCATGATCAGGAAACCATGATCATATATTAACCAACAAGCTAGTTTAACAAGAGGCTTTACTAGGGACTCTTATTTTAGTTTACAAATCACACAAGTATTAATGTTTCCGGTTAATACAATTATAGCATGGTATGTAAACATTTATCATAAGTGTGAAGATATGATAATAACCACTTTATTATTGCCTCTTGGGCATATCTCCAACAGTCTCCCACTTGCACTAGAGTCAATAATCTAGTTTCAAACCTTTGTGTATTCAACACCTATGGCTTTCCGGTGTTGTATGTACACGATTGCTAGTGGTCAACTGATCTCCGGATCTGACACTTCCAGGTCCGTGTGTAATTGCATGTTTTTGCGTCTCTACGCATCACTCATTCTCTAATGAGATGGCTTTGTATAAATTTGGTCTTTCGGTGTGACCTTTAGCTCTTTGGGGTTAAAACATTTTGATAATATTGTCGCACAATATATCTTCATATTATTATCCCACTGTGAACTACACCTAGTTTGATAACAAACTACTTGACACAAATGCCCTCTTTTGCTGCTAAAATAGCAGTCATATACTTAACCTTTTGTTGTAGCATCTGTCACAATGTCTTAACTTTGGAACTCATCCAAATCCATTATGGAACTTTCTTTCCATTATATTGTGCCACCCTTAGTTTAGACTGAGATAAACTTAATGTCACATCCCAAGATTTTCCAAATCTTGTAATGTGAAAATAAATGAATAAAATAAAACTTTGTTTAATTTTCAGAGCCAGAAGAAACTTTTGAAATCACTTAGAAAATCAAACCCTTTTGAATTTAATAAAATCTTAAAGGGATTCATAAAGATAAAAATTTAATAAAGGAAATTATAAATGTTTTGGGAATTACTATTATTGGATCCTTTGGTAAAAGATTTGGTTTTCAAAAGAAAAGATGGATTTACAAATAAGGATTATTTAAAGCCAAATTAAACTTTGACCAAGCCTTGGAAATTAAAATATTTAGTTTTGAATAAAAATAACAAAGGTTTATTTAAAATAAAGTAATAAGGAATTAATATCAAATTTTATTCAAATAAAAGGTTTTACCATTTTAAATTAAAACATCAAAACTTATTAAATTATTTTAAACAGGTTTTCCAAAGTATTTTATTTTCTCTAGTAAAGCCTACTAAAGTGTTTTGGCTTATTTATAGGTTTCAAAATAAATAACTCATAAAACAAATCCTATTTGAATTAATAAAGAAAGTCTATGTTATTTAAATCATTAATGGACCCTAAAATAAAAGGTTATTTTGTTTTAAACAAGATTCCCAAATATCCTTTATTTCCAAATAAAACCTACTGATTTACTCTGAAAATATTTGGATTTAAAAATGGTGATTTTATCAAATAAATCAAACCCTAATTAAATAAATAACTAAAGGTACATTTTATTTAATTAATAAATGGATCCTAAAATGAATTAAAATATTATTTTATTTTAGAATTTTGGTATTTGTTACTGAACAGAATCAATTTCAAAAGTTGGGAAATGTGATGTTGGTTTGAACTTAATTGGTTGCTTGAATCATGTGTTTGAATAATCAAATCAAAATAAAATAGAAAAGAATAAAGCAAAGCGACAGAAAAAATAAAAGAAAACCGACCCAACCCAAAGCAGCCCAAGCCCATCAATAGCCCACCATTCCCACGCCCAACTGCTTTTTCCACTCATAATCTCACCCACCCAAAGAACGACGGTGGACTCCTCCTCTTCTTTTCTTTCATCGCCAAGAAACCCCACGCACCAGCTCCTTCTTCTTCCTCGCGAACCACGCCTCTTCCCCCTTGCTGCCGTTGCAGGCCTTGATACCGCGCATTCAATTCACCTTAAAGCCGCGTTGATTCCTCGTCGTGGCCACGCCCATTTAACCGCCTTCTCCTCCTCCTTCTCTTTCCCCAGACATCGCCTTCATTCCCCCTAGGCTGCCTCCAATTTTCTCTCACGCCGCCCGACGATGTTCCAAGTGATGATTCCACGAAACCCCACCGCCTTGCATCCCTAAGCACTCCAGCTTCTCCACTCAAAGCATTCGATAGTGCACCCAACTCAACCGTGGGAACCCCTGAGCCTCGCCAACAACAAACTCCAGTACCGCCGCCGTCTGCCTCTACTCCGACGACGCCCACAGGTTATTTCGTCCACCCCTTTACCTCTCGTTCACGCAGCGTCTTTGCCAGACTGCGCATCCGACCTGTCTTCCTTTTGCCTGGTACACGATGTAGCCTCCCACGACGACCACCACGCGCCCGACGTTGTCTTCAAACTCCGCGAGCAATCAAGCCGCCCCGTCGCGCCTCCACCAACCAAGATACGTTGAGCATCAGCGTTGCATTGCGAACCTGGTGAGCATCCTTTCCTCTTCCTCGCGTCCTAGTTTGCTGCCGCGCCGCCATCGACCTCGCCGCCAGCAACCATCGCTGCGCCGCCAGAGTCTGGTCAGTACGATACTAGCCGTAGGATCTGGATCAAACGGACTGAATAGATCATTTAATCGCCGAAGGGGTACGCTCCCAGAACCGCACGATTTATTTAGATCTAACGCTCAGCATCACGCAATCCAGACGAATCGGTATCGGCCAGTAAGAACACGCCGCGTGTCACCTGTTCGATTTAAAAACAGATTTGAAATCTGATTTAGATAGGATTTTCAAACCCTTATAACTTTTGATCCACACGTCCAAATTTGACAAATTTTATATCAATGAAATCAGGAGAACAAGCCCTAAACAACCATGGCCTTAGTTTTGAAAATAGTATCTGTTAGCTTGTTTGAAATTACAAAAACATTTGTGTACTTGTTTAGAGAATAAAAATTGTTTAAAATTGATTTTTGGATCAAATCTTTTGCAAAATGGACTTGTGTGACCTTACTGACCCTAGGAACCAACCCATAGTGTTAAAAATGATTTTTGTGAAATTTAAGTGGAATTAGTTAACTTAGTCATTTTCTAGCCAAATAAACTCATTAAATTTTATTATGAAAAAGTTTGTGCAAGGAAAACTTTGGGAAAATGTTATGGACCAAACTTACTGACCCAAAACACCAAACTTTGCCAAGAGCAACCTACTTGGTGAAAAACATAAAGTTTTACTTTAAAAAGAATAATTTTTCACCACATAAAAATGTTGAATGGATTTTAAAATAGACTTTGAGCAACACCCTCTAACTAATGACTTTGCCATTTTGGTAAATGACCAATGTGGACCTTACAAAGTTTATAAAACTAGTAGAGACCAACCTTGCAATAGAACCCTCTTCCTACAAGACTTAGGAACCATTGCTTTGTGTATGGGAAATATTGATTGAATGTTGGTTTGGGATGCTACTTGATACTTTGCTTGTTTGATTGTAGTGAAATTAGCAAAGTGAGAGACTAGCAAGATCAAGGAGTGACTATCATTCCCTAAACAAAAAGGCAAGTTACACTATCATACAAAAGACCTACTATTTTTCATTATACTTAGTGGATTTTGTAAACATGCATGAAAATGTTTTATACTTATGCTATGCTAATCCTAATAGGATTCCCTATACACCCTTAGTAAAAACATTGAAGTTGTACATGCTTAGCCATGCTATGTTTTGAAAAGAGATACATGTTGAGATTTTACAAAGGTTGTGAAAAGACTTATGTTTTATATAATAAAACAAGGACTCAATGAACCACCTAGGTGGTGGACACTTTATGCTTGGAGAAGGTTCCAACAAAGGGAACCATGTCTATGGCAATCACTTTGTGTTGTGCTCCAACTGAAAACCACCTAGGAAACTTAGAGATTGAACATGTTTCTCCAATTGTGGCTTTCGTACAACCACATGCTATTATGGCTCGCTTAGTCAACTACATTAGGAAGACCCATACATTGTCTTAAGTTACCGGACATGGGGATCTGGAATGCTTCATGGGGTGAAGACAAGCTAGCAATGATGTATGGAGGACCTCTTGGAAAGACTTCGTCACATTCTCACCGCCAAGACTCCATCTTGGTGAGCACTAATCCAAAGAGGCCACTGGTGGCAACAAGATGGGATTGTGTCATATGGGTAAAGTGTACCCTCATGCAGAAGTTAATAAAATCTAAGTACTTAGCCGTGTCCCCGGTTAAGGACAATACTGAGCAACTAAAGTTTGAACTATGGGAGATCTCGACATTCTAATTTCTAATATAAAAACTTGATGCACTTGGGGGGTACCAAGGAATTCAAAGAGATTTTGTTAAGCTTGTTGCACTTGGGGTTACCAAGGTGCACAAGAGCATGATGTACTTGGGGTTACCAAGGAACTCATGAGTTTTGATAAAACTTATAGCACTTGGGGTTACCAAGGTGCTCAAGGATTTTTGACAAGTACTTGAACACTTGAGTGTCTACCAAGGAGTTCAAGGATCTTGGAAATGAGATTTGACAAAAGACCAAAACCATTTTGAAAAGATAGGATAAATATTGCTTAATGCAAATAAGCCTTAAACTCTACTTAGCCAAATATGCATATAATGATAGGACCCATTCTTATTATACATAAAAGTGAAACTTGCCAATACAATTCAAATGTATTGACCCTTGTGGCTGTAACTTGCAATGTTGCAGGTTTGATTGTTTTAAATGAAGATTGTTTGATTGACTAGTATTACAAAGTCTACAACCAACATCTGCCTGTGGCACTATGAAGATGAAGGACCCCATGATTATAATTATTCCGCTGCAATGTAATGTAATAGCCAATGAGCTATGTATGATGTAATAGAATTATGTTATTCCTGGTTATAAAGTTATAATATGACCTTTGAATCTTGATATTACATCTTAACTGTGGATGCTAGCTATTGATGCAGGGACTAGCATTGTAAAACACAGGAGGACTCTACCTTATCAGGTTGGGACCCCTACAGATGGTATCAGAGCATTGTGTTGCCTGTAGGATTTGTAAACCTAGGATTGGACAAAAACCCTTAGGAAAAACAATAGGAGTTGTATTTGTTCCAAAAACTTATTTACAAAAACACTTGTAAACTCTTTCCTTAACCATTTTGGTTTCATCTCTACTTCTCTTCTACTTCAACTTGATGGAAAAGCCTAACCATGACCAAAGACTACATCATGTGCAAAGGACTTCTTCAACTTCTTCAACTCTAATGACTTCAACATCTTCAACCTCTTCACCAAGGATTTCCAACTTGAAAACTACTAAGGACCACAAGTGAAACAAGGAAATCTTGCTCAAGAGTTAGAGACTGAGGGAATGCAAAAGTTAGAAAGAGCCTACATCACTTGAAGTTTTGAGACCAAGAAATTATCCTAAGGAAGCCATGATCTCATGTAGTAAGAAGCAACCAAGAAGGATGGAAAGATCACAAGTGAACCATATAGATGGACCACCATATTTTAGTTAAGTCAAACTCACCAACTTATGTGGTGTAGCAAAAATATTTTGTAGCCTAAGTATGTGCTTGGGTGCAAAGTTGATTGTGATTGTTTGATTTGTGATTGAATGCACCTTGTTTGTATGAATTGTGATGTGTGTAATTAAAAGTATTTCCTTAGAAATATCTTGCCCATCCTAATCTCCTTCAAACCAAAACAAATGACTACTCCAAAGGACTCCAACACCAAGGTTGATGACACCAACACCAACCAAGCTGACAGCATGAGGGAACTCATAGCAACCCAACATCAGTTGAACCAACTGACAGCTCAGTTCCTAGCCAACAATAGTGATAAAGATCCAGCACTGCAAAAGTTTTTGGAGGAATAATCCCAATTGATGCTTACGGTGACTAATCAAATGATTAGCATGGAAGAAAGCTATCCTAGAAGTGTGTATGATGACAAGGATGACAAGAATGTTGTTCTAGATGGAGCCCCAGCTTGCATTATTTGTGGAGACAAGGATCATACTTCCACAGAGCATGAAGGACAATGCCCAAATTGTGATGAAGACCATCCTGTTGGACAATGCCCCACCTCTCAAGCTACATGCTACCTTTGTGAAGGAAGTGATCATACTCCTGGTCTATGTCCCATCTATGCCATGGTAGAACAAAGGAAACAAGAAGGATCCAAGTCTACCAAAGGAAAAGGACCACTTATACCTCCAAGCAAGACAACCCAATTCAAAGGATCAAAGAAAATCAAGAAGCCCAAGCAAGACATGAGCCTTGTACAATGTCGTAAATGTAAGGAAATGGGACACTACTCCAGTGGATGCCCAGAGAACAAGAAGAATAAAGGGATTGACCAGGTGTGGTGCAACAACTGTAATGAACCAGGTCATTTTGTAGCTACTTGCCCACAAGAGCCACGTAAAGAACTCAATGACATTCATTGCTTCAACTGCAAGAATCCGGGACACTATGCAGGCAACTGTCTAGAAAGGATGAAGAACAAGTTGAACAAGCCTATGGAGAAGCTCAATCTTGGCCCATGAGTCAAGTATGGAAACCAAGGAAACCATGCAAATGTTTGCAATAAGAAAATTTTATCCAGGACCCAAGAAGGCCAATATGTAATTTTTGTTTAAAATTTTTTAAGGATGGTAGTACCCTAGTTGTTTTGAACTTGCTTGTAACCCTAACCTTCCCAAATCTCGGGACGAGATTTATTTTAAGGGTGGTAGCCTGTCACATCCCAAGATTTTCCAAATCTTGTAATGTGAAAATAAATGAATAAAATAAAACTTTGTTTAATTTTCAGAGCCAGAAGAAACTTTTGAAATCACTTAGAAAATCAAACCCTTTTGAATTAAATAAAATCTTAAAGGGATTCATAAAGATAAAAATTTAATAAAGGAAATTATAAATGTTTTGGGAATTACTATTATTGGATCCTTTGGTAAAAGATTTGGTTTTCAAAAGAAAAGATGGATTAACAAATAAGGATTATTTAAAGCCAAATTAAACTTTGACCAAGCCTTGGAAATTAAAATATTTAGTTTTTGAATAAAAATAACAAAGGTTTATTTAAAATAAAGTAATAAGGAATTAATATCAAATTTTATTCAAATAAAAGGTTTTACCATTTTAAATTAAAACATCAAAACTTATTAAATTATTTTAAACAGGTTTTCCAAAGTATTTTATTTTCTCTAGTAAAGCCTACTAAAGTGTTTTGGCTTATTTATAGGTTTCAAAATAAATAACTCATAAAACAAATCCTATTTGAATTAATAAAGAAAGTGTATGTTATTTAAATCATTAATGGACCCTAAAATAAAAGGTTATTTTGTTTTAAACAAGATTCCCAAATATCCTTTATTTCCAAATAAAACCTACTGATTTACTCTGAAAATATTTGGATTTAAAAATGGTGATTTTATCAAATAAATCAAACCCTAATTAAATAAATAACTAAAGGTACATTTTATTTAATTAATAAATGGATCCTAAAATGAATTAAAATATTATTTTATTTTAGAATTTTGGTATTTGTTACTGAACAGAATCAATTTCAAAAGTTGGGAAATGTGATGTTGGTTTGAACTTAATTGGTTGCTTGAATCATGTGTTTGAATAATCAAATCAGAAAATAAAATAGAAAAGAATAAAGCAAAGCAGACAGAAAAAAATAAAAGAAAACCGACCCAACCCAGCAGCCCACAAGCCCATCAATAGCCCACCATTCCCACGCCCAACTGCTTTTATTTTCCACTCGAATCTCACCCACCCAAAGAATGACCGGTGGACCTCTCCTCTTCTTTTCTTTCACCGCCAGACCCCACGCAGCCTCCTTCTTCTTCCTCGCGAACCACGCCTCTTCCCCTCGCTGCAGGTGCCTTGATACCGCGCATTCAATTCACCTTAAAGCCGCGTTGATTCCTCGTCGTGGCCACGCCCATTTAACCGCCTGCTCCTCCTCCTTCTCTTTCCCCAGACATCGCCTTCATTCCGCCCCTAGGCTGCCTCCAATTTTCTCTGTACCGCCGCCGCTCCGACGATGTTCCAGTGATGATTCCGACGAAACCCCACCGCCCCTTGCATCCCTAAGCACTCCAGCAGCTTCTCCACTCTCAGGCGCATCTGATAGTGCACCCAACTCAACCGCGGGAACCCCTGAGCCTCGCCAACAACAAACTCCAGTACCGCCGCCGTCTGCCTCTACTCCGACGACGCCCACAGGTTAATTCCGTCCACCCCTTTACCTCTCGTTCACGCACGCGTCTTTGCCAGGACTGTGCGCATCTGACCCTGTCTTCCTTTTGCCCTGGTACACGCTGTAGCCTCGTCCACGACGACCACCTGACGCGCCCGACGTTGTCTTCAAACTCCGGCGAGCAATCAAGCCCGTCCCCGTGCGCCCCTCCACCAACCAGTAGCATGTTGAGCATCAGCGTTGCATTGCAAACCTGGTGAGCATCCTTTCCCTCTTCCTCGCGTCCTAGTTCGCCAGCGCCGCCATCGACCTCGCCGCCAAGAACCATCGCCGCCGCGAGTCTGGTCGACGATACTAGTCGTAGGATCTGGATCAAATGGACTAAATAGATCATTTAATCGCCGAAGGGGTACGCTCCCAGAACCGCACGATTTATTTATATCTAACGCTCAGCATCACGCAATCCAGACGAATCGATATCGGCCAGTAAGAACACGCCGCGTGTCACCTGTTCGATTTAAAAACAGATTTGAAATCTGATTTAGATAGGATTTTCAAACCCTTATAACTTTTGATCCACACGTCCAAATTTGACAAATTTTATATCAATGAAATCAGGAGAACAAGCCCTAAACAACCATGGCCTTAGTTTTGAAAATAGTATCTGTTAGCTTGTTTGAAATTACAAAAACATTTGTGTACTTGTTTAGAGAATAAAAATTGTTTAAAATTGATTTTTGGATCAAATCTTTTGCAAAATGGACTTGTGTGACCTTACTGACCCTAGGAACCAACCCATAGTGTTAAAAATGATTTTTGTGAAATTTAAGTGGAATTAGTTAACTTAGTCATTTTCTAGCCAAATAAACTCATTAAATTTTATTATGAAAAAGTTTGTGCAAGGAAAACTTTGGGAAAATGTTATGGACCAAACTTACTGACCCAAAACACCAAACTTTGCCAAGAGCAACCTACTTGGTGAAAAACATAAAGTTTTACTTTAAAAAGAATAATTTTTCACCACATAAAAATGTTGAATGGATTTTCAAATAGACTTTGAGCAACACCCTCTAACTAATGACTTTGCCATTTTGGTAAATGACCAATGTGGACCTTACAAAGTTTATAAACCTAGTAGAGACCAACCTTGCAATAGAACCCTATTCCTACAAGACTTAGGAACCATTGCTTTGTGTATGGGAAATATTGATTGAATGTTGGTTTGGCATGCTACTTGATACTTTGCTTGTTTGATTGTAGTGAAATTAGCAAAGTGAGAGACTAGAAAGATCAAGGAGTGACTATCATTCCCTAAACAAAAAGGCAAGTTACACTATCATACAAAAGGCCTAATATTTTTCATTATACTTAGTGGATTTTGTAAACATGCATGAAAATGTTTTATACTTATGCTATGCTAATCCTAATAGGATTCCCTATACACCCCTTAGTAAAAACATTGAAGTTGTACATGCTTAGCCATGCTATGTTTTGAAAAGAGATACATGTTGAGATTTTACAAAGGTTGTGAAAAGACTTATGTTTTATATAATAAAACAAGGACTCAATGAACCACCTAGGTGGTGGACACTTTATGCTTGGAGAAGGTGCCAACAAAAGGGAACCATGTCTATGGCAATCACTTTGTGTTGTGCTCCAACTGAAAACCACCTAGGAAACTTAGAGATTGAACATGTTTCTCCAATTGTGGCTTTCGTGTACAACCACATGCTATTATGGCTCTGGCTTAGTCAACTACATTAGGAAGACCCATACATTGTCTTTAGTTACCGGACATGGGGATCTGGAATGCTTCATGGGGGCTGAAGACAAGCTAGCAATGATGTATGGGAGGACCTCTTGGAAAGACTTCGTCACATTCTCAGTCTGCCAGTACTCCATCTTGGTGAGCACTAATCCAGTAGGCCACTGGTGGCAACAAGATGGGATTGTGTCATGTGGGTAAAGTGTACTCCTTCTGCAGAAGTTAATAAAATCTAAGTACTTAGCCGTGTCCCCGGTTAAGGACAATACTGAGCAACTAAAGTTTGAACTATGGGAGATCTCGACATTCTAATTTCTAATATAAAAACTTGATGCACTTGGGGGGTACCAAGGAATTCAAAGAGATTTTGTTAAGCTTGTTGCACTTGGGGTTACCAAGGTGCACAAGAGCATGATGTACTTGGGATTACCAAGGAACTCATGAGTTTTGATAAAACTTGTAGCACTTGGGGTTACCAAGGTGCTCAAGGATTTTTGACAAGTACTTAAACACTTGAGTGTCTACCAAGGAGTTCAAGGATCTTGGAAATGAGATTTGACAAAAGACCAAAACCATTTTGAAAAGATAGGATAAATATTGCTTAATGCAAATAAGCCTTAAACTCTACTTAGCCAAATATGCATATAATGATAGGACCCATTCTTATTATACATAAAAGTGAAACTTGCCAATACAATTCAAATGTATTGACCCTTGTGGCTGTAACTTGTAATGTTGCAGGTTTGATTGTTTTAAATGAAGATTGTTTGATTGACTAGGATTACAAAGTCTACAACCAACATCTGCCTGTGGCACTATGAAGATGAAGGACCCCATGATTATAATTATTCCGCTGCAATGTAATGTAATAGCCAATGAGCTATGTATGATGTAATATAATTATGTTATTCCTGGTTATAAAGTTATAATATGACCTTTGAATCTTGATATTACATCTTAACTGTGGATGCTAGCTATTGATGCAGGGACTAGCATTGTAAAACACAGGAGGACTCTACCTTATCAGGTTGGGACCCCTACACTTAATTTGTACTTTGTGACAAAACTAGTATCAATGTAGTACTTTTACAATGAACTAACCATCTATTTGTCACTTCTACAAATAATATACTCTTAGTTCTTCCAAAAGATCATAAGAATATCCTTACTATTGTCCAATGATCATCTTATGAATCATTCTGGTATATGCTCATAACATTTAGAGCATAGAACATATCTGGATTTGTACACATCACAGCATGATTGATATAAATACTCTTTGTGATTTCATACATCAAGTATCAATCTATACTTGAATCTTTGTTTCACTTACCCAGTGTCATTACACTTGAATATATCATCAATATTGAACTCATTCAATCTTTTCTGTGTGACAAGAACCTTTCTTGTAGTTTCTATATTGAACTCATTCAATACATCATCTATGTACTTTCGGCACAACCATATTAGCGTCTATTGATGCCAAATATTTGGGTTTTGCCTAAGCCTTTCATCGAGATGAAATTCTTAATATGTGTTAATAAAAGATACATCATTTCCAATCAACAATATGTCTTCCACATAATGTATTAGAAATATGTCTTAGCGCTCCCACTTAATTTCTTGCAAATGCAAGTATCTTCATCGTCTCCGACGAATTTAAACTCCTTTAACAGTTTCGTCATGGTGAAGATTCCAACTCCGCAATGCTTACTTCAACCATTGAGGTTTGCATATGCTTTTAGCATCCCTTGAATCAAAAACCCTTTAGACCATGTTATGCACATGTCCTAGGTAACAATTCTATTAGAAGAACTTGTTTTGTTCATAACAAAATTATATGTAGTGGTTGCTATATTAATCCGTCTAGACTAAATATCGCTAATGAAAGATCAAATCTTGTCATAGTCAACCTTTGAACATTGTTGTGAACTCTTTCCCAACATGTCAACTATTTCATAGATGTAAAACATCCATGTCTATTTCTTTATAGATCCAGACACAACTGTAAGGTCTTACACCTTTCTCGAGGGTCCTTCAAGTTCAAAACTTGATTTCTCGTGTATGGAACTATCACGGATTTTATGGCTTCAAGCCATTTGACGGAGTCAGGGCTCATCATCGCTTCTTTGCATGTAGTCGGATCATTATTTTCAAATAATGATTTAAATCTCAAATCTTGGTATTCGATTGTTTATCCGAGCTACTTGTTTCAATAGGAACTTAGATCTTCGCGACCACAACCTTTGAGGTACGTGAGCCATGAGCATTGTTGCTAACTCCGGAACACTTTTCGGCGCTGCGCAACTTTGCACATATAGCTAAGGTTCTTTTAACCTTATCAAAGTTCTATTGTCCTCCCACTTAAATTTTCACGAAAAATTCCTTCCCAAAAAAACTTGACGTTCTAAGCGACAAACACTTTTGTCTCTGGTGTTTGTGGAGGAATACTTAGCTTATTCAAATATCATACAAAGAGGTTCATCCGACTTTGGTTGCAAACATCTTTCTTATGCATAGCATACCAATGTTTAAGAAAGGACAACTTGGGTTTTATCCCAAACCATAACTTTATATGGTGTCATTTCAACGGATTATGATGGAGCTCTTTTCAGTGGAAAAAGGTAATCTCTAAAGCTTTTAATCTTTAAAATACAATGGCATTTTTATGAATTACACCTTCGATCTTACCATGTCAAACAAGGTTTAATTACATATCTCGAACGCTCCATACTCTTATGGTGTTTCGGGAAAATGCAAATCCACGGAACGATTCCTTAAATCTTTGGTATTATGCTAAACTTGTAACTCAAATATCTTCCTTTATGATATTATCATAAACTATTTATATTCTTGTTATAATGATTTTGTACTTCATCTTGAAAGTCTTTGAACTTTTCAAATATTTCATACTTCATCCTTTTTAAGTAAATATTCATATATTCACTCAAATTTTCGGAGAAAGCATATGAAGTTGAAATCCATCGCTCTTGACTACACATAATGGATTTCGTACAACAATATGTACAAGTTCCAATAAGCTAGTCATTCGTTCCCTTTTGGCTTATGAACGAAGTTTTAATTATCTCTAGGAAAGTTTCACAAGCGTCATTTGATCAAAATCAAAAGACTCCAAAATTCCATCCACATGGAGTTTCTTCATGTTTTCTTTCCAATATAATTTAAACGGCGATGTTACTTCCTAAGTGATCTTTCAATCAATTTGTCTTTCGACTTTTTTAGCACTAGTTTTATGGATGTGATTTCTCCAACGAGATTTGTGAATCATCCATCTTTTATGGATTACGGAAATTATTTGAACATCCCTTTTGTTCTCATAATACCTGATAAAACAAATCCTGAAGGCAAGCTTTGATGATTAACGAGCAACACAATAACCCTTTATTTTTTCTCAATAAACATCATCACATATTCTTCTGCTAGTTACTTAGGCCATTGTAGTTCATGAATTGTGTTGTTTCGTATGACGATTCATACCAACAAATTCAGTATCAAATACTTAGGAACCACATTGTTTAATAAGCAAAGAATATAGCCATAACACGTATATCATCTATATACTCAAGCTGAACAATTCTAGTCTTTTCTTTTCTGCCATATATTTATGAGATTCTCTTTCAGTATTTCCTTTTCTATTTGAAAGAATCTATCAACATCAATAGTGGAGTCATACATATGACATATAGTCCAAAGCGTGTATAGTTAAATACCAATGTCTTTGGACTTGCACTTTGAAGTAGATTACCATCATCAAATGTTTGGTGTTCTTTCAAATTCCTTTCTTTAGTAATCTCTTGGTGTAGTAAACATTTTACCTACATCAAATATTCACCCTTATCATGGAATCGTCCATGATCAAGCTACTTTTAGCTTATAACGATGAATTATGAGTATAATGTTGCTGTCCAAAACCTTTTGGAGGATTAGGACAACAAGTGTCTCCAACCTTTTGCAAATTCTCATCAAATATGAGAACATGACTTTTGCCATATTATACTCTATCATGTTGTAACCAATACTTCGTTTCAGATATCACAATATCTTCCACACATCATGGTTTCTGAAACAACTCTTTCAGATCCTAGATAACCTTGATATTAAGAAAATCCTTTGAATATCAAGAATCATGGAGACAAACATGATACTTATATACTAACATTGGAATTGTTACTCTTGATTTAATACCAACTATTAAACTTCATGGAGTAATCAAAACTTACTGAAAGTTTGCAATGGGACTTTTAAACTTTAGATTAACACTTCAAAACAATACGATACCAGTCAGAAAGTAACTTAACCAGAATTCTATAGTTCTATCATCTCAATTATAACTAAGCGCAAGGTGGTAAACGGATGCCAATGACTACAACAACTATGCAAATTCACTTTGATTTAGTTTATGATAAATTGAGTTCTAATTAATAATTAAATTAACCTCGGTGAACTCCCACTCAAAAAAATATCCCTCACATTGTTTAGTGATCACACGAACCAAATCCACCACATCAAAAACCGATCATCACGAGAGTTGATATAGCTTCAATGGCGAACAATCAACATGTTCATCATATCTACTATATGACTCATGCTTTACCTTTCGGTGATCCGTGTTCCGAGACCATGTCTGTACATGCTAGGCTCGTCAAGATCAACCTTAGCTTCCGCATAAGCAAATCTGGCTTGCTTACGTTGTATACACTCGCAGAATCTAACACACCCGATCATCACGTGGTGCTTCGAAACAATAAGCTTTAGCAACGGTGCTAAATAAGGGTGAACACTTTATGACTTGAAATTCATGTGCATGAGGGATCATCTTATAATGCTACCGTCGTCTACTAAGCAATACAAGATGCATAAAGGATTAACATCACATGCAATTCATAATATGTGATATGATATGGCCTTTCTTCTTTGTGCTTCCGATCTCCATCTTCTAGCACGAACATGATCTCCATCATCACCGAGATTGCATCAAGGTCAATGATGCTTCTCCATGGTTGTCGTCCACCGGCTTCAACTATTACAACTACTTTGAATAGACACGCGGGTCTTAACAGAAATTAAAGACAACCATATGGCTCCTTCCGGTTGCCTACTTACAATAAGGAACATTGCATACATCATATATAATCACAATCATGGCCATATCACATCACATCACACCCCTGCAAAACAAAGTTAGACGCCTCTACTTTCTTTGCATATTTTACGTGGTTTGGGGCTTTCAATAAGTGTCATTCTAACTTACGAACAAGAACCACAACATTGATACTAGTATTGTTAATCACCCGTTGTAAATTGGATCTTAACTATGCTAGGAGAAACAGCACCATAAAGCCACTTATGCAATACAAGTTGCATGTCAAGCGTGGAGAAAGTCTCATGAACGATGTCATGTAAGGTTAGCCCGGGCCGCTTCATCACAACATACCGCAAGATGCAAAGTACACAAGAAGCAATCGACAATAAAAGCATCAACGCCCAAAATGACCATTGTGTTCTACTCGTGCAACAAATCTACATATAGACACGGCTCTGATACCACTGTAGGGGTTCGTAGCATGGAAAACAAAATTTTCTATCGCATACAAACAAACAAGCCAAGATCTATCTACTAGATTGTAGCAACGAGTCGATGGAATAACTTACCCTCGAAGATTCCAAAGCGGTTAACGAGAGCAGATTCTCGTGGGTGATGTAGTCGTACTCTTTCGATCTCAAGATCGTGAGACGATCCTTCCCAAGCTGCGTTCGCAGCGCCTGATCGGTCACACGTTCGATACTCGACGAAGACCTTCCTCTCCTTGTTCCAAAGAGGGGAGGTTGTAGCACTCTCCTCGTGATTCCGGCAGACAACTGGCAGTACCGGAAGTAGAGGGAGATCTCGCAGGCTTCGCCTTAAGCCGAGCGAGTATGGTGGAGTATGAGAGAGGCTTTAGTGGTCTAGGATTAGACACACCAATTAGAAGGCTCTAAACCGAAGGCTAGGGCAATTATAAGCTCTAAACCAAAACGGCTCTAAACCGGAGGCTGTGGCTAGGTTTAGATTTAGAGGATAGGAACTTGTGTGTCTAGAGGAGGGGCCCCGCCTCCTTTTATAGGTGGGAGGTGCGGACAAGGGAGGGAGTCCTCCCCAACTCGGCCTTAGGTGGTGGCCCGGCTTGGAGAGGAGGACTCCTCCCCAAGTCGGTTTCAACCAACTCTTTCCTCTTTCCCTCACTTTCCTGTTTTAGCCGTTTGACTTTCAAACTGGCCGTTTGACTTTTCAGTTTAGGATTCAATTTAATCCTTTATTTGGAACAGCGAGAACACTTAGTACATGATGCAATCATCCCAATATGCAATGACACATTCATGTACCCCTTCCCCCCCGGAGTGCCGGACATTCCGGAACCTTCTAGAACATTCCCGATGAAAACACCGGAATCATTCCCCAACTCCGAAACGGGACTTTCCTTATATGAATCTTATTCTCCGGACCATTTCGGATCTCCTTGTGATATACCGGATCCAATCCGAGACTCCTAACAACATTCGGTCTCTTTCTCATAATACCATAACTACTCAAACAACGTCGAATCCTTAAGTGTGTCTCCCTACGGTTCGTGAATTATGCGGACATGATCGAGACACTTCTCCGATCAATAACCAATAGAGGAATCTGGAAATTCATATGGCTCCCACATATTTCTACGATTACTTTGCGATCGAATGAACCACTTACATACGATACCAATTTCCCTTTGTCTCACGATAGTTTACTTATCCGAGGTTATGATCGTCGGTATCTCTGCATACCTAGTTCAACCTCGTTCGATAAGTACTCTTTCTCGTTCTCGTGATATGTGATCCCTTGTGAGCCAGTCACATGCTTGCAAGCTAATTGGATGACATTTCATCGAGAGGGCCCGAGTATATCTATCCGTCATATGGATGGACAAATCCCACTCTTGATCCATGTGTTTCAACCAATACTTTCGAACACTCAATGCCACCTTTATAGCCACCCGCACGGTGTGGTGTTTGATGTCATCAAAGCATCCATCCGTAAAGGTGATATGCATGATCTCATGGTCGAAGGAATTAGGTTACTATGTATCGAAAGCATATAAATTGAACTATTGAAATGACTTGATCTTTATGCTATCTTATCTATAGGAGTATGTCCATCACATCATTCTCCTAATGATATGATCCTGTTGTTAATAACATCTCTATGTTCATGATCAGGAAACCATGATCATATATTAACCAACAAGCTAGTTTAACAAGAGGCTTTACTAGGGACTCTTATTTTAGTTTACAAATCACACAAGTATTAATGTTTCCGGTTAATACAATTATAGCATGGTATGTAAACATTTATCATAAGTGTGAAGATATGATAATAACCACTTTATTATTGCCTCTTGGGCATATCTCCAACACTATTTGCTAGCCAATCCGAATCTCGAGGGCAAGATTCATCTTAAGGGGGTTAGATTTGTGACATCCCTAAAATCATGTTTTCAAAGTCTTGCATATCATCCATGCATTCATGATCATTTTAGAATTCTTTTCAAAGTTATTACAATTACAAAAGCATTTGTATGCTTATTATTTTATGTAAGCAAGGCAATGGCCATATTGCTACCTTCTAATAAGAAAAATACTTATTTTAATTAGTAAGGATTTGAGCATGAGCTTGAGTGATGTTTCTAAGGTTTGGTCAAGGTTTTCAAAAACAAATTATGAATTAGAAACCATTCATATACTAATTATAAACATCTAATTAAGGCATGATTTAAAATTCATTTTCAAAACCAAATTTGAATTTGAGTTTGAATAGATGTTTTACACACCACAGGATGCAAGAATCAATAAACAAATGTTTGGAGAAAATTTTATTTGAAACAGATTTGATTTGAGCATTTGAATTCAACTAGAAATTCAATCAGAAAAAGAAAAAGAGAAAGGAAGAAAAAAATAAAGCAAACTAACTAATCTAGCCCAACCCAGCCCACTCAGCCCATTTAGCCCAGCTTCTCCCATGAGAAAATGTTTTCGCATGAAGGATTAACCCGCGTAGTCGCTGACAACTGTCCCCCACTCCGTAACTCTCTCTCTCACTGAACGCCAGGCCCCACACGCCAGTCGTCATCTCCACCCCGCGACCCCTTCTCCCCCAAATCATGCAGGCTGTTTCCGGTGATTAAACCTCGCATCAATTCGATTGATTGCGCGAGTAATTCTCTCCCCCGACCTTGCGTACTTAATCGCCTGTGTCCTCCCCTCCTTTTCCCCAGTCGCCTCTCTCTCTGCCCCTAGGATGCTCGGAATCGACCCCAAACCACCCACTGATCCGACGAGCTTCATCTCAAATTCCGGCCAACCACCATTGCCCCTTGCCTTCCTGACACCGCGAGTGAGATCCCCATCTCCCTCTTCACCTGCCAGTATCACCCACTCACCCGCGCGCCCTCCCATTCGTCGGCCACCTCAACGTCAAACAAGCACCGCCGTCTGTCTCAACTCCGGCGATGTCTCGTGGTAGTTCCTGACCGCCCCCGTCTCTCTTTTTGTTGCTCACATATTCGCCAAACTAGTGCGCATCTAACACATAGCTTGTTTCACTCTGGAATGATCTACAACACCGGCAACGACGACGAACAGCCATGCCCGACGCCAGACTCCACTCCGACGAGGAATTTCCACCGTGTCTGTGCGCCCCTTGACAAGCCACTGCTACGTTGAGCTCTAACACGCCTCTGCGAGTCTGGTAAGCCCCTCCACTAACCCCAGCCCCCTCTGTAGCCGCCGCGATGCCATAGACCGAGCATGCCGCCGCTCACCGTCGCTGCGCGCCGCCAGTTAGTGGTCGTTTGATCAGCGGCAGTTGGATCTGGATCCCTCGGCTACGATAGAATCACTTACGCGAAGGGGTACGCCAGATCTGTGCCGGTACGGGCGAATCAGAACACGCCGTGTGGCCTGAGTTTAGATTTAAAACAGAAATTTGATCTATTAGTGATTCAAACTTGAAAAATTCATTACTTTTGATCCACACGTTCAAATTTTGATAATTTTATATCAATGGAATTAGGAGAAAGAATTATATATGTTTATGCAATGTTTTTTAATGTTTTGCTTCTGTAAAATTGGTTACTTTTGCAGATACATTTATAGGCTTAATTTGAGTATAGAAATTAGTTGAAAAATGATTTAAATATCATATAAAGTTTATGTTGAGTATCTTGGTCTTGTTAATGTTTCAGTACTATATACTTGTCTTGTTGGTGTAGAAAAATCATCGCATGGCATTTGCATGCATTCATATATTTTTGCTTGTATATTTTGGTATGTGATTTTGGTGCCATTATTTTATGTGTAGATTTTGGTGCTAATAGTGATTGTGGTTGTGAAGATTGTTGCTACTCCCCAAGCTACCAAGGCAAGTGGTGATTCATGTTTCTATCCCAATATTTTTACCTATGCATTAGAAATATTTTGTATAGAACTTGCATGATTATTTTGCTAAGTATCTATATACTATGCTTGGGAAATCCTAGTAGTTGTAGCAATGTTAGAATTTCTTCTAAGTTAAGATACTTGCTATTGCCATGCTTAGCCTAGCTAGTAGCAACAATGGGTGGATTATATAATCATGCTATGAGAAATATTTCTAATTCATTGGACTTATGTTTTGCTTAATAAAACAACTAAGTGAATGAAACACCTGGGTGGAATGGAAAGATTGGTTTATGTTGAGTGGTTACACAAGGCCCATTTATATGGTTTACCTTGTGTATCACACTTGTGGAAGGCCATCCAGGAACAAAGGTATTTGAGATGCCAAATGTTAAGAAGCTTCTAGTGCAGCCACATAGCATTATGGGCTCTGCCTGGATGAATAGGTTGCAATAACTTAGCCATTTGGACAGTTGGTGGTAGTGGGATGATAGGTTTGGAGCGCGTCCATTTGGTCCAAGGGAAGGCTTCTGAAAGGTCTTGTCTTGGTGAAAATCAAGTCTTGTGGGGAAAGTGCACAACCTCTGCAGATGGAAGAATCTAAGTACTTAGCCATGTCCCTGGTATTGGACAACTTGAGCATAAAGACATGGAAGCTATCAAGAATTCCTCATCCCAATTTTCTAAGTTAAAACTTGTGGTTGAACAAGGGTGAAGGTTCACCAATTTCTATTGGTGTTTCCTTGGGAAAGTTTTGTCAAAGAAAAACTTAGTGTTTTCAACTAATAGGTAAAACCTATTTTGAGCAAAGCAAGCCTAAGCTACACTTAGCCAAATTCATATAGTATCTAGATGTTAGTATTCTACTAAGGTATCACTTGCCAATACTATTCCAATGTATTGACCCACTGTGGCTATAACTTGTGATGTTGCAGTTTACTCTGATGATGATTAGGGGTTATGAGTATACACTCAACATGCTTGCATTGATCAAGGGACTAGTTGTAAAAGACTATGTGTGTCTCTGGAATGATATGTAATAATGACCTTTGTTTCTGTGTACTTCATCTTAAACTTTGGATGCTAGCATTGATCTGGGACTAGCATTGCAATCACAGGGATCCTTACCTTTAAAAGGGAGGGATCCTACACATAACCATTTTCACCAAGTAATCCCATCTAAAGTGATCAAGTTTGATGCTTAGCACTAGCAACTACAAGTGGTGGTAAACACTAATGAGGGGTGGTAATCAAGTGTGAAATGATCTAAGTTCAATATCATGCCTCAGGATAACATCAAGATTTATCTAACTTAGGCCAAGTTTTATGCTCTTTATGCTACCTTCAGAAGTCTTCCTAAAATCTACAAATCACTAAGTAAAACAGAAATAGAAAGCTTTGGTAAAGAAATAAAATAACTAAGCTTGCAAGTAAAACTAGGATTGGGTATCATCAGTTGGTATAATCAAGGCATGCCTAATGCATTGCATAGGTTATATAGTTTTCATAGTTGCAAGTGTTAGCTTGCCTTGTGCAGAGCAGTGGTTGAAGTTCTCCTCTGCTTCTTCCTCGTAGAAGTCTCCTTCCACCTCGTATCCTTGGTCGGTACTAGCGTCTATAAATAAATACGAGGTACACAATCACCAAACAATACTTAACTACTTTTATTTATCACACCAAGGTTTTCACTAGATGATCTAGCATCATCACAAACATTACAATCATCCAAGCACTTGTCTTATTTATTTTATTTTGGAAAAGTAATTTCTACTCATTGAAAAACTACTTACGACTTAATATTCTCAAACTAAAACATGGGATCATGTTGACACATGTCATCACCACATATTTCAGTACTTTGGAATGCGATTTAAAGTGGTGTCACAATTTAATAAGGTTTAAACCTTTTTATTTTAATTAAATAAAGTGACTAGAAATGCCTATGGGGCATTCTTTTATTGATTGTTCAATATTTCTGCAAGTAAACGTAGATATTTTTATATATTCAGAAAGGTCTTGTTAAATGTGATTTTTTGAGAGTTGGAATCAACTCAAAAGCTTTTGTGGTTGAATTTCGAAAAAATGTTTGAATACAGAAAAGCTTCGGCCTTGTTATTTTTACTATAGGTGATCTACATATCTAAATAGTTTGAATCCAACGGGCTTGGATTAAGAATTCCATTACCTTTCTAACAGAATTGGTGTCATGCAATTTGGTTCAATGAATCGGTCTAGATTGATTTTTGAATCTATGTATAGAACCAAGTTTGAAACTAAATGGAAAAACCTAAATTCCAACTACTGGTTCACACGGGAATGTAAATGGGCCGGCCCATGGTGCAAAGCACGCGCGCGGGTGAGTTTAAGTGGATGTCCCCACTAGTCAGCGAGACAGGGGGTGCGAAGCGGTACGGGGCAATCTAAACCACACGATCAACATCTAATCGAACGGCTGTGATTTATCATCTCCGTCGGGCAACTCCAGCGAGACAAAACCCTAGCGTGGCTAGTGGGGGTCGTGTGAGGCTCATCGGGGCTCCGGTGTGGCATCCCGCAAAACCACTACTAGAAAATCGCGTTGAATTTGTGCATTGCATCGTCATCATCATGAATTGTTTGTCAAAAACTTATTTCGAAACCCTGTGTTTGAATTTCCTAACGCCTCGTCTCCATTCAAACGCCAAACCCCCCGGATGTTCCGGATAATTTGTTTGTCTAAAACTAGTTATAAAAGCTAATTGAAAATAAATAAAAATTTAAAGTATTTTAATAGGGGCAGTCGAACGGGCCGATTGACCCGATCGACCACCCCAGAAAATATAAAACGGTCCACCCCAACCAGCCCTCTAAATACTATAGCTACCTAAAACCCTACCCACACCCCTGGCCACATCACCCCTCCTATCCCGAGCGCCACCTCACCTCTCCCTATCCCTCACCCAACTGCACCATGCCACGTCACCCCTCAACCACTCCTCCCTCTCTCCCTTCCCTCTCTCTCCCTCTCAGGCACACTACAACCGCACACAGTACTCGCACGCTCCCCAGCTCACGCGTGCGCCAACCCCACCTGTCCCCACGTCGGCCCCGCCCTGGGCCCCGCTCGCCCCACGCGCCAGTCTCCCCAGGACCCGGTCCACCCTCCCCCTGCCGTGGGACCCACCCTGTCCCCTGTCCCTGCTCATCTTCCTCTCCTTCCTTCCCAGACCCGACGCAACCAACCCCGCCTCGCCTGGCGCCGCGCCGCCACCTCCTCCTCCTGGCGCCCTCACCAGCGCGCCTCCGCCCAGCTCGCCTGCCGCCTCCGCTGGCGCCGGGCGACGCCACCACGCCCTCCGCTGTTTCGAGCCAAGGCTCTGAACTACGCTCCTAGATACAAGCCTGTATGAGATAGCGGTTGAAATAGTGGGCCCCAAAAGCCACTCATGGTAGTCCTTTCAGACGTCCCAACCGCTAACCTCTCAACGGGACGGATCAACTACGTGCAAGTGGGTATGTACACAAGCCACCATACAAGAGTACATCGAGCCACACCATCTAGAAAGAAAGGAATATACCAACGCCATAGATTCAAATGACCTAGATACATCTATAATTTAGGATAACTCCTCATACTGACACATCGAGTATCATGCGCAAACAAGATCCGGGATAAGAAGCAAATAGGCATAAGATGCCATAGAAAATAAGCACATCCCAACTGTCTCACGGATCCCGATCCAATCTCTACACCATACGATCGTTGCCCACTTCATCGGCTTCTTCCACCCAAGATCCGTCCGAGAAGGTACTGTTCATCTGAATCAAGAATTTATCGTGAGACCCTAAAGTCTTAATGCCTCTAAAGGGACACAACTGGGTGAAGATAAACCTAGCAATTCTAACCATCCGCCTAACCAATGATAGACGGATGTCCGTGAATTTAAGTACAACAGTTATAATGGTAATCTCATCCGATCCATCCTCCTCCTTACCAACAAGGAAGCAACATTCCCCATCCGGCAATTTTATTAACCATTCCATGAGTATTGCACTATTTACTAGTCAAGTCACTTTAGTCGATTAAAAGCGGTACTTTAGTTATGCTTGTCTATGATCAAGAGTCGTCCATAACCATGACACGGCTTTGAAAGTTTTACGTGCACCATTAGCAACACACACTCGATCAAACTCGAAAACCAAATCAAAACCCAACGAGGCTTTCACGAACAATCACAAGATTCAGAAATATTTGGCCACCCTTAAGTAGAATCCGCAGCGGTAAGCAAGCTCGAGACGGCCTCAAGGTGCTGGGTAATACGGTTATGAACGGAACCCCAAGGGCTTGTCGACACCGGAATCGTGTCCCGATCCTAATCGTAAATAAAGCAAAGAAACATGGCATAAGCAGGATCGTAAATAAAACCTCAAACTAGTTTGTGGCCCCAAGAAATAAGACGGAATCAAGCTGGGGTCCCATATACCTCCGGATGTGGATAGCGATAAATCAAGGAACAGTATCAAGTACTCGGGGTCTTACGGACACAAGTGAGCAGGAAAACCAAATAGGATATTGCTCACGGTGCCACTTTCTTTAGTTATCCCGAACTACTCAAAGTTAAGTTGTTTAGGTACCTCATTATTCATCGACTCTCACAAACCCTACACATGATGGCTCAAACAACTCCTATAGTAGTGGCTCATGGGATGGAGAAAACAAGCTTGGTGGGGTTTAAAAGTAAAGGCTATGCATACTTGGGATTCAAGTTAATGCAATCGCGACTCAATGATGCAAGAATAAGATAGAGGCAATAGGTACTGTATGTATGCAAGCATGTGGTAGTGCTTGCCTGGTGTCTCTGTTGAAGCAAAGGACGGTTCTGGGTAGTGTTCCTGGTTCTCTTGATACAGCCCCTGCTCAGTGTCTATCCGAGAAAATCCAAACAAACAAGGACAACATAAATATAGAGCACAAGCATTGGAAATTAATGCGTCAAGCAAACAATCATGCCATGATGAATGATGCACAATTTACATGGCAAGGAAAAATAGCATGGCATGGGTGAGGTGTGGAGGACAAGAATATAACAATTAAGTGGGTTTTAGTCATATTTTGTTGTCATAACAGTTGTTGTTCTCAATATATTGACATGATGCATGCTGCAATTGAAGTTAAGGATAGCATAAACAGAAAGGTCTCGATCAATTTAGACTACTCATTTGCTAAATTTGGATTTACCAAACCAAAGTTAGGAATTATTGAAAACCAGTGGCAATTGATGTAATTAACATATCTTGGCATTTTACTTGAGCAAAACACAAAACAGATAGCATATTTGAATTCCTCTCATTTTTCTGAATCAAAAACATATATTATTTGTCTAATTTGGATAAAGTATGTAAAAGTTATTTAAAAATCTGAATAGGATTTGAATTTGAATTTATTTAACAGATTTTGAATTCAAAACAGCATCTGGACGTTTATAACACAGCCTCAACTGGCCTGAGCCGCAGACAGGTGGGCCAGGGGTTTTCTCTGGCCCACACGCCAGCGTCTGAGCAGGACCTGGACCGCGGGTTGACAAAGGGAAAACTCCCGACCCTTTTTGCAAAACAACCACAAAGGCCAGGGCTAAGAGAAAGGTACGGGAGGGACCGCGGTTTGATTAAATCAAACCCGGAACCTTCTGCAAGATTCCTGTGACACCGGGCGTGAGGCGGGAAAACTGGGGTTCTAAACGAAACGCGACGCCATTGCGCCGCTGAACGCGACGCGGCTGAGCTGGCAGCTCTTCACCGGCGTTGGCGGCGAACCCAGCGTCTCCGTCGCCGCCAAAACAAAAGATGGAGCGACATCTTGGCCTACAACTTTGGTGGGTGCTAGCGGAGGAAGGCGGGCTCAACTAGGGGTCGGGACCATGTCGGGGACGAGTGGCTTACCAGGCTCGGGCGGGAGGCCGTGATCGCCGAGGCTGGCCACGAGGGCACGGGGTTCCTCCGAGAGGTTCGATCTAGGGTTTGGAGGAAGAAGGGAGATAGGGGCTGGGATCTAGGAGGGTGGATAGGAACGAGGGATGAGGTAGGATGTGGCGTGGGGGAGGGTAGATGGTAGGGTGGGTGCACCCTCCACGTGAGCCGAGTTAGAGGAGGGGGGGGCTGGTAGATAGAGAGAGAGGGAAAAGAGGAAGAGGGAGGCTCGGGTCTAGGCTAGGGTTAGAGAGAGGGGCATGGTACTGGTCACGTGTGGGGGAAGATCGAGAGAGGGGGTGGCGAGCTGGGGGTAGCTAGGAGGGTCCCTGGCGTGTGGCATGTAGGTAGGGAGAGGGAGAGGGACATGGGGCATGGGACAAGCTAGATAGGAGAGAGGGTAGTATTAGGGTTTTGCTAGGGGAAAAGGTAGATTAGAGGAGTGGTTTAGGAATAGATGTAGTGGGAGGGTTTGGTTTAGGGTAGAAATGAGGGAGAGGGAGCACTAGGTAGTGTAGACTAATTGGGGTTTTGGGTTTAGCTTGGTTTTTTGTTAGCTAGGGTTTAGCTAGGTAGGGATTAGGGTTTGGGTTTAGAGAGGAAGAGGAGATGGCAAATAGTTTTGACCAAGCACACTACAAGCATGCACTAAACAAGATCAAGCAAGAAAAAGGGAGATAAGGGGTGAGATGGGCAAGGTGATGATGTGGCTAGGATCATGCATGTTCCATTCAAAGATCAAGCATAAACCAAGCAAGGGTGGTTAAGGTAGGGCATGCTCATTAGCACAGGTATGTGCATGTGGCATGGGTAGGGTCTTAGCTTAAGGGGGAAAAAGAGAGGGAGAGAGCTAGGGTTTAGTACTAACCCAACAAGATCAAGCAAAGAAGAAGGCTCCATTTAGAAATCCAAACAAAAGCCAAAAGCTAGGATAGATGGTACTTGCATGGCCCATGCAGAATAATGAATGCCCCAACTATCCTTGTGAGAACAAGGATATTATCATGGCACCATTCATCTCCATTCCAAAAGGTGGACAAGGCCAAGCAAAGATCCAGGTGGATCCAACCAACAACATGGGCTAGGGATAACTCAATAAAAAGCCAAGCCCATATCATTGGATGGTGGAATTATAAGGTGGTGAAAGATATGGTGGTGGAGTCAAAAGAGAGATGCCCCCAACTCAACTTGGGCATTTAACAATTTAGTAAGAACCAAATACAATATCAAGAGGCAACTACAATTAATCATGCACATGAGATAAGAACCAAACAAGAAAGGGTTTTATATGATGCACAAGTGCAGGGTGGTATGATGACATGAGCATGATATGATGATGATGCAATAATTATATGTTGGAAGTGGCCCTTTTTATTATTAAGACATGTAGCATTACGGGGTTGACAACTGATGCTACGGCCAGCCCCCAGACCTCCTCTTCCTCCCAGTAGCCGCCCGCCTCGCGCTCGCCCCGCCTCCGCCTCCCGCCTGTCAAGGCCCGCCGCCTCCGCCACCGCATCCCCACGCTGGCGAAGCGCCCACCGCCCGCGAGGTTCTCCGCCGCGCCACGCCACTCGCCTCCGGCCGCGCCTCCTCACTGCCATGCCGCCCGCCCGCTCCGCTCCCTCGGCCTTCTCCGCCCGGCCGCCTGCGCCCGCCGCCTCCCGCTGGCTCACGACGGAGGCCCCCGCCCAGCTCCTCGCCTTGGCCCTCTGTTCCCGCCACCCGCTGCCTAGCTCGCCACGGTCCTCTCGCCACCGCCCGCCCGACCATCTCCTCGCCAGGAGCGCGTCCCGCTGCCAAGTCCGCCGTGGCCGCCTTCCTCCATCGTCGTCGGCTCTCAGCCATGCCCGGTCCTGGTTGGCCTCTGATGTTCTTCACGTGAGGGCCCACGTGAGGCCTTGTTAGCCTGCCAGCTTGCCATGACCAAAGTTTTCGGCCAGCTGCCCCTGCCTCGTTCAGTATCTGTGCGGCTTTTCCCAAGATCTACCTCGGAGATGCACCACAAGTCGGACAAGAACATCGCCAAGATCTACCCAAGACTCGCAAGAGTTTTGACGCAAATCTGTCGTGGATGGAATCGATGCGAGAAGCTAGAACCCCAAGGTCGCCATCGACAACCGAAGCCACGGACGCCGAGACCCCCGAACCCGAAGGCCGATCCCGTACCCGGTGCCGCGTCAAGATCTCCTTCTCGGACCCCGATGACGCTAAGTTCTTCGCCGTAGAGCAACAAGGCCTTCGACAAGACAAGGGACGTCAAGAACTTCACCCCGAATGCCAAGACCGAACCGACACGAGGACCCGACAAGATCTGCGCAACGACGAGATCGGCACCGACCAGGACGGACCCGCTACGCCCCGACACCGAACCAAGTACTCCCTCGAGGAAGCCGACTGCCTCACCCCGGACACCGAGTCCGCCGAGAACCCCGATGCGACAAGTGCTTCGTCCCGAACGCCATGACCGACAACATGACCCGAAGACCTCGGGACGCCAAGTTCTACCCCGTTATCTGAGAACGACCCCCGATATCTGAGAATGATCCCGGAGTCCGAACCTCGTTCCATCGACCCCTGGACCCTGAGGCCGAACCCCGGAACCCAAGATCGTCGAGACCCCTAACGTGTGAACCCCTTCCCGAAACCCTATTTTATAACATAATAACAACTTGATGCATATTGAATTGTCATACTCGCATGCATATCTGTGGTTTGGGGGCCTTATGCCGATTCACCTAATAATTAAATATGGGGCCCATATGCGGGCAAATCTAGCCTTATATTGGCCTCATTTAAACATGTGTAGCAAACCGGTTCCATCTGTTGCATTGCTAAACAACATATAATTTGCGGGGTAGATAAACAACTAGAACCATATATTAATTGTCGGGACCCCGGTTCCGCTTAATATGACCTAATTGCATCGCCCTTCTGTCATGTCATACATCATGCATGCATCATGCCGATCTTCTGCCGTGTATTAAACATTGCATCCGGTGTTTCTTCTAGTGTTTTGCTTCTTCGCGGATAAGGCCGTTGAGTTGATGTGAGCTTCGCCCCGATCTTCGGTTGAACCTTCGGCAATGTTTTCAGGCGAGCATCTCCCCCTTTCTACCTATCTTACTTTTATAGTATTTACTTCCCTCCTGTTGATCTATTGCTATCTGTGTTGAGATGCTTTAGTTTCCGTACCTGTGATATACCGTGCAGCCCTATATTGCCTTGGACACACCCTATTACATGTTGTTTGGTAGATAGTTGGACTTGCGCGTCGTAGTTGCTTGCTCAAGTGCTGATGTGTGTCGTCATATGCCACAGTTGCTGATGTATTGCCGCATATTGATGTTGGAGATGATCCTAGTTTTACTTATTGTTCACTTTAATTCCTGTTTAACAACTAAAATTGAAATAAGCAGAGGCATCGGTGGGTGATAGATAATATTTGGTTTCCGAACGCCCACTTGTGTCCGTAAGACCCCGAGTACTTGATACTGTTCCTTGATTTATCGCGCTATCCACATCCGGAGGTATATGGGACCCCCGAGCGAGCTTGATTCATCTTATTTCTTGGGGCCACAAACTAGTTTGAGGTTTTATTTACTATCATGTACTTATGCCATGCTACTTTATGTATTTAAATTGTGCGAGAGCACACTGTCTTGTTAGGAATTGTGACCCGTTTACGTGGTATCGGCAGTCCCGTTTGGGGATCTGCATCGTTGCCACCGCCCCACAAACCTTGGGTCCGTCTCGAAGCTTGCTTACGTTGGTGTACTACAAGGGTGGCCCCTGAAATATTTCTGAATCCTGTGATTGTTCAATCGTGAAAGCCTCGTTGGGTTTTGTTTTGGTTTTTCCGAGGTTGATCGGCGTGTGTTTCTATTGGTGCACCCGGCGGGTAAAACTTTCGAAAGCCGTGTCGCATGGATATGGACGACTTGGAGCACGATATCTCGATCATAGACAAGCATAACTAAAGTTTTTCTATAAATTTGACTTTATAATGACTAGTAATCATCTTCACTATAATGGAATGGCTAAATAATCTGCCCATAATTGCTTGTTTGAGTTGTCGCTTGCGACCATTGTACCTGACTAGTAAGTATGGCAACTACAATGGAATGACTTAATAAAAGTACCAACAACTGCTGGGTTTGGGTTTATCTCATGCTATCTGTACCTGATTAGTAATTGTTGCAACTATTACGGAATGATTAACTAAAAGTGCCTCGCTCACTTTATCAGGATGAATATCTAAACCTGACTAGTAATTGCTGCAACGATAACTGAATAAGTAAAACTGCCAACGGTGTGAGTTCCTCGGTTGACTTCCTCGTTTGGTATCGAGGGGGGAAACATCAGGATGGGTTTGTTTGGTGTTAGCTTCAGATTGGATCCGAATAGGTCTTTCTTACCCCTCTCTGATTGCCGCCAGTTGTATCGAGTCTCTATAGGTTGTTTAGTGCATGCTGCCGCTGCCGCTTCAGTCCACCATACCTATGTAGGCGAGGACCGGAATTCTAGCCTCGCTGTCTTGGCCTCGATCTTGGCGCTCCTCTTTTCCTTTGCCCTTTGTCGGCACCCTTTTGTTTAAGCAGGTTTTGAGATCGACGCTGTTAGCGGGGTTACCCTTCGGCTTGGCACAGGCAGGTTATGGACGCCATTGGTTATTCTTCAGGGCTCTTAGCCCCATTTGCATCTTGTCCGTAGACGGACACTCTATCATTTTCAAGGTGATTTGGATCTTTGTATATTATATCTGTATTCTTGACTCTTGGAGTCGCTGTTATATATATCTGTTTTGTGGGTCCCATCGAGGACTGTTGTGTAATGTTATTACTTTGCTTTCCACCCGCACGAAAGTGCCTAGTGGGCACCTTCGAATCGTTTCTATGCGGGTTTGGCGAGTTTTGCTAAAACTTGCATAGGGCCGATTCTGAGGGTGTTACAGAGTGGTATCAGAGCTCAGCAGTTGCGATACCCCACAAGTCCAGCCTGTAGGATAACCTAGCTAACGGCCGAAGTAGAGTGTCAAAACTATTTCGCAAAATCGGTTGGATAGTTCTGGTTAGGTCTGAATTTACTCCTTACCCCTCTGCTGTTCTCCTCTTACCTCTACGTGTTTTGAATCCGCTCTCTTCTCTTTCATATAGTCCAGGAGTTCTCGTGGTTGGGTTTCCGTCGTACCTTCAGGGATTCGCTTTCTTCCTTTTGTAACGGAGGTGCTATGATCATCAATCTACCACTTGTCTGTTGTACCCTTCCTCCAATCTGTTGTTCTTGAGCTCTTTATCTATGTGTGTTCCTTGCTGGATATCAGTGTCGTTGAAAAACATATGAGAAGGACGAGCTTTGGTGAAGTTGGAGTCGACCTTGAGCATGTGTTGTTCATGCCAATGGAACCATCGCGGAACCTAATCATTGTGTCTTTCATACGATTTCATTGTCTCTTGGTGTTTCCGGCCTTAGCGGCATCATCTACGGATCCGAAGCAGTCGCATCACTCCTTTGTTCGAACCTCGTTTGTCGAGATCTTCAGTCTGATTCCGAGAGTTGGTTGCTTGGTCCGCCTATTCGTGTGCAGAGTAATGGTATGAGTGCGGGATGGAGTAGCTACCCTACCACTGCTCTTACCATTCGCTCTTGTACGTCGAATCAGTGGATCCAGCAATTTATTCCGTCCACGGAAGTTAGGGGTGGCTATATTTGCGATACCTCTACCTTCGACCTTTTGTTCCCGGAGTGTTCTCTCGACGATCAGGAGCAACGACCCTTGTTGGTGGTGTCGCCGTTTTCAAGAAGAAGAAGGAACTCTTGTTAGTGGTGTCACGAGGATCTACACGAAGCGCGAAGGATCAGATCGCCGACCTTCCTTCCGGTACCATGAGGCGGATCTCGAGGGCGAGATCCATTGTTAGTGGTGTCGAATTGTGGCATCCCGCAAAACCACTACTAGAAAATCGCGTTGAATTTGTGCATTGCATCGTCATCATCATGAATTGTTTGTCAAAAACTTATTTCGAAACCCTGTGTTTGAATTTCCTAACGCCTCGTCTCCATTCAAATGCCAAACCCCCCGGATGTTCCGGATAATTTGTTTGTCTAAAACTAGTTATAAAAGCTAATTGAAAATAAATAAAAATTTAAAGTATTTTAATAGGGGCAGTCGAACGGGCCGATTGACCCGATCGACCACCCCAGAAAATATAAAACGGTCCACCCCAACCAGCCCTCTAAATACTATAGCTACCTAAAACCCTACCCACACCCCCTGGCCACATCACCCCCTCCTATCCTGAGCCGCCACCTCACCCTCTCCCTATCCCTCACCCAACCAGACCATGCCACGTCACCCCTCAACCACTCCTCCCTCTCTCCCTTCCCTCTCTCTCCCTCTCAGGCACACTACAACCGCACACAGTACCCGCACGCTCCCCAGCTCACGCGTGCGCCAACCCCACCTGTCCCCACGTCGGCCCCGCCCTGGGCCCCGCTCGCCCCACGCGCCAGTCTCCCCAGGACCCGGTCCACCCTCCCCCTGCCGTGGGACCCACCCTGTCCCCTGTCCCTGCTCACCTTCCTCTCCTCCCTTCCCAGACCCGACGCAACCATCCCCGCCTCGCCTGGCGCCGCGCCGGCCACCCCTCCTCCTCCCTGGCGCCTCCCCTCACCAGCGCCTGCGCCGCCCTCCGCCTGGCTCGCCGGGCGACGCCACCACGCCTGCCGCTGCTCCCGAGCCCTGGCCGCAGGCCCTCAAGACCTCCTCTTCCTCAGGCAGCCGGCGCCTCGCTGCCGCCCGCCCCAGCCCGCCCGCCTGCCGCGCCGCCGCCACCGCCATCGCGCGAAGCGCCAGCCACCGCCATGGCTCCCTCCGGGCGACCGCCACGCCACCTCCTCCCGGCCGGGCCAGCGCCGCGCGTGCTCCTCCTCACCGCCATGCTCGGATCGCCCGCGCCGCCCGACCTCCGCGCCCAACCCGCTGCCGCCGCCCTCGCCCTCCGCCTCTCCGCCGCCCGCAGCAGCCGCCCCGCGGCCGCGTCGCCTCCCCTTGCCCGCTCCGCCGCCGACGGAGGCCCCCGCCGCCCAGCTCCTCGCCTTCGGCCCTCTGTTCCCCCGCGCCGCCCCGCTGCCTAGCCTCGCCGCCGGTCCTCTCGCCACCGCCCCGCCCCGACCATCTCCTCGCCAGCGCAGGAGCCCGCGTGTCCCGCTGCCAAGTCCGCCGTGGCCGCCTTCCTCCATCGTCGTCGGCTCTCAGCCATGCCCGGTCCTGGTTGGCCTCTGATGCTCTTCACGTGAGGGCCCACGTGAGGCCTTGTTAGCCTGCCAGCTTGCCATGACCAAAGTTTTCGGCCAGCTGCCCCTGCCTCGTTCAGTATCTGTGCGGCTTTTCCCAAGATCTACCTCGGAGATGCACCACAAGTCGGACAAGAACATCGCCAAGAGCTACCCAAGACTCGCAAGAGATTTGACGCAAATCTGTCGTGGATGGAATCGATGCGAGAAGCTAGAACCCCAAGGTCGCCATCGACAACCGAAGCTACGGACGCCGAGACCCCCGAACCCGAAGGCCGATCCGTGCAGGTGCGTCAAGATCTCCTTCTCGACCCGATGACGCTAAGTTCTTCTTCGCCAGAGCAACAAGGCCTTCGACAAGACAAGGGACGTCAAGAACTTCACCCGAATGCCAAGACCGAACCGACACGAGGACCCGACAAGATCTGCATAGCAGCGAGATCGGCACCGACCAGGACGGACCCGCTACGCCCCGACACCGAACCAAGTACTCCCTCGAGGAAGCCGACTGCCTCACCCCGGACACCGAGTCCGCCGAGAACCCCGATGCGACAAGTGCTTCGTCCCGAACGCCATGACCGACAACATGACCCGAAGACCTCGGGACGCCAAGTTCTACCCCGTTATCTGAGAACGACCCCCGATATCCGAGAACGATCCCGGAGTCCGAACCTCGTTCCGTCGACCCCTGGACCCTGAGGCCGAACCCCGGAACCCAAGATCGTCGAGACCCCTAACGTGTGAACCCCTTCCCGAAACCCTATTTTATAACATAATAACAACTTGTTGCATATTGAATTGTCATACTCGCATGCATATCTGTGGTTTGGGGGCCTTATGCCGATTCACCTAATAATTAAATATGGGGCCCATATGCGGGCAAATCTAGCCTTATATTGGCCTCATTTAAACATGTGTAGCGAACCGGTTCCATCTGTTGCATTGCTAAACAACATATAATTTGCGGGGTAGATAAACAACTGGAACCATATATTAATTGTCGGGACCCCGGTTCCGCTTAATATGACCTAATTGCACCGCACCTTGCCATGTCATTCATCATGCATGCATCATGCCGATCTTCTGCCGTGTATTAAACATTGCATCCGGTGTTTCTTCTAGTGTTTTGCTTCTTCGCGGATAAGGCCGTTGAGTTGATGTGAGCTTCGCCCCGATCTTCGGTTGAACCTTCGGCAATGTTTTCAAAGTAGCATCTCCCCTTTCTACCTATCTTACTTTTATAGTATTTACTTCCCTCCTGTTGATCTATTGCTATACGTGTTGCGATGCTTTAGTTTCCGCACTGTGATATACCGTGCAGCCCTATATTGCCTTGGACACACCCTATTACCATTGTTTGGTAGATAGTTGGACTTGCTGCGTCGTAGTTGCTTGCTCAAGTGCTGATGTGTGTCATATGCCACGATTCTTGATGTATTGCCGCATGTTGATGTTGGAGATGATCCTAGTTTTACTTATTGTTCACTTTAATTCCTGTTTAACAACTAAAATTGAAATAAGCGAGGCATCGGTGGGTGATAGATAATATTTGGTTTCGAACGCCCACTTGTGTCCCGTAAGACCCAGTACTTGATACATGTTCCTTGATTTATCGCGCTATCCACATCCGGAGGTATATGGGACCCCGAGCGAGCTAGATTCATCTTATTTCTTGGGGCCACAAACTAGTTTGAGGTTTTATTTACTATCTGTACTTATGCCATGCTACTTTCGTATTTAAATTGTGCGAGGAGCACACTGCATTTAGGAATTGTGACCCGTTACGTGGTATCGGCAGTCCCGTTTGGGGATCTGCTGTTGCCATCACGCCCCACAAACCTTGGGTCCGTCTCAAGCTTGCTTACTCGCTATGGTGTACTACAAGTGGTGGCCCCTGAAATATTTCGAATCCTGTGATTGTTTAGTCGTGAAAGCCTCGTTGGGTTTTGTTTTGGTTTTTCCGAGGTTGATCGAGCGTGTGTTGCTATTGGTGCACCCCGGCCGGGTAAAACTTTCTGAAAGCCGTGTCCGCGGATATGGACGACTTGGAGCACAGTATCTCGATCATAGACAAGCATAACTAAAGTTTACTGCTATAAATTTGACTTTATAATGACTAGTAATCAGCTTCACTATAACGGAATGGCTAAATAATACTGCCCACAATTGCTTGTTTGAGTTGTCGCTTGCGACCATTGTACCTGACTAGTAAGTATGGCAACTACAATGGAATGGCTTAATAAAAGTACCAACAACTGCTGGGTTTGGGTTTATCTCATGCTATCTGTACCTGATTAGTAATTGTTGCAACTATTACGGAATGATTAACTAAAAGTGCCTACTGCTCACTTTATCAGGATGAATATCTAAACCTGACTAGTAATTGCTGCAACGATAACTGAATAAGTAAAACTGCCAACGGTGTGAGTTCCTCGGTTGACTTCCTCGTTTGGTATCGAGGGGGGAAACATCAGGATGGGTTTGTTTGGTGTTAGCTTCAGATTGGATCCGAATAGGTCTTTCTTACCCCTCTCTGATTGCCGCCAGTTGTATCGAGTCTCTATAGGTTGTTTAGTGCATGCTGCCGCTGCCGCTTCAGTCCACCATACCTATGTAGGCGAGGACCGCCGAATTCTAGCCTCGCTGTCTTGGCCTCGATCGACGCCTCCTCTTTTCCTTTGCCCTTTGTCGGCACCCCTTTTGTTTAAGCAGGTTTTGAGATCGACGTCGTTAGCAGGGTTACCCTTCCGGCTTGGCCTGGGCAGGGTTATGGACGCCATTGGTTATTCTTCAGGGCTCTTAGCCCCATTTGCATCTTGTCCGTAGACGGACGCTCTATCATTTTCAAGGTGATTTGGATCTTTGTATATTATATCTGTATTCTTGACTCTTGGAGTCGCTGTTATATATATATCTGTTTTGTGGGTCCCATCGAGGACTGTTGTGTAATGTTATTACTTTGCTTTCCACCCGCACGAAAGTGCCTGGTGGGCACCTTCGAATCATTTCTATGCGGGTTTGGCGAGTTTTGCTAAAACTTGCATAGGGCCGATTCTGAGGGTGTTACATCCGGCGAGGGTCGGTAATGGGGGCGAACGACGAAGTCGATGACGGCAAACCTACTGGTACCAGCAGCTTCTCCTGGGGCGGCTCCAATCGCTGGCTCCTTTTCTCCTCCTCCGCGACAGACTCCGGCAAAATTTCGGCGACCTGCTGCTCGCCTTGCTCCGGGGATGAAGTGGGGTGGTTCTGAGAGAGAGGGGAGTGTGTTGGTGTGAATAAATCGAACGGGGGTGGCCTCTATTTATAGTTCCAAGATGGGACCGAAGAGCGCGGGTGGAGCTCGTCATGGTCGTCGTCACAGTGGGCTAATGGCATGGGCGACGGTAGGGGGCGGTGCTGTTCTCCCTGGTGAAGCTCAACGGCATGGTTGCGAGGCGTGGGGCGGTGTGAGACGATCGGAACGCTTTCGTGCTCTGGCGGGTCCGACGGAAATTTTAATGGCGCACGGGCTCTCCTGTTCGCGCGGCGACGAACGGGCATGTCCTGGCGGTTCCTGGGATGGTGGTGATCACGCACGCAAGTAGCGAGGGTGGCGCACGGTCTGTGCTCGCGTGTTGGGTGCGGCGCTCTGGCGCACTCTCAGCATGCTCGCAGCAAGGCTAGGAACGCTCGGGGGCTGAGTAGTCCAAGGTCTGGCTGTGTGTTGGAGTTGGACAGGGGGTGGCGGTGGATGGTGTTCAATGTCCCAGACAAGGTTGGAGGGGCTAGATCTTCTCCTAGCTTGATGTCGACAATAGGGTATCAAGGTGAGGCTCTTCATGCTCACCATTGATGGCAATGGCAAGCTTACAGTGAGATAAAGCTTGTTAATTGAGCTAGATGATATACTAAGATCATGTTGTGAGCTAGAGAGGGAACAATTTAGGCCAAAAACACTGCTCACTATAGTGTTTGATGTTTGTTTGATTTTTGTTTGCAAGGTGTTTGATGAAATGGCCGAAAGATATTTAAATTTGAATTTTTGGTTCAAACTTCGTGGATGTACTACATAATAGGTAGTCTCTGGTTAGTTGGAAATTTCAAGGTGCACTGGTTTGGTTGGGTTTGAGAAATGGTGATCTTCACATATGTTATAGATTCCATTTTGAATTGTCATTTGAATCAAGTTGCCAAATTTTTCTGTAAGTTTGAAAGGTGGGCTTGGGTTCACTTTTACTTGGTCTAGAAAGGGGTTAAAAGATTTGGGATTGTTTCTATTTGAAATCTTGGACTAGAAACACTCAAAGTGGCCTAGTGAGCAAAATTGGCAAAAATGACCATTTGCTTATTTTGTTTGTTTTTGAATTTCTCTTGATTTGTTTCTGCTTGGATTTGATATAGATGATGTTGTTTTCATATTTAAACCATTCCTTGCTATTCACCACCATCACACAAGTCCATTCATGAATTCATACAATCATCACATACACACATGCATTCATAATGATTTTAATTCACAAATGTTTTTGTTAACCATAATTTTGGAGATTGGAATTTGATAATCATTGCTCAATATTTTTTGGATTTTACATGAATGAAGGAGGGGAGGGGTAGCCCCCATGGCTGGCGGCCACCCCTTGGGTTCCCCCTCCTCCTATAAAAGGAGCCCCCTCTCCTCTCTCTCACTCACACCTCCTCGTGAAGGATCTCTCTCCCCCTGTACTATTTATCCCCCATGGTCTCGGGCTAGCGAGATACATGTTCCCGGTGGCTATTAGGCGAGAAAGAGTTGTGCTTCTGCTGCATTACTGGAGCGAGGAGGCGGAGGTTGCTCGGTGCCTCGGACGTGTGTGCGATCACGGATGCGGCGCTGATTTGCGGCGCTAGGACTTCCTCTTGATCTTGAGATCGGCAAGAGATTGTCTACATCAACCACGAGTTCAACCTCGTTAAGCTTTGTTGTTCTACAAATGTATATCCGCCCGTTGCTTGTATCTAATAGATAGTTCTTGGTAAATAGTTGTTCCAATCGTAGGAAATTTTTTCTTTTCTATGCTAAGAACCCTACAACGAGGATGAGGAGGAGACGTAGAACATATACACTACTCCGACGTACTTCATCAAGTTCCGCAACTGCGCGTCTAGTGGTAATTCCGAGATCTATGACAACTGTATTCCTGGTTTACGCGGTAAAAATATTTTTGATTTGCGCTCGTGTAGCCTACCCGTAACTACTATGACCCAAATAGAGTCATTTCCCCTACTAGATGTAGGAAATCCGGTGATAAAGTCCATTCCAACTGAATCCCATTTCCATTCTGGAATCTGTAATGGTTGCAACAGTCCTACGGGTCTCTGATGTCCCGCCTTAACTCTCTGACAGATATCACACTTGGCTATGTAGCTTCCGATTTCTCTCTTCATCTTATGCCACCAAAATTGCTCCTTCAAATCCTTATACATCTTCGTTCCTCCGGGGTGGATAGAATAAAGAGTATCATGGGCCTCTTTCAAAATAGCTTGCTTCAACTATGAGTCTGCTGGCACACATATACGTCCTTTGTACCACAAAACTCCTTCTTCATCTTTGGTGAATCCGGGTACCTTTCCTGTTCCGATACGATGTTTCATTCTGTCAATACTAGCATTTCCTTTCTGCGCCTCCTTGATCTAACTAATCAAAGTGGGTTGAAGTTCTATGCTAGAAAAAAATCCTTCACTTACTAATTCCATTCTAAAATCTTCCATCTCCTTGTGCAAACTTGGTTGCTCCTTCAGAATCATGGAGTTCAAGCGGCACAACAATCTACTAAAGGCATCTGCTACCACATTGGCTTTACCGGGGTGATAGTGAATGTCCAGATCATAGTCTTTGATTAGCTCTATCCATCTCATCTGCCTTCCGAGTGAATATATACTTCAGGCTCTTGTGATCCAAATAAATCTCACAACAGTTACCCATAAGGTAATGCCTCCATGTCTTCAAGTCTTAAACTACGGCTGCTAGTTCAAGGTCATGGGTAGGATAATTCTGCTCATGTTGCTTCAGTTGTCGGGATAGATAATATATGACTTTGCCTTCTTGCATAAGCACACATCCGAGACCGATCTTGGATGTGTCACAATACACATCAAAAGGCTTCGTGATATCTGGCATGATCAAGATTGGGGCTGAAATCAATCTCCTCTTGAGTTCTTGAAAACTCGCTTCACATTTGTCCGTCCATTCAAACTTCTTATCCTTCTTCAACAATTGGGTCATCGGTCTTGCGATACTTGAGAATCCTTCTACAAACTTGCGGTAATATCCCTCTAATCCAAGAAATGCACGAACTTGGGTTTGAGTGGTTGGGTCTTGCCAATCTTCAACATCCTTCACCTTTGCAGGGTCAACGGCAATTCCTCCGGCTGATAACGATATGTTCGAGGAATCCTACTTCCTGTAACCAGAATTCACATTTGGTAAACTTGGCATACAACTGATGCTCCCTAAGGGTTCCAAGGATGGTCCTTAGGTGTAGCTCATGTTCTTCTTCTGATTTGGAATAGATAAGAATGTGATCGATGAAAACAACGACAAACTTATCCAGGAAGTCCATAACAATATTATTCATGAGGTTCATGAAATAAGCGGGGCCTTGGTTAATCCAAAAGACATGATAGTGTACTCATACATTCCATATCTGGTGGTAAAGGCAGTCTTTGGAATATACTTTGCGCGAATCTTGAGTTGATGATAGCTAGTTCTAAGATCAATCTTAGAAAACACTTTGTCACCAGTCAACTGGTCAAACAGATCTTGTATCTTCGGATTGGTGACATCATTCAGCTTCAGATAATCTGTACACAACCGGTTACCTCCATCTTTCTTGTCCACAAACAAGACAGGTGATCTCCATGGTGACACACTTGGTTGAATCAATCTGATCTCCAGCATAGCATTCAGTTTCTTCTTTAGATCCACTAATTCAGACGGGTTCATACTATATGGTCTCTGGGCTATGGGTCCAGTTCCTGGGATTAGTTCAATGATAAACTGGATATCCCAATCTAGGGGCATACCGGGCAAAACATCTGGAAATACATTGGGGTATTCACAGACTACTCTGACTTGGTCAATGGTTGGTTGGGCTATACGCTTGTTGCACTTGAATTGACGGGGCAAAGTTTCATATAAATGCTCTACTGATATTCCAGCTGTACTGCTCATGGTTATGGCTTTCTTGGCACAGTCGATTAATCCTTTAGGTTTCGACATCCAATCCATTCCTAGTACTACTTCCAATCCTTTAGTTCCTAGTACTATTAGATTATCATAAAAATCTATGCCATGGATTCGGATAGGTAGGGGCTTGCAAATTTGTCTAGCCTTGGTGGTTGAACCAGGTATTTGAACTATCATAACATGCTTCAATTTTATTGGTTGAATCTTACTAGTGCATGCAAATTCTTTGGTAACAAACGAGTGCGATGCTCCAGAATCAAACAACACCCTTGCAAGTAATGAGTTAACAGAGAACATACCCAGTATGACATCTGGCGCTTCTTGGTCTTCTTCAGAATTCATGAGAAAGAGACGGCCATTGCGGTTGAGCGAATTCCCTGGGGCAAACCTTCTTCCAGGATGAACACGACGCTGCTGCTGAGCTGGGGCATTTGAATTGGGGGCTGCAGCAATCTTCTTGGGGAACTCATTGGAATAGTGACCCTTGGTTCCACATTCATAACAAGTCACCTGAGACTTGTCCTTGGCTGCAATAGGCACATCATTGCTTCCAGTCCTTGGGGCAGTATTGGTGTTGGTGGCGACATTGTCGTTGTTGAACTTTGGCGGTGCACAATTCAAATTGCTGGGGTTGCCGGGGTTGTTGTGATTTCCTCCGGGCCTTCGGTTTCCTCCTCCACGGTTGGGATAAGTCCGACGGTTCATCGGGGGTCTATTAGTTCTTGGGGAAATCTTGGAGATGGGTTGGGGCGATACTTTGGGGTATGGTGGGTTGCTGGTTGATGCATCATTCTACGCTTGCGGTTCTCATTGGCTTGGTTGATCTTGCCTTCCATCTGAATGGCAGAATCCACTAAGGCTTCAATATCAGCAAATGGGATATTGACTAACTCTATCTGCATCTCATGATGCAGACCATTTAGGAATATCTCCTTCTTCTTGGCTTCAGTGTCAATCTCATCTGGTTCATACCTAGCCAATGACAAAAAAATTGTCACGGTACTCAACTACTGTCATCCTCCCTTGCTTCAGCTCTAATGATGCGCTCCTTCTTGTCAACCTAATGGCGACGAGATTGGTGATCCTTCACTAGCATGGCGATGGTCTGATCCTTCTGGGCAGCGATGGCATACTTGTGGTTGGCGTAGGAGCGGGCATTGTCTAACTCCTTCCTCCGGTCATACATCATGAAGCTGAGGTGGTCCACTTGGTTCTTCAGCTCAGGGTGATATGGTGCCTCTAGTGGCTGTCCCATAACAACACGCCTTGGGAAGAACTCAAAGCGGGTACCCTTGATCTGATTGATATTCTGCTCACACGGATGGGCAAGAGCTTCATGCATGGCCCTTGCAAGTCCATCGATCCAGTTGCTCTCTCTAATGGTGAACTGAATTCCCTCTGAAGTGGGGCTTTAATCTTTCCTCGGAGACTTGCAACAATCAGCAATTGCAATTCCTCTCCTTCCTGATTGTTGAGCTGAGCTCCAAAGAACTCGGGGTGCGGACGCTCTAGAAGTTCCGAAAGATGGTACAAGTCACGCTCAAAGATGAGATCTCCTCCATTCCCCAACTGATAGAACTTTCTATACTTCGCATCCATCTATAAGAATATAGGATGAGTAAGTTAGTAGAGTGATTAAGTGTGTCAATTTTTATGTGAGTTTGCAAGAATTTTTGAGGAACATGAATTTTCATGAAAGAGTCTAAGTGATAAGAATGAGAATAAGTTTTCATAAATACTCACTTCCTTGGTTTCGAAACTAAGTTTTTGATTAACACGTCCATTCTAAACTAGGGTATCCTATGGCCAGGATGGCTCTGATACCAACTTGTCAACACCCGGATTTTTAATCCCAGATTCCTGTTATGCCATACATCAAAATCCTAGGATTACCATTTTTGCGAGACATAACAGATTGGATATCACAGTACATCATCCATTACAAACCATCCATAAGGTCTTACACAAATAAAGGATGACATGATCTAGTCTTAATACAATAATAGAAGCGGAATAACGTAATAATAATAGTAGCATGGGGGAGACTCCATCTGCATGGTCACAGGCAATGCTGACGATGGGATATGATCCTAGTTGTCGTAAACTTCCTGCGGTCCATCCTCCTAATAGTCCTCTTCATAGTTTGGCCACGGGAATAGCCAGGGACAAATCCATGAGTACTCTTTAAGTACTCGCAAACTAATACTAACAAGTGATGGGGTTTTGATTAAGAAGTCCTAGGCTCTAGGTTTTTTTGCAAAAAGCCAGATTTACCTTAACTAAGTTCAGAAGCAAAGAAAGATAGTTGAAAGTTTTATAACACCTAAGTGGTAACTTGAATTTCATATCACAACCCTGTTGTGGTCAAGTTAAGTCATGCATCATTTCACGAGTTATTTTGAAAACATCTGACGACGGAACAGTATGGCCACTCCAACTGTCCATAACTGCGGACGCGGCTATTCGAATAGTTTAACACTCTGCAGAGGTGGTACACTTTCACCACAACATTCAATACATCCGTTAGGAACAATCCTGAATTCACCATACTTAGTATGCGCATAATCAATCCTAACCTTTCAATTACACGCCCTAGTACAGGAACCTCTCCTATGAGTTTGGCCTCCCAACCATGACCATCTATCATCTTGGGAACTGGATGGCAGGTCAATCTTCACAAGGTAGCCTCAGCTCAATCCTTGGCCTCAAGGGAACCCACACTAAGGTATATAAATTTCCAGTCAAGCCCTACCCAAATTTCGGGTATTGTGGTTGTACGGTAAAATTGTAATGGTATCGCATCCAGATAACCATCAGTTTTATAAAGGGCTAAGGCTCATGCCTTAAAATTTTCATCATCAAAATCATCTGGTGTTCAAGAACACATGTCAAAAAAATTTAGTAGTATGACTCATCATTCTAAGGTTTTCATAACCATTTTCACCAAGTAATCCCATCTAAAGTGATCAAGTTTTATGCTTAGCACTAGCAACTACAAGTGGGGGTAAACACTAATGAGGGGTGTTAATCAAGTGTGAAATGATCTAAGTTCAATATCATGCCTCAGGATAACATCAAGATTTATCTAACTTAGGAAAGAGAAGATGATCTTCGAAAAAACCACCCTCACCTATTTGCTAGCCAACCCGAATATCGAGGGCGCGATTCACCTTAAGGGGGTTAGATTTGAAACATCCCCAAAATCATGTTTCAAACTCATGAATATCATCCATGCATCCATGACCATTTAGGGTTTCATTTCAAAAACAGGATCATATATTGCTCATTATTTTATGTATGAACACTCTAGCCTTTGGGCTACTTGCTATTCAGTAGTGTTTTGAATTCAAACATAAGTGGTTTCAAAATCCTGAATAAAGTTTCCACACAAAGTATGAAATAAAACCAAGATTATGCCAATTATTATATCACATAATGGCTTGGTTTTATTCTAATTTTCAAATGACCCAAGTTGGTTTTTGTAAACAGAAAGGTTTGACACTTATTTGAGTACAAGCTTCATTGTACAAAAGTCCAGAGAAGATTTGAAATCAAACAGATTTGAATTGGAGTTTGAAAATCCTTTTTAGAAAAGCAAACAGAAAAAGAAAAGGTTTAAAAGAGAAAAAAAAATAGGCAAACAGTCAAATCTGGCCCAACCAGCCCAACTAGCCCAGCAACCCCTCCCGCGAACCGTTTTTCTTTACTCGCAAACGAACCCACCAAGTGAGTGACCGCCTGTCCCCACCTCCCCTCTGTTTCTCTCATTGACAACGCGGCCCGCGCAACGGTCTTCTTCCCCACCTCGGCGACAAGTTCTTCCCCCAAATCACTCGGCCGTTTCTGGATTGATTTGCGGCTTCAATTCACGATCAATGCTCGAGGGAATCACGCTCGCGACCTTGCTACTTAAACCCCATTTGCCCCTCTCCATTTTCCCCCAAACCCCGAGCACAGAGCGCCCCCAGGCTGCCCGTATTCGCCCTTACCTCGCCGCAGACAGAACCCTCTCCGGCGACCAATCCCGATGAGCTCCGTGCGCCCCTTCCTCTCTGGTTCATGCAGACTGCTTCGCAACCTCCTTGCGCTTCTTCTGATATATTTGGTTTGTCCTGTACTGCCCCAGGTCGTCGACTCCATCGAACACCGCAAGTTCCTGACGCCGTCTCCAACTCCGGCGACAAAATTCGGTGAGCCTCGTGTTCCCCTCTGTTTCTGAATCATACGAGCATGATCGCCTGCATCTAGCGCACCTGCTGATACTTTTTGTTTGGATCCTCGAGCCCCAGAACGTCGCCTCCGACTCCGACATAGAGCATCTGATGCTGCCAGCAACTCCGACGAGTTCGTGATGTTGTGTCTGTGCGCCCCTTGTCAAGCCATTGCCACGTTGAGCTTCAGTACATCGCCACAAGTCTAGTAAGCATCTCTGATGACCCCAAAACCCCCTGTAGTCGCCGCGCCGCCGTGGACAGAGCCGCCGCCACCAGTCGCCACCGCTAGCACCACCAGGGTATGGTCGCTTGATCGCGGACCGTTAGATCTAGATCCATCGGCTGCGTTAGATTCACTTAACGAAGGGGTACGCGCTAGATCTGGCCGTGCATCTTCATTTAAATCGTGTGGCTCTCGTTGATTGATCCGCCCGAACTGGTACCAACCAATAGAAACACGCCGCGTGTCTGCTAGTTAGATTTAAAATTAGAATTTGAATCTATTAGATGTTTGATTTTGTTTTAATCATAACTTTTGATTCCCACGTCCAAAAGTGATGAATTTTATATCAGTGGAATCAGGAGAGAAAGCCCTTTCCAAATATGTAATGTTTTTAATGTTTTGTTTCTGTTAAAATGGTTTTATTTACAGGAACATGTGTAGGCCTATTATGTGTATATAAATTATTTGAGAAATGTTTTAGTGTTTAAATAAAGGTTGTTTGGCAAGTTTTGAACTTGTTTATGAACCAGTACTGTGCACTTGTCTTGTTGAGTTTAGAAAAATTATCACATATCATATTGCATGCATCCATATATTTTTGCTTGTATTTATTTTGTATGTGATTTGTTGTTATGATTTTATGTGTAGATTTTGGTGCAAATAGTGATTGTGATTGTGAGGAGTGTATCTACTCTCCGAACTACCAAGGCAAGTGGTGCTTCATGATTTTATCCCTATGTTTTTCTACTATGCATTAGAAATATTTTGCTAGTCTTGCATGGTTATATTTTGCTTATATGCTATGCTTGGGAAATCCTAGTAGTTGTAGAATTGCTAGAAATTTCTAAGTTAAGATGCTTATCTATGCCATGCTTAGCCTAGCTAGTAGCAACCAAGGGTGGTGAAATATTCATGCTATGATAAAATATTTCTAAGTCTTTGGACTTGTGTTTTGCTTAATAAAATAACTAAGTAAATGAAACACCTGGGTGGAATGGAAGGAATGGTTTATGTTGAGTGGTTACACAAGGCCCATTTCTAGGGTTTACCTTGTGTATCTAACTTGTGGAAAGCCACCCAGGAACAAAGGGATTTGAGAGGCCAAATGTTAAGAAGCTTCTAGTGCAGCCACTTGGCAATATGGGCTCTTCTTGGATCATATAGGTTGCAATAACTTAGCCATTTGGATAGTTGGTGGTAGTGGGATGATAGGTTGGAGCGCGTCCATTTGGTCTAAGGGAAGGGTTCTGAAAGGTCCTGTCTTGGTGAAAATCAAGGCTTGTGGGGAAAGTGCACAACCTCTTCAGATGGAAGAATCTAAGTACTTAGCCATGTCCCTGGCAAAGGAAAATTTGAGCATCAAGACATGGAAGCTATCAAGAATCTCCTCATCCCAATTTCTAAGTAAAACTTGTGGTTGAACAAGGGTGAAGGACCCCAATGTCTATTGGTGGTTCCTTGGGAAAAGTTTTTGACAAAGAAAAACTTAGTGATTTCAACTAATAGGAAAAACCTATTTTGAGCAAAGAAAGCCAAGCTACACTTAGCCAAATTGCATATAGTAATATAGTCCACCTAAATTTTACTAAGGTATCACTTGCCAATACTATTCCAAAGTATTGACCCACTGTGGCTGTAACTTGTGATGTTGCAGGTTACTCTAACGAGGATTAGGTGACATGAGTCTACACTCAACATGTTTGCCTGTGGCACATGAAGATGAAGACTTATATTTATTTACTTATTCAAACTCTTGTATTAGGCCTATGGCCTTGAGTTGTAAAGACTATGTTTATCTCTGGAATGGATGTAATAAATAACCTTTGTATATGTGTACTTCATCTTAAATTGTGGATGCTAGCATTGATCTAGGGACTAGCATTGCAATCACAGGGATCCTTTTCCTTTATAAAGGAGGGATCTTACAGATGGTATCAGAGCACTGTGTTGCCTGTAGGATTATGACCCTAGGATTGGAAACCACTAAGGAAAAATTTTCAAACAACTTCCACATTTGTCTTTTCTTCTCGTAAACTTTTCTAATCTTCTTTCTCATCTCTATTTGTAGATGAACTCCATCAACGAAGCCGTGAAGAAGGGACCACTCATGACAATGACTTTGGGATGTGAGACAGAGTTCTCCAAGTCTCTCAAGGACCTCATGGTTGCAATGGGAATACATGGTGCAGCTGTGTACAAAGGTTTTCCTGTGATGGATGAAGGAGTTGAGTACTGGTGGGTGCAACTTCACTTGTATAAAAACAAGGAAGACAACCACAAGGACTCAGGATTCTGCATGGTCACCAACACAATGATGCACACCACATTATTTGATTCAGCAAGGGATGCAGCTTGGAGGGCCATCAAAGAACTTGGTGATAGAATCAAGTGCATAATGCTTAACACCCATAATGACCTTAGGGAAGAAAAGAAACATACCCAACAGCTAGAGGCTACCAATCAAAGTTTGAGGAAAGACATCATAGACTTAGCAATGGAGTCATGTGATCAAGATAAACAGATTGCCTCTAGGGATGCCTTGTTAGCCAACTTGGCAAGTGAGATGGGATTATAGTCGTTAATTGGACCACCACACTTATCATTTTATTTTCCAAAATGTTGTCTAAATAAGTTGAACCTTGGATGTTTGTAATGGATACATGTATGCCATGACTTGTGTGTTTTGATTTCCAAAGTTATGCATGTGATGCCTTGTATTGTGAATTGTCTTAAATTGTGTTGATTCTAATTTTTCCTATCTTATTAAATAGATGCCTAATGTTACCATCAGCACTGTTGAAGAGTTCCAGGGAACTCGTTTTGGCCCTCGTATTATTGAGCTCACTACTTTGCTCAATCTCCCTCTTCCTACCATCATGGTACTTCCCCTCACCAAGTTTGAGAGGAAAGACCTCTGGGGCTTCAAGGTCAATCAGCCCGGACGCCAGACTGAGCCTACCACGGAGGCTCTCATCTTCAAGCTCATGCACGATGACAAGGAGAGAGGCCTAGAGGTAGTCATGCAGGACTTGATTGGACGTCCGTTAGGGAGACACTCTCGACAGGTTAGAGGTACTCATTTCCACGCCTTCGGTAGACGTGATGAGGATGGAGAGGCCATCGACTTCGAGGACACTTCGAGGGAGACAGCAGAAACGATTCGTCTATATCTCCAGGACTTAGAGGTTCTCCTTAGGCACGTGGACACTGATAGGACCAACGTCATGCTCAGCAATGACGAACTCCAGGTGCAGCTTCATGAGAAGGACAAACTCTTCGCGGAGCAAGATGAGATAGTCAAAGAGATGGAGGCCAAGTTCGAGAGTCAGGACAGGAAGTTCAAGAGTCAAGAGAAGCGAGTCCAAGATAGGAACAAGAGGATCGAGACTTGACTGCAGAACTGGAGGCCAAGGACTTCGAGCTCGAGCATCAGCAGACTGCGATTGAGAGGCTTCGTTCTCAGAAGAGGGCTCTCAATGCCAAAGTAGAGACCTTGACCACCAATGTCGAGGAATACAAGACCGCTATGGAGAATACAGGTCTTACATTTGTTGAGGAGGAGGTTGATGTCGAGGAGTAGTGATGACTACTCATTTATCATTTATTTATCATGCTTTTATTGAGTCGAAATGGACATCCAACATGTGGATGGCTTGCTATTGGTGTGTTTACTTTGCAAACTTGTTATCTTTGTTGTTGAACTTTTATTATTATGATGCATGCTTGGTGATTGTTTATGTGATGTATTGTGCATGATAGCATCTATGGGTATCTCATTCTTATATCTATTGAACAAAACACAGATGCCTCCCAGTCGTGCCAATCCCAACCCCAACAACAACATCACCCCTGAGATGCAGCAAATGATGACAGCTCAGACTCAGCTGATGCAGATGATGACTATGTTCATATAGAACCAGAACAACAACAACAACAACAACAATAACAACAATAACAACAACAACAACAACCCACCGGGTTTTGACATGCTTACCAGGTTCTTGAGATTGATGCCAGCAAAGTTCTCAGGAACAACTGATTCTATGGTGTGCAATGATTGGCTACACTCTGTGAACAAGGACTTGGTAACAGTTGGTTGTACTGATGAAGAGAAAGTCAGATTTGCAGCTCACTTGTTGGAAGGACCAGCAGCTACTTGGTGGGATAACTTCCAGATCACCACTCCCATTGCAGATGTGACATGGGCTATCTTTGAAGATGGTTTCAGACGCTCACATCTCATCCGGAGTGATGAGTTTGAAGAAGAAAGAGTTCCATAATCTGAAGGCGCCACCGCGTGGGCTGAATATATTGAGGAGTTCAACAATCTGGCGCGTTATGCACCGGATGAAGTTGCCACTGATGCTAAGAGGAAGGAAAAGTTCCTTGAAGGGTTGAATGATGAACTGAACCTGCAGTTATCAGTGGCCTATGTTCCCACTTATCAGTCTCTTTGTGATAAGGCTGCTATTTTGGAGAACAAAATGAAGCAAGTTGAGAGTAGGAAGAGAAAGCACTCAGACAAGCACAGCTCGGGATCGTCTCACAAGCGTTCCCATTATGATGATAGTGGAAGCTCAGGATCCCACAAGCATGGGTAATTCAACAAGCACCACAACCACAACCGTCATCATGACAACAAGAATCACCGTAGTCATGACAATAACAAGTACAAGAATCACAAGGGTGGATATAAGAGCTACCACAGTGGTAGTGGAAGTGGCAGTGGAAGTCAGGTTGAGTGTTTCAAGTGCAAGAAGATGGGGCAGTGGAAGCCAGGTTGAGTGTTTCAAGTGCAAGAGTGGTAGTGGCAGTGGCCTGTCAAGAAGGATCTCAGTCAGGTTGAGTGTTTCAAGTGCAAGAAGATGGGGCATTATGAAAATGAATGCCCAGAAAAGAAAGTTGAAGGACCCAACAAGCCCAACCCTTTTTAGAAGGGACAAGTGAACCACATCAATGTGGAGGAAATCTATGAAGAGCCAGATGCTGTTGCTAGTAAGTTCAAACTCAATTCTATTCCATCACTTGTTCTTTCTTATACTGGAGCATCGCATTCATTCATATCAAAAGCATTTGTTGATAGATATTGTAACATCCCTAAAATCATGATTTCAAAGATAGCATATCATTCATGCATGCATATAGTTTTAAGATCAATTTCAAACCAATTTCAAGAAAACAGAAGCACATAGTGCTATCATTTTATGTGAGCAAACTTAAATAAAATGGCCATCCCCATTTGAGATCTTAAGTGTTTTAAACCAAGTTTGTTTGCTTCCTTGTTGATTGGATTGAGTGTGGAATTTGGACAAAATTATACAAAATAAAAATGGTTCAAAACCACTTTCAAAACATTTTCAAAAATTAAGTGCTATAGCACTATTTATTTTGTTTATTCAAAAGGACCAAGCTTGAATAGAGAGACCACATGTTTCTATGCCCAGAAATATGAATGTTGCACCCTACAAAATTCCTGAAAATATTTGATTTCAATTTGAGTTTGAAATCATTTGAAAATCATTCCAGAAAATCAAATCAGAATTAGAAAAGGAATAAAGAAAGAGAAAAGGGTCGGCGCCAGACTTTGGGCCCAACAGTGAAACCAGCCCAGCTAGCCCACCCGGGTCCCCTCTCTCTCTCTCTCTCACGCGCAGACGCACCTAGCGAGCCGCTGACACCTAGACCCCACTCCCCCTCTGTTCTATTCGCTGACAAGCGGGCCCCGTCCACGTCATCATCGTCTTCCCCAGATTCCGCGCACGAACACCGCCGCTGGCCGTTGCTACGTTGATTCCGCGGCGTAATTGGCATTGAATCACTGAGCGTTTCTTGTCGAGCCTCTGCCTACTTAAGCCCCTCCCTCTCGCGGCCATTTCCCCTCACCCAATTTCCTCTCCATGCCACCAGGCTGCTCGCAACTCGCCCGACGCTGCCGCTGTTCCGACGACCTCGCCGACGAATTCCGGTGAGCACCGTGCCCCCCTCTGTCCATGATTCATACTAGCATGCTCTGCAGCTCCGTGCGCATCTACTGACGTCTTTCTTTTGCCCGCGCATGGTCTGTAGCCTCGGCAACGACAACGACTGAGTGCCGCCGCTCTCTGCTCAAACTCCGGCGACCCCTCCCCGTAAGTACCAGCCGCCCCTTGCCCTCTGTTTGTTATGCCTAGGACCCTTAGCACCTTGCGCATCTAACGGTGCCTTCCTCTTGTCTTAGCGCGACGCAGAACCTCGCCAACGTCGACCAGCAGCCGTACCCGACGCGTTCGCGAACTCCGGCGAGGAATCCCCGTCGACTCCGAGCGCCCCTTGCCAAGCCACCGCCACGTTGAGCTTCACCTCGTCCCTGTGGTTCTGGTGAGCACCCTCTCCCCTCCTCGGGTGACCTAGAACACCGGCACCGCCACTGGCAGACGTGCCGCCGCCAGTCGCCGCCGCTAGCGCCGCTAGGCTATGGTCAGAGCAACGGTAGCCGTTAGATCTGTATCGTAAGGACCAGATTAGATCTGAGCGAAACATTTTCTTTGAATCTGGCACATTGGATCTGACTTGATCTGACGGCGCGGAAGGGTGATCCTGAGTGAAACGGTATCGGCCAATAGGATAGCGCCGCGTGGCTAGGGTTTGGTTTAAAAACAGAATTTGAAATCTGATTTATATCCAAATTTGATTTAGCTATAACTTTTGATTCCCACGTTAGATTTTGGCAAATTTTATACCGTTGGAATCAGGAGAGCAAGCCCTTTCGATTTATGCAATGTGTTTAATGTTTAGCTTCTGTTAAAATGATTTTATTCGCAGAAACTTGTTTAGGACTAATTTGAGTATATGAATTTTTAGGAAATTGTTTTAGTGTCAAATAAACTTGGTTTAGCAAGTTTTTGACTTCTTTATGATTCAGTACTATGCACTTGCTTGGTTGAGTTTTAAAAATCATCACTTAGCATTTAGCATGCATGCATATGTATTTTTGTTTGTTTGTATATGTTGTGTGTAATTTGTTGCTACCATTCTTTGTGTAGACTTTGGTGCTAGTGATTGTGATTGTGAAGAGTGCTACTCTCCCAACTACCAAGGAAAGTGGTACTTCATGAATATTTCCATCCCTATATTTTACACTAAGCATTAGAAATATTTTGCTAAGTCTTGCATGTTATTATTTTGCCTAATGCCATGTTGGGAAATCCTAAGTAGTTGTAGAATTGCTAGGAAATTTCTAAGTTAAGTTACTATCTATGCCATGCTTAGCCTAGCTAGTAGCAAACAAGGGTTGGTAAAATATACATGCTATGGTGAAAATATTTCTAAGTCTTTGGACTCATGTTTTTCTTAATAAAACAACTAAGTCAATGAATCACCTGGGTGGAAAGGGACTTGATTGGTGGTTTTGGTTGAGTGGTTACACAAGGCCCATGGCTGTGGTTTACCTTGTGTATCTCACTTGTGGAAAGCCACCCAGGAACAAAAGGATTTTAGAGGCCAAGTGTTGAGAAGCTTCTAGTGCAGCCACTTGGCAATATGGGCTCTGCCTGGATCACATAGGTTGCTAGAACTTAGCCATTTGGACAGTTGGTGGTAGTGGGAATGATAGGTTGGAGCGCGTCCATTTGGTCTAAGGAAAGGCTTCTGAAAGGTCCTGTCTTGGGAAACCAAGTCTGGTGGGGAAAGTGCACAACCTCTGCAGATGGAAAAATCTAAGTACTTAGCCAAGTCCATGGCAATGGACAACTTGAGCATCAAGACATGGAAGCTATCAAGAATCTCATCACTCCAACTTCTAAGTAAAAACTTGTGGGTGAACAAGGGTGAAGGACCTCAATGTCTATTGGTGGTTCCTTGGGAAAAGTTTTGACAAAGAAAAACTTAGTGATTTGAACTAATAGGAAAAACCTATTTTGAGCAAGAAAGCCAAGCTACACTTAGCCAAATTGCATATAGTAATATAGTGCACCTAAATTTTACTAAGGTATCACTTGCCAATACTATTCCAAAGTATTGACCCACTGTGGCTGTAACTTGTGATGTTGCAAGTTACTCTAATGAGGATTAGGTGTCATGAGTCTACACTCAACATGTTTGCCTGTGGCACATGAAGATAAAGACTTATATTTATTTACTTATTCAAACTCTTGTATTAGGTCTGTGGCCTTGAGTTGTAAAGACTATGTTTATCTCTGGAATGGATGTAATAAATGACCTTTGTATATGTGTACTTCATCTTAAACTGTGGATGCTAGCATTGATCCAGAGACTAGCATTGCAATCACAGGGATCCTTTTCCTTTATAAAGGAGGGATCTTACAGATGGTATCAGAGCACTGTGTTGCCTGTAGGATTATGACCCTAAGATTGGAAACCACTGAGGAAAAAATTTCAGCCACTTCTACACTTGTCTATTCTTCTCGTAAAACTTTTCTAATCTTCTCTCTCATATCTATTTGTAGATGAACTCCATCAACGAAGCCATGAGAAAAGTACCACTCATGACAATGACTTTGGAGTGTGAGATAGAATTCCCCAAGGCTCTCAAGGACCTCATGGTTGCATTAGACATATAAGGTGCAGCTGTGTACAAGGGCTTTCCTGTGATGGATGAAGGAGAGGAATACTGGTGGGTGCAACTTCACTTGTATAAAAACAAGGAAGACAACCATCAGGAAAAAGGATTCTGCATGTTCACCAATTCAGTGGTGCACCCTACATTCTTTGAATCAGCAAATGATGCAGCTTGGAAGACCATCAAAGAACTTGGTGATAGAGTCAAGTGCAGAATGCTCAACCTCAAAAATGATCCAAGGAAGGAGAAAGAACTTACCCAAGAGTTGGAAGCTACCAACCAAACCTTAAGAGGAGACATTATAGACTTAGTGATGGAATCATGTGAGCAAGATAGGCTGATTGCTTCTAGAAACATTGTGTTAGCCAACAGATCCAGTGAGATAGGATTGTAAACATACTTCGTTAGTTGGACCACCACCTATCACCATATTTTCCAAAATGTTGCTCTAAAATAAGATTGAACCTTGGTTGTTGTAATGGTTTCATGTATGCATGACTTGTGTGTTTTGCTTTCCAAGGATATGTATGTGTTGTTTTTCCTTTTGTTTTATCTTGATTTGTGTTGTTCTAACTTTTCTATCTTATAAATAGATGCCTATTACAATCAGCACTGTTGAGGAGTTCCAGGTTACCCGCTTTGGTCCTCGTATCGTTGAGCTTACTACTTTGCTCAATCTCCCTCTTCCCACCATCATGGTGCATCCCCTCACCAAGTTTGAGAGGAAGGACCTCTGGGGCTTCAAGGTCAACCAGCCCGGACGCCAGACGGAGCCTACCACGGAGGCCATTGATGAACTCAGCTTTCAAGAATTGAAGAAGATACTAGATCCCGGCATCCCGGCCGACCAATGCACCAGCATACTTCATGAATATGATGAACAAGGTGTTCATGGAATTTCTTGATAAGTTTGTTGTCATTTTCATCGATGACATTTTGATCTACTCCAAGAGCAAAGAAGAACATGAAGGACATTTGCGTTTGATACTTGAGAAGCTTAGAGAGCATAAACTGTATGCCAAATTCAGCAAGTGTGAATTCTGGTTGAATGAAGTTAGATTTCTTGGACACGTTGTGTCAGGAGATGGAGTAGCAGTTGATCCTGCTAAAGTTTCAGCTGTGACTGAATGGGAATCACCTAAGTCAGTAAAAGAAGTTCGTAGTTTCCTTGGCTTGGCAGGATACTATAGAAGGTTCATTGAGAATTTCTCCAAGGTAGCAAAACCTATGACAAAATTACTAAAGAAAGACAAGAAATTTTCTTGGTCTAAAGGTTGTGAACTCAGCTTTCAAGAATTGAAAAAGAGACTTGTGACAGCACCAGTCTTGTGTTTGCCTGATTTGGAGAAGGATATCATGGATTAGGTGCCGTACTTATGCAAGAAGGAAAAGTTGTGGCATATGCCTCGAGACAACTAAAAACTCATGAGGTAAATTATCCTACTCATGATTTAGAGTTAGCCTCTGTTGTCCATGCACTCAAAACATGGAGACACTATCTTTTGGGAAAGCGTTGTGAAGTGTTCAAAGATCACAAGAGTTTTAAGTATATCTTCACCCAGAAGGAAATTAACATGAGACAAAGAAGATGGCCAGAACTCATCAAGGACTATGACTTAAGTTTGCAATACCACCCCGGTAAAGCAAATGTTGTAGCAGATGCTCTAAGCCGTAAGGTTTTTGTGAATGGCCTTACTAAGGGAGAATTAGCAGATGATCTGTGTGCCCAATTTGGAGACCTCAGATTGGAGATTGTGCCTGAAGGACATCTCATGACCTTGGATGTTCAACCTACATTGTTGGACAAGATTAAAGAAGCCCAGAAGATTGATAAGGAAATTGAAGAGATTAAGGAAAGGATTGGCAAAGGAAAATCCAAAGGATTCCATGAAGACGAACAGGGTACTTTATGGCATGGAAAACGTATCTGTGTTCCACAAGATCCGGAGCTTCGGAAACTGATTTTACAAGAAGCACACAACTCACCATATTCTATTCATCCGGGTAACACCAAAATGTACATGGATATGAAGGAAAGATTTTGGTGGAATAATCTCAAGAAGGACATTGCCGAACATATTGCTTTGTGTGATGTCTGTAGTAGAGTGAAAGCGGAACACCAGAAACCAGCAGCATTGCTCCAACCACTACCTATTCCTGATTGGAAGTGGGACAAGATTGGTATGGATTTCATTACCGGCTTACCAAGGACCTGGTCGGGATATGATTCTATTTGGGTAGTAGTGGATCGCCTAACTAAAGTGGCTCATTTCATACCCGTGAAGAGAACCTACACAAGTGATAAGTTGGCCAAAATCTATATGAGTAGAATTGTATGTCTACATGGAGTACCCAAGAGTATTGTGTCTGATAGAGGAACCCAATTCACTTCTCATTTTTGGAGGCAATTACATGAGTCATTGGGAACGAGGTTGGAATTCAGTACTGCATTTCATCCTCAAACTGATGGACAAACAGAAAGGACTAATCAGATTCTTGAAGACATGTTGAGAGCATGTGCTCTAGACTATGGAGCCAGTTGGGATGAAAGTCTGCCTTACGCAGAATTTTCTTATAATAACAGCTACCAAGCAAGTATTGAGATGGCACCATTTGAGTTTCTCTATGGGAGAAACTGTACCACCCCATTACTATGGAATGGTGTGGGAGAAATAAGTTTGTTCGGACCAGAACTAATCAAAGAGGCTGAAGAGAAAGTCAAACTGGTTAAGGATAGATTAAAGATAGCACATTCTCGACAGAAGAGTTACGCAGATCCTAAGCATAGAGAAGTCACCTATGAAGTCAGTGACAGAGCTGATCTTAGAGTGTCACCACTTCGTGGAGTGAAGAGGTTTGGTGTCAAAGGTAAATTGGCCCCAAGATATGTTGGACCATTCAAGATTCTGAGTCGCAAAGGAGAAGTATCCTATGAGATTGAATTGCCAGAGTCTTTGTCAGCTGTTCATAAAGTGTTTCATGTGAGTCAGCTTAAGAAATGCCATCCAGAAATGGAAGAAACTTCTTTGAAGGATACTATACCTTTGGAAGAGGATCAATTGGAGAGTGATCTCACTTATGAGGAGAAACCTATCAAGATTCTTGAGACTGCAGAAAGAGTCACACGGACTAAGACTATCAAGTTCTGCAAAGTTCAATGGAACCATTATTCCGAAGAAGAAGCAACATGGGAAAGAGAAGATGATCTTCGGAAAAACCACCCTCACCTATTTGCTAGCCAACCCGAATCTCGAGGGCGAGATTCACCTTAAGGGGGCTAGATTTGTAACATCCCCAAAATCATGTTTCAAACTCATGCATATCATCCATGCATCCATGATCATTTAGGGTTTCATTTCAAAATCATTTCAAAAACAGGAGCATATATTGCTCATTATTTTATGTATGAACACTCTAGCCTTTGGGCTACTTGCTATTCAGTAGTGTTTTGAATTCACACGTAAGTGGTTTCAAAATCTTGAATAAAGTTTCCACACAAAGTATGAAATAAAACTAAGATTATGCCAATTATTATATCACATAATGGCTTGGTTTTATTCTAATTTTCAAATGACCCAAGTTGGTTTTTGTAAACAGAAAGGTTTGACACTTATTTGAGTACAAGCTTCATTCTACAAAAGTCCAGAGAAGATTTGAAATCAAACATATTTGAATTGGAGTTTGAAAATCCTTTTTAGAAAAGCAAACAGAAAAAGAAAAGGTTTAAAAGAGAAAAAAAATAGGCAAACAGTCAAATCTGGCCCAACCAGCCCAACTAGCCCAGCAACCCCTCCCGCGAACCCTTTTTCTTTACTCGCAAACGAACCCACCAAGTGACTGACCGCCTGTCCCCACCTCCCCTCTGTTTCTCTCACTGACAACACGGCCCGCGCAACGGTCTTCTTCCCCAACCCGGCGACGAGTTCTTCCCCCTAATCAATCGGCCGTTTCTGGATTGATTTGTGGCTTCAATTCACGATCAATGCTCGAGGGAATCACGCTCGCGACCTTGCTACTTATACCCCCTCTGCCCCCTCTCCATTTTCCCCCAGACCCCGAGCACAGAGCTCCCCCAGGCTGCCCGTATTCGCCCTTACCTCGCCGCAGACAAAACCCACTCCGGCGACCAATCCCGATGAGCTCCGTGCGCCCCTTCCCCTCTAGTTCATGCAGACTGCTTCGCAACCTCCTTGCGCTTCTTCTGATATCTTTGGTTCGTCATGTACTGCCCCAGGTCGTCGACTCCATCGAACACCGCAAGTTCCTGACGCCGTCTCCAACTCCGGCGACAAAATTCGGTGAGCCTCGTGTTCCCCTCTGTTTCTGAATCATACGAGCATGTTCGCCTGCATCTAGCACACCTGCTGATAATTTTTGTTTGGATCCTCGAGCCCCAGAACATCGCCTTCGACTCCGACAGAGAGCATCTCATGCCGCCAGCAACTCCGACGAGCTCGTGCTGCTGTGTCCGTGCGCCCCTTGTCAAGCCATCGTCACGTTGAGCTTCAGTACATCGCCACGAGTCTGGTAAGCATCTCCGACGACCCCAAAACCCCCTGTAGTCACCGTGCCGCCATGGACAGAGCCGCCGCCGCCAGTCGCCACCGCTAGCACCGCCAGGGTATGGTCGCTTGATCGCGGACCGTTAGATCTAGATCTATCGGTTGCGTTAGATTTACTTAACGAAGGGATATGCGCTAGATCTGGCCGTGCATCTTCATTTAAATCGTGTGGCTCTCGTTGATCGATCCGCCCGAACCGGTACCAACCAATAGAAACACGCCGCGTGTCTGCTAGTTAGATTTAAAATCAGAATTTGAATCTATTAGATGTTTGATTTTCTTTTAATCATAACTTTTCATTCCCACGTCCGAAATTGATGAATTTTATATCAATGGAATCAGGAGAGAAATCCCTTTCCAAATATGTAATGTGTTTAATGTTTTGTTTCTGTTAAAATAGTTTTATTTAAAGGAACATGTGTAGGCCTATTATGTGTATATAAATTATTTGAGAAATGTTTTAGTGTTTAAATAAAGGTTGTTTGGCAAGTTTTGAACTTGTTTATGAACCAGTACTATGCACTTGTCTTATTGAGTTTAGAAAAATCATCACATATCATATTGCATGCATCCATATATTTTTGCTTGTATTTATTTTGTATGTGATTTGTTCCTATGATTTTATGTGTAGATTTTGGTGCAAATAGTGATTGTGATTGTGAGGAGTGTAGCTACTCTCCAAACTACCAAGGCAAGTGGTGCTTCATGATTTTATCCCTATGTTTTTCTACTATGCATTAGAAATATTTTGCTAGTCTTACATGGTTATATTTTGCTTATATGCTATGCTTGGGAAATCCTATTAGTTGTAGAATTGCTAGAAATTTCTAAGTTAAGATGCTTATTTATGCCATGCTTAGCCTAGCTAGTAGCAACCAAGGGTGGTGAAATATTCATGCTATGATAAAATATTTCTAAGTCTTTGGACTTGTGTTTTTCTTAATAAAACAACTAAGTGAATGAAACACCTGGGTGGAATGGAAGGAATGGTTTATGTTGAGTGGTTACACAATGCCCATTTCTATGGTTTACCTTGTGTATCTCACTTGTGGAAAGCCACCCAGGAACAAAGGGATTTGAGAGGCCAAATGTTAAGAAGCTTCTATTGCAGCCACTTGGCAATATGGGCTCTGCCTGGATCATATAGGTTGCAATAACTTAGCCATTTGGAAAATTGGTGGTAGTGGGATGACAGGTTGGAGCGCGTCCATTTGGTCTAAGGGAAGGCTTCTGAAAGGTCCTGTCTTGGTGAAAATCAAGGCTTGTGGGGAAAGTGCACAACCTCTACAGATGGAAGAATCTAAGTACTTAGCCATGTCCCTGGCAAAGGACAATTTGAGCATCGAGACATGGAAGCTATCAAGAATCTCCTCATCCCAATTTCTAAGTAAAACTTGTGGTTGAAAAAGGGTGAAGGACACCAATGTCTATTGGTGGTTCCTTGGGAAATGTTTTTGACAAAGAAAAACTTAGTGATTTCAACTAATAGGCAAAACCTATTTTGAGCAAAGAAAGCCTAAGCTACACTCAGCCAAACTGCATATAGTATCTAGTCCACCAATATATTACTAAGGTATCACTTGCCAATACTATTCCAATGTATTGACCCACTGTGGCTGTAACTTGTGATGTTGCAGGTTACTCTGATGATGATTAGGAGTCATGAGTCTATACTCAACATGCTTGTCTGTGGCACATGAAGATGAAGACTTATTTATCTTATTACTTATTTAAACTCTTGTACTAGGCCTGAAGCAATGGAGTTGTAACGACTATGTTGTCTCTGGAATGACTGTAATAATGATCTTTGTTTCTGTGTACTTCATCTTAAACTGTGGATGCTAGCATTGATCCAGGGACTAGCATTGCAATCACAGGGATCCTTTTCCTTTATAAAGGAGGGATCTTACAAAGTGGTAATAATTTAAATAGTACGCCTACTTGATAAAGGTATAATTTATACCGTAAAAGAAAGTGAATGGGTAAGTCTTGTTCATTGTGTTCCTAAGAAAGGCGCCTTGACAATTGTCCCTAATGAAAACAATGAATTGATACCTACTAGAACTATTGTTGGACATATGATGTGCATAGATTTTAGGAAACTGAATAAGGAAACAAGGAAAGATCACTATCCTTTACCGTTCATAGATCAAACTTTAGAGAGGTTAGCAAACCACACTCATTTTTTCTACTTGGACGGATACTCTGGTTTTTTCCAAATAGATGTTCATCTTGATGACCAACTTAAAACAACTTTCATTAGTCCTTATGGTTTACATGCTTACCGACGCATGACTTTTGGTTTATGTAATGCTCTAGATACTTTTTAAAGATGCATGACTACTATTTTCGTGGATTTTATAGAACTGGTAATGGAAGTATTTATGGATGATTTTTTTGTCTATGGAACTTAGTTTACTAGTTACATGGATAATCTCAATAGAGGTTTGTAGCGTTGCAAATAAACCAATCTTGTTCTAAACTGGGAGAAGTGTCATTTTATGGTCAAAGAAGGCATAGCCCTTGGACATAAAGTATTAGGTAAGCGTATTGAAGTAGATAGGGCTAAAGTTGAAGCAATAGAAAGAAGGCCACAACCAAGGGACATAAAAGGTATAAGAAGTTTTCTTGGTCATGTAGGCTTTTATAGAAGGTCCATTAGAAATTTTTCTGGAATTTCTAAACCTTTGACTAATCTATTTCAAAAGGGAGTAATATTTAACTTTGATGATAAATGCCTTATTGCCTTTGATAAACTTAAATATGCTTTATCTCATGCTCCCATAATTAAACCACCTATATGGGATATGACTTTTGACTTAATATGTGAAGCTAGTGATGATGAGGTAGGAGTAACTCTAGGACAACACATAGGTCATAGATTTAATATTATACATCATGCTAATAGAACTCTCAAAAGTTCTCAAAAGAATTATCCTAAGGAAGAAAGAGAACTCTTTGCTGTATTTTTCTCTTGTGATAAGTTTCGTTCTTATATTGTTGATGCAAAAGTAAGAGTTCATACGGATCGTGATGGTTTAAAATAACTACTTGAGAGGAAGATTCATAAGCCAAGAATGATCCGTTGGATCCTTTTACTTCAAGAATTTGAGTTACAGATTATGCAGAGATAAGAAGCAAAGGTAGTGGATGCAGCATCTATATTTGTCCAGCAAGACACATATTATATTGAGAGGAGCTTAAGTCCTAGTGATTTTTGTTTTCAAGAATTATTGTATGAACTATGGTCAAATCCTCCCAAGAAGAAGAAGTCCTTTTTGTTGGAGGAGCTTATCACTCCCAACTAAATAAACGATATGTGCAAGGTATGTTTTCTAACTCCAATAAGTGCTTTGTTTTCACGGTTTCTACCTCTAACAGTTTTGCCTTTGAATTCCTCTTGTTTTTCTGAAGCTTTTGAGGCGTTTCTGTAATTATACGGGAGCAACTATATGGCCGGAGAAAAATATTTCGCCGTATATTTGGTCGTTGAAGCTACAGTACCCCCTCGCAAAAATAATTTTCGGTGAGAAGTATCTATACGGCCGCAACTATACAGCCGGAGAAAAATCTCCCGCTGTATAGTTGGTCGTCAAAGCTTCTGTATCATCAACACTTTTTTGTTCTTATTTATACTTTTATTCATCTAAAAAATGTTTTGTCGGTTCCTAGTCGGTAATCTAACCGACCTGGGTTCGAGATAATTGGAAATATCTGCCCGGAACAAACTATACGGCCGGAACTATACGGGACGCAACCGTATAGTTGGTCATTACGGAGCAGGACTCCTCCAAATCCGCGATTTCTTTTCCTAATCGGTTTGGATTGTTTTCTTGGGCATGAATTTGGTGTTTTTCACGAGTTTTACCGACCTCTGACCCCTCCTATATACTGCCATTGTGTCTCTCTCTACTCACAAATCTCCAGGAACAAATCCAGCTATGCGCTATCCCGGTCAGGGCATGGAAATCCTATGGGTCTCATTGCTCCTAGGGACCTTTCTAGAAGCCCGTCGATGGAGGATGGCGATGAGGAGGTGGAGAGGTTTAGACCGGAGTACAAAGAGTACGTCGAGCCAAGCTTCTACAACAGTGACCCCGATGAAGGCTGGAGTGACGTCTACATCTGCGGTGATGTCTATGATCCCCCGAGGATCGCCTTGGCGGCAATGAAAAGAACTCAAGAAGAGAGATAAGTCCACAAGACGCACGGAAAAGGGCATGTGGAGACAGTCATGTTCATAACTACAGACCTAAGGCCGCACAAGCGTAAGGAAATACCTAACATTGGTGCAGGTGCTAGCAAGGAACTGGCTTTGCCCCGCTCGAGGCCTACCACTAACGCTCGTATGAGGGTGAAACCTCAATATGAGTGGAGGATAAGCTTATACTTCCCCGATTCATCAAGAATGGATGAGGAAGAATAAGTTGTCCACAGGACAAAGGATCATGTGCGGGCACTGGAGATATATCAGAAGCAGGAGCTACTCCATCGCATTGAAGTTTGTCACCTCCTTAAGGATATAGAGAAGAAGAATGATCTTGTCCCGATGGTGACTAAGCTCGCAGATAGGGTGGAAACTTTGCAATCTTATTTGCGCAGGTGCTACAGCCGCATCATCGCTCTAGAGGATACCAACAAGAAGCAACACACCGCAGTTCTACATGCCATGGCACCATAGTGACCTTCAATAAAATACGGTATCAAATAATAGCGAGGGATTATTTTATCCCGCCTGTCTTGATTCCAAGCTTGGGAGATCTTTAAGACCTTGTAATCTATCTTATATGTTTTAATTATTATTATAGTTTTGCATTAGTTCGAGCTCATAAATAAAGTTTGCATCATTAGAACTTCCTTCAGGAATATTTGATCCCTCTTATGAAATTCTGAGTTTATTATAATATATGGAGCATTATTGAGTTTGAGTTTGTCTTATTGAATATATGGATGGCTTGAGTATAATTTTACTTGCACTTGATGATAACAATAGGAGTCTTCCACACCATTGGTATTAACGGAACATATAAGGATAATTTGATCAATATGTTGTAGGTAAATGGTTTGATTTACAACAAGGAGAAATTATCTAATTAATTAAGATGAAAAACAAAAACCTTGAACAAAGGAGAAATTATAAGTGCTATCAAATAGAGTGAGAACAAGTTGAGGTAGAATACTCAAGTTGTAAAGATGCTTCATATATATTTGGAATTTGGTAATTGAGATCGGTAAACTTTGAATTCCTACATGAAGTGGAATATATGGCTAGCTCATTTGCACAACACTAAAACAAAAGTGTGACCATGAATATATATAGAGAAACAAGAAAAAGAAAGATGAAGAAAAAGAGTAAATGTGCAAAGAGCAAATAGGCATATACCACTATATTATAGTAAGTCAAAGAGACGTTTTAGATTTTGAATCCCAAGTGAATATGTTTATCCTAAAAACACTTGGGACTACCTCACTAACTCATTCGGTTGAACCGAATACTGTTACATCATGTTGAGATTAATATTTTATGAACTATTAATTGCTAAGGTGTGGAAGCCTGCTAATATTATTCAGATGGTTCGAGTAAGGTACTACTCATGAACTTATTTATATGTATCCTTTATGATAAACACATGCTGCAAATGCATCATTTATTTTATCAACTCAGCTTCATGAATATGAGGATCACATCCATTAAGCTAAAATTGCTCGGGACGAGCAACAGTCTAAGCTTGGGGAAGTTGATGAGTGCATATTTGCATCATGTTTTAGATTATTATTTTGCATTGTAGTAGTAGTATCTTGGTATTTTACGGTGTTCACATGCACTTTTTATGTTTATTTTCACTAGAATCGGATCAGATGATGGATCTGATGGACACAATTCTTGGACCAGTTATATTGGAGTGAAAAGGAGCCAAAAACTACGTAAATTGCTTATTTGAGAAATATTAATAACACCAGAATAAAACCCTAAGAAATTGGAGGATATAGAAGGGTTAATGAAAAACTATACAGCGGGAAGAAATATTCCGGCCATATAGTTCCTGTTGTATAGTTGGCGCCAACACCACTTCCTCAAATAGTTCCATCCTATGCAACTAGATCAGAGAGACAACATACAGAACACCCATAAATCGCCAAAACCAAACCTCCGGAAGGCATCTGGAGGGGGAACTCATCCACCGGCGATCCATCTTCGCCCTGCGTAGATCCGAGAGGCAAAGGCATCGATCTTCATCATCAACCACTGCATCACCACCATCTCCATCCATCCCATCTACATCTTTTTGTCTAGATATTGTTGTAATTTCCGTAGTCGTTGTGGATTTATACAAGTACTATTCATCTATGATAGATTCCATTACTTTTGCCATGATGTTGATTGCCTCCATGTCTGAGTAGATCATTAGTTCTTAGGGAGATGGAGAAACCCTAGCATGAGATTGAAATAAGATAAAGTTTATTATAATATTCATCGTTGTGACCATGTGTTAGATTGTCTATATCTTGATGTTGGGAGAAGTCGACCTCCCAATATTTGCCTCTTGTGGGGACTTGATGGAGGGAACTACTTGTTGGTAGATGGAGGCGTGTTAGCAATTATAGTGACTATGGCACCCCTTACGTATCAAGTTGGGAATCAAGGAAACTCAGGAAACAGTATCCATGCCATGGGATACGTCCTGCGCGATTATGTCCCTTAATAGCGCAGTAATTCAATTAATGTTGATTGCTATCTGTTGTGGTTATGAGGATGATTTGAGCAGTGGCTGCTGCCTCATTGTCCAAATACGGAGTTCCTCCCACACGTACATAGTTGAGAATGTTCATGATAATAATCTTTACATTATCCCTTTATAATGCTACTGGCGTATCCGCTAATCCCTGAGAACTCTTTTTCCCGCTGAAGTTTCAATTCTCTTTTACAGAAGCGATACTTATTTTCTGTATTCAATTTTGTTTACTTCACTCATTGTTATCATATATCAAAAAACCAAAAATACCTTTTTATGCAATATTTGCATTTTATATTGACACTTAGAACTTTATTTAGCATTTCTATTTTCATTATTTATTTCAAGAATTTTTAGACTGCAGACTCCCTCTCCCTATGGGATCTATATCCTTATTTCGAAACTAGCTACAAACGATTTGTGCACTTGTAGTCATTAGATACCTGCTTGGTTAGGGTTTAATTGTGGTTGAGGTTTTAAGGCTTAGGGTTTTAGTATTTAGAGATTTAGGGTTTAGGGGTTGTTTTTAGGGTTTTGGGTTTAGGAAATTTTCAATAATGTTCAAGCTTTATGCTTATATTCTTCGAATAGAATGGTGTTGCCAATTTTAATGTAGGTATGTCATATTTGATCTACAAGTGCATGATACTTGCTTGGTCAGGGTTTAGGGTTTAGTGTTTAGGGTTTCATGGTTTCAAGACATTTCAATAATGTTCAAGCCGCTTTATGCTTTTAATCATGAAATAGTCTGGGATTACCGTAATTTAATGAAATTATCTCAAATTTGAATCTATAAGTAGATGATACATTCTTGGTTAGGGTTTAATTGTGATTTGAGGGGTTTAAGGTTTATGGTTTATAGAATTCTCAATAATGTTCGAGCTTTATGCTTATATTCATGGAATATAATAGCGTCACCGCAATTTAATGAAAGTATCTCAAATTTTGATCTATAAGTGCATGATACATGGTTGGTTAGGGTGTATGTGGGTTGAGGGTTTTAGTATTTATGGGTTTAGGGTTTAAGCTTTAGGGGATGTTTAGGGATGTGGGTTTAGGGAATTTTCAATAATGTTCAAGATTTGTTCCTATATATTCGTCAAATAAAATGGTGTTACCCGAATTAATAGGAATTATCTAAAAAATTGATTTATAAGTGTGCATGATAGCTGCTTGGTCAAGATTTAATGGTTTAGTGTTTCGGTTTTTAGGGTTAGGGGTTTAGTGTTTCAGGTTTTAGGGTTTAGGGTTTCGGTTTTAGGTATTTAGGGGTTTAAGGTTTAGGGTTTCTTGAACTTTCAATAAAGTTCGATATTTATGCATATATTCAGAATAGAACGACTTAGCAACAACTTAATAACGGAAGTATCTCAAATTTTGATCTATATATAAGTGCATGATACGTGCTTGGTTAGGGTTGTTTACGGGTCGAGGGTTTAGGGTTTTAGTATTGAGGTTTTAGTTTTTTTGGTATTTTATGGGTAGTTTAGGGTTAAGGTTTTAGGAATTTATCAATAATATGTCCGAGCTTACGGTTACGGGTTGAGGGTACGTTTTGGGTTTTTAGGGGTATAGGTCTTAGGGTTTTGGATTTATGGGGTTAGGGAATTTTCAACAATGCTTGAGCTTTCATGAATTAGAATGGCATTAGCGTAATTTAATAAAAGTATCTCAAATTATGATCTAAGAGTGCATTATATGTGCTTGCTTGGTTAGGGTTGTTTATGAGCCGAGGATGTAGGGTTTTAGTATTAAGGGTTTATGGTTTTCGTTTTTTAGGGATACGTAGTTTAGGGTTTAGGGTTTAGGAACTTTTCCATAATATGTCCGAGCTTAGGCTAATGTTTTAAGGGTACGTTTAGGGTGTTTAGGGGTATAGGGATTAGGCTTTAGGGGGTTAGCGTTTAGGGAATTTTGAATAATGTTCGAGCTTTCGTGAATTAGAGTGGCGTTAGCGCAATTTATTGAAAGTATCACAAATTTTGATCTATAAGTGTATGATACCCGCTTGGTCAGGGTTTAGGGTTATAGGGTTTAAGTTTTAGGTTTTAGGGAATTTTCAATAATGTTCAAGCTTTATGCTCAGCTTTGTGGAATGGAATGGCGTTAGCATAATTTAATGAAATATATCTCAAATGTTGATCTCTAAGTCGATGATATATCTGGTTAGTCAGGGTCGTTTAGGGGTTTAGGGTTTAGGGAACTTTTAATAATGTTCAAGCTTTATGCTTATATTTGTGGAACAAATTGGTGTTACCGCAATTTAATGGATGTATCTCAAATTTGGATCTATAAGTGCATGATACCTACTTGGTTAGGGTTTAATTATGGGTTGAGGAGTTTAGGGTTTACTATTTTAGTATTTAGGGGTTGAGGGTTTAGGTTTTAGGGTTTGTTTAGGGTTTAGGGGTTTAGTAGTATCCATGGGATTTGCTGAGTTTTGGAAAAATCAGCTTCGCAGTATTGTCCGCCATGCATGGACATTATTGGGTTTCAACCCGAATGATCAAAATCGTCAAGGCCACATCAGTCGATATCATAGTTTACAACCTGATAGAGTTCCCACACTAGATGGGTGCATCTTGGGGTAGCAAGCATTGTGGGAGTTTTCACACATATAGTGGATCATGCGTCCTAGCTAACTATGGCAGTTAAATGAATTTTGCAAAAAAATAAATTCTAGCGCGGTGGAGATGGGAGTACAAGGAACGCGCGTCTAAGGTCATCCGTAATGTAGGACCCACCCGACTTATGGAAATTACCACAATGTATAAGGTCAGCATTTGCCACAAGGTGGGACCCACATAGCTTGTCATATTGCTCTATGCAAGGGGAAATGATTTTTCTATACTCTATGCGAAATCCACAAGCTTGAGGTAACTTTATTTTCTCCACAATGTACTACTATATGCCTTAAGGTGTGCTTTTTTTACAAATTGTGGATGCCCTAAGAAAAAGCAAACAATGGGCCCACTTCGCAGTGTATGACCAAGCTATAAAACTTCTATGCAGATGTCTTCAGTTTAGTGGGTCCCACGAATCGTCTCATTTGGACACTGTCTAAACGGTGGAGCTTAGTACTACTAATAGTATATTTATTTTGCTTGTACATATGCTCACCTCTATCCATGCACTATACATGTAGAGAGAATAAAATATAGGCAGGGGAAGAGGGCAGCAATGAAGAGTAGTTGAAGGCGGTTCGATGTCAGAGCAAAGTTTATTATGATGGGTTCCTGATGTAACATCTCAATTTCAGCAACCTTGATTAAATGTCCAAAAGGCAAAAATCAGGGGGAACAAAAACTTTTTCTTGCAGTGTGCATACTTGTTTGCTTATGCTCAAGCAACTATTTGTGTATTAGTTGTGTACTCCTCATCTAAACACTAGTTTACCAAAATTATTTTACAAAAGAGATTTCTTGGCTCATCTTTCATATTCTCAAATGTTCTGGCATTTCAAAACCTGAGCCAAGATTACTTTGACACAACCAAATACTTTACTAGTTTATATTACCAAAACTATTGAGACATATATATACTCTCCTTATGTTTTCAAGACAGAACCTTCAACTACCCTTATCTCTAGGTTTTCCAAAAACCTTTATTAAAACCTTTTCATCTCAAATCTTGGTAGAGATACCAAGATGGTACTTATATTACTTCAAATAACAACCCCTTTCAACATACACATCCTTACCTCAAGCTAGGCTTGATGGTAACCCTAGTAGTAGTTAGATAAGTAGAAAGATGAATTGCCTTGATCTACTGTCTGTTGAATTGCCTTGATCTGCTGATTGCCTTGTCTTCTTAGAAACTAGAATGATATAGTCTATTAGCTCAAACATTAGGACCCAATCCTTGTTTGTGATCATCAATCTCAAGCAAGAATCCAAGACTGGATCTATCCTAAGCCACTCAAGTGATCATCTCATCTCATGCTTATCTCAATCCAGGGATAATCCCTCTGGATGGTTTCCAACATAGTGGAGACCTAATACAAGCATGAATCCTATCTACTTAGTTACCACTTCAACATCCTCTCCTTGATCGTGAGTCTGGAATCTAGCATTCTCTCAGAATCATCTACACCTGCAATCTAGTCCAAAATCCTAAATCTGCCAAAATGGCTGTCTAGATTTCTTCTCTAGAATCAATCTTTGGAGCCCTACCTCTTCTAACCTAGGTGCATTATTGAGAATGTACTTGAACCATATTGGAGTACATCATTAGTACTACCAAAGACAATTCTTGCACTTAGCTAAGCCATTCTATGTCCCACTCATCCATGATGGTTTTGTAGTCAAGATAATAATCTTTTCGGCAAATCTTATCATCTTGCCTACTTTGGCAGAAGCTCACATCTATATGCCACCTCCCCTTGACCAACTCTTTGCTTGGTTATGATATACTAATCATGGCCTATCAACTCCCACTTCACTGGTTTCCATTGGAGCCTTGGGCTTCTTAAACCCACATGGTTTAAAGCCTGCCACCTTCAACTCTTGATTCCATGATAATCTATATGACATGGTCTGTCCATCCATATACCCCTTTTACCAAGGTGAGCTCTGAGCTCCCTAATCCAAACCTGTTTAGGTAGCATCAAATTAACTAAACCCTAGATCCTTCCCTTATCTAGTTTCCATCTTTTTCGCCACTTTTCTTCAAAACCAAGGTTGACCTTGATGCCTATATCAAGTTTACATCATCTACATTGGATATAAACATCCCCCAAATATTTCTCACAATTATTTGGATTATTAAACTATTTTATTTCCTTCTCTTGCAAATTCCTCAAAATCCTTGTCTTCAAAGACAAGTTTTTTTCTCCAAATCACCTTGCCAACTCAAGGCACATTTGATGCCTATATATCATATCCCATCTTTCCAACTCAAAAATAAATATTTTTAAGATTCTTTATTATTTCTTTTTGCCCTTTTTTCTTAAATGGCAGAAACAAGAAACAATTCCCCAAAACTACTTTTCCACCTCAATAAATCCCAATACAATTCTCCAATGTGTGTTATGGTATTTATTAACATATCACATCAAAAACTAATCCTGTCCAATGCAAAAATATCACCTTAGCTTTCATAATCTATTTCTGCACCCTTTGACGAAGTGCATTTAAATGGGATTATAATCTCTAGAAAAATCACATTTAAATCATGAAGAGGTTATTTGACCTACTCCACCTATCAGTACCATTTGCACACTTTTCCCAATGCAAATATATCAACTTCCTTCACAAGCCTCCATTTGATCAACTTTGCCAAAACAATCAAATCTTGATTCAAACCAACTCTACTCCTCACCAAATCTTGTCAAGTACTCCTCCATTGCAGCACACACACCCATTGGTCATGTTCACTGTAGCACTATAGTACCTAGCACCTCCCTTGTCCCATGTGCTTGAGAGAGAGAGAGGCAATCTTGCAAAGATATTTGTAATAAAAGGGACATCAGCTACCCTCTCCCTCTTCGGTCGTGATATTGGCCTCACCACACCCCAGCACCACCCCCAAGAAGCCAATGGACAGCCTCCACCCTTGCCCTTGTCCAAATAAATCTTTGTCCACCCACATGACTCCCTCCCTTGTTTATAAGTCCATAGGCCACCCCAGCTCTCCCCTGCGCTCTCATTTCCCCCCCTTACCACCAGAGGGTCTCCCCAGAGCTCCCTCTCCCTTGCTCTGCCTTGCCCAGGAGAAGAGAAACAAGGAGCTTTGGCCTCCGAGAAAGAAACGAGCATAGATCCTCCTCCTATGCTCCCCTGGCCCTGCATGTTACCCAGCAACACTCCCCTCCTCCTCCTCTATCTACCATAGCCTTTTCTTTGACATGCAGACACCCCTGCGGCCGCACCGACGAGCTTCGGTGAGCTCCCTCTCGGTCGTCGTCATGCGAAGACCTCCCCGACGCCAAACCGTCCCCTGCCGTCCATCCCCAGATTCGCCGTCGTCGACCGTGTCGCCCCGTCGCCTCCACGACCTCCCACGAGCCCCTGGTGAGCCTCCCCGCTCCTCCCCCGTCGCCAGCTAGGGTTTCAACATCGTCTGGACGGCGCTGCGAGGACGACGAACCTCGACCGTCGATCTGCCCTAGATCTAACGGCTAGGGTCGCCTCTTACCCTTTTGCCTGGCGGGCCAGCTTCTAGGCCGCAGCTGGTTATGCGCCACCAGCACACGCCCGTCGTCGTTGGGCCGGCCTGCCCCTGCGCGGCCTGCCTACCTTCCGGATCGGGCCCATATGCCCCTGTTCCCTTTTCTTTTAACCCATTTTACACAGATCTGTTTATAGCAGTTTGGTTTAAAACCAACTAAAAATGCAAAGCCACTCAAAATATTCAGATCTAAAATTTCTCAAGTGCCTAGATGTCTTACCTAACATGCACACCCAGATCTATACCAAAATAAGGCTTGGATTAAAGATGATAAATCATATACTCAGACATGTCCTTTTAACAAATAAATTTCTCTAGAAAGTTTTACAAATCCAATTGGTGACGAAAGGTATCACCCATACCTTTCATATCCCACTGGCCCCACCTTAAATGGCATCCTAGATTACTGGTAACAAAAATAACAAAATAAAGCCCTTTCGTACTTTAGTAATTTCTCTAGGCCAAACCAAATGAGTTTTGGACAGAATTCCAACTCCCAGATGACACACACGTACATACCCTACAAATTCCAGCAGTTCATATTTTTATGAGTCTCTGTTGAATTTTAGTGAATTAAACTCTTTGATGCATGGTTTATTCACTAATAAAATCATTACATTAGCTCTGGAACTCCAAAAATGTTGATTCCAATTTCTACAGAAAGATTTTATCAGTACCTAACACTTGTCCTTGTAATCAACTAAAGATCTTATGTAAATCAAATCTCATAAAAAAGACAAATCCCATCCAGTACTGCCTTTGGGGATTTCTCAAGGGCATTCTGGTAATTGTTTTGAGGTGATTCCAACTCCTCTCAGTTCAGTCCATCAAATACTACCTAATAAGCCAAGGAAATAATTTTTGGGACTCTAGAATAGTTCGGGTGAATTATTTCCTAAAACTAGAGCTTTAATCACTATAAATTCTATATAAATCAAGGGAAATTGATAAAAAAGCGAAACCACTTTTGTTGGCTTCATTTTATCAATACCTATCTAATGGTATCATTTTTATACAATGGTATCATACATATCCAGCCCTTGGTCAAAAACCCCTCTCTTAGGTAGTCCCTAGATTTCAAATCCAAAAAGGATCCCTTTTCCTTTGCCTCCAAATCTTCTTCCCATCCAATCAACTCACACCTCCAACATCCTACTGATGTATATAATGTATTCATCTTGTGCTTGTTGTATGGTTGATGCTTGTATGCCTTGTATTGATTGGTGTATTGTTTGTTTGCATGTATGCTCGATAATGGCGATAGTTGCGATTGTGTGACGCCGAGAAGAAGGAAGGATCGGGTTATTCTTATTATTGATATTATTGGTATTCTGGTTATCTAACACCGTCAAGGGACATCACGCTAGTCACAAGCAAGCCACCATTCCTGAACTCCTGTATTTACCTACTCCTGTTTATCAATTGTTTTATATCTCCTTTATAAATTGCATGATTAAAGGCATGGTTTCTTTCAAATAAAAAGACGTGATTAACTTGGATCCTCCAAGATATGGATGAGTGTCCATTAGGACACCTACCCTTTTGCACCTATGTTTAACCCTTTAGACTGAGGCAAAGATGATTAGCATCTTCCCTCTTGGAACCCACGGATTTCCAAAGATAAAACTATTTTGGGATCTTTCCCTACTACAAAGCTTTCAAAATAAAACCCTTGGAAATAGACATCATTTTCAAGTGGAAGTTTTACTAAAAGAATATATGAGGTCGATGAAGATAAATTCAAGCAAGAGAAAGAGAAGGGATGTTCTAAGCCAATGTCCGGAACAATTTTATCCGTGCAACCACATTACCCCAGATGCTGGGGATTAGCTCGTAGTTTATGATCCTTATCCGGGGCGGCTCATACTCGCTAAAGGGGAGAAATCCCCTGAAATCTGGGCTGTCTGGGACAAGGCACTGATGCAACAATTGGGTCTCTCGCGGACGATATGCTTTTAGGTAGTACGGATGGAAGATTGTCACAATTGCTATCTGCCAGACTTCGGTCTAGAGATAGGGGTCAGTACGGAAGGCAGGACCAGGGTCATAGTACCCCATGCTCGTACCGGAGAGAAAAACCCAAAAGAAAAAGCCGCCGTTGCTAGGGATGGACAAATGAAAAGTCTAGGTTTGATTATCCAAGCCCATGTCTACCGTGTGTAGCAGGCCGTGGTTTTATCCCGGTGGATGTATTGATTACTGTGGGTAAAGTGCACAAACTCTGCAGATACTAATCTATTCGAATAGCCATGTCCACGGTCAACGATGGTTGTAATGGCAAGTGCTAGGAGGACGCTTCGGTTAAGTTGTGATAAAATAAAGGATGTGACTTGGTCACGAGGAAAGATAAGAACGAGTTTGGTTTTGAGCAGTGATGGTCGAAGATATTAAGGTTTTACAACAAAACTGTTTTAAATCATTTTAACAAGGATGTGGAGATTTCTAGAATTTTTTCTAAAAAGAGGCATATTTCCCAAAAACTCTTTTTCAACAAGGATATAGAGATGCCAATGTTAGGTCTTTAAAAAACAACTATAGTGTAGAGCTATATCGCCACAGTCCATTATGCTTTATCTTTGTTACCTTGTCTTGGTGGTTTTCGAGTACATTCAAAGTACTCACCGGCATTGTCCCTGGCTATTTACTTGGCCAGATTGCATTGCAGATGTTAAGAAGGAACGAAGGTGCTGACGTCTATGCGAGCTAGGCCGTCTTCCCAGTCAGTTGCCTGTAGGTTAAGGCACGGGCTCTGCGCTAAAGACTTCTGCTACATGTGATGTATTCTCCATAATGGCCACTTTGTAAATTTGTATTCGTTAATATATGCATGTTGTAATGATACTAGTCGGTTATGCTCACGCCTCACTGATCATGGGAACGTGAATTGCATGCATAACAGGTATTCTCGGACCGTAAATCCAGGGTGCCACACCTGACACGGGGTACTCCTGCCGCCTTTACAGTGTACAATCTACTAGTAGTCAATTTCAGGACCTATACATGCAAAAAACTGGAAGTGTGTTTTATCTCTCCTTCGATGCCTCTCATCTCTCCACCCCTCTCCCCTCGCGCACCGGCCCGGCTGATCTCTCCCTCGTCCACAGTGTGACGCTGCGCATGTGTGCCTCGGTACGACAGCTCTGTTTCTTTCTTTCTTTTGAGGGGGCGGCTCTGTTTCTCTGGCATGTTCGACTGCCGCGTTGGTGTGGAGTAGGAGTAGTATATACTCCCTCCATCCCATAGCTTAAGGCTTTTTAAAAAAGTCAAGCTATGAAAAGTTTGACCAAACTTTTAAAAAAATTATCAAAAACTATGATATTATATAGATACCATGTGAAAATATGTTTCATGATGTATCAAAGGGTATGAATTTTGTATTGTAAATATTAATATTTTTTTATAAAAACTTGTTCAAACTTCACGTAGTTTGAATTTTGAAAAAAAAAGCCTTAAGCTCTGGGATGGAGGTAATAGGAAGGAGACCACTTTGGTCCTTGGCAGCAAAAAAATTCAAAATTTTCCGATTTAGAAATTTTCACTTGCTTCCCAAACATCGGGAGGGAAGGTTATTGAAAAGATTTGCCATTAGCATTAGTACTTCTTATCTTATCTTTATCTTTTCTTATCTCTTAAAAAGGGTTTAGGGTTTTGGTTTTTTAGGGGTAGTTTAGGGTTTAGGGTTTAAGAATTTTTCGATAATATATATGGTCAAGCTTAGGGTTAAGGGTTGAGGGGTTTAGGGTTTTTAGGGGTATAGGTCTTAGGGTTAAGGCTTTAGGGGGTTAGGGTTTAGGGTATTTTCAATAATGTTCGAGCTTTCATGAATTAGAATGGCGTTAGCGTAATTGAATGAAAGTATCTCAAATTTTGATCTACGATGAGTGCATGATACCTTCTTTATTGGTTAGGGTTGTTTATGGGTCGAGGGTTTAGAGTTTTAGTATTGAGGGTTTGGGGTTTGGTTTCTTTTTGGGGTAGTTTAGGGTTTACAAAATTTTCAATAATATGTCTGAGCTTACGATTACGGGTTGAGTGTTTAGGGTTTTTATGGGTATAGGGCTTAGGATTTAGGCTTTAGGGAATTTTCCATAATGTTCGAGCTTCCGTGAATTAGAATAGTGTTAGCGCAATTTATTGAAAGTCTATCAAATTTTGATAAGTGCATGATACCTTCTTGCTTGGTTAGGGTTGTTTATGGGTCTAGGGTTTAGGGTTTTAGTATTGACGGATTATGGTTTTGGTTTTTTAGGGGTACATAGTTTAGGGTTTAGGGTTTAGCAATTTTTCAATAATATGTCCGAGCTTAGGGTAAGGGGTTGAGGGTATGTTTAGGGTTTTTAGGGGTATAAGGCTTAGGGTTTTGGCTTTAGGGGGTTAGGGTTTAGGAAATTTTCAATAATGTTCAAGCTTTTGTAAATTAGAATGTCAATAGTGCAATTTAACGAAAGTATCACAAATTTTTATCTATAAGTGCATGATACCTGCTTGGTCAAGGTTTAGGGTTGTAGGGTTTAAGTTTTAGGTTTTAGGAATTTCCAATAATGTTCAAGCTTTATGTTTAGATTCGTGGAATGGATTGACATTAGCACAATTTAATGAAAGTATATCTCAAATGTTGTTCTATAAGTCGATGATATATCTGCTTAGTCAGGTTCATTTAGGGTTTAGGGTTTAGGGATTTAGGGTTCAGGGAATTTTCAATAATGTTCAAGCTTTATGTTTATATTCGTCAAATAGAATGGCGTTTCCCAATTTAATGTAAGTATCGAAAATTCGATCTAGAACTGCATGATACTTCCTTGGTTAGGGTTTCGGGGTTTAGTTGTTAGGTTTTTATGGTTTCAGTAATTTTCAATAATGTTCAAGCCGCTTTATGCTTTTAATCGTTGAATAGAGTGGTGTTACCTTAATTTAATGAAAGTATCTCAAATTTGAATCTATAAGTGCATGATACCAGCTTGGTTAGGGTTTAATTGTGGTTGAGGGGTTTAAGGTTTAGGGTATAGAGAATTTTCAACAATGTTCAGGCTTTATGCTTATATTCATGGAATATAATAGAGTTACCACAATTTAATGATGTATCTCAAATTTTTATCTATAAGTGCATGATACATTTAGGGTGTTTGTGGGTTGAGGGTTTTAGTATTTATTGGTTTAGGGTTTAAGGTTTAGGGGTTGTTTAGGGTTGTGGGTTTAGGGATTTTTCAATAATACTCAAGCTTTATTCCTATATATTTGATGGCGCTGCGTCAACATGGGAGAGCTTCATCGGGAAACCCCAAGATCAAGGTGTGATGCAGCACTGCAGCAAGTCTTCCCTTAGTAAGAAACCGAGGTTATCGAACCAGTAGGAGGAAGGAAACGTATCAAAGGTGTTCCAAGCAACGTGGAAACCTGCACTACACAAACTCAAGACTTTGCCCCAATGAACAGTGAGGTTGTCAATCTCACCGGTTGCTGTAACAAAGGATTAACTATATGGTGTGGAAGGTGATGGTGGTTTGCAGATAGTAAACAGCAAAGTGGAAGATGTATCAATGGTAAAGATTGGACCGGGGTCCATAGTTCACTAGAGGTGTTCTCCTTAGATAAACAAACATGACATGCAGGGTAAACAAATTATAGCAGGGCAATTGACAGGACTGAGCAAGGCATAACAATGCAATACTAGACATCATGATCCTATGAGATTTGATTGGGCAATACAACAAGATACATAGACCGCCATCCAACTGCATCTATGACTGGACGTCGACCTTTGGGTTATCATCCAAACCCCCTCCAGTATTAAGTTGCATGCAACAGACAACTTATTTAAGCAAAGTGTGTAAGTTAAACAATCCACTTGTTCCATGAAAAAGAGATCGTTGTTTTCTCCCTAGTGGCAACATCACATCTAAAACCTAAGAGATTTCTATCACTTCCTTTGATTAAATAGAGGCATGAACCCACTATTGAGCATAAATACCCCCTCTTGGAGTTAGTAGCAACTACTTGGCCAAGATATATACTAAGAACAGAGAGCATGCAAGATCACAAACAACACATACATGATATAATCAATAAGACAAAATCATTTATCAATATGACATAGTAATCTCAATATCCTTTGGATCCCCGCATACACAACATGCATGATTACAAATAGATGAGATCTTGATCATGAACGGAGCTCACAAGATTTAGACATGAAAGCACAAAGGAGGAGATACAAACATCTAGCTACTACATGGACCCGTAGTCCAAGGTGGAACTACTCACGCTTCATACCGGAGGCTGGAATGATGAAGAACAAGGCCTCTGGGATGATCTCCCCTCCAGTAAGGTGCCGGAAAGAGCTTTAGATCCCCCGGATCTAGGTACGATGGTGGCAGCGGATACAGATGGTTTCGTGGAATATCAATCGGGTACTTGAGGTTTAGGCATAGGGGGCTTCTTATAGGCGAAGAGGTGAGGCAGGGAGGCGGCCCAGGGGCCCATACCCTGCCCAGGCGCGGCCTAGGGTGGGCCCACGCCTGGGGGGTGCGGCCGCCCTATGTCTCCCCTCTGTCTCTCCTCTAGACTTCATGTTCTCCTCGATGAAATATTGACTTTGGCTTTTGTCCCGTCCAATTCCGAGAATATTTCCTTACTAACTTTTCTGGAACCAAAAACAACAAAAAACGGGAAACTGGCACTATGGAAACTTGTTAATAGGTTAGTACCAGAAACCATATAAAAAGCACCTCAAAGTGTGGACAGAGAAAAGCAAAGTAGATACTAAACAATCATGGAACATCAAAAATTATAGATACATTTCTGACGTATCAAGCATCCCCAAGCTTAACTCCTGCACGTCCTTGAGTAGGTAAGTGATAAAAGAATAATTTTTTAGGTGACATGCACCATCAAAACCAAGATCAAACCATTTGCAAGCATTGAAAGCTGGGATCAAAGAACTCTAAACACGAGCATGAAAGATGGATTTCTAACAGTAATGCAAAGTAACTATGCATGCAACATGAAAATCTACAAACAAACATCATGAATAACATGCATTGAAAAACGTTTGTTTGTTTCACATACAGAAAACATGGCATAGTGGCATTCAGCTTGTCCCTCATGGAGTAGCAAATAGATGCATAGGACACCTTCAAAGTTTATAAGAGTGACTAGGTACAAATAGCATAAGAACAAGTAATATCAACAATATACATCAATCAATAAGTTTTGGGAAAATGCACATAGAACTAAGAATGGAAACTATGCTCTCTAAACTGGTGCCTAAAGGTAGAAGGTGGAGACTCAATATAAAAGTGGAAGAAAGGCCCTTCATAAAGGGAAGCAGGGATTTCAAGTCTCAAAAAGAGCTTCGAAAAATTATGGTACTTGTTAGCTTTCAGCCCTCATTGCCCTATCATAAGCATCTTGAAGTGATTAAGGTTAAAGTGAACAAACTATGGAGTATATGCTTGACAAAGTATAAGTTGGCAATCTCATGTTCCTTGAATATGAGGGCCGCACCCCATGTTACTCAACTTTATTCACCTGTAAGTTCTTGTCATAGTAAGAATGTATCATAGAGAACCCCCAATGGGGTAGCCCTTGCACATGGTATAGGATCTATCCCATAACCAAAATTACAAAGCAAGCAGACAATGAGCATCTGAGCGATCTTTTTATTTTCTATTTGCATAGATTTTATTGAGGATGCTTCACAAATTGCTCATTATGGTGATGCTGCAAGTTTCCACCATGATTAGGCATGGTTTAGGCTAGCGGCCTAGGCGTTTCTCTAACACAAAATACATAACTCCATGGACTTACAAGCTCCCTTTTTTATTTCACATCGGCGACTTCCATAGACAAAAGAGCATGATATCAAATGTGTACAAAGTACAAGTGTAATGTTTAAAACGTTCCCCATGACAGCATGGTTCTGCTAATTCCATAGTATAAGTGCAAGCATATACAACATAGATGACACAATGGTTCAAGTTTATTAGGGGAAAGAAATATAAAGTGTGCCATCAAGTTCGTGAGAGCTTTAATAACTAAGTTTTCACATAACAAAATACTTTTTAATTGGAAGATAGCTAAAAACAAGAATATACTTGGAATGGTGTAACACACCATGCATTGAAATTTATAGTGGACACTTTGGAATAACTTGGTTTATTGGGAGTTGGAAGCATGAGTAGAGCTTACTCATACAAGTGGAGGCTAGCAAAAGACTGGGAGCGACCAACTAAGAGAGCAATAATGGCCATAATCATGCAGAGCGACAAAACATTACTAATCAAAGCATAGAGTGGTACTACAAGTCAAGGACTAAATGATCATAGAGGCTATGATGACTTGTTCATAGTCATAACATGGTGTGAGCATGTGCAAAGTCAACCCAAACAAAGCATCAAAGGAGAATACCACAATACTATGCTTTTGCATGCTAAAACAACGCATGATTCTTTCAAGGCACATAAGCAATCCCAATTGTTTAGAACAAGTCATTCTACAGCAATAATCACTAAGCATGAGGTCAAAACAACACCTGGCATGACATGCTAAAGTCTAAGTCATAGTCAAAGCAAGCTCCTCTTCCACTATTCAAGCAAGAACTTTCTACTCCTTTCCAACACCAATCAACTTATTTGAAACAACACAGTGAGAGCAGGGGTACAAACTACTTTATTCAAGCAAACTAAACAAACTAAGCAATACCAATTGTTTCGAACAAGTCATGCTACAGCAATAATAACTAAGCATAAGGTTAAAACAACACCTAGCATGTCATGCTAAAGTCTAAGTCACAGTCAATGCAAGCTCCTCTTGCACTTATCAAGCAAGAACTTACTACTCCTTTCCAACACCAAGAAACTTATTTGAAACAACACAGAGAGAATGGGGTTCCAAACTAATTTATTCAAGAAAACTAAACAAATAAGACAACCAAACAAAAACTAAGATGCTCCAAGAATAACACAACAGTGCATGAAATAATAAAAACGAAGTGTCTAGAAAGACCTGAGTTTTTTATTGATGAAGAAGAGGATGCCTTGGGCATCCCCAAGATTTGACGCTTGTACTTCTTGGATATTTATTGGGGTGACACCGGGGTGGCATCCCCAATCTTGAGTTTTTGTCCATTCTTCATCTCATTACATCATTCTCTCTCTACACCTGAAAATTTTCCTTCATACAAAACTTCACACAATCTTCATTAGCAACATTAGTGTATTCAAAAGATAATAGACCCTTGGTTTTAGGTTTAGAACAGCAAAAATTTCACAAAAAACACAAGATACTATAGAAAATCCTTCAAAAAGCTCAATTTCCCAAAAAGAACCCAAAAAGGAATCAATAAGAAGCAAATGCAAATAATGGCAGAAATCTATCAAAACAGACCAGCAGGTAGAAACCGATTTTTTCGAAGACCTTATGTTTCTCAAATCAAAAGGTGTTGAACTAACTAAAGTTATATAACATACTGGGGGATTTATTCATAAAGTTTCAGCTCAATCTGACTTACAGAGACTCCTCACGAATTTTTATGGTCGAGGACAGAAATCTGTTTCGGGATAGCAACTCCCTAAATCTTACTTCCCTCTCATTATAGGTCATTCTTGGCAAAAAAAAAGCAAACAAAAAGGATAAGGAGAGGTCATTACTGAAGTAATAACTTCCAAAAATCAAGAAAACTCTTGGATTATCTCCCAACAAGTACTTTTCTTTAACGCCTTTAAGTTGGGCACAAGAAGCAAGGAATCAAGTATATTCAAATGAAGAAGCATTAACATCAAACCTTGCTTTCAAAGGAGGAGCAAAAATCAAATTATCTCTCCTCATAGGGAAGTGTTCAATACCTTTCTTGAATGGAAATTGATATTTAATGGTGCCTTCTTTCATATCAATGGTGGCACCAACAGTTCTATGAAAAGGTCTTCCCAAAGTAATAGGACAAGAAGAATTGTATTCAACATCCAAAACATAGAAATCAACAGGGACATAAGCATTGTTAACAATAATGATAACATCATTAATACTCCCCATGAGTTCTTCTTAGCATTATCATTAAGTGTGACATCCAAATAACAATCTTCCAAAGGTGGCAAATCAAGCATTTCATAAATCTTCCTAGGCATAATAGAGACACTAAAACCAAGATCACATGAAGATTTGAGATCAAAGTCATTCACTTGCATATTAATAATGGGTTCCCAACTATCTTCTACTTTCCTAGGAATATAATCTTTATGTTTTAACTTCTCTTCCTTAATTTTAACAAGAGCATCTGTAATGTGTTTGGTGAAAGCAACATGCATATCACTAGCATCTGGACTTCTAGCAAGTTTTTGCAGGAACATAATCATTTCAAAATATTGCAACCATCAAGATCAATATCAAACTTAGCATCACTAGTAGTAGACTCATTGGTCTTAGGCATTGTAGGAGGAGGAATTGGGACTTCTTGTGGTTTACTGGTATCAGTGGTGGTGATAGTGCACACACTATTGTTTCTAGAAATTTCATCTTCTATTTCCCACTTGGCATGAAGTTGGGCTTACAGTCTAACATTTTCATCAATAGTAACTTGTATGGCATGCGTAGAAGAAAAGTTACTTCCCATGATTTCAGGTTTAGCAGCCATTTTATTAATCAAAGAGGACTATGCTTCAGAAAAAGAGGAATATTTTTCTCAACATTTAAAAGCTTTTCCTCCACATTCCTATTGAAAGTGGTTTGTTTGATAATAAAGTCTTTGATCATGACTTCAAGTTCAGAGGGAGCACTTCTAGCATTGTTGTAGGAGTTTCCATAGGTATTTCCATTATTAGGAGGATAAGGCCTATAATTGTTGTTACTACAAAAATTATTCCTATAGGCATTGTTGTTTCTAATGAATTTCACATCAACTTTCTCTTCTTGATCAACCAAAGAGGCTAAGGGGACATTATTTGGATCTAAAGGAGCTTTCCCATTAACAAGCATAGCCATGATAACATCTATCATATCACTCAAAGAGGAGGTTTCTTCAACAGAATTTACCTTCTTACCATGTGGAGCTCTCTTAGGGTGCCATTCAGAATAATGAACCATCATATTATCAAGGAGTTTTGTTGCAGCACCCAAGGTGATGGTCATAAAGGTACCTCCAGCAGCTGAATCCAACAAGTTTATTGAAGAGAAGTTCAAACGTGCATAAAAAGTCTGGATAATCATCCAAGCAGTATGCCCATGAGTGGGACAATTCTTAACCAAAGATTTCATTGTTTCCAAGCTTGAGCAACATGTTCATTATCAAGTTGTTTAAATTTCATAATATCACTTCTCATAGATATAATCTTAGCAGGAGGGTATTACTTTCCAATAAAAGCATTTTTGCACTTAATCCAAGAATCAATACTATTTCTAGGCAAGGATAGCAACCATTCTTTAGCTTTTCCTCTCAAGGGGAAAGTAAAAAACTTGGGAAACAACTTGAGCTTAATAATATCTCCATCTACATCCTTATACTTTTGCATCTCGTAAAGTTCAACAAAGTTATTGAGATGGGCAGCAGCATCATCAGAACTAGCACCAGAAAACTGCTCTCTCATCATAAGATTCAACAAAGCAGGATTAATTTCATAAAAGGTAGCATCAGGAGCAGGTGGAGTAATAGGAGTGCTAAGGAAATTATTGTTGTTTATGCTAGTGAAGTCAACAACTTGGTGTTCTCAGCAGAGTTCATTTTGGCAAAAAAGTGGAGCAAGCCAACAACAACAACAACTAGAGTAGGGACTAATTTTTTTGTATTTTTGATAAGAGAAAGCAAACCAAACTAAACTCTTTTTTTGGAGTTTTTGAGAAAAACAGGCAAACAAAACCAAGCAAAAGAAACTAAGCAAACCAAAAACAAAAGTAAAGAGAAAGGTTGAGAAGGACTCCACTTGTGAAGACATCCTTAGCCTCCCCGGCAACGGCGCTAGAAAATCTTAATGGCGCTAAGTCAACATGGGAGCGCTTCGTCGGGAAACCCCAAGAGCAAGGTGTGATGCAGCACAGAAACAAGTCTTCCCTCACTAAGAAACCGAGGTTATCGAACCAGTAGGAGGAACAAAACATCACAAAGGTGTTGCAAGTAACATGGAAACCAGCACAACACAAACTCAAGACTTTGCCCCAACGAACAGTGAGGTTGTCAATATCACCGGTTGCTGTAACAAAGGATTAACCGTATGGTGTGGAAGGTGATGGTGGTTTGCAGAAAGTAAAAAGTAACAGTGGAAGATGTATCAATGGTAAAGATTGGACCGGGGTCCATAGTTCACTAGAGGTGTTCTCCTTAGATAAACAAACATGGCATGCAGGATAAACAAATTGCAGCAGGGCAATTGACATGACTGAGCAAGGCATAAGAATGCAATACTAGACATCATGATCCTATAATATTTGATTGGGCAATACTACAACATACATAGACCGCCATCCAACTGCATCTATAACTAGAAGTCCACCTTTGTGTTGGGGTTCGTAGCATGGAAAACAAAAATTTTCTATCGCATACAAACAAACAAGCCAAGATCTATCTACTAGATTGTAGCAACGAGTCGATAGAGGAACTCACCCTCGAAGATTCCAAAGCGGTTAACGAGTGGTGATGTAGTCGTCACTTCCGATCTCAAGATAGACCTTCCTCCCTTGTTCCAGCAGGCAGCGGAGGTTGTAGCACTCTGTAGAGGGAGATCTATGGTGGAGCTTATGAGAGAGGCTATTAGTGGTCTAGTAATTAGACACACCAATTAGAAGGCTCTAAACCAATTAGAAGGCTCTAAACCGCTGGCTAAAGTAATTATAAGCTCTAAACCAAAACGGCTCTAAACCGGAGATCTAGAGTAGAAAGTTATGTGTCTCTAGGAGGAGCCCCCTCCTTTTATGGGAGGGGGTCATGGCCAGCCGGCGGAGGGAGTCCCTCCCCACTTCGGGCTGGGGCTGGGCGCCGGCACAGTCAACTCCTCCTCCGTGTTGGTTCCAACTCCTCTTGCTTGTTTCCCACAGGTTCTTGTTTTGGCGTTTGACTTTCAAACTGGACATTTGACTTTTCTTTTAGGATTCAATTTAATCCTTTATTTGGGACAAGAACACTTAGTACATGATGCAATCATTCAATGAGCAATGACACATTCATGTACCCTTAACCTTCTAGAACATTCCGATGAAAACAATCATTCCCGAACTCAAAGCGGGACTTTCCTTATATGAATCTTATTCTCGGACCATTCCGGATCACCTCGTGATATCCGGATCCCATCGAGACTCAACAACATTCGGTCTCTTTCTCATAATACCATAACTACTCAAACAACGTCGAATCCTAAGTGTCTCCCTACGGTTCGTGAATTATGCGGACATGATCGAGACACTTCCTAACAATAACCAATAGAGGAATCTGGAAATTCATATGGCTCCCACATATTTCTACGATTTACTTTAATCGAATGAACCACTTACATACGATACCAATTTCCCTTTGTCTCACGATACTTTACTTATCCGAGGTTATGATCGCCGGTATCTCTTCATACCTAGTTCAACCAGTACTCTTTTCTCGTTCCGATATGTGATCCCTTGTGACCAAGTCACATGCTTGCAAGCTAATTGGATGACATTTCACCGAGAGGGCCCAGTATATCTATCCGTCATGAGGATGGACAAATCCACTCTTGATCCATGTGTTTCAACCAATACTTTCCGAACACTTAATGCCACCTTTATAGCCACCCGGTGGTGTTTGATGTCATCAAAGCATCCATCCGTAAAGGTGATATGCATGATCTCATGGTCGAAGGAATTAGGTTACTATGTATCGAAAGCATATAGCAATTGAACTATTGAAATGACTTGATCTTTATGTATCTATAGGAGTATGTCCATCACATCATTCTCCTAATGATATGACCCTGTTGTTAATAACATCTCTATGTTCATGATCGAAACCATGATCATATATTAACCAACAAGCTAGTTTAACAAGAGGCTTTACTAGGGACTCTTATTTTAGTTTACAAATCACACAAGTATTAATGTTTAATACAATTATAGCATGGTATGTAAACATTTATCATAAGTGTGAAGATATGATAATAACCACTTTATTATTGCCTCTTGGGCATATCTCCAACATCCACTTGCACCAGAGTCAATAATCTAGTTTCAAACCTTTGTGTATTCAACACCTATGGCTTTCCGTTGTATGTACACGATTGCTAAGTGGTCGAAGATTCCCTCGTAATTGCATGTGTTTGCGTCTCTCATCACTCATTCTCTAATGAGATGGCTTTGTATAAGTTTGGTCTTTCGGTGACCTTTAGATCTTTGGGGTTAAAACATGTTGATAATATTGTCGCATAATATATCTTCATAGTATTATCCATTGTGAACTACACCTAGTTTGATAACAAACTACTTGACACAATGCCCTCTTTAACTGCTATTATAGCAGTATATACTTAGCCTTTTGTTGTAGTATCTGTCACAATGTCTTAACTTTGGAACTCATCCAAATCCATTATGGAACTTACTTTCCATTATATTGTGCCACCCTTAATTTAGATTGAGATAAACTTAATTTGCACTTTGTGACAAAACTAGTATCAATGTAGTACTTCTACAATGAACTAACCATCTATTTGTCACTTCTACAAACAATATATTCTTAGTTCTTCCAAAAGATCATAAGAATATCCTTACTATTGTCCAATGATCATCTTATGAATCATTCTGGTATATGCTCATAACATTTGGAGCATAGGACATATCTGGATTTGTACATATCACAGTATGATATAAATACTCTTTGTGATTTTATACATCAAGTATCAATCTATACTTGATTATTTGTTTCACTTTACCAAATGTCAATACACTTGAATATATCATCAACATTGAATTTACTCAATCCTTTCTGTGCGACAAGAACCTCTCTTGTAGTTTCTATATTGAACTCATTCAATATCTTGTCTATGTACTTCTGGCACAACCATATTAGCGTCTATTGATGCCAAATATTTAGGTTTTGCCTAAGTCTTTCATCGGGATGAAATTCTTAATATGTGTTAATAAAAGATACATTATTTCCAATCAACAATATGTCTTCCACATAATGTATTAGAAACATGTCTTAGCGCTCCCACTTAATTTCTTGCAAATGCAAGCTTCTTCATTGTCTCTGATGAAATTAAACTCTTTTAACAGTTTCATCATAGTGAAGATTCCATGCTTACTTTAACCATTGAAGTTCGCATATGCTTTTAGCATCCTTGAATTAACAAAACCCTATGGACCGTGTTATGCACATGTCCTAGGTAAAATTCTATTAGAAGAACTTGTTTTGTTTATTCTACTACCATATAACAAAATTATATGTAGTGGTTGCTACATTAATCCGTCTAGACTAAATATCACTATGAATCAAATCTTGTCATAGTCAACCTTTGAACATTGTTGTGAACTCTTTCCCAACATTATTTCATAGATGTGAAACATCCATGTCTATTTCTTTATAGATCCACACAACTATAAGGTCTTACACCTTTCTCGAGGGTCCTTCAAGTTCAAAACTTGATTTTCGAACTATCACGGATCTTATGGCTTCAAGCCATTTTACGGTCGGGGGGCCCATCATCGCTTCTTTGCATGTAGTCGGTTCATTATTCTCAAATAATGATTCAACCTCAAATCTTGGTATTTGATTGTTTATCCGACTACTTGTTTCAATAGGAACTTAGATCTCCGTGATCACAACCTTTGAGGCACGTGAGCCATGAGCATTGTTGCCTCCTCTAATTTAACCTTATCAAAGTTCTATTGTCCTCCCTTAACTTTTCACGAAAAATTCCTTCTCAAAGAAACTTGACGTTCTAAGTGACAAACACTTTTGTCTCCTGTTTATGGAGAAATACTTAACATTCATCCGACTTTGGTTGCAAACATCTTTCTTATGTATAACATACCAATGTTTAAGAAAGGACTACTTGGGTTTAATCCCAAACCATAACCTTATATGGTGTCATTTCAACGGATTATGATGAAGCTCTTTTCAGTGGAAAAACGATAATCTCTAAAGCTTTTAATCTTTAAAATATAATGGCAATTTTATAAATTATACCTTTGATCTTACCATGTCAAACAAGGTTTAATTACATATCTCCATACTCTTATGGTGTTTCGGAAAATGCAAATCCATGGAACGATTCCTTAAATCTTAGGTATTATGCTCAAATATCTTCCTTTATGATCTTTATCATAAACTGTTTATATTCTTGTTACAATGATTTTGCACTTCATCTTGAAAGTCTTTGAACTCTTCAAATATTTCACACTTCATCCTTATTAAGTAAATATTCATATATTCACTCAAATTTTCGGAGAAAGCATATGAAGTTGAAATCCATCACATAATGGATTTCATACAACAATATGTACTAGTTCCAATAAGCTAGTCATTCGTTCCCTTCGGCCTATGAGAGAAGTTTTAATTATCTCTACATTTGATCAAAATCAAATAGACTCCAAAATTCCATCCATATGGAGTTTCTTCATGTTTTCTTTCCAATATAATTTAAACGGCGATGTCACTTCCTAAGTGATCTTTCAATCAATTTGTCTTTACATTTTTAGCACTAGTTTTATGGATGTGATTCCTCCAACGAGATTTGGAATCATCCATCTTTTATGGATTACGACAATTATTTGAACAACCCTTTTGTTCTCATAATACGATAAAACAAATCTTTGAAGGCAAGCTTTGATGTTTAACGAGCAACACAATAACCCTTTATTTGTTCTCGATGAACATCATCACATATTCTTTGATAATTACTGTTTTGTATGATTCATACCAACAAATTCATCAAATACTTAAGAACCACATTGTTTAATAAGCAAAGAATATAGCCATAACATGTATATCATCTATATACTTAAATTGAACAATTCTAATCTTTTCTTTTCGCCATATATTTATGAGATTCTCTTTCGATATTTCCTTTTATTTGAAAGAATCTATCAATATCAATAGTGGAGTCATACACATAGTCCAAAGCGTGTATAGTTAAATACCAATGTCTTTGGACTTGAGTAGATCACCATCATCAAATGTTTGGTGTTCTTTCAAATTCCTTTATTTAGTAATCTCTTGGTGTAGTAAACATTTTACCTACATCAAATATTCATCCTTATTATGGATTTATCCATGATCAAACCTTTTGGAGGATTATGACAACTAGTGTCTCCAACCTTTTGCAAATTCTCATCAAATATGAGAACATGACTTTTGCCATATTATACTCTATCATGTTGCAACCAAAACTTTGTTTCAGATATCACAATATCTTCCACATCATGGTTTCAAACAACTCTTTCAGATCCTAGATAACCTTGATATTAAGAGAATCCTTTGAATATCAAGAATCACAAACATGATACTTATATACTAACATTGGAATTGTTACTCTTGTTTTAATACCAATTATTAAACTTCATGGAAAGTTTGCAATAGGACTTTTAAACTTTAGATTAACACTTCAAAACAATATTCTATAGCTCTATCATCTCAATTATAACTAAGCGCAGGGTGGTAACGATGCCAATGACTACAACAACTATGCAAATTCACTTTGATTTAGTTTATGATAAATTGAGTTCTAATTAATAATTAAATTAATCTAGGTGAACTCCCACTCAAAACAATATCCCTCACATTGTTTTAGTGATCACACGAACCAAATCCACCACATCAAAACCGATCATCATGAGAGTTGATATAGCTTCAATGGCGAACAATCATGATGTTCATCATATCTACTATATGACTCATGCTCTACCTTTCGTAATCCGTTTTTTCGAGAGGCCATGTCACATATGCGGGCTTCGTCAAGATCAAACCTTAGTTTCTGCATGAGCAATCTGGGCTTGCTCACGTTGTATACACTTTCTAATCTACCACACCATCATCACGTGGTGTTTGAAACAACAAGCTTTATATAACTAAGGGTGAACACTTTATGATTTGAAATTCATGTGCATGAGGATCATCTTATAATGCTATAAGCAATACAAGATGCATAAAGGATTAACATCACATGCAATTCATAATATGTGATATGATATGGCCTTTTCTTCTTTGTGCTTCCGATCTCCATCTTCTAGCAGAACATGATCTCCATCATCACCGCATTGCATCAAGGTCAATGACGCTACTCCATGGTTGTCTTCAACTATTACAACTACTTTGAATAGACACGGGTATTAACATAAATTAAAGACAACCATATATAAGGAACATTGCATACATCAAATACAATCACAATCATGGCCATATCACATCACAAAACAAAGTTAGACGCTTTACTTTCTTTGCATATTTTACGTGGTTTGGGGCTTTCAATAAGTGTCGTTCTAACTTATGAACAAGAACCACAACATTGATACTAGTATTGTTGATCACCCGTTGTAAATTGGATCTTAACTATGCTAGGAGAAACATGCACCATAAAGCCACTTATGCAATACAAGTTACATGTCAAGCGTGGAGCAAGTCTCATGAACGATGTCATGTAAGGTTATCTCATCCCAACATACCGCAAGATACAAAGTACACAAGAAGCAATCGACAATAAAAGCATCAACGCCCACAATGACCATTGTGTTCTACTTCTGCAAAAGATCTATATACTACCTCTCTCATATATATATTCTGCTTCGGGGCATGGAAAACAAAATTTTCTATCGCATACAAACAAACAAGCCAAGATCTATCTACTAGATTGTAGCAACGAAATGATAGAGGAAACTCACCAAGAGATTCCAGCGGTTAACGAGAGCAGATTCTCGTGTGGGTGATGTAGTCACTTCCGATCTCAAGATCGAGAGGCTATTAGTGGTCTAGTAATTAGACACACCAATTAGAAGGCTCTAAACCAATTAGAAGGCTCTAAACGCTGCTAAAGCAATTAGAAGCTCTAAACCAAAACGGCTTCTAAACCGAGATCTAGAGTAGAAAGTTATGTGTCTCTAGGAGGAGCCCCTCCTCTTTTTTGGGGGGGGGGGGTCATGGGGAGGGAGGAGGGAGGGTCCCCTCCCCGGCTCCTGCCTGCGGGCGCCGCCCGAGAGAGTCCTCCTCCCCTGTTGGTTCCAACTCCTCTTGCTTGTTTCCCACAGTTCTGTTTTTTGCTTGACTTCTTTCAAGAGGACATTTGACTTTTCTGTTTTAGGATTCAATTTAATCCTTTATTTGGGACAGAAAGAACACTTAGTACATGATGCAATCATTCAATGAGCAATGACACATTCATGTACCCTTACCTTCTAGAACATTCCCGATGAAAACACCAATCATTCCCGACTTTCCTTATATGAATCTTATTCTCCGGACCATTCCATCACCTCGTGATATCCGGATCCCATCCGAGACAAAACATTCGGTCTTTCTCATAATACCATAACTACTCAAACAACGCCGAATCCTTAAGTGTCTCTCCCACGGGTTCGAAAATATGCGGACATGATCGAAACTTCTCCAAACAATAACAATAGAGGAAATCGGAAATTCATATATGGCATACATATTTTCTATTACTTTACATCGAATAACCAACTTATTACTTATCCGAGGTTATGATCGCCGTATCTCTCTGCATACCTAGTTCAACCTCGTTCTCGATAGTACTCTTTTTTCTCGCTGATATGTGATCCCTTGTGACCAAGTCACATGCTTGCAAGCTAATTGGATGACATTTCACCGAGAGCCACCGAGAGGGCAGAGTATATCTATCCGTCATGAGGATGGACAAATCCCTCTTGATCCATGTGTTTCAACCAATACTTCAACACTTAATGCCACCTTTATAGCCAATGTCATCAAAGCATCCATCCGGTAAAGGTGATATGCATGATCTCATGGTCGAAGAATTTTAGTTACTATGTATCGAAAAGCATATAGCAATTGAACTATTGAAATGACTTGATCTTTATGCTACGCTGCTATCTATAGGAGTATGTCCATCACATCATTCTCCTAATGATATGACCCTGTTGTTAATCTATGTTCATGATCAGGAAACCATGATCATATATTAACCAACAAGCTAGTTTAACAAGAGGCTTTACTAGGGACTCTTATTTTAGTTTACAAATCACACAAGTATTAATGTTTCCTGTTAATACAATTATAGCATGGTATGTAAACATTTATCATAAGTGTGAAGATATGATAATAACCACTTTATTATTGCCTCTTGGGCATATCTCCAACACTTTGGGTTATCATCCGAACCCCCTCCAGTATTATTTGCAAGCAACAGACAACTACTTTAAGCAAAGTGTATAAGGTAAACAATCCACTTGTTCCATGAACAAGAGACCATTGTTTTCTCCCTAGTGGCAACAACACATCTAGAACCTAAGAGATTTATGTCACTTCCCTTGATTAAATAGAGGCATGAACCCACTATCGAGCATAAATACCCCCTCTTGGAGTCACTAGCAACTACTTGGCCAAGATAGCTACTAACAATGGAGAGCATGCAAGATCACAAACAACACAGGCATGATAGAATCAATAAGACAAAACCATTAATCAATCCGACATAGTAATCTCAATATCCATCGGATTCCCGCAAACACAACATGCATGATTACAAATAGATGAGATCTTGATCATGAACGGAGCTTACAAGATCTAGAAATGAAATCACAAAGGAGGAGATACAACCATCTAGATACTACATGGACCCTTAGTCCAACGTGGAACTACTCACGCTTCATACCGGAGGCTGGCATGATGAAGAAGAAGGCCTCCAAGATGATCTCCCCTCTAGCAGGGTGTCGGGAAGAGCTTCAGATCCCCCGATCTAGGGACGATGGTGGCGGCGGATACAAACGGTTTCATGGAATATTTATCGGGTACTTAGGGTTTAGGCATCGGGGGCTTCTTATAGGCAAAGAGGCGAGGCAGGGAGGCGACCAGGGGGTCCACACCCTGCCCAGGCGCGGCCTAGGGTGGGCCCGCGCCTAGGGGCATGCGGCCGCCCTGTGGCTCCCCTCCGTCTCTCCTGTAGACTCCGTGTTCTCCTCGATGAAATATTGTCTTTGGATTTCGTCCCGTCCAATCCCGAGAATATTTCCTTACTAGCTTTTCTAGAACCAAAAACAACAGAAAACAAGCAACTGGCACTGTGGCAACTTATTAATAGGTTAGTACCAGAAAACATATAAAAATCACCTCAAAGTGTGGACAAAGCAAAGAAAAGTAGATACTAAACAAGCATGGAACATCAAAAATTATAGATACGTTTCCGACGTATCAATATCCGTCGAATAAAATGGTGTTAGCTGAATTAATAGAAGTGTCTGGAAATTTGATTTATAAGTGTGCATGACAACTTCTTGGTTAATACTTAGGGGTTTAGTGTTTCGGGTTTTAGGGTTATGGGTTTAGTGTTTCAGGTTTTAGGGTTTAGGGTTTCAGTTTTAGGTATTTAGGGGTTTAGGGTTTTGGGAATTTTCAATAAAGTTCGAGCTTTATGCATATATTCACGGAATATAATGACTTAGCAACAATTGAATAATGGAAGAATCTCAAATTTTGATCTATATATAAGTGCATGATACCTGCTTGGTTAGGGTTATTTGTGGACCGAGGTTTTTGGGTTTTAGTATTGAGGGTTTAGGGTTTTTCTTTTTAGGGGTAGTTTAGGGTTTGGGGCTTAAGAATTTTTGAATAATATGCCTGATCTTAGGCTTACGGGTTGAGGGGTTTAGGGTTTTTAGGGCTATAGGTCTTAGGGTTAAGGCTTTATGAGGTTAGGGTTTAGGGTATTTTCAATAATGTTCGAGCTTTTGTGAATTTGAATGGCCTTAGCGCAATTTCATGAAAGTATCTCAAATTTTGATCTATGAGTGCATGGTACGTCCTTGGTTAGGGTTTTTTATGGGTCGAGGGTTTAGGGTTTTAATATTGAGGGTTTAGGGTTTTGGTTTTTTATGGGTAGTTTAGGGTTTAGGGTTTATGGTTAAGGTTTTAGTAATTTTTCAATAATATGTGCGAGCTTACGGTTACAGGTTGAGGGTACGTTTATGGTGTTTAGGGGTATAGGGCTTGGGCTTTAGGGGGTTAAGGGTTAGGGAATATTCAATAATGTTCGAGCTTTCATGAATTAGAATGGCGTTAGGGAAATTTAATGAAAGTATCTCAAATTTTGATCTATGAGTGCATAATACCTACTTGCGTGGTTAGCGTTGTTTATGGGTCGAGGGTTTAGGGTTTTAGTATTGAGGGTTTAGGGTTTGGTTTTTTAGGGGTAGTTTAGGGTTTTGGAATTTTTCAATAATATGTCCGAGCTTAGGGTCAGGGGTTGAGGATTTAGCATTTTAGGGGTATAGGGCTTAGGGCTTAGGCTTTAGGGTGTTAGGATTTAGGGAATTTTCAATAATGTTCAAGATTTCGTGAATTAGAATGGAGTTAGCGCAATTTAATGAAAGTATCTCAAATTTTGACCTATAAGTGTATGGTACTTTCTTGGTTAGGGTTGTTTATGGGTCGAGGGTTTAGGGTCTAGGGAACTGGTTTTCTAGGGACAGTTTAGGGTTTAGGATTTAAGAGTTTTTCAATAATATGTCCGAGCTTAGCGTCAGGGTTTGAGGGTGGTTTAATGTTTATGGTACGTGTGGATGTGTATTAGTGGCGTAGATTGTACATCAGGGTGACCGCCCAACACACGCTCGTCCTGTTCCTAAGTACTCCTAATAAAATACATTAGGAGGAGTACATAGATTTTTTTGCTCATCGTACTAGTTTTAATTGTCTTATAGGGAAACCTGGACGTGACTACTACAGTACTACCGGCAGAATTTCTGCTTTTGGCGGTACAGGATGAATGAATGTGGAACTCTCTATGTTACATTCATATACTACTACTAATAGTAGTACTACTATACTCCATATTTTTTCGGACGCATAGTAAAGTAGTGCAGTAAGTCTGTTTGGTCAAGATGCATGCCAGGAGCAATGAGTATCCAAATTTCTACTCCATCTCGATGGCTCAAGACACGAAACAGCTAGTACTCCTCTAGCCTCTGGCTATCGCCTTGATCAAAATGAACAAGTAAAAGATTGTCTATTTGGGAAATTGCCATGGCTATTTATTATCTACAGATCTTTATCTTTTCTTTCCTTCGAGGCACATGCAACTCTAGTAGCTACTCCACTAATAACATGCTATGATGAGGCCCTACAACTACTAGACAGTAGTACTACTCTTTTAGATACTCTCGTCACATTGCACCTTCCTTCTCCAAGAGGCGGAGTTACGTTTTTTCTGAGAGAGGAAACCTAGTTGGAGCTCCTTGAAACTACGGCTCGAGTATCTGTTGGAGGTTTGTGCAACTAGCCTCAATTGGAGACCCACTGCCCACTCGCCCACCTTCTGCATGACTAGTACTACACACCATCAGCCTTTGTCTTCTCCATCTCACCCCGGCCTCCAGCTCCCGCCAACAATCTACCCTCTCCTCCCCCTCCCTCCCACCCACCCACAAAAAACCCTAAAACACCATCCGGAGCCTCCTTCCATGGTGATATCAAGCAAGGTCAGTAAAAACCTAATCAATTTCAGAATGTGTTCACCGAAGGCCTCCTTGAATTACTCATAAACCATTGAGATGCCACCACCTCCGCGATCCTCGTCGGTTCGTCCAAAAATATTCTTCAATCAGCAAAAGAGAGCACAACTACGCCTTTTTCTCAGCCGTTTGGACTCGCATGTTTTCTTCATTCTCACCCGATGGTGAGACCTTGGGAATCCAAAAACTACATCAAAGTGGCAGGAATCCCGTGCAAGCTGACGACACTGGACAGGTTCTCATTCGATGTTGTGATGCCAAATGGTTTTGATGAGCAGCGAGCAGGCGACAATGGAGATTGGATCGTCAAGGTTGGGCCCGATTTTATATGAGACCTTGTCAACGTGTACACTCATCGCAGTATTGTTCTTACACAATTGTCGGGGTTTGAGTCACCTGAAAGTTCTACATTTTCATTCCAGGATGTTGCTGATAAAGGTCGACGTACTAAACTGCACAAGATAGTCATTTGCCACGTTCCGATAGCTGCTGGGGGATACAAGAATTTCTCTCTTGTCGCCATCTTCGAATTGAAGATTGTTGTCTTTAAGGGGAATGATGATAATGGATGGTTAGTTTGTTTGAACAAGTTCTAGCGCTACTTCATATACTGCAATGCTATTATCAAGCACGACCGTGTGTTCGTCGTTACCGAGAATGGCAGTGTTTCTGCATGGAAGCCTCCAAAACTTGGTAAATTATCCTCACTACGTATTTTATTAGCTTTATTCCTAAATCCATGTAATATAATTTTTCTAAACATTCATTCGTTAGTAGGAATTTCACACAGTAGGAATTTTAGCCTCTTTAATTCAAACGAATTTCCTAGGAATTTCGGAGGAATGCAATCATTGGGAAGTTTTCTCACATATAAGTAGTTTGATTCATATGATTGATTTCTGCTGATAGTATTGCTTTGCTCCCAGTATATCCCACGGAAAATATGATATCTGCTTGTACTAACACGAGATTCAGATATTATTCCTGAATCGATGTAAGCTAATTTTTCTGAAATTTCATTGCTTAGTAGGAATTTCATATGAATTTTAGCCTCTTTGATTCGAAGAAATTCCCTAGGAATTTTAGAGGAGTGCAATCTTTGGAAAATTTTCTTACATACAAGTAGTTTGATTCATATGATTGAGTTTTGCTGATAGTATTGCTTTGCTCATAGTACATCCCATGGAAAATATGATATCTACTCGCAGTACTTACGCGGGATTCAGATATTATTCCTGAATTGATGTGAGCTAATTTTTTTTGAACTTTCATTAGTTAGTAGGAATTTTGGCCCCTTTGATTCGAAGGAATTACCTAGGAATTTTAGAGGAATGCAATCTTTGGAAAGTTTTCTTACATATAAGTAGTTTGGTTCATATGATTGAGTTCTTCTCATAGTATTGCTTTGCTCCTACTACATCCCACGGAAAATATGATATCTACTTGTAGTACTTAGGCAAGATTCTAATATTATTCCTGAATTGATGTAAGCTAATTTTTCTGAACTTTCATTGGTTAGTAGGAATTTTAGCCTCTTTGTTTTGCAGGAATTTCAGAGGAATGCAATCTTTACGAAGTTTTCTTACATTTAAGTAGTTTGTGTGGCACCCCCCGGATTTACGGTTCGGGAATACCCGTTTTGCCTGCAATTCACGTTCCAATGATCAGTGAGCCGTGAGCATAACCGACAAGTATCATTACAACATCTATAATTAACGAATTACAAAGTACTTACATTAATTCCATTATGGAAATACAACATCAATAACGGAAGTCTTCAGGCGCAGAGCACATGTCATGCCTTAAATTACAGGCGGCTGACTGGGAAGACGGCCTAGCTAGCATAGACGCCAGCATCTCCATCTTTTCTCTCGATCATCTAAAAGTCTGGCCAAGTAAATAGCCAGGGACAACGCCGGTGAGTACTTTGAATGTACTCGCAAACCACCTAAAGAGAATAGTAATAAAGGATATTCAATATGGCTGTGGTAGGATGGCTCCATGGAAATTTCTTTTATAAAATATTTTTCTTGTGGATATAGCATATCTCTATATCTTTGTTGAACACTTGTGAAAAAAATTTGGAATCCTTTTTGAAAAGTTTTAGGACTTCCAATTCACCGCTGCAGTCTGGAGCCTGGCCCAGCTCAGGAACAACAATGGTGGTGCTGCACTGGTCCTGGAAATTCCCTCAGTCTCGGACTGGTGGGATAGCCTCATTGCGGACCACCCTGCAAAGGAGAAACGAAGAATCAGTGGGCGTCTTCTCTACGTTCTATGGAACGCTTGGAAGGAAAGAAATCGGAGAATTTTCACGGGCAAACGACTAACATACATTGAGGTCGCGAAGCTTGCCGAAAAAGATATCAGGCAACGTGCTAGGGCGTTCGCTACAGGTGGAGAGGCAATTCCTGCGGAACCAGACTAGACTAGTAACTCTTTCTTTTCCTTTCATCTTCTGTTGCTTTGATTCTTGCCTTCTGACATGAACCTTTGCATGAACCACCGCCCTGTACACCTTGTTGGGGCTTTCCCTCTATCTTAATTAAAAGGCAGTGCTCCTGCTGGTTTCCCAAAAAAAAAGTTTTAAGGAAACATTAGGATTGGGTCACCCATTTGTTTTTCCTTCCGGTCCTCTCATGACCAAACTCCTTCCTCCTTTTTCCGACCATCTCATGGTCAAACCATTTTCAAGCCATTTCTTTTCCGAAGTCCTTTTTGAAAATAAAACCATCACCCGCCATACAGTCGCCAGCACAACCATCCATGACCGAGAACTCGGCTATTCAAATAGATTTACACTCTGCAGAGTTTGTACACTGTACCCACACCATCCGATTACCCGTCCCTGATCTACACCGATCGTGGCTCGAATAACCGGTCAAGACCTTCCGGATGCCCTCTCTAGTACAAGTGCCTACCCTATGAGGTTAATCCCCTCAAAACTGGGACGGCCTACATAGTAACCAGCCAACCGGAGCGCGTTTTTCACCTCGACGGGTGTGCGCTTTAAATGAGGGGCTCATAGTATCGCGTGGTGGCCCGTAGACCCTTCATTCCTTCTCTCGGTCGATGCTACGCATGGACCATTCGACAGAGAAGGCCCACCCCCCGGGGATTGTTTACCCCTGTAGTAGTGTGATGCACCTATACCATATTAGTCAAACTTCCAGCCTAGCCCCGTCCCATTCCAGAGTAATGTGGTTGCACGGGTTAATTGTTCTAGCATAGTAAATTGTACAGCCCAACGTATTTTGTAAACATTTTTCCTCCATCCATTGTCGGACCATTTTGTAAATCCAAAACATTTATCATTTTATTAAACCACTTGGTAGGCCAAGCCTCACCAAGGTTTTCTCGTAAAACATTTTTGTAACTCTTTTCCCGGGGTCTTCCCACCCTATAGTTTTTATTTCGGCTAAAACGGGGTCTCCAAGGGGTTATGGTGTGAAACACCATCTACCATACTAAGGGCAGGTAGGTACCATAAAATGAGTTGTACATAATGGTACTAAGGGGTAATGGTTTGGAGGAGCCAATCATTCCCCATATAGAACATAGTATAGTAAAATAATGCAATTTGCATAAACGAGTAGCTAAAACATGCATAGGCAAAATAATAGGACAAGGAATATGAGAAAGAAGGTGGATTGCCTATAACCAGCGGGGTGTCCTTTGACTTCTTTAGAATACCAGAATACCAAATATATCAATAATAAGAATAACCCGATGCTTCCTTCTTCTCGGCGTCACACAATCTCAACTATCGCCGTTATCGAGCATACATGCAAACAAACAACCCACAATCAATACAAGGCATACAAGTATGAAACCATATACCAAGCAAAAGATAATTACATGATAGACATCAGTAGGATGTTGGATGATTGGTTGATAAGAGTAGCAAAAAGATTTTGGAGGCATTAGGGAAAAGCTCCCTTTGTATTTATAGTCTAGGAACTACCTAAGAGAGGGTTTTTGACCAAGAGCTTGATATGTATAATACCATTGTATAGAAAATTATACCATCAGATAGGTATTGATAAAATGAAGCCAACAAAAATGGTTTCACTATTTTATCAATTACCAAAGGTTTATAAGGGATTGTATAGTGATTGAAACTCTAGTTTTAGGAAATAATTCACCAGAACTATTCTGGATTTCCAAAAGTTATTTCCTTGGGTTATTAGATAGTATTTGATGGACTGATTCAAGAGGAGTTGGAATCACCTCAAAACAATTAACAGAATGCCCTTGAGAAATTCCCAAAGAAAATACTGGATGGGATTTGTATTTTTCATCACATTTAAACTACATAAGCTTCTGATGTTATTACATCGACACTTGTTAGGTACCTAGATTACCTTTCTGTAGAAATTGGAATCCCCCTTTTTGGATTTGCAGAACTCCAGTGGTGAATTTATTGGTGATTAAACCATGCACAAAAATGTTTAATTCTCCATAATTCAATACAAGCTCAATATATCTTGGGCTCCTGGGTTTTGGTACTTATTGGTATAGAGGTTTACTCGGAGTTTTAATTAGGTCCAAACCTCATTTTGTTTGACCTAGAGAATTTCCTAAAGTCCAAAGGACTCTGTTTTTGTCTTTTTTGTTGTGGGAAAACCAAGATGAAAAATTATGTGGGGCCAGTGGGAAAAGCATGTTAGGGTTGAAACCTTCCAGTACCAATTGGGTTTACTCCATTTGGAGTTGTCTACATCTCTGTGGAAATTTATTGATACAAAGTATACATCTAGGTGGTTTATTTATTGAGATAGATTTGGTCCTTATTTTGGTCAAACCTAGGCACTGCATGTTTAAGAAAACATGTAGGTTCAAGGTAAAAATATAATCTGGCCACTTTTATACATTTTCCAATTTTGAAAAGATTTAAACCAACTACCTAATAATAGATCTGGGGTTAAAAAGAATAAAAAGGGGAGCTGGGGACGACTGGGTCAGGTTTGTGAGTTGGGCCGCAAGGCGCCAGGCCGGCCCAGAGCACTGCAAGGCCAGCGCGCAGGAGGGAGACCTGGGCCGCGCTGCGAGTCCCAGCTGTCAGCCTCACGGGGCGCCGAAGGGGTAAGGGGAACCTCCGGCCATTTGATCAAGTGCAGATCGACGGTCGGGCTTCGTCTTCTCCAGAGAAATAGGGCAAAGGCGGCAAAACCCTAGCTGGGGACGGGGCTCGACGAGGCGGCTCACCTGAGGCTTCTCCGGCGATGGGGAGGCGGTGGAGGAGATGCGGGCCATCGTGGGGAGCATAACTAGGCGCGGCACGGTCGGGGTAGCCGCTGGGGGCGGTCTCGCACGTCGGGGCCGAGGGAGGGCTCGCCGGAGCTTGACAGCGGCACAGATACAAAGGGTCCTGGACAAAAATGAGGATAGGGTTAGATGTAGGGGAGAGAGGGGAGGTTGACAAGGTCACATGCAGAGAGGGGAGGGCAGAGGAGAGAGCTCCCCGAGCTTGAACTCGTCCATGGACAAAGGGGGACATTTCTCCTCCTCTGTCCAGTAGAGAGGGAGAGGTGGGCGGAGGAGCTTTGGGGGAGCTAGGTGGGGGATGAGGGAGTGGAATAAGGGCAGTGAGGAGCGTTGTACTGGCCTTTCTCCTTATAAACCGAGGAGGGTTGGTGTAGGGTGGACAATGTCCATTAGGGCAATGGATAGAGGATCTGGCTGGGGATTGGGAAAGGGGGGTGGTGCTGAGTGGTGTGTGGTCCATTTGCTCGACTAGATGAGTGGAGGGGAGGGGTGGCTGTGGGTTTGGAGATATTTTCCAAAATGGGCATCTCTCTCTCTCTCTAACAACAAACACAAGGGACAAAGGGAACAATTCTATGTTATAGTGTAGCACGACCAGGGGGAGTGATGGTGTTGTGGATAAGTGCTTGGGAAGATTGGATGGGATTTTGAGTTGGTTTGAATCAAGGTTTGATTTATTTTTCAAACTTGATCAAATGGTAGATTGTGAAGGAAGTTGAAAAAGTTGCACTAGGAAACGTGAGAGAAAGGTACTGGTGTGTGTATAGGGTCATGGAATAACCCTAGGAATTATTTGGGATTTTTCTAATGATTAAAACCCCATTTAGTTGCATTAATTTAAAAAGGGAAGAAGTAGATTATGGAATCTAATGTAATATTTTTACATTAGACAAGGTTGGTTTTTTATGTAAAATGGTTCTGAATACCATATTACACATTTGAGAATTTTATTGGAATTTATTGAGGTGGAAAAGTATTTTTAAAGAATTATTTCTTGTTTCTGCCATTTAAGAAAAAAGGGCAAAATAAATAATAAAGGATCTCAAAAATATTTATTTTTGATAAGGGAAGGAGGTGTTTGATGGATAGAGCTCAGATATGCATTTATTTGGCAAAGTTGTTTGGAGAAAAACAAACTTGCCTTTGAAGACAAGATTTGGAGGATTTTGCCTAAAATGGAAAATAAATAGTTTTAGGCTCCAAATAATTATGGGAATTATTTGGGGAATTATCATAACCAAGGTAGATGATGTAAACTTGATGTATCCACCATGGACATCCTTCGTTTTTGAATAAATGTGGAGATAAAATGATGGAAACTAGATTTGGGAGGATTCTAGGGTTTGGTTATTTTTATTCCACCTAAACAGGGTTGGATTAGGGAGCTCAGAGCTCACCTTGGTACAAGGGGTAGATGGATAGCTAGAACATGTTATGAAGATGATCATGGAAGCAAGAGTTGGGCTTGCTTTTATTTTAGGTGGTCTAGAAGAGATGGCAAACCTTGTCGAAAATAAGGCTGCCATAACAAAATACATCACGCAGCCTCATAAACCATGTGGGTTCAAGAAGCACAAGGTTCCAATGGAAACAAGTGAAATTGGAATTGATTGTCCATGATTAGTAGATCATACTCATGCAAATAGTTGGTCAAGGGTAGGTAGCATATAGATGTGAGCTTCAGCCAAAGTAGGCAAGATGATAAGATTTATAGAAAAGATTAATCTCTTGACTACAAAACCATCATGGATGAGTGGGAAACAGAATGGTCTATCCAATTTCAAGAGTTGTCTTTGTTAGTACAAATGATTTACTACAATATGTTTCAATTACATTCTCAAGAACGCATATAGGTTGGAAAAGGTAGAGCTCCAAAGATTGAATCTAGATAAGAAATCCAGACAACCATTTTGGCAGATTTAGGGTTTTAGACTAGTGTTCAAGGATAGATGATTTTGAGAGAAATCTAGGTTCCAAACTCATGATTAAGGGGATGATGTTGAAGTTTTATATAAGTAGATAGGATCCATTATTAGATTGGGTCTCCACTGAGTTGGAAACTATCAAAAGGGATTATCCCTGATTGATCTGATTAGGAGATGAGATAATCACCTTAGGGGCTGAGGATAGATCCATACTTGGATGCTTGATATGATATTTATGATCAGAATCATAGATTGGGTCCTAAGGGATGAGCTACTAGATTAGCTCAATCTAGTTCCTAAGCAAACAATGCAATCAACAGATCAAGGCAATTCATCTTATCAAGCTTATCCAACTACTACTAGGCTTACCATCAATCCTAGCTTGAGGTAGGGATGGATATTTTCAATTGGTTGTGTTTTGAAGTAAGATAAGTACCTCTTGGTATTTCAACCAAGATTGGAATGAAGAGGTTTTGAATAAAGGTTTTTGGAAAACCTAGGGGTAAGAGTAGTTGAGAGTTCTATCTTGAAAACATAAGGAGATTATATTTTAGTTCTCCATAGTTTTGTTAATAAAACTAGTAAAATATTTTTGTTTTGTCAAAGTCATCTTGGCTCAGGTTTTGAAATTCTAGAACATTTGAGAATATAAAAGATGAGCCAACCTTTCTATTGTGAAATAGCTTTTGGTCAACTAGGGTTGAGATGAGAAGTATACTACCTATTACACAATCAGTTCCCAGAACAGAAGCAAACAAGTAAACAAACATTGCACATGTAGCAAGAAAAAGTTTTTGTTCCCCCTAATTTTTTCCTTTTGGACAACAACTTAGGATTGCTGAAACTGGGATGTAACAGTTTGATTCATAGGATTGAGTTTTGTTGATAATATTCCTTTGTCTCCTAGTACATCCCATGGAAAATATGGTTTCTACTAGTAGTACTTACGTGAGACTCAGATACTAGACGTATGACATATCATCTCTATATAGTAGTATTATAATAGATAAAGCTAAAACAAATTATAAATTTGATCGACATCTATAAAGTATGGGTGCATATTTAGGGCATGTTTGATTCAAAGGATTTGCATAGAAAATTTGTAGGATTAAATCCTATGGAGAAAATTATAGCTACTATACCACCACCCTTTATGGCGTTTGTTGCATAAAACATGAAAACAAAGCATTTTTGTAACTATCATAGTTTATTGCTTAATTCTTTGCATACAGTATAAATTAATAGCTTATCCTTGATAACATCTTATATGATAGAAAATTGCAGTTAACATCAGTCCTTTGCGGCTGGACCTGGAAGTGAAGAGCCTCTAGCGGACATTGTGGTGCTGGATAGTTCACCTATTGTGGAGACTCATGCTACCGGTGCTGGCGCTGCTATTGGTCCTGCTGATCCTTCTTCCGAAATCATCGAGCCACCTGAAGGAGGTTGTGAATTGGGTTTACAATCTGTAGACACTATTGCACCTGAAGGTGGTGAACTATGATGTTGAGCTATCTTTCTTATGATTTCTATGCTTTTCTTTGGAACCTGTATTATGGAGATACCTTACGCTTTTGGTTGTTAAACTATAGTGTGGAACTAGAACTACTCCAAGTATGTAATCATATTTGGATGCTTAAGTATTATCGATGATAAAGCAATGCTAACTGAGCTGCACGGGAATTGGCCTCTGCCACTTCGAGGCATGGTTCCTGTCTCATCTCCTTTTTACAAGAACGGTGAAAAGATGGTTCTATTCCTTTTCTTGTAATGTCATTATGCTCGTGTTATTCATCTAGCAACTTCGTGCTGAATTTTTTTGTTACCCAATCGGCTTTTTTTAAACAATCCAATCGGCTTTTATGACTCTACATACAATCATATTTATTCACATGACTTGAACAGAAAACCGTAACTTCTTTGGATCCACTAACACAAGGAGACATGCGATTATTTTTTGAAACAAGGCAAAATATTTGCCATTGTCATTGATAGAGTGGGACATGCAATTCAATTACATTAAGATAAATACTCGTACGAGTCATAGAATGGAAGGGATTGCCATAGGAAATCATCACCTCCAGCATCTTGTTCTACAGAAGGCGGCATACCAGATCCACAACCTTCTTTTCTGTGGGACAACAATGTCAAGTTTAGGATTTCGAGTTTAAACGCGATCCAGTGCAGTTTCATACGGACAACCTCTAGCTGTGTCAGTCTCCATAGAAGGTACATCAGCACTATGGCAGACACCATTGGAAATTCTTGCTAAAGCTATTGTTATACTCGTATCACCAGGACCACATATAAGGGCCAGAAATTCAAGATCCAAAATATAGTTTTACAAAATAGACAAGAGGTTATCCCATGTGGACAATTCATAGATAATTCATAGTGCAATTTGAGCGTCTTACATGATCCTTAGATCTTATTAGTCCATCCGGTTTTTTATTGGTGGAACGAAATGTGCTGGTACTTTTATTTCTCTAAAGAATCTACAAAACATAGCCAAGTCAGAAATATGAATATATCTAATTTTTGTACAGCCTACTTATATATGAAGATGTCTTTGTATAACACTCACTTAGAAATCTGTCTATGGATATTTTCCTGCTCCTTGGTAATGCGAAGTAGACGTTCTATAGGATACATCCATCCAAACTGTACTGTACCTCTAAGTATTTCTTTGTCAGGTACATCAACATCCAAATTCTCCATCGTATCAAATAAGGATGGGTAATATATCAGGTAGAAATCTTGCACAGGATCTATACTAAGTCCTTTAAAGATGTTTTCCAACTCTTTCCAGATCTTTACTCTAGATTTATCTAGCCAAATCTGCAAGCACCATGTAAATCTACATGGTCAGAAGCTTTAACTATTTCTAGGAGAGGTGGAGTACAAACCAAGACCAAGAAGAATGTCGAGTTCCTGAATCTACCAGGCGAAGAATGGGGATCGCCTAGCTGACTGCCCGCCGGTGCTTCTCATGAAGAACAGCACGGACAATCGTGGTAGGCCGGCACTACTGACCGAAAGTTGTTGAGAAGTTTTTTTAAAAGGCGTGTGGAGAAGTTCGCGTCCTGGTTCTAATCCGGTGCATCTATGGCGTAAAATTTGAAGAGACGGGGGCTAGTTGGAGTTTGGGGTCTCGATGGAAAGTTTTGGTGGGCGCGGGGTGATTGTCCCAGTTTGTCAACATATTTCCCAGAAATATCAGTGAATATTTTATACCTTGTTTTTTTCCTAGTAGACGCCTTTTTTTCGAATCCGGCCGATCCCCAGCATGTACATTGGGATTTTAACTATGAAGCAAAAGAAATTATCTCATCCGGCCTCATTATAGCCAAAGACATTCTAATTCAGCCTTTTCTGGGTCACTCGGACACCGCAAAGAGCCCATGGAATATATCCCATGGAGAATATCCCATCAACGCCTACATGGACCTTTTTTCTTCATTTTGGCCTTTTTGAGCATTGTCGCCTCACCCCTAAAAAAACTCCGCATATCCATGTTTTTAAGTAGAAACTACTACCTACTACATTATGTATAGCATTGTTTAGTTGTGCTGTCAGCAATAACACTTAGCACATGGACTAGCAAATTTTGGAGACAATAAGTTATATACGATGTTAGAATACATTTTCTAACGCTTTATAAAAGCATAACATTTTATTTGCTTAGTGGTAAGGCATGCAGTTTACCTGTGCTGAAGTCTCGAGTTTGAAGTTCAAATCCTACACTTATAGTGTTGCTATATATATTACCATTTTATCTATAGCAACACTTTTATAGTGAGAGGCTGACATGGCCTACCTACCTGCCTGCAGCTAGCGCCCATCCATCTTACTATACAAGCAAGACCATACACGTGTGCCCGCATCGAGCAACATTTCCATGGTCAAACCAGCAGAGGCGACCGAAAAAATGTTTAACATACACACGTTTCCTGTACAGAGGAGGCGGACGTGTGGGACCTAGTAGGGCGAGCATATACGGTGAAGGCATTGAGCAACGTTGCCAAGTTCGAATCAGGGAGGCGCGAGCGAGAAAAAAGTCCAGCATGCACATGTTTCTTCTAATGAGAGGCTAGCATGGGGGACCCACCAGCTTCTATAAACGGTTGATGCATCGAGAAACGTTGCCAAGTTCGAAACACGGAGGAGCTAGTGAGAAAAAAATTCTAGCATGCACACATTTCTTGTAATGGGAGACTGACATGGGGGACCCACCAGCCTATATAAATGGTGGATGCCTCAAGCAATGTTTCCATGTTCGAAACATAGAGGCGCGAGCGAGAAAAAAGTCCAACATGCACACGTTTCTTCTAATGAGATGCTGACATGTGGGACCCAAAGCCTGTATAAACGGCTGATGCATCGAGCAACGTTGCCAAGTTCGAAACACGAAGGCACGAACGAGAAAAAATTCCAACATACAGACGTTCTTCTAATGAGATGCTGACATGTGGGACCCAGCTGCGTGACCAAACGGCGGATTCGTCGAGCAACGCTATCTAGTTTGGAACAGGGTAGAGCTAGAGAAGAAAAAATTCAATCATATACACATGATTCTTCTAATGTGAGGCTGACATATGGGACCCACCAACCTGAATAATTGGTTGATGCAGCGAGCAACGCTATTAAGTTAACACAGAGACGCGACCGAGGGAAAAAATTCCATAATACACATGTATCTTCTAATGAGAGTATGACACGTGGGGCCCAGCTGTGTAATTATGCATCTGGCAGCGCTATAAAGTTCAGAACAGGATAGCGCGACCAAGGGAAACAAATACATCATACATACGTTTCTTCTAATGAGAGGATGACATGTGGGACTAGATGCAAGATTAAACGGCAGCTCAATCAAGTTTAGAACAGGGTAGCGGGAGCGGAGGAAAAAATTCTATCATACACATGATTCTTCTAATGAGAGGCTAGCATGTGGGACCCAGCATCATGATTAACGACAGATAGATCGAGCAACGTTATCGAGTTCATATCAGGGAGGCACGACCCAAGGAAAAAATCTATCATGCACACATTTCTTCTAGTGTGAGGATGACACGTGGGACCCAGCAGCCTGATTAAACGGCAGATTAATCGAGCGATGCTATCAAGTTCGGAACAGGGAAGGAAACCCATCATACACAAGATTCCTCTAATGTGAGGCAGACATGTGGGACCCAGCTGCCTGATTAAACGGAAAAGGCATCAAACAACATTATCGAGTTCAAATAAGGGAGGGGTGACCGAAAAGTTTGGTCCGCTAGATTCATTGATGTTCGGAACCCACACACAAAAAAATACTTCGGCAAGTCAACATCTGGTGAGGAAGCGGAAATCTTACTTTTGCCACACGCCTGTCGATCTTCGTCCATGTTTTTGGTGGTTTCCTCGTAGTAGAGGGGCGCAAAACCGGAAAAAAAGTATTGCATCAGCCACGGTCGAGCCAAGATTTTTGTCGCAGAATACGTGCCTTCTACGATGACCGATGGGCCCAGTCATTGCGGAAGGAAACATTTCCTATAGTGTACCACTAACGCATTAGATATGAGGCATGTGGGCTTGGTGACGAGCTTTTTCTCATTGGGAAAGTCGAAGAGAGATGTCGTTGAAGTAGTTGTGGTAGTAGTAGTGGAAGCGGTTGAAGTAGCAGAAGCGGTAGTAATTGTGGAAATGGAGACCACACCCATTATATCTCCTTCATCTTCATCATCACTCTAATTCTCATTATTCTTTTCATATTCTTCATGAATCACCAAAACATATTTTTGTGGCTCCTTGTTGGAGGAGTTTTTGTTGCTGAAGTTCTTGTTTTGCGATTTATCAACGAAGTTCTTTTTTGGAGTAGGCTTGTACTTGGACTTCAATAAAAGTCTTCATCGATGGTATTCCCTCTTCTCATACAGGAATTCGGCAATAAAGTGGCTTGTTTCTTGACAATTCCTATGGTTGCAACTACCAAGATCAAATCTAGGTGATACTTGTAATGGCTTCAGAAGGACTCACCCTCGAAGACAAAAAGCGGGATAATGCCCCGCAAACAAACGTGGTTGATGTAGAATGTACACGTTTGTCCTTGAAGTCGCGAAGACGATCAGCGCCACAAATGGGAAGTGCTTCCGTAATCGTTCACACATCTAGCGCAACGACGTTCTCCGTCTCTTCCTCTAGTTGGGCAGCGGAAGTAGTGGATCCTCGGGAACTCCAGCACCACTACAACATTGTGGTGGTAGAAAACTCTTGAACAGGGCTTTTCCTAAGCACCATACTCATGAAACTAGATTAGCTAGCAAGGGGAGGAATATTCCAACCAAAGGGTATATGAGATATGGAGAAATGGAGTGTATTTGAGAGAGGTCACCACCTCCTCTATATATAGGATATGGGGTGGCATCCCAAAGGAGAAACCCCCTCTTCTCCACTCTTCAATGTGAGTGAATACTCTACTTACTCACTTGAAACTTCCCCATTAATTGGCTAGAAACCCCCACTCATAAATCCAAGAGTTTTTCTCCCATAAATGAATAAAACATTTTTAATTCAATTATTTGAGATATAATAGTTTTTGATTCTTTTAATCAATAAACATTAACACTTAGCCCCTTGCATTGTTTTGTTATCTCAAAACTATTCTGGTACTTTATCAAAACAATCCCTCCTCTATCTAGTCTTTTCTCCTGCGTTCCATATCCACTCAAATGCGTTGACAAGCCTTAAGTGTGTCACCCGACTGTTCGTGAACTAAGTGGACATGATCGAGACTTTCTCCTATCAATAATCATCAGCGGGATCTAAAGTCCATAATGACTCCCACTTACTAAACGATGAAATAATGATTGCATGAACCTTTTTGTAGTAACCAATCATTTTGTCCCATGATATTTTACTTTTTCGAGATCCGCTAATTTTGTATCATCCATACCTAGTTCGATCTTGTTACCAACAATTACTCTTTTACTCGTTCCATGATATAACATTCCTTGTGATCAAATCACCTTCTTGCAAGCTGTTATCAGTGTGATATCACCAAGAGGGCCTAGAGTATATCTTTTCGTCATTGTGATGGAAAAATACCACTCTTGATCCATGAACCATAACACTTACTAAGTACCCAATGACATCTTTAAAATCACCCTGTTTTGGTGTGATGTTTGATGGAATCAAAGTACTCTTCTAGTGTTAGTGATTGGCCTGATCTCATGCTCTAAGGATTAGTGTTACTTCGTGTGAGATAGATATAGCAATATAAACTTTGATGACATGATCGTATTGCTAAATCTACTGTGGGTGAATGTTCATCACATCATTCTCCAATGACATGACCCTGTCATTAACAACATCCAATGTTCATGATCAGGAAACCTTGATCATCTTTTAATCAACAAACTAGTGTAATAAGAGGCATCACTAGGAACCATTTCTTTTTTTATTAAACACACATGTATTAACTTTTCTGATTAACACAATTATAGCATGAGAAATAAGCATTTATCATAAACATGGAATAATATAATAACCACTTTATTATTTTCTCTTGGGCACATTCCCTTCAGTCTCCCACTTGCACTAGAGTCAATAATCTAGTATATACTTGTGCATTCAACACCTATAACATTCAGGTATTATCCATACGTGTTGCTAGTGGTAAACTTAATCTCAAAATCTGGCATTTTCAGGTCTGTGTGTATTTGCATGTCTTTACGTCTCTACGCATCACTCATTCTCAAATGAGATGACATTGTATAAATTTGGTCATTTGGTGAGACCTTACTTCTTTGAGGCTAAAACATCTTGATACTATTTTCGTATAATATATCTTCATAGTATTATCTCGATTGGAACTATACTTAGTTTTATTAACAAACTTCTTGACACAAATGCCCTCTTTGCTGCTACTAGAGCAGTCATATACTTAGCCTTTGTTGTAGTATCCGTCACAATGTCTTTAACTTTGGAACTCATCCAAATCCATCATGGAACTTTCTTCCATTACATTGTGCCAACTGGAACCTATAGACTAAATTGAAATAAATTTAATTTTTATCTTGTGAAAAAGCTAGTACCAATGTAGCACTTTACAATGAACTATCTGTCACATCTTCATATAGAACTTACTCTTAGTTCTTCCAAAGATCATAATAATATCTTTACTATTGTCCAATGATCATCTTATGAGTCATATGATGGGGTTCGGTGCTCGAAAACAAAAACATTCTATGCAAGAAACCCTAATGCCAGGATCTACCAACTAGTAATGTAGTAATGGGAGGGGATACAGTATTCATACCTTTGAAGATCGCACGCGGTTAACGATCCGCGGGGAACGTGGGTGATGTAGTTGTACCGATTCCGACCTCAAGGTCATTCCGAAGTCCAACGGCTCTAATGGCTCTGACAACTCCTAGTGCCACAAGTGCAGCACTACTCGAGGGAGTCACACACGTACAGTGTTTGACGATGGCTCGCGCTTCTCTCGGATCCAGCCGAGATTGCGGAAGTAGATCTCTCGGATCCAAATCCCACAGCGCGACGACGCTCCATAGTGAAAAAGTCCCTTGTTCGCGCGGCCCTTGCAATGGGGCCACGGTCACGGGGAGAGAGAGAGAGAGAGAGAGAGGAAACTAGATGCAATTCCAAAATCTAGGAAGCCTTTATTTATATTTTTCTATGATTTAATTGCCTCCTATGCATCTTCTTATATAGGGGGGGAATCGGACCCGCAAACCCCTTGTCCTAGCCATGTGTGACTAACACAAAGAGGAGAGAGAGGTGGGCTGTCTGGCCGGCCAAGGGCCCCTCATGGGCCCCGCGTGGGGCCATGGGACCTAGGCAGCCACCTCCTCCCTTTATCTCTTTTGCCTCTTTCCCTCATGGTCCTTCTCCCCTATGGAAATTAGCCCAATAGGGATTTTAATCCTTTTCTTTTATTAAATAAATATAAATAAATGATTAAATAACTATTTAACAGATACTTGTATTGTCCGAGATGTGATCAGAGACATCACCATGCGTGTTCAACCTTGTTATCGATAATAGCTACTTTACTCGATCTGATAAGTGATAACTCCGTGACCTAGTCACACGCTACGTAGAATATGGATAACTTATCTGAGTGGGCCCAGATCATATTACATCACGCGGATGGACAAATCCCTCTCTTGACGCATATGCCTAAAGCTGCCCCTTTGAGTACTCAATCACACCCTTATGATCGGGGATACTACTTTGTGGCCAGAAAGTTTACAGGCTAAGGAAATGCGGGACCCTAGTTGCGTGTAATCACCACGATTCGAAAAGTTCGAGGGGTAATTACCGAGAGAGGCATTTCGAATTAATGGTGGCCAAACCAAATATTTTCAAATATTAGCCATTATGTCAGGATATTCCGTTAAATTAGTGCCTGACGTGCCCGTGATGTGCCCCTTGTAAGTCACCATCCACGTGCCGCACGAGCAAATCCATTTCTGTACTTTCCTAACCCCCGACACTAAATCTTGCAGCGGCGATAGCGGTCCTTTTTCTCCCTTCCCCTACACTGAATCCGGTTCAGCGGCGGAGATGGCCACTTTTCTCCCCGCCCCCTCCCCCTCCCCACCCACACACACACTGAATCCGGAGGTGGCATGTGAAGCGAGGCCAAGGTGGTAGCTACATCGGTGACTGATTCGGCATCGTCGGAGCGAGAGTCTCGGGCACAACGCCAGACAAGCAAAGCAGCGGCGGGGTCTATAGCCCAGGTTAGCGAGGAGGTCAGCCAGAAGTGTGCTAACAGGGTACCTACAAGCAGTGGGTTGAAGAGAAAAGCTAGGCTGGCGATGGAGTGTTCGGATGCAGTGCGGAGTCGTGCAACCCAGATCTCGAAGAAACCACCCGGGAGAAGAGCGAGAGGTGAATTTTTCTTATCTGTGCCTTGTCTTGCAAGTAGATTAGTTACTGCAAAGTAGTGTAGAATGAACTGAAAGGTCCTCTTTTTAATCAAATAAGGAACAACTTCGATGCAGCGAACCTATATGAGTTCAAAGTTCATGTCCGCCAGTACACTGCAAAACTAGATTTTGGTTGCGAGAGGGTTGTGTTCGGGCAGGATGTGCGTCTGCTTGTCAACTACAAAGAGGTTGTGTCTGTTTCGCAACTGATAGATATGCTTAATTCTAGAATTCCTTGGGGATCCAGACAGAGAGCAAAATTAGTGTGGCGTAACATGAGTGATACCTATGTGCAAATTGAGCACTCCCATGAGTTTCAGATGCTTTGGGAGTGTTGTGCAGCTGATCGTGGGGTGAAATTTGAAGCGATGATTGATGATATGTATGCAGATACTGGAGATCTTGCTGCCAGAGATTCTACTGCTCGAGTTTACGGACCACCAGATCCTGATCAAGTTAAGTTTAATATACACCTGGAGGTGGATTCATACACAGCAAAACTTGATGGTAGAGTTAGTAAGCAAATTTCATCATGTACTATGGAGATAGCCGTCGATTCCAAAAACATAACTCTTGTTAAACTGAGAGAGATGATTGGTAAGGAAATCATTATTGGCCCTAAGAAGATGGCACGACTCCGGTGATGGCATCATAAGCAGCAGGAGTTCATAGAGGTTTTGGATACCGATGATCTGATGCAGATTATGCGACGAAAGAAGCAAACTAGGAAGGTGTTCTTCCTGAACGCTATTTCTGATGTTGTTAGACAGGTTGTAGTGGATGCAGAGGCCCTTGTTGTGGCTGAACAGAAGGAGGCGATAGACATTGATCAGATCTAATGAGAGCTGATACCCAGGGCTTGTCAGATAGACCATAGGGCTCCCCTGCCTGTATTTGTAACAAAGATTGTTGTTGCTTTGAAACTGTGTTGATGTGGTCGTGTTTGTTCAGAGATTGCAATCCGATGTTCTGTGAGCTGTTGAGATTTTCGGACATATCACTCGATGAAAGCATCATTGTTGTAATAAGACAGAAGTACATTGTAGTTGACATGGTTGTGTTTGTTGAGATGATGTGATAAATTTGTTTCTGAGATTATGATTGTTGAGAGATTATAAGAATGTGCCGTTAGCTGTTGGGATTTTGGTACATATCATTCATTGAAACCATCACTGAACAAGGTGATATATAAGTACCTTGTAGTTGACATGATTATGATGTAATGTAATGCTCTGTGGAATCAGTAATTTGACTAATCGCTGGATAACTATCTGTTACTTAGAAGGAAGTACTATCATGGATGAACGAGAGTAGGGTTTAGGAAAAAACATACTAAGTAGGAGATAGTGATCTATTGGACGCACAGGTCTAGGATTTAGGAATAAGGGTTAAAGGGTTAGTACAATAAACAGTTTATTAGACCCTAAACCATAAACCATAATCCTATATTGTTTGGTACATAAGATTTTGTATGTCGCTATAAGTCAAACAAATTGGGAAGGAGGAAGTACATGATTAATATTACAAATTAAAATGAAGGAAGATAAAAACTATTAGATATGAGATAGTAATCCATCCACGGGACATTGTATCAATTAAACCATTGTAGCATGCCAATTTAGTCAATGTTGCAATGTTGACGCACTTCACTTTCCCCACTCCTCTATCCACTCACTACCCTCCTCTCTCTCTCTCCTCACCGTCGCTGACGCGTTGCCGCGGCTGCACTCGCCATGCCGCCCTAGAATGATGAGGATGACCAGTCGAGCAGCGACAAATTTCTCTCCGACATCGAGTCTTCCCTCCTCGATGTGAGTTCCTCTATTTTCTCGGCAATGGTTAGGCATTGGTAATTACCTCGACCGAAGACTTGAAATGTGCATGCAATCGTGTTTATTTCTAGCTTTCGTTCCCTTATAGGTACCACTCATGATCTACGGCCCTGATTGGGAGGGCCTAGATCTCGATTGGGAAGTACCATGTGACCATGGGCTAAAACTGAGGAAATATGTTGCATTTGATGGCAGTAACACTGGAAGAAGGTTTTTGGGCTGTACAAATCAGGTTTTCTTTCGTTATGTACCATGGTGACATAAAGAAAATTGTGTAGTGTTATGTTGATAATTAGGTCCCGTGTTTTTTAGGTTGGCCCGGTGTGTAAAGAAGTAGAGTGGGTGGATCTTGAGTGGCCAAACGCACTTAAGAAATGTTTGGCCTAGTTGTGGGATATGTATGAGCTCAAAAGATCGTGGAGATTTATAGATGCCCGTGATGCAGTTGCAGAAAATTACAAGATATTGGTAGGAAATAAGGAGCTGGAACAGGAAATCAAGCATTTGCGGTCAGAACTAAATGACACAATCAATAGGAGCTTGGTGGTGGGAACTACACGGGATATTCAGAAGGCAGAAAAGGAGTGGGATCAGGTCATGTAAGAGAATAAGAAGCTAGAGTACTGCATTACGGAGCTGTTGAAGGATCTGAAGAAGGAGCGCGAGGTGAACAAGGACAAGCTACAGACGATCAAGGAAATTTTAGATGAATAATTTGTGCCGTGGCAATATCTAAAACTAGTTAACTATAAGACTTGCAGTTGTGATATCTTCACTAATACAAACTCAATCCTTGAGCAAAATAACCTTTCAGAAGAAAGCATAATTTGCATAGAGAGAGGTCCACGTTTACAAAATCACTACTACATGGATAAAACAAGATTTGGTCTGTCAGAACACATAGTTTGCAAACTAACTTCAGAGGAACTTATAGTTTGCACTGATCCTGGCGCGGAGATGGTCGTGCTCCTTCCTGAGAAGCTCTAGTTCAATGGTTCGTTCGATTAGGTCCGCTTTGGTTTTTACCTGCTCCCTCAGTACTTGGACGTGCGCCTCCCGCTAGTTCAAGCGTTCCGTCTGGGAAGCGACAAGCTTATCAGTAAGCTTAAGATTATCCACCATGAGATCCTTGATGATGACCTCCTTCGCACGCACCAAGGCGATACTTTTCTCGTGAAGTTTCTTCCAGCCGGCGTTTTCCACCTTCAGATTGTGGCACTTGTCATCAAGGATGGTGACTTCTTCTCTCAGGCGGTCATGGGACACTTTTTGAAAATTCTACTTCTCCATTTGGATAGCCATCTTGTCCTTTAGCCAGGTCGGCAGATCTGGATTGAGCTTTGGCCTCTTCTGCTGCAACGAAAATATGTGTTAGTTTCCACAATTTAAACAATTAACTAGTGTCAAAGTCATAATTTGAAGGACAGAGCAATCAAGGATTGTTCAAAATTTAACAGAATCAACTAGTGGCACGGTCCTTATTCCAGAGATAATGTCAGAGCAATATAGGATTTTTCCCAATTCAACTGGATAAACTTGTAGCATACTTCTAATTTATATGACAGAGCAATATACCTTTTTTTCCAATTCAACAGGATAAAGTAGTGGCATAGTCCTAATTTCAATTTCAGAGCAATATAGCCTTTTTTCCCAATTCAACAGGATAAAGTAGTGGTACAGTCCTAATTTCAATTTCGGAGCAAAAATAAAGATATAGCATTTTTTCCCAAATCAACAGGATAAAGTAGTGACACAGTCCTAATTTCAATTTCAAAGAAACGTGGGACTATATCCAACTAAGGGTGCTGTGGGTTTTTCCATTGTAACCAAATAGTAGTGGCATAGTCATAATCTAATTCCAAGCTCAGATACATAATGGAAATAAAGGATGATGACCATTCATGAGAACACAAACCCATAATTCAGTTTGCAGGAAAGTAAGATAAATAGAGAAATAAGGAGTTGCTCGAAGATTGCTTAATTGCATGACATGTATAAATTACAAAAGCAGGAGCATGAACTGAGATTCCTGCCCCCCCCCCTCTACTCTGGATCTGAATTGGGCATTGGCGTTAGCTCCATGTTCTCCTTGTTTGGACTCTTGGGCACGATGAGACCTCGGCCCGTGTCTTCCTTCATCTGTCGGAATGCATCCAGGCAATGGTCCCTGTCATTGTAGGTTTCGATGGTAGCCTTTGCTTTGATGATGCGTTCTCTGCGTGTCTCGGTGGCTTCGTCCAGCAGGAGTACGCATCTATCCTGGAGATTCTTCTTGTCACACAAGAGCTTCGTAATTAAGTTGATGGCCATGTCTTGTTTGGACAAGCTGTGTGCGATCAACTTCTGCAGCTCACCGATCACCCTCTACACCTCGTCGCGCTCTGCTTCGAGCCTCTTGATGTTAAGTAAAAATCAAGCATGATCTCCTTCTACAGAGACAAACGCCTTTGAAGGCTATCATTAGCCTAGGTTAGGGAGTGTGCACCCTATAGTTGGTTGTCTATCTTGGCATTGATCGCGTCCACCTTGTCACGGCAATCTACCTTCGCTTGCTGCATCATTCATGTTATTTAAAATAAGTACTCTATAATTGTATTGCATGTTCGAGGGAAGCACAATATTTAAGTCACAAAAACCCCAAATGTGTCTACGAAGATTGAGCGTGGTCCCGACTTGGAGGCTACTTGCGGGTAGACACGATAATATTTCCACATTTAGAATCTCAAAAATAAAACCAAATGCATGTCAGGATTTACAACCTCGCCCAGCCAGGGAATACAGCCCAATGAGTCATGTGACGCCGCTGCCATCGTGCTGGTTTCAGGATCCACGACCGCCCTGGAATATATAGCAGAGTAAGAAGAAGAACAAGACTGTATCGGGAGGAGCCGTGGCCTGCTGCAACATTTAGCGCCGCCATTGCCATCGTGCTACTTTCAGGGTCCATGGCTGCCCTTGAATATGTAGAATAGTAATAAGAAGAAAAATAAGAAGTATACATAGAAGAAGAAGAAGACTGTACCGGGAGGAGCCCTGGCCTGTTGCAACATGCAGCGCCACCACCACCATCGTGCTGCTTTCAAGGTCAACGGACGCCCTGGAATATGTAGCATAGTAATAAGAAGAAGAATAAGAAGTAGACATAGAAGAAGAAAAGGAAGATCTGTCGAGGAGAGCCACGGCTCTTTGCAACATGCAAATCTGCCATCATCATCTTTTCGGGGTCCACTGATGCCCTGGATAATGTAGCATAGTAGTAATAATAATAATAATAATAATAATAAGAAGAAGAAGAAGAAGAAGAAGAATAAGAAGAAGAAGACGAAAAAAGTAGACATAGAAGAAGAAGAAGACTATACCGAGTGTAGTCCTGGCCTGCTGCAACATGCAACGCCACCGCCGCCATCTTGATGCTTTCAGGGTCCATGGTCGCCCTAGAATATGTAGCATAGTAATAATAATAATAAGAAGAAGTAGAAGTAGACATAGAAGAAGAAGAAAATAGATAAGAAGAATAAGACTATACCGGGAGAAGCAGGAACCCCAGCCTGCTGGAACATTTAGCGCCATTGCTAGGACAGATTAGGTCTCTGTGCGAGGGGAGGACTGAGTAGCTGGTTGAGCAGTAAGTCTAAGGCGGCGATTTTTCTCCATTATCTCCACTCGCACGGTCGATCTTCCTCTCCTCCGGGGAGCCATGGATAATGCATATGGAGGAAGGTGGGGGCAGGAGGAAGAAGAAAGTGATGGGCGAGGGAGAATGGTCAAAGAGTCTAGTCCGTGGGACAGTCTTATACAAGAACACCGTTTACTCCAGTGCTATCTCAACCTACATCCACAGTTCATTTTTTAATTGATGGCCTATGTCGCTTCTTTCTCAAAGAAGCGTGACTGGCAGAACCAGGGAATAAAACCCCAAAGTACACACGATGGGACTCGACTGGACTGACTTTAATGAGATGGACGGTGCACCAGGGGCTTCGGCGCGCGCCGCCTAGTATCCCGTGGATAGGGGTGGGACTACGAGGGAGGAAGTAATTACAGGCTGCACGTCCAGCGTGCGTGCGTTCTCAAGGGGTTGTCACGATGCGCGCAACTGCTACACGGACAGAACATGCTGGAACGTTCAACTCCATGTCGACAGACACGCACTGGACACTTCCCGACGCTGCCACATGGCGCATTTTGTGGTTTGTTACATGACAACACTCCCAGTACATAGATATTTTCGATGTAGCACAATTTGTACGTGACTAGACTATGAGATTCTCCTAGCGCCCCTAATAGGATCGGCACCCAACTCTGCGTACCCGACTTCGCACAACATGGAACCGTGTTGTGGTAGTGGTAGATCCTTGCCGGTGGATGACCTTCCTGCGTCACCTGCTCGTTGCAGCATCGTTCGTGCCCGTCGGTAGCCATCTGAGGCACCACGATGTGTCCAACCGCGTCTGGATCCATCGACATCGGCGCTCGAGGACACCGTGATGTCAAAGCTTGTCGTACACACCGCACCCGAGAAGCACATTGCACCGGCAGAGATGGAGGATCACCAAGAAGCAGCCAAGACGGAGGAGCGTCGGAGGATAGCATGTGAGACCACCATGAAGAAGGGCAGGAGGAATAGAGGACTCAGCGACGAGGATGACTCCGACTCGGGCAACGAGAAGGCTTTCTTGGAGTAGTTGGAGGCAAAAGCGGAGGAGAGTGACGTCGACCCGTGAGACTACGAGGAGGAGGACTTTGACGCGGATAAGGCGTGTATATACGAGGAGGGAGTTGCCGATGAGTCATCGGAGGACACCGCCGCCGCCACCGACAACGACGACGACAAGTAATGTTCTGTTGTTAGTATTGTTATTACATATTTAACTACCATGTCCTGCATTGTAATTGTTGTTACTACCATGTCGTGTGTAATAATACTTGGATGTTGCTACTATAATAATTTCGTCTGGCCGTGAGATCAAAGAGGATGAACGGTTGGCTGGCACGATCCGCGTGACAACTGTCTGACCAATCAGGGCGTGCTGGTTTCTGCGTGAGCTACAGTAAGGGCTTTTCTGAGTATTCTTGACTAGCATAGAGGGAAAATCTGAGTTAACATGTCTTCCAACCCTAGATTCCCCCCCTCGCTGCCTAGAACATGGAACCACTCCATGGATTGAGCCCAAACCCAGCACCTAGCTCCCTCTCAGCGTCGCAAGCGACTTCTCCAACTAGACATTTCGTGATGCTTTGGATAAATCTCGACTTTCCATTTTCTGAACCTCAAAAACTGGCGTTTTCCCAAAGGAGGTGCAAGATTAGGGCGCGCCCATGGGCCCGATGCAATTTCCACGCATGCTACACCATGGTGCATGGCCATTCCCGGGAGGTGGGTTTTATCTCGTGGTACAGCATATACTGTATTTTTTGAGTTACTGCCCGGTAAATGCAGTTTTGAATTGTATGTACCCTATAAGACAATCTCAATTTTCGGGGAAAAATTGTTTAGAGTGCCCCATGGGGTACCTAGGCTGGTTGCATGCATGGGTCCAAGATTGCACCGACCGTCGCATTGTCGCGGCCGCTGGTGAGTTTCGCCGTTTTCTTGGGCAGCACCAAAAAAATCTAAAAAAATAAAAAAGCGTGAAAACGGCTCCTGGAGCCCTTGCATGTGACCCACTTCCCTCAAAAAATCATAGGCAGGGCATACCAGGTCCTTTGGCACCCAAGGCACCACCAGGATGTCTATCGAGTGTGAGTTAACATGGCTTCCAACCCTAGATACCCCCCCCCCGCGCTGCCCAGAACATGGAACCACTCAATGGATTGAGCCAAACCCTTCACCTAGCTCCATCTTGGCATCGCAAGCGACTTCCCCAACTAGAGAATTCGTGGTCCTTTGGAGAAATTTCGACTTTCCATTTTCTGAACCCGGAAAACCGGCATTTTCCCAAAGGAGGTGCAAGATTAGGGCGTTCCCATGGGCCCGAGGAAATTTCCAAGCATGCTACACCATGGTGCATGGCCATTCCCGGGATGTCGGTATTTATCTCGTGGTGTAGGCATATACTATATTTTATTTCAGTTACGGCCCGGTAAATGCGGTTTCTAACTGTATGTACCCTATAAGACACTCTCAATTTTCGGGGAAAAATGGTTTGGGGTGCCCCATGGGGTACCTAGGCTGGATGCATGCCTAGGTCCAAGATTGCACCGACATTTGAGTTGCCACGGCCGCCGGCGGGTTTCGTTGTTTTCTTGGGCATCACCAAACAAAATCTAAAAAAAATAAAAAAAAGTGAAAACGGCTCCTGGAGCCCTTGCATGTGACCCACTTCACTCATAAAATCATAGGCAGGTGATACCAGGTCTTTTGGCACCCAAGGCACCACCAGGATGTATATCGAGTGTGAGTTAGCATGGCTTCCAACCCTAGATTCCCCCCACCCTCGCTGCCCAGAACATGGAACCACTCCATGGATTGAGCCTAAACCTGGCACCTAGCTCCCTCTCGGCAATACAAGCGACTTCTCCAACTAGAGATTTCGTGGTGCTTTGAAGAAATCTCGACTTTCCATTTTTTGAACCCGAAAAACCAGTGTTTTCCCAAAGGAGGTGCAAGATTAGGTCGCGCCCATGGGCCCGAAACAATTTCCATGCAAGCTACACCATTGTGCATGGCCATTCCCGGGAGGTGGGTATTTATCTCGTGGTGCAGGCATATCTTGTATTTTTTTTAGTTACGTCCCGGTAAGTGCAGTTTCTAACTGTACGTACCCTATAAGACACTCTAAAGTTTAGGGGAAAATGGTTTAGAGTGCCCCATGGGGTACCTAGGCTGGTTGCATGCCTGAGTCCAAGATTGCACCGACCGTCGCGTTGCCGCGGCCGCCGGTGGGTTTCACCGTTTTCTTGGGCAGCACCAAAAAAATCTAAAAAAACATGAAAACTGCTCCTGGAGCCCTTGCATGTGACCAACTTCCCTCATTAAATCATAGGCAGGGCATACCAGGTACTTTGGCACCCAAGGCACCACCAAGATGTCTATCGAGTGTGAGTTAACATGGCTTCCAACCCTAGATGCCCCTCTCGCTGCCCAGAACATGGAACCACTCCATGGATTGAGCCTAAACCCGGCACCTAGCTCCCTCTCGGCATCGCAATCGACTTCTCCAACTAGAGATTTTGTGGTGCTTTGGAGAAATCTCGACTTTCCATTTTGTGAACCCGAAAAACCGGTGTTTTCCCAAAGGAGGTGCAAGATTAGGGCGCTCCCATGGGCCCGAGACAATTTCCACGCATGCTACACCATGGTGCATGGACATTCCTAGGAGGTGGGTATTTATCTCGTGGTACAGGCATATACTGTATTTTTTGAGTTACGGCCCGGTAAATGTAGTTTCGAACTGTATGTACCCTATAAGACACTCTCAATTTTCAGGGAAAAATGGTTTAGAGTGACCCATGGGGTACCTAGGCTGGTTGCATGCATGGGTCCAATATTGCACCGACCGTCGCATTGTCGCGGCCGCCTGTGGCTTTCGCCGTTTTCTTGGGCAGCACCAAAAAAATCTAAAAAAACGTGAAAACGGCTCCTGGAGCCCTTGCATGTGACCCACTTCCCTCATAAAATCATAGGCAGGGCATACCAGGTCCTTTGGCACCCAAGCCACCACCAGGAAGTCTATCGAGTGTGAGTTAGCATGCCTTCCAACCCTAGATCACCCCCCGCTGCCCAGAACATGGAACCACTCCATGGATTGAGCCCAAACCCGGCACCTAGCCCCCTCTCGGCATTGCAAGCGACTTCTCGAACTAGAGATTTCGTGGTGCTTTGGAGAAATCTCGACTTTCCATTTTCTGAACCTGAAAAACCAGCATTTTCCCAAAAGAGGTGCAAGATTAGGGCGCGCCCATGGGCCCGAGGCAATTTCCATGCATGCTACACCATGGTGCATGGCCATTCTTGGGAGGTGGATATTTATCTCGTGGTGCAGCCATATACTATATTTTTTTGAGTTATGGCGGGGTAAATGTGGTTTCTAACTGTATGTACCCTATAAGACACTCTCAATTTATGGGGAAAATGGTTTGGGGTGCCCCATGGGGACCAAGGCTGGATGCATTCCTAGGTCCAAGATTGCACCGACCGTCGCCTTTCCGTGGCCGCCCGCGGGTTTTGCCGTTTTCTTAGGCATCACCAAACAAAATCTAAAAAAACATGAAAACAGCTCTTGGAGCCCTTGCATGTGACCCACTGCCCTCATAAAATCATCGGCAGGGCATACCAGGTCCTTTGGCACCCAAGGCACCACCAGGATGTCTATCAGGTGTGAGTTAATGTGGCTTCCATCCCTAGATTCCCCCCTTGCTGCATAGAACATGGAACCACTCCATGTATTGAGCCCAAACCAGCCACCTAGCTCCCTCTTGGCATCGCAAGCAACTTATCCAACTAGTGATTTCGTGGAGCTTTGGAGAAATATCGACTTTCTATTTTCTGAACCGGAAAAACCGTCATTTTCCCAAAGGAGGTGCAAGATTAGGGCACGCCCATGGGCCCGAGACAATTTCCATGCATGCTACACCATGGTGCATGGCCATTCCCGGGAGGTGGGTATTTATCTCGTGGTGCAAGCATATACTGTATTTTTTTTGAGTTACTACCCGGTAAATGCGATTTCTAACTTTATGTACCCTATAAGACACTCTCAATTTTCTGGGAAAATGGTTTGGGGTTCCCCATGGGGTACCTAGGCTGGATGCATGCATGGGTCCAAGATTGCACCGACCGTCGTGTTGCCGCGGCCGCTGACGGATTTCACCGTTTTCTTGCGCGGCACCAAACAAAATCAAAAAATAAATAAATAAACGTGAAAACGGCTCCTGGAGCCCTTGCATGTAACACATTAGCCTCATAAAATCATAGGCAGGGCATACAAGGTCCTTTGGCACCCAAGGCACCACCAAGGATGTCTATCAAGTGTGAGTTAACATGGCTTCCAACCCTAGATTCCCCCCCCCCCCTCGCTGCCATGAATATGGAACCACTCCATGGATAGAGCCCAAACCCGGCACCTGGCTCCCTCTCAGCATCACAAGGGACTTCTCCAACTAGATATTTCGTGGTGCTTTGGAGAAATCTCGACTTTCCATTTTGTGAACTCGAAAAACCGGCGTTTTCCCAAAGGAGGTGCAAGACTAGGGCGCGCCCATGGGCCCGATGCAATTTCCATGCATGGTACACCATGGTGCATGGCCATTCCCGGGAGGTGGGTATTTATCTCGTGGTGCAGGCATATACTGTATTTCTTTTGATTTATGGCCGGGTAAATGCGGTTTCTTACTATATGTACCCTATAAGACACTCTCAAATTTGGGGGAAAATGCTTTGGGGTTCTCCATGGGTTACCTAAGCTGGATGCATGCCTGGGTCCAAGATTGCGCCGACCGTCGTGTTGCTGCGGCCGCCAGCGGATTTCGTCGTTTTCTTGGGCAGCAGCAAACAAAATCTAAAAATAAATAAAAAACATGAAACGGCTCCTGGAGCCCATGCATGTGACCCACTATCCTCATAAAATCATTGGCAGGGCATACCAAGTCCTTTGGCACCCAAGATACCACCAGGATGTGTATCGAGTGTGAGCTAACATGGCTTCCAACCCTAGATACCCCCCCTCGCTGCCCAGAACATGGAACCACTCCATGGATTGAGCCCAAACCCAGCACCTAGCTCCCTCTCTGTATCACAAGCGACTTCTCCAACTAGAGATTTCGTGGTAGTTTTGAGAAATCTCGACTTTCCATTTTCCGAACCCAAAAAGCCAACGTTTTCCCAAAGGAGGTGCAAGATTAGGGCGCTCCAATGGGCCCGAGGAAATTTCCACGCATCCTACACCATGGTGCATGGCTATTCCCGGGAGGTGGGTATTTATCTCGTGGTGCAGGCATATACTGTATTTTTTTGAGTTACGGCCCGGGAAATGCCATTTCTAATTATATGTACCCTATAAGACACTCTCAATTTTCGGGGGAAAATGGTTTGGGTTGCCCCATGGGGTACCTATGCTAGATGCATGCCTGAGTCCAAGATTGCACCGACTATCGCTTTTCCACGGCTGCCGGCAGGTTTCGCCGTTTTCTTGGGCAGCACCAAACAAAATCTATAAAAACATGAAAACGGCTCCTGAAGCCCTTGCATGTGACCCACTTCCCTCATAAAATCATAGGCAGGGCATACCAGGTGCTTTAGCACCCAAGGCACCACCAGGATGTCTATCGAGTGTGAGTTAACATGGCTTCCAACCCTAGATTCCCCACCCTTGCTGCCCAGAACATGGAACCACTCCATGGATTGAGCCCAAACCCGGCACCTAGTCCCCCATCGGCATCGCAAGGGACTTCTCCAACTAGATATTTCGTGGTGCTTTTGGGGAAATCTCGACTTTCCATTTTCTGAACCCGAAAAACCGGCGTTTTCCCAAAGGAGGTGCAAGATTAGGGCGCGTCCATGGGCCCGATGCAATTTCCATGCATGCTACACCATGGTGCATGGCCATTCCTAGGACGTGGGTATTTATATCGTAGTGCAGGCATATACTATATTTTTTTGAGTTATGTCCCGGTAAATGCATTTCCTAATTGTATGTACCCTATAAGACACTCTCAATTTTTGGGGGAAAATGGTTTGGGGTTCCCCATGGGGTACCTAGGCTGGATGCATGCCTGGGACAAAGATTGCACCGACCGTCGCTCTGCCGTGGCCATCGGAGGGTTTTACCGTTTTCTTGGGCAGCACCAAACAAAATCTAAAAAAAAGAGGTGAAAACAGCTCCTAGAGCCCTTGCATGTGACCCACTGCCCTCATAAAATTATATGCAGGGCATACCAGGTCCTTTGGCACCCAAGGCACCACGAGGATGTCTACCGAGTGTGAGTTAAAATGGCTTCCAACCCTAGATTCCCCCCTCGCTGCCCAGAACATTGAACCACTCCATGGATTGATCCCAAACCCGGCACCTAGATCCCTCTCGGCATCGCAAGATACTTCTCCAACTAGAGATTTCTTGGTGCTTTGGAGAAATCTCGACTTTCCATTTTCTGAACCCGAAAAACCTGTGTTTTCCCAAAGGAGGTGAAATATTAGGGCGGGCCCATAGGCCCGCTGCAATTTCCATGGATGCTACACCATGGTGCATGTCCATTCCTGGGAGGTGGGTATTTGTCTCGTGGTGCAGGCATATACTATATTTTTTTGAGTTATGGCCCGGTAAATGCGGTTTATAATTGTGTGTACCCTATAAGACACTCTCAATTTTCGGGGGAAAATGGTTTGGGATGCCCAATCTGGTACCTTGGCTAGATGCATGCCTGGGTCAAAGATTGCACCGACCGTCGCGTTGCCGCGGCCGTTGGCGGGTCTCGCCGTTTTCTTGGGCAGCACCAAACAAAATCTAAAAAAACTTGAAAACGGCTCCTGGAGCCCTTGCATGTGACCCACTGCCCTCATAAAATTATAGGCAGGGCATACCAGGTCCTTTGGCACCCAAGGCACCACCCGGATGTCTACTGAGTGTGAGTTAAAATGGCTTCCAACCCTAGATTCCCGCCCTCGCTGCCCAGAACATGGAACCACTCCATGGATTGATCCCAAACCCGGCATCGCAAGCGACTTCTCCAACTAGAGATTTCGTGGTGCTTTGGAGAAATCTCGACTTTCCATTTTCTGAACCCGAAAAACCAGCGTTTTCCCAAAGGTGGTGCAAGATTAGGGCCTTCTAGAAGCCCCCCACGGGGCTAGGTTGATTATGTGTCCCAATTGTAAGGCACCGTTGGATTAGGGAGAATGGACGATAAGGATCGTCCTTTGCAATAGCGATCTGCGAGTAGGCATTTCTGCGTCCCTATTGGTCCTGGCAATCATCAGTGGGCCTACCTCCTTGACTTTATAAACGCGACCGTGTGGCTGAGGCTCAAACACCATTTGTTCCCTACAACTCGCGTCAGCACAAGCGTCGAATCCTACCTGAAGAAACGGCGCCTCGCCATGGATAGGCCCTGTCTTGCACAAGGCCGAGTTGTTCGCCTCGTACTACATACCCGTGCCACCGCTAGCGAGGCTATTGGCTGGCTACAAGCTCAGCTATGCCGGGGTGCCCGTGGCACCGCTCCTGCGCGGCATCGCGCTGTCAAGGCAAATCGAGGAGCGTCACCGCCAGCTGCTGGAGCGGAAGAGGGAAATGGACCAATGCGCACACACCAGCGCGTACTGGCCAAGGTTCTTCAAGAAGGAGAGGGAGGCTTTGATTTGGATTTGTAGAGATCACCGTTCGGAGATCCACCCGGATCTGCGCAACCCTGAAGGAAGGCAACCCTTCTGGGCAGTGCTTGGGCATACGCCCTCCACAGTTATTGACGCTACGCGCCATGCAGCACTCTTCAAGAGGAACCCTGCATGGCTCGTCCTCATCGATTTAGACTCGGAAGAGGCAGACGGCGACACGGAGGACGTCGTGCACGATGAAGACAACGGGAGCGACATAGTCGATTAGGGTCACTTGATCCTAAATTTAATCTTTGTACGGTAGCATTAATGACCTCTTTGGATAGAATGGCCAAGTTGTAAGAGCGTGTATAATGTTGTTTGAGTCTAGCAAAAATCTTAGACACTAGTATTATAGAGGGAAATATGCTACAACGTTTAGACACACTGTTTGGCCCCACTGTTAGAATAAAATACCTATTTAAAATGTCTCTTTTCTTATTCTTTTCTTCTCATTAAAGATCTTTTCTTATATAGTGTCGTTTGAGTCTAAGTAAAAGCTTAGACATGAGTCTAGCAAAAGCAAATATGCTCCAGCGTTTAGATACACCGGTAGGCCCCTCTATTGGAATAAAAAACCTATTTATGAAGACTCTTTTCTTATCCTTTTTTTTCTTGCCAAAGCTTTTTTCCTCTTATAGAGTATCAATGCCCCTGACGTGGCCGATGCGACGTCTCTAACAAAGACGAGTCAAGGCTGATGGGACGGTACGATATCTCTCCTCCCAGCTGTCACATCCCAAAATTTTCCAAATTTTGTATTCTGAAAAATAAATAATTGTTGAAATTTAGGGTGAAAATAAATTTTTTTATTTCTAAATGGAAACATTAAAACCCATCTTGAACAAACTTTGAATAAAATGGAATCCAACAAATTTCAATCAAGTGAAATGCATTCATCAATGAATGTATCTTGAAATTCAAACTTGGGAAAAATAAACCAAAACCCAAAACCTTAATGGAAGAAAATCATTTCCAAGATTACTCTAATACTATGGATTGTTCCATATAAAATTTGTCAAGAAACATTTATACGTGATCAAAAATGACAAACCAAAAATATTATAAAACCAAAGAAATTGATTTCATTCAATTTGGAACCATGGATAAAAACTTCTGACTTTAATAAAATAAAGAAATTAAATTTCAAAGCTAATAAATCTCCCATCTAAAATCCATACCAAATTGTGAGCAAAATAATCCTAAAGAGATTTAAAAGGATAAACAAATATTAAATAAAATTATACAAATTGGAATCACCAATTTTGGCTCTTTAAATTAAAAGATATGGATTTTATAAGGCAAAGGAGAAATAAATAAATAAGGAATATTTAAAAGCCAAATTAAAACTTGGCCTAATCCATAAGCAAATGGAATAAATATAACCCAAATTCAAATAAAATAAAAGGATAAAGAATATTCCAATAAAATAAAATGACATTAACCAAATTCTATTCTATTTGAATAAAGACAAAATGCCTAATGGAAATGATTAATTAAATCATAGGAAAATAATAATTGGAATTTCCCAAGAGAAATAAAAGTTATTTAATTGCCTTAAATGAAATAAAAGAATCATTTAAATAAAATTTATATGGATTTTAGACCATATTGAATATTATTTGAATTAAGGGAAATACCCAATTTAAATGATTAATAAACATATTAAAATAATTCAAAATGAATTATTTAACACCCTATTGAATAAATAAAACTTACTAAAAAGGGTTTGATAAATATTTGAATTTAAAACAGAAAGTTAAATCATTTGAATAATTAATATGGATTAGAATCATATTTAAAATCCTATTTAATAAAGGCAAAATGTCTATTTAAAATAAATAACAAACCATGTGTAAATGAAATAATTACTCATAAATGGACTTTAAATACATGTTTAAAACATTATTAAAACATACTAATTATTTGGAAAATATTTGAAAATGAAATCTTAATTCAAATGATAGTTTGAATTAAAAATAGAAAAAGAAAACAGAAAAAGAAAAATGAAACAGAACAAAAAAAGGGAAAGAAATCAACCCAGCCCAACCAGCCCACCAGGCCCAGCTAGCCCATCTTCTCTTCCCCGCAGGAAAAACAATTCGCACCAGAGAACACACCCGCGCAGTCACTGACCACCAGACCCCACCTCGTTTTTCTCTCTCTCGTTGAACGCCAGGCCCCACTTGTCAGTTGTCGTTTCAACCCGCCACGACTTGTTCTTCTTTTCCCCGTCGCCATTTCCTGCCATGATTTCACATCCTTAATTCGCAATAACTCGACGCTAATTCCTCCTAGCGACCATGCCTACTTACTCCCCTCTGCCTCCTCTCTGTTTCTCTTCAGACACCACGCCACGAACGCCACCAGGCTGCCTTGAATTGCGCTTGCACCACCGCTGCCTCCGACGACATTTCCGGCATTTCCGGCCGATTCACCCCATCGCCTGGAGAACGAACGTGCTCGCCAAGACCAGCGTATTGCCAAGATGGCAGAAGCTTCGCAGCGCGCCCTAGGACGTCGCCTCCGACTACACCAACACGCCACTGCCTCCTGCTCCAACTCCGGCGACATCTCCTGGTGAGACCAGACCTCCCTTTCCCCTCTCTATGATGCTCACATGCTCACAACTCTTGTACGAACCTAACGGTACACCCCTCTTGCCTTAGCGTGCCTCCAATCCTTGCCTCCGACGACGAACAGACGTGTCCGAGCCAGTTGGAAACTCCGGTGAGGAATCGCCATTGAACCCGTGCGCCCCTCGAACTGCGACGAAAACGACAAGCTTCCCCACGTCACGATGAACACAGTAAGCATATCCTCTCCCTCCTTTGCTTCCTGGAATGCCATATCGCCATAGACAGAGCTCGCCGCCGCCAGTCGCCGCCGCCCATCCTTGGTCACACGCACACCAGCCGTCAGATCACGATCGAGTGGCTAGGATAGATTGGCTTAACAAAGCGGTATGAATCCATCTGAGCCATGCGATGCAACTTAAATCCAACGCTCCACAATGCTCGATCCAGACGAAATGGTATCAGCCAGTAGCAAACAGCCACGTGGCACAGTCTGTGTTATAAAAACCAGAAACATTTCTATTAGTTGTTTGAATTTGCAAATTGCATAACTTTTGATCCACACGTCCAAATTTTGCAAACTTTATATCAATGGAATCAGAAAAAAGAATTCTATCCAACCATGTACTTTGTTTAGTAATTTTCTTCTGTAAACTTAGTTGTTTTTGCAGAATCTTGTGTAGGCATAATTTGAATATAAAAATTATTCTAGAAATATTTTTAAGGTAAACCAACTTATGGATTTAAAAGTGTATTTTGTGAAGCTAAAGAATAAATCTGTGAATAAAAGAAATTCTAGCTAAATAAAAATATTGAATATGGTTTAAAAATGCTTTTTGAGTAAAACCTTTTGAAAATGGTTTGAATTAAACTCTCTCACTCTAAACACCATGTTTTGGATTTAAAAATGTATTTGATTAACTCTAGAGAATTATTGACTTGATTAAAGGAATTTCCAACAAAATAAAATGTTGCTTTGATTTAAAAATGGATTTTTGGATGAAACCCTTTGCAAATGGAATTGTTTTAAAACATTATGACCATAATCATTAATATTAGTGTTTAAAAACATTTTGGCTAACACTAGAAATTAATACTTTGATTTAAATAAATTCTAGAAAAACAAAAAAGATTTAAGGTGGCCATTTTCACTAACTTAATATCAAATAGTTTTGCCACTTTTATAAATGACCAATAGGTGTTTTAAATTTTTTATAACCTATTAGAAACCACTTTCCAAATAAAACAATCTTTGGCATGCTTACATGCGTTGCTTTGTTTTTATTATTCTATGTGATGAATTGCTTGAATGGTAGATTGAAATTGTGCCTTGATTGAATTATAGTGAAATTTGAAGAGTGTGACTATTGCAAGATCAAGAAGTGAACTTATTTTCTCTACCAAAAAGGCAAGTGGTGCTTCATACTTTTGTCCTATTATGTTCACTATGCATTAGTGATATTTCTAAGTAGGACTTGCATGGAATTTTCTAAGTATAAACTATGCCATGGGAAATCCTAGTAGATGAATCCTTAGTAGAAATTTACCTAAGTTAAGATCCCTACTACTATCATGCTTATCCTAGCTAGTAGAAAACAAGGGTGGATTATATTCATGCTATGGAATATTTCTAAGTCAAGGACTTGTGTTTTGTTTAATAAAACAACTAAGTGAATGAAACACCTGGGTGGAATGGTAATTGCTTGGTTGGATTTTTGTTGAGTGGTTACCAGAGCCCATTTTTCAATGGTTTACCCTTTGTATCTCACTTGTGGAATGCCACCCAGGAACAAAGGGATTTGAGATGTCAAATGTTGAGAAGCTTCAAGTGCAGCCACTTGGCATTATGGGCTCTGCCTGGATCATATAGGTTGCAATAACTTAGCCAAATGGACAGTTGGTGGTAGGGGATGATAGGTTTGGATCGCGTCCATTTTGGTCTAAGGGAAGGCTTCTAAAAGATCTTGTCTGGATGCATGTCGAGTCTTGTGGGGAAAGTGCACCACCTCTCTAGAGAGTAAATCTAAGTACTTAGCCGTGTCCCCGGCAATGGAAAATTTGAGCATCAAGACATGGAAGCTATCAAGAATCTCCTCATCCCAATTTCTAAGTTAAAAAAACTTGTGGTTGAACAAGGGTTAAGGGATCACCAATGTCTATTGGTAGATGCCTTGGGTAATTTTGACAAACAAAAACTTAGTGTTTTCAACTGATAAGGAAAATCTATTTTTGAGCAAAGCAAGCCTAAGATTCACTTAGCCAAATGCATATATATGATATATACCACTATTCTACCATAGTATCACTTGCCAATACAATTCAAATGTATTGACCCTTGTGGTTGTAACTTATTATGGTGCAAGTTTGTTTGATGTTAGTGAAGTGTGTTGATTAGGATTACAAGTCTACAACCAACATGATTGCATGTGGCACTTTGAAGAGGAAGGACTCCATGCTATATAGTTATCTCTGCTACATTGTAATGAGATAGCCAAATGAGGAGATATGTAAGATGTAATGAGTTATTTTATTCCTGGTTATAAAGTTGTATTATGACCTTTGTTTCTTTATATTACATCTTAACTGTAGATGCTAGCTATTGATCCAGGGACTAGCATTGTAAACACAGGGATCTCTACCTTATTAAAGGTTGGGACCTTTACACCAGCACTTGATGGCACAATCATAATTTTGGTGTGCGTCAGAGTAGAAGGAGATGCGTGTATCCGCAAAAAATCTTCTCCCCTCTTGCTAGTCCAGTCGGCGTCCTCGATACAGCTGCACACTACAGAAGACCGACGAGGCAACACGCAAACACCCCTCAATTAAAGAGCCTCCAATCTTCTCCATCTAGTGCGCACTTCGTTCTCGCCCGTGGAATCGGTTCTTGTAGGCCGCCATCACTCCCCTCAAAGAAACCCCAAGAATAATGAATCCTCCCTCGCTCCCAGTTCATCCGGAGTCAATAGCGGATTCGATGCACAAGATTCGGTACAGTGGATGGAGCAAGTTCGAGGACGACACCTTCGGATAAATCGCTATGCCTACGGACACTACCAGTGCCATTAGGCTGGCCGAATGCTCCAAGGAGTTGCGCCGCCAAGGAGCTGGCTAAAAAGTTAGCAGATGCCCCAAAGACGGTTGTGGGACATTGGTCGCCTTCCATGAATTCCTCAACCACAAGATGGCATGCTCGCACGGCCCATGATACTGCCCTGAGCCTGGCTGCGAGTTCACTGCCCCGCCCACAGCGCTCCTCGCCCACCTCGCAAAATCCCACTCCATGGAAGTTCACAGTTTCCACTACGGTGTGGAACACAGGTACATCTCTCAGCCTTTGTTGGCACTTGGCTCATGGAGAGTAGAGACCATCGGATCCGGGGACGATGGTATAGTGTTCGCCGTGCGATTTGACATGCTCTACTCTAGCCTCGCTACATCCGTCGAGTGCATCAGGTTGGCGACATGCAAGTTTATGCGGTACATGGTGCAATTGGACTTATATAAATCTTCAATGATGGAAGGGGACTAGGAGGAGTTCGCCGAATATAGCATGTTTTTCGAGCTGAAGAGCAGCGTGTCGCCGGCTGCCGCAGGGATGACTAAAGATTTATGGAATTTTCTGATTAATAAACATGATACGTTCATCCTGGATTACTCATTCTGCATCCACAAGGTGGTAGATGACATATATGACTGTCTTGATTTGATGATCTGCCATTCAAATTTGGGATTAGGTATTGACGTTGACTAGTCGACCAAGGTTTTAATATCTGAAACAAGAACTGGTTCTATTTGTACTTTTATTGTTTTTCAGTGTCTGTATTGCTGAATCGGTCACTTTGAAATCCATCATACACACATTTATTCTAATGAGAGGATGACATGTGGGTCCAGATACGTGATTACACGGCAGTGCAATCAAGTTCATAATAGGGTAGTAGGAGCGAAGGAAAAAATTCCATCATGTTGGTCCTGTGTCATCGATCCTTCCAGGACAACACTGCACGCGACGAGGCAACTCCATGGCACGGCCATAATTTTGGTCGTTGAACTGTTATAAATCCATGATTATTGTTTATAGGTAATCAGTTTAAAAATTAATGTACAATCTAACAACCTCGAATCAGGTTGACATCACACATCACATACCCGTTACAAGTACCGGATATAAATAAATTTCAAAGAAAATTCAACAAACGACGTCACTTTGCCACCTTCTCTCTTCTCCTCTTATAATTGTTCAATCCCGCGCTGCACTAAACAACAGTTGATGAGGACAGAAACAAAAATGATCAAAATACCAAGTAAAACTAGTTTCAAGATTATCTTTCGTCCGGAGAATCGTACAGAGACGAAATTGACAGGGATTTATTGTTTCTCCTACAGTTAGCCGAAATATCCTAAAAAACATCCTTAATCACCCAGAAACTTCTTAATATTCAAACTCAACTCCATTATTATCGTTTCCCTTCCGCTCCCGCTTACCCTTTTGTTTCTTTTCGCCCACTATCCCTGCTGGCACGTCCACGACCTCATCCAATTGCTGCTTACCAATGTTTCCCTCCACATGCGCATCACCGTTTTCCTTCACATGCAGCACTTCCTCCACATCATCTCGCCACACTTCCTCCAGTTCTGCCTGAGAAGCTTCATCTTGTTCCTCCGTGATGTGAACAGGGACAAGGTTAGTATCTCCAAAATCACGTGGAACTGGTTTTTTGCATAGCCTCTTGATATGGCCCAACCCTCCACACCGTTTTCACTTCCGCTTCCTTACTCCTAGTCTCGAACCTTTTGCGGTGAAGGCTTCGGTCCTTTCCATTCTAGGCCTCCCAAGTGGCCTCCTAAGAACTAGTGGTTCGAGTTTGAACCCTGGATCGACTATCTCCTAATCATTTTCATCAACAATAGTTGGTATGTTTTTTGCATAAGTTGCAGCAAACTTGTCCATGGAGAAATAGTTATGAACATAGTTCTCTACTTCTGGACGTCTACCTCTCAGCTTTAAGATGAAGTGCAGTGCATGGTGGCATGGCGGACCAGTAACCTGTCACTTCATGCATGAATAAGTCTTGTTACCAATGTCTACAGTAAACCTTTATTCAGTTCCGTGCTTGTCTTGTGCAAAAACCTTAGCCAATGTATTGGAACTTCTGATCATCCTCGTCTTTATCGTTCTCATTGCCCTGGTTCTTGCATTCAATAATAAAACCACCTTTTTGAATTATTTTATGGCCTACAAATTTTCTCGCACAAATTCTCTACCTAAAATCTATCTTCACAATTATACTCTTTCTTATTACATCTAACAAAATAACAATTGCAAGTGACTTCATACTCCTAATCTTAGTATTGAACCTTTCTGTCACTTGCTTAACTCACCGAACTTGCTTCTGGCCCATAACTTGTTATGATGTTCTTCGAGGTATTCTTTCAGCTTCGGCACGGTAGACAAGTTCTGCTTGTAAGTTGCATGCGTGCTTGGGGTGTACGTGTATGCTGATCACCACAAGTTGTCTTCAAAGGACTTTCCTTTGAACTTCTTCGTGAAGCTAGTAGCGAGGTTCCGCATGCATTCCCTATGCTCAACCCTGTGAAACACAAAGATCAACAAAGATTCAAGCCCCTTGCATGCACCAGTGTGTATCACCAAGCCTTCAGGGTGACCAATTACTGCATGTAGTCTCTGCATAAACCATGTTCAGCTTTCAGACGATCCATCCTCAAGAACAGCATAGGCTACGGGAAAATTCCAATTATGTGCATCCACATCACAAGCGGTAGCAAGTTGTCCCCTGAGGGGTCAAGTATAAACAGGCAGCTAATAAATGCTTCAGGAGATGTTTTGTCTGCCTGAAGGCATGCTGGAAGGGGTTCCTAGACAGCTGCAGGCATACTTGGCAACATTGCAACTTCTTTAATAGGTGATGTCTTCTCTACCTCAGCTTTGAAACTATACAACATGTGAAAACTGTCAGTCCACTTGCCCTGAATGAATTCTAGATCCATCTCCTTCCCATCAAAGACTCTATGGTAAGGAATCAGAACGTTAAACTTTTCGCTAAGCTTAGTCCTGAGTTCAGCAGCGATCCTGCCTCACCCAGTCAAGTACCTTAGCAGCACTCCACTTGGTTGTCGCCGGTCTAACTTTATAACTTACAGAAGTATTAGGGCAGTTGTGTTTCTTCGTGTTTACCTTGATCTGCATTCAATGGGAATAAAAACAAATTAGAGGACTCATCAGCAGAACAAATATGATAAAGACCGAAAATAAATGTAGCTATTACAACCTGAAATGGGTGTCCACCCCGCGTTGGAGATGCATGCAATCTCCATTTACACAACTTACTTTCCCTACAACGCACCCTAAATATCTTTTGGTCGCTCTTTTCAACAATAAATTCGAACCCAACTCTTATTGCATAGGTAGCAACGACATATATGCATTCCTCCACAGTATCAAAGACAATCCCCTCATCAATTGTAGGGTTGTCCCTATCAAAGTGTATCACTGGCATGTCCTCGTCTTTGTCATCGTATCTGCATCCCAATTCCCCATCCTAACATTCCTCTTCCTCATCAGTCCCATAGGCAGGCTCATAGTTCGAATCAACCAAATATTCCCTACTCTCCATCCTATCAGGGTCAGCAGCCACATCTGGATATGATTTCTCATCATCATCATCTTCATCATCTTCGAGCACAAGATCACCCTGATAGCCACACATTTCGATGTCTTCATTCTCAATGAAAGGCTAGTCATTCGTGCTCAGTATCGAAAATAGAGCCTGCTCTGTTCGCATTCCACATGGCCCGGTATCATTCAGGACAGTCTCTTCCCCAGTATCTTTGTTAACGGTGTGCACAAACATTATCACAGTCCACGTGCCGAGGTGTTTACTCCACATCATGGCCAGAGCCTCCTCAGTTCTAACGTCGCAGAAAGTCTGCGAATTTGTTTCGTAGTACCTGATTATGAATTCATCATGCTGGCCAATGGAAAACTTACCAAATTGCATGTGTAAGTCACTTAGAGATATGTCCTCCGCGTCTACTCTCAGCTGATAAACAAATCCACTAGTAACTGGGATTCTACCGTCGGACAAGGTTTCAGTCCGACACCCATGCCAAATCTTCATAGGAAATCTGGATGAAGAAGATGTCCTATGGTCACCAACACAGATCCTTCCATCAACACGGGACTAGAAATGCTAATTGGGAGATGCAGATATGGAATTGCAGTTCTTACCCTTCATGGAGGATGTACGGCACGTTCAATGGGCTCTAGAGCACCAAAGCTTTGCACCCCGCGTCCTCTTCCCCTGTTTCGTGCACCTCCATGTTCTCCAGCCTTAAAGGGTCCATCTCCTCGCTCTCCGTACAGGAAGGACCCATCTCCATGTTCTCTGGCCATGCAGGATCCATTTTCGTGCGGGATCCAGATCAACGCTACCATCGTTGCGCGAGAACCTAGAGCCCACCAAATGATTTTCGTTCCCAGATGCGCCTGGGCGGTGATGGAGGCAAGGATACACTCCAAAGGGGCAAGGTAGGGCGGGTGGGGCGGGTAGGGGATGATGGGAGGATGATAGTCCAGGGGAGGACGAGAGTGTTGCCAGAGGGGACAGAGTGGCAGCGTGCAAGACCAGAGTAGTGGAGAAGAGCGGAGCTACGAGCGAGCGATAGAATATAGAAAATCACAGAATAATAGGGAGCACTAATCCTCGAACCTGGGATGCGCGCCATCGACGGTCGAGGTTGTGGGTCCCACTAGTCAATAAAACGTCACGTCCTCTTCCCCTGTTTCTGATGGTGTTGTTACAATTCTACGATCGTAGTGGGACAGGCAAAATTTCTGGACACAACTAAGGACACACTCGTAAATATACTTAAAATGGAACCCTGACCTGGTACATTGACCGATCCGGTTGCTAGCCATGACCTGTATTTTTAATATCTTAGCACTCTTATGCTGATAAAGGGAAATAAAATTCAGCAGTTAGTCCAACTAGTTTCGGATAAATAAGATACACTCTTAGGAAGCTTAGCTATGGCCCGGCCTAAGAAGAAGCCACTGTCCCGGCGGCCTCCACCGAAGCATGGCTATTTGGCCCCTCTGAGGCAGGCCATGCGGCTATACTACAAGGACGGCCTTCCATTGCCATCCGAGATGGTTGATTTCGCAGAATGTGCTACATCTGTGGCGGCGGCGGTGGTAACGGCGAAGTCCGCCGTGGTCTCAAGAAGGGCCAACCAAGCATCATGGAGAATGCGCGCAGCGGCATTTTCTTGTTCTCTACACACAAGAAAGAAGGTACGTTCCGAAGCGTTCCTGCGAGCTTGCCGCCAAGGAAACAAACCCCCGAACAGGGCGGCACCAAGGTCAACAAACTCTCACCTCCATGCCTCGGTGCGGTCGACCTTACCGTGGGGCAATCTGGGTGCATGCCGTCAACGACAAAGACGATCCATCCTATGCACCGTCTATGGCTACACCGTGGCGGCATGCATCCATCTACACTCATATTGATTGAGTGTTTGATAGCTGGAGCTAACAACGGACAACAGCTCAGTACCAGAATTCAGGTTCAGATTCACAGGGACTTACGATCCCTGCCACGAGAAGCCGGAGTTCACCTTGAAAGAAATCGTTGCGGCGGTGCGGTTGTTCATACTGAACCAGGACTGGTTCAAGCACGTCAACTAGTGCATAAACATTGCAGATCTCTTGAAGTTTGGCAGGAAGGAAAAAAGATCAGTTGTGGTTGAACAATCGCTGAACTTACGTCCTCTCAAGGCAATTGGCTAGCCAACTTTTATGGTAGAGATCTGCAGTTTCTTCAGTGTAGATCAGTTAAGTTCAAAGACTAACTCTATAGAATGCCTTTTATAGAGGCAATAGCCCCATTTTGCGCAGCTATCCCATAAGGTAGTACGGAACTAGTTCGGAAGTAACCAAATTCTATCAAGATGTATATATTTATTCAATTACTACCCGCGGTTGAATTCAGTTTACTGTCATACTTATCCAAGGCAGACAAGATTCAGACAACATTTTATGAACTGATCTTGGGTGGTTTATTCATGCAAGTTCCATGCAGAATCACGCACCATCTCGAATAAATATATGTAAAAATTGTTCGAGGCATACAAACCAGTAGCATTTCATGCCTTTAGGATCGCTCACCGGTAGCATTTTCCTGGCAATGGTGACATTGATCATTGCTAGCCCACCCTCTTTTCAGGAGGCTAACCTTGGTTATGCACACAAATACATTGGCCCCACATACTACAAATTCATTAGACACACAAACTACAAATCATTATCCACACGTACTACAAAATCATTAGCCACACAAACTACAAATCATTAGCCACACATACTACGAATTCAGTAGACAGACATTACAAATTTAGTAGCTGAAGGGAATATGCCCGAGAGGTAATAACAAAGTGGTTATTATCATATTCCTTATTTATGAAATGTTTATTTTGCATGCTATAATTGTATTAATATGGAAATGTAATACATGTGTGTTTAATAAACAAATAGAAAGTTCCTAGTTATGCCTCTCTTATAAACTATCTCGTTGATTAACAAGATGATCAAAGGTTTCCTGATCATGGATATTGGATGCTGTTAATAACAAGGTCACAACATTGTTGGAATGATGTGATGAATATTCATCCGAAGTATAGCATAACAATCAAGGTCATTTTTTTTATATTTCTATAACATCATACGAAGTTATCTTAGTCCTTAGACCATGAGATCATGTCAATCACTAACACCGGAAGAGTATCTTGATAACATCAAACGTCACACCGTAACAGGATGATTATAAAGATGGGTTCAGTTCTACGAAGGTGTTATGTTGAGGCTCATGGATCAAGAGTGGAATTTTTCCATCCCGTTGACGAATATATATACTCTGGGCCCTCTCGGTGATATCACATTAGTTATCTTGCAAGCAAGTGATTTGATCACTAGAATGTTATATCACGGGAACAAGAAAAGAGTACATGTCGGTAATGAGATCAAACTAGTTATGGAGATACTGATGATCAAATCTCGGACATGTAATATATTGTGAGACAAAGGGATTGAGTTACATACGTATAAGGTTCACACGATCACAGAAGTCATCGCTGAATGTGTGAGAGTTAGTACGGATCTCCAGGTCCCGCTGCTGATTATTGATCGGAGAGGGGTCTCGATCATGTCTACGTTATTCGCGAACCGTAGGGTGACACACTTAAGGGATACCGACACCATTTGGATCAAATAATATGCTAGAGAAATAAAAAAGGAAAGCGCAGGAATTTATTTCACTAGACACCAGAACTGTTTCGGTTGAAATTGCTAAAATTGGTTTTGCATGTGAAATTGAAATGTTATAAGGGGTTTTATGTGAATGTTTTTTAATTAGAGTAATTAAAAATATTCTAAATAAATAAATAAAAGAGTTTTATTTAAAGAGAGATTACATTAAATTTGGTGGAAATTTAATGGGAATTTGAGTGGAGAAAATGGAGGGTCATATTTATGTGAGTGGAGCTTTTACCACATGAATGAGGGAGAGGTGGGGCAATCCTCCATGGCCGGCGGCCATGCCCCCTTGGGCTGTCCCCCTCCCCTATATAAGTAGCCCCTCCTCCTCCTTCACTCTCACACCTCCTCGTGAAGGATCTCTCTCCCCCCTTTAGAATTTCCCCATGGTCTCGGATCAGCGAGATACATGTTCCCGGTGGATTTTTCTAGAAGGATTTGTTTCTTTTGCTGCTTCGCTGGAGCGAGGGCGCGTAGGTTGTTAGGGTACCCGGACGTGTGTGCGATCACGGATGCACCACTGCTTTGCGATGCTGGACTTGATGGTGTTGGACCGGCTGGACCAGATGGACTTCATCACGATGTTGATATCGGCAATCGTTTGACTACATCATCCACGAGTACAACCTCATTAACGCTATTCGGTCTTCGAGGGTATGTATTCTATGGATAAATATCCACACGTTTCTTGTATCTAGTAGATAGATCTTGGTACTTAGTGGTTCCCATCGTAGGATTTTTTTTGTTTTCTATGCTGCAAACCCTACAGTGGTATCAGAGCCGGATCTATGCGTAGATGCTTTGAACGGGTAGTACACATATGTATATGTGGGCGATGATGATCATGTTATTGCTTCTTAGTTGTACTTTTTATATTGGTGGCATAGTGGGATGAAGCGGCCCGGACAAACTTTACGTGTCCTCGCACACGAGACATGTTCCACGTTTGACATGCAACTAGTTTTGCATATGTGGCTAGCGGGTATCTGTCTCTCCTACTATAGTCAATATCTAATTTGCAATGAGTTGTCAACAATTTGGTTATCCTTGTTGTGGTTCATGTTCATAGTTGTTGCCTGCCAAAACTCACCGGCGAGCAGCGACGAGCAACACGAAGAGCCGGGAGGCTCCCAGAACTGCTGGTGGGCCCTGGTCCCTCGGGCAACGGCCCACAAAACTCCGGCACACGTCCTGGCTTGGTTCGAGGGCGTGCCACCTGACCTATAACTGATCAGGAAGGTGAAGGATTGCTCCGATTGATTTCCTGCATGGTAAACAAGTATACGTAAAATTCGAGCCGTGACCGGCTCCCAGGTTTCCCTGTGAATCGGCTCCCAGAGCCGATTATCCCATGGTTCTGCATTAGATTTACGATAACATGGGGTTTTGCTTGATCATTACAAGTTAAATCGATCTCTGACGGTTTAATGTTTTCACCACGTGAATCGGGCGTCCTACACGTAATTGAGCCTGGTATATACAAAAGATGAAGAATACTAACCCTAGAGGAGGCCTAATAACCAACGTAAAGTCAATTACCGGAACAACTTCTCTAGAACGAGTAAGCTACGTCCTTACGTACTACTGGATCGTTCAACCCGTTTGTAAGGCCTGACTACGTAGATATCAAACTAAACCTTGGTGAGCAAGGCACAACCATAACAAATCGAATCAGCTAAATAAAGATCAAGCAAGATGCTACCTTTGCACTTGGGAAACGGTGCAAAATTAGCGAGATAACTAGAGGTAGCATAGCTCAAACAAGTATAACGAAAAGCACCGATGCTAGCCTCAACAAATCCATGATAGTAGTATTACTCGCCATCAACAAGGCTTCAGTACGAGTAACACCAAATAACGCATAAGTAAAAATACTGCCTAGATCGCAAGATGCGATCTAGGCAACATGACACTTACCCGAAAGAAACCCTAGAAACAGGGGGTGGCGATGCGCCGAGATTGTGTTTGTTGTGAACGTGATTGTCCTCTTTTTCTCGATAACCTTAGGTACATATTTATAGTCCGGAGACTCTGTACTTTTGGAATAACTCTACAACTCTATCTTTAGATAAACTGAAACGGAACCTAAACTGAAACGAAACCTACTATGATACAAGATACACGGGAAATTTAGCCCAATTCTACGCACTAGGCCGATCCAACAACACGTTGAATATACGCATCTTCCAAGCCCATCTTGATCACGGCCCATCTCCTTCTTTGGCCAAAATATGGCGATAACACATGCCCCCCTGGTTTTGGCAATAATAATTCCAAAACCACTCTGTTTTTTCCCTTCGCCTCCCCCCCTTTTTTTTTGTATCGGGTTGCGCGTTGGCGAATCGTTGCGTAACGTAATCACACGCCACCCCTTCATCATGATGCCTGTCTTCTCAACTCCTTCGATTGCATGATTTGACGATTTTGGCGACATTCGGGAAACCACTATGGCATTGAACCGTCTCTCCACTATTCCCTTATTTAAATTAAATCGAGCGATTCGCGGTCCCCATCTTCCTCCAAAGATCAGAAACCCCTCTTCCCCCGCCGAAAAAACCCTCCTCCTCCGCCATGGCCTCTTCCTCTTCCGCCCATTCCTCCCAGTCTTCCAACAGCATTAGTGACCGAGAGCCGACGCCAGAGCACCCGCCCACGGCGGCGTACAATACTTTCGCCCCACGATGGTGGGACGAAAGGGACTGGGATTTCGCCGTCTTGTCGGAGGACGATGCGTCTAATCGACGGCGAGGAGCCTGATTCCTCGTTGACGGGAACCGGCGAAGCAGCGACGACGCCGGTCTTGGGGCGGCGTCGAGTCCTCCGACGAGGAGGAGGAATCGGAGGAGGACACCTCCTCCGACGAGTACCCGCCGACGAAGAGCTTCCGCGCCGGGTCCAGCGAGGACACCGAAGACGAGGACGAGGAGGCCCCGCTGCTTCTTCAAGAAGTGAAGACGGCCGGCGCTGAAGACAATGAACAAGATGGCGACGGCAATGGCGATCTCGGCCTTTAGATTAGGAACCAGTAGTAGTAGTAGTAGTAGTAGTAGTAGTAGTAGTAGTAGTAGTAAGCTCCCTTTTGGTAATCAATCTTTTGTAAGCACTCAACTTCCGAATGAATGAATGAAAATCCGTTTCTCGAAGATTGTCTTTTTCGCCCCAATTTTGCCGATAGCCACAATAAGTCGATGCTCCAGAAGCCGATAGCAATGTATCGGCTTTCACCTTGTTACGTTCACACAGTCAACCAAGCCATAGCTCAAAGAGCCGATGCACATCGGCTTTCCCAAAAACGTTGACAAGGCCAAACTTGGTCGCATACTTAGGCAAACCTAAACGGTCACTTCTTAGTTTCAAACGGTAACCTGCGACCCCCTTCAAAAAGGGCGACCGAGATCTCCAATTGCCCACCGACCAGATCGAGCTCACAGCAACAAGAACCCCCAATCCTCAACCTGCATAGATCCATCTCTGCCGGCAAACTAGATGGTGGAATCGTCCAACACCAATCGAGAGGTCTCCGGTCTGAAGGTACGTCTACTCCTCGCAGTCTGAACGCGATGTTAGAATTTAATGGTGAACACCTGAATTAATGCCTTTATTCCACCATTAAACTTTCTAGGTTTCAGACATCCTGCTGCCGCATCCTTCTCTCCCAAATTCCCTCTGTCTTGGCCCTCGTACAGATTCTAGTCCTGCCATCGATTTCTTGAAGCAAATAGAATCCTTCGTAAGCCAAGACCTAGATCTGAACTCTTGGGCCGACCGCTTGCCTGGCCTAATCCCCGAACATTGGGTTTCTTGGTTCAGAGGGTAGCTAGAGCTTACCAATCCCAATGGGAAACTACGGAATAGCCGATGCCTTGCATCTATCATTGTCTCCTCTTGAGAAACACGAGAATCTTCTCAAAACCATCGGCTATTTCAGTCCGACGCTCTCAACTGCTTCATGTTCGGTCATGGCCCCATGTCACCAACTCGTTGGATGTGGTGATGATTACTGGTCCGGATGTTACATCACCCAGCCCTACGCCTTTAAACTGACCAAAGTCCCTACAAACTGTCTTCTAAAACAGATCGCATTTAACCGGGTGCTTACCTCCAATGTCATATGAAAACAAAGGGCCTGTCACGGAGAAGGAACACAGCCTTCCTCAACTTCCTGCTAGAACATTTCATATTCTGGCCCTTCCTTGCTCCAACCAAGAACTACCTCTCCCTAGCCCATGAACGGCCAAAGGTACTCAACTTGGCCTCAAAATTGTTCCTTGGAGAAGTTTATCGATACCTCCAGTTGATGTGTCCATCAAGCTGTTCTGGTGTAGCGATCAAACAGGTGGTCCTTGGTGGTTTATTCAGCTATGGGCTCATTTGTATTTCCAAAACCACATCCCAAACTTCCCCTTTTGGCGAGTTGCACCTTCCGGATGTCAAAGGAAGCAGATTCGATGCACTAGTTATGGCCAAGCTTTATGCAGCTGCGGCAAAACTATCCCTCAGGAGGCGTCCAAATGGTTCGGCACTTTCTTCCAAGGCCTGGACAACCCTACCTTCTTCCCTTACATGGAGGAATCGGAACACTTTGAAAATCCACTCTCCTTCAGGCTAGACAATTTTGCCGATGACACCAGCACTCGGCAGCTCTTTTCCACCGTGATTCGTCCCTGTTTCCTTCCAGTTGGCATGAGTACGTCCAACAGAATAATCAAACCTGGGTATGAATTCTACCAGCCAGTCGTAGTGGCTCGCCAATTTGGCCTTGGACAAGTAGCTCCCCACTTCTTTCTCCATCACCTTATAGAGAGCAGAGCCGACCTGCCTGATCCTCTCACCAGCCAAAGGTGTTATTCTTTTTTTGATGCTCTGACCATCCCAATTCCCAACGACCTCACCTTTGCCTCATCAACCGATGGCTTTGAAGACTGGTGGTCGATGTGGAAGACTCACGCCTTCAGGAGAGCTCTGGGACCGTTGTTGAAATAGCTCGACGACTATGACATCCCGTGGACAGGTACCACTACTTGCAAATTTTCTTGATGCAGCTTGCAATTGATCCTTTTATTAATCCATTCTTTCTCTTTGCAGCAACAAGATGGCCCGAGCCTACGCACGATGATGGCTCCCCTTGAGTTCTTTCCGCTCACTCGTGGTTCTTTTACGCAAAACTCGCCACCTCTAAAAAGGTCATAATGCGAACAGCCGATATCACCACAATCGGCTTCCAAGAACCAAGAACCTCTAAGCCAGCTCCCCGAGTTCCAACTAAAACAAGAATGGCGAGGAAGGTAGCTGCCAGAAGACCTTGAAGCCGGATCCCTTCTCGAGCTCGCATGTAGGGTGATATATGCCTTGGTCGATTCTTGTCATTCTTCCATCTTTGCAGACCTGCTTGTGCTCACTGGTTCTCCTTTTTTACAGGCTTCCGTCGAAGACACCTCCAGCGAGAACACCCAGACCAATCGAGGAGAACTAGGCCCAACGGATTCTGAGAGGACCAACACACCGAACCAGCCAGATTCACCACCATCGGCTTCCAGGAAAAGGTCGGTTCCTGAACCTGCTGCCCCCCGAGCACCAGTCGAGGCGGGTCCAGCTGTGGGTCCCAAGAGAGCCCGTAAAGGACCGCAAGCTTCTTCATCGAGCCAGGAGGTTTCGAAAATCATCATCCTTCATGCTCTTACCACTTACTTCCTTCTGTCTGCCGATTCATCATATTTACATCGGCTAATCGCTTTTCCTGCAGACAACCGATGCTTCTAGTGGGAAGGCCTGGGCCGTATCGACGCATCCTTCCAAACCAGACCTGGCAATCCCCGAACATGCAGATGAAACGGCTACCACTTTGGCAGCGCCCCCAACAACCACACGCAAACCGATCGCCTCGTCGTCTGCCATCCCCTCGGTCTTAGGAGAGGTATGTTATCTTCTTTCGGCTTGTTTTTTCTGTTGGACGCCTACTGACGCCTTTTCGTGCGGCCAGGGTTGTGATTTTTCAGGCTTGTTGACGTTTGACCCTGAATCCATCGAACCAACCCCCTCTGTCGCCACCGATAAACCACAAGCCAGGCGTGCTCTGCCTCAATTCCAACGTCTTAGAGCCTTACTGTCTTCCCCGATCGAGGAGTTGATCGAGGTTACGAAGGTGAAGGGCGTTCTTGCCGAAATCAAAGACCAACTCCCAGTAGCATTACAGGTGAAGCTTTGGCCAGTTGTAACTCTGTCTTTCTACGGGCCAAGGGTAAAGTTAGCTCGCGAGAGGATCAGTCTGCGCCGCGCCCAACTCCCACTGAAAGCCAATATCGCAGACAGATGCCTGCAGCTCAACGAGAAAAAGGCGTCTCTGGATGCCAAAACTGACACCTCTGTCAGTACCGCCGAGCTCGCATCCTTGAAAAGGGAGTTGGAGGATCTTGAAGAGAAGGTCCGGGTGACCAAACAGCTCATTCGTGACAAGGAAGAATCCATCACCCGCTCTCAAGACGAAGCAGAAAGCCTCAAAGCTCAAATGAAGACTGATCTGGCAGAAATACGTGCCCTGAACAAGCAGCTATTGACGGGCAAGGAAGAAGATGACGAAGCCGAGATCGCCGAGGTGGATCGTGTCCGTGCTGACGCACTCCACGCCTTCGAAGCGTTTCTTCAGTAGCCCGTACGTGTAAACTGGCACCTGTTTGTAACATATGTGAACCTCTAGAGTCGATGACCGTGCATCGGCTTGTATATTTTTGTTTTTATTCGGCCGATTTCCAGCATCGGCCCCCACATTTTTACTGTCCAACGTCTCACGTGCTTTTACTTGGACGATTTCATGTATCGGCCCCCAAGTTTTACTGTCCATCATCCCACATGCTTGGGAAATATTTCTTGAGATGTTGACCGTTGACCGCCACTGGGAATTTCACGCCGTCCAGCTCCTCGAGCATGTATGCGTTCCCTCTTAAAACTTGATCGACCCTGTACGGCCCGTGCCAATTTGGAGACCATTTACCATATGTTGCATCTTTAGTCCCCAACGGCAAAACAGCTTCCCATACCAGATCACCAACGTGGAACTCCTTTGGCCTCACTTTCTTGTTATATGCACGAGCTACCTTGGCCTTGTTCTCTTTGATTTTCTCAAGTGACCACAGCCTGAGCTCGGTTAAATCCTCAACACTGTCACTCATCAGGGTTGCGTATTCTTCAGTCGTTAGATCGTCCTGAAAAGTGACACGTCTCGATCCAGCCGTAATTTCCTAGGGCACGAGCTACCTTGGCCTTGTTCTCTTTGATTTTCTCAAGTGACCACAGCCTGAGCTCGGTTAAATCCTCAACACTGTCACTCATCAGGGTTGCGTATTATTCAGTCGTTAGATCGTCCTGAAAAGTGACACGTCTCGATCCAGCCGTAATTTCCCAGGGAAATACGGCTTCTTGTCCATATACTAGATGGTATGGCGAGGTTTTAATCGCCCCATGGCATGACATGCGATAAGCCCATAATGCCTCTGACAAAACCTCGTGCCAACGCCTAGGGTGCTCATCGACTTTTCTCTTGATCAGCTTGATGAGGCTCTGGTTGGATGCTTCAGCTTGCCCATTCGCCTGAGCATAGTATGGAGATGATCGATCGACTTCCCGTGTCCTCGCAGAACATTCTAAACTCCTGAGAAATAAAGACCGAACCTCCATCGGTCGTGATAGTTTGGGGAATCCAGAATCTATGGATGACATGTTCTTTCACAAAGTTGATAACATCCTTTGAGCTTACTGATTTCATCGGGACAGCCTCCACCCATTTAGTGAAATAATCAGTGATGGCCAAAATCCACATGTGGCCTTTGCTTGATGGAGGATTGATTTTGCCGATCATATCCATGCCCCAACCTCGGAATGGCCAAGGCTTGATGATGGGGTTCATTGCTGACGCGGGTACCATCTGAATTTTCCCAAATTTCTGACATGCTTGACACCCTTTGTAGTACTTGAAACAGTCCTCAAGCATGGTGGGCCAATAAAACCCTGATCGCCTGATCAACCACTTCATCTTGTGAGCTGATTGGTGAGTTCCACAGCCGTGTACCTCGTGTAGGAGCCGATTGGCCTCTGTCCCAGACATTTGAGCAATAATCCTTCCGAGTCCTCAAAACATGTCATCCCCAATAAGCACATAGTTCATGGCCTTGTACCTTATCCGTTTAGGTGCCCCCCGAGCCGAATCCTTCAAGTAATTGAAGATATCGGCTCTCGATCGTCGACTTCGAGGCTGCACGAACATCGGCTCCCTCTGCTACATCCTTGTAGCACAAGCCATTGTGCAAGATCATTTGCCTCTGTATTCTGCGACCGCGGGATCCAGGTGAAGTTTATGTACCGAAACTGCGCCATCAGCTCACGGCAGTGCAACCATAATGGGAAGAGGGACTCGCTCTCACACTTGTACTCCTCCATGAGTTGGGAAATCACCAACTTGGAGTCTCCAAAAATTTCCTTTGCTCGGCCGAGGAGTAACTCCATTCCTTGCGTATCGCCTGCTCTCGACATTGTTGGTGCGAGAGGTAGACAATCTGATGGAGAAGGAAAATGTTGCCCCCCGGGGCGACACGAGTAAAATGCCGATGCCGCAACCATCATCACAAACCGATCCGTCGAAAAACATAGCCCACGCTCTTATAGACAGTGCTGCTATGTTAGTGTTGATCCTTTCAGCGATAAGGTCGGCCAACGCATGTCCCTTAACTGCTTTCGCGGGTTGATACCGGATGTCAAACTCTGATAATGCAAACATCCATTTGCCCAGTCGGCCTTTCAACATAGGAGCCGACAGCATGTGCTTTATGACGTCTGATTTGCATATGATGATGATCTCCGCTGATAGCAAAATGTGGCGCTTAGTGCGGTGAAAACAGCAGAGGCACAACTTATCGATATCGGATACCTTGTCTGCGTCCGATCATCGCTTATGTAAAATGACTCGCTCCGCCCATCATAAACTTGCACCACCACTGAGGCGATGGACGTGTCGACTCGACAAGTAAATGTAGAAGCGGTGCCGTCCGGGTGGAACCAATACTGGCGGCTTCGTCAGATACTCTTTGATCTCGTCGAAGGCTCGTTGTTGTTCTGCCCCCCAGCGGAATTCCTCGTCAGATTTAATTTTCACCAGTCCCATGAACGGCTCTATTCTTCCTGACAGATTGGAGATGAATCTTCTGACGAAGTTGATCTTGCCGATGAGAGACTGCAGTTCTTTCTTTGTGGTGGGTGGCTTCATTGTTCGTGACCGCCTCGACTTTTCGTGCCGATCTCAATTCGCGTTCATGGACCAAAACCCAAGAACTGACCGCCTTCACCCGAAGGCACACTTCTTTGGATTCATCCGTAGGCGAATTTTCTTGTTCGATCCGGGGCAGCGTTGCGGATCGTCCAAGTGTCCTTCTTGCTTGACCACCGACTTGATTTCCACCACGATCGGATCATGGAAAATATAATTCATGGCCCTTTGGTACGTGGCACGGCATTCTTCAGTCAAACGCGTCATGACTACATACTCAAACAACCCCACCGAACCTGGGACTCGAATGCGTCTTGTGTATGTCTTCGGAGCCATAAAAATTTGGTTGTAACCGCATTGCCATCCATGAAGCTCAAAATCTTATGACCAGCGCTGCGTTGATTAACGTCTCGCCACCGCATCGGATACTCATCCTTTGGGGTAGCTCTGTTGAGATCCCGAAAATCTATGGCAACACGCCACCGCCATCCTTTTCTCTCAGTGCGATACTAGAAATCCACTCAGCATACCTGCATGGCCTGATTAACTTGGCTGTCAACATTTTCTCGACCTCTTTCTTGACTTCTTCCAGAATTTCGGCCTTCATTTGTCGTGCTGCTGAAATGGCGAAATCCTTTAAGCGGAGTCGATGCTCAATGATGCTCCCCTGCCCGAGCATCTCTGTAGTCCCAGTGAGCGATCGATATTGTTTCAACAGGGCTATCATCGGGCCCCGCAGACTCGGATCTAACTTCTTGCTGATAAATGTTGGTCGTGGCTTATCCCCAGGACCAATGTCGATTTCTTCTAGTTCATCAGCGGATGTAAACCCATACCCTAGCTTTCCGTCACCTGTCAAATCGATGCTAAACACAGGGCAAACAATAGGGGAGGAAAACAAAAATAATTTCGGCCGATTGCCTGAATCGGCCCCTTTTCTGATTGCATCCGTTACGGACGGTTTACACTTTATTATTTTGCAGTGGCAGAGTATCTCTCTGCTACGACTACATGATCTTCTTGTCGTATGATTGCTGCTTTTTATTTTTTGTGGCCGATCGCAGGGATCGGCCGTACCACGATTATCGTGGACTTTTCTACTCTGTCGGGCGATGGATAAGACCAACCTCACCCGTTTTGTAGCTTCAATGCGCTCACAGCCGTCTAAACTGATTCCGGAGATCGGCTCTTGGTCTTCGCTTCCAGACGTTCATGCCAGCTATGGAAATCTCGATAGAATCATCTGCATGGATGACCTCCACTTCATCTCCGTCCCATATTGACGCCTTGGTGCATCGTGGACGGGATGCGGCATTCGTGAATCCAATCTCTCCCTAGCAAGACAGTGTAGGTGCTTTTGCTGTCCACGACGAAAAAAGACGTGGGTATGGTTTTCCTGCCCACGGTCAGTTCCACGTTCAGTACGCCTTGCGTTTCCAAAGACTGACCGTTGAAGTCGCTTAACGTGACGTTGGTTTTGATCAGATCTGCAGTGGAGCGTCCCAAACATCGTAGCATGGAATATGGCATGATATTGACTGCCGCTCCGGTGTCCACCAACATCTTGCTGACAGGTTGCCCATTGATGTAACCTCGTAGGTACAGGGCTTTCAGATGTTTATAACCCTTCTCACGTGGCTTCTCGAAGATAACCGGCCGTGGGCGCGCGATCGAAATGCCGGTAGCTCGCCGAGTTCTTGGCGGAGCGGACGGAAGTATATGAACACCATGTTTGTGCGGCCGATCGGCTTTCTTTTTTTTTTTGGGGCCCCACTTTTCTTTCCTTTCCTCGGCTTTCAAGGTCCGTTTAACTTTTTGAGGCCGATCGGGCGCGCTTTTCTTTAAAGCGTGGAGATACTGCGCCTCAGCTTCCTCCAAGTTACGCAGCCGCTGCACTCTACGCTTTTGGGTATGTCTGAGTCCGTCGGGACACCACCTTGGACGGTGATATCTGTCTTCGTCTTTGTCATCCCTTGGCTTTTCGAGGTCTTTTGCTCGAGCGGACTCCCTGTAACGGCTCTGAGGTGGGAGAGGCCCTAGACGTTTGAACACTGAAACTGGCCTCGTGTCCTCCTTTTGTTGTCCGCATTCCGGGCAGTTGTCGATTGTAGGTAATCGGCTCATTCCCGCGTCCCAGCAATACTTGAAGAAAGGACAATCCCAATGTTTGTCTGCGCCTTCCTTTTCTTTTGACGGTCCCCTAGCGAAGTGCTCATATCCTTCATCGTCTCCATCGCGCCGGCGACATTGGTCATACTGACGCTCATACTTGTTAAGGATATGCGTGGAATGTGGATTTTGGTATCGCACTCTCCTCACCTGTTCTTCTGTTAGGTACCGCCTGTCATTGTGGCTGGGCCGGTCGTGTGGACCAGCCTCCTCTCTTTCTTTGCCCCGAGAGCGACCACCTTCCTCCTTGTACGTGTCATGGTGGTACCCAGACCCTGCCATATTAACACCGAAGGAAAAATCCAGCTGACGCCTCGCGGAGCGCCTGAGTTCTACCATGTTGACGCCGGGAAATGGGTTTGTGTCCACTTTCATGGCGAACTGCCCAAGGATCAGACGGCCTTGTTCTATCGCCGTTTGGATTTGGCGACGTAGCTCTTTGCAATCATTGGTGGTGTGGGTGAACGAGTGATGCCACTTGCAGTATGGTATCCCGTTCATTTCCTGAGCCGTGGGGATTTTGTGGCCTTCGGGTAACCTCAGCTGCTTCTCTTTCAGCAGTAAATCGAATATCTGCTCGGCTTTGCTCACATCAAAGTCGAACCCCTTTGCAGGCCCTTGCTGTTTCACCCATTTGCAGGATCTGAGTGGTCGCCCTCGAGCCCATTCAGCTACGGCCACCTCCTGGTCTTGTGTAGGATCATCTTCTTCTGTATCGACCAGGCCTATCGGACGTTTGAATTTGTCTTGGTACAACTCAGGGTGGCGCTGTTCATACATTGTCAGCTTCTGGGCCATGTGCGCCAACGAGTTGTACTCTACCTGGAAAGCCAGATCCTTGATGGGTGCTGAGAGACCCAACACTGCTAGCTCGACTGCTTCTTTCTCAGTTAAACGAGCTGAGTAACATCGGTTCTTGACGGTCCTGAAGCGCTGGATGTACTCGGCTACAGTTTCTCCCCGCTTCTGCCGTACCTGTGCCAGGTCTGCAATGCCAGCCTCGGTAGCCTCTGAATGATATTGGATGTGGAACTGCTCTTCCAGTTGCTTCCAGGTCTGAATCGAATCGGTGGCGCGAGGTACCACCCAAAAGCTGGTCCCCGAGATTGCAAAAACCTTACGCGCATCGATCCGATGCGAAATTATGCCTAGCTGTGCGGTATCGGCCACGTGCTCGATCGAGCTCGACCCTTCGACCCGCTAAACCTTGAGAACTCGTGGAGCCGATACTTGGGCAGCGGAATCAGATCAAACTCGTTGGGGTACGGCTTTGAATAGCCGATGGTCCTTCTCTTCGGCACGAAGCCGAACTGGTCTCTCAAGATGGTACGGATTTGCTCCACTGTTTGAGCTGCAGGGGCTAGATTCTCATGACTCGTTCCAGTGGCATACTTGGCTAGCCACGCCTGTTTGTCAGCGTCCATCCCAGACATCGCTGCTCCAGAAACGCCTGCTCCTGAAGCTCCTGCCCCAGGAACCCCTGCCGTAGAAACTCCTGCGGTTGCAATCTGGTTGGTGCGTGTCAGGTTATTGCAGTCCGGTACGTAGGTGCATACATATCCGTGTGGGATTTCCTTAGGTGGCTCAAACAGGAATTGGCAATCGCCTGGGTCGCCTCCAACCTTGTAGACGACGTACGCCGCTGCCCCTGGCGGCTCTGGAGCTGCAAGTGTGAATGGCAGCTGTGGCCTGGTCTGGAGCGGTCTTTCTCCCTGGTGAGTCCCTAAAGTGGGTCCCGACGGAGAGTACTGATGTTTCATGATCTCCTGAACTACGCGAACCGCGACCCGCTCGAAAGCGTTCACCAGGCTCTCAGAATGGCGGTGCAGAGAATGAGCCACCATGTAGTTGACTTCGTCAGAGAGCTCAGTGCGCCTCTCAAGGAATGCAGATCCACCTCATCAAGAGCCCCCTCGGGGGAGAACCCCCTCCACTTGATGCCATGCTTATGGGTCCTCTCAAAAGAGCCGATGAGATCGGCTTCGAAGAGAGTTCTGATCTCGTCATACTTCACCTTGTGCTCCTCAGGCAGTCAGACGTGATCGGTCTGCTTCTCCATTGCAGCGTCGGATGTTGATGTAGACGTTGTTGAAGGTCCCACCGGCGTGCGTAATGTGTTGCTGCCAAAACTCACCGGGCGCAGCGACGAGCAACGAAGAGCCGGAGGCTCCTAACTGCCAGGCCTGGTCCCTCGGGCAACGACCGCAAAACTCCGCACATCCGGCTTGGTTCGAGTGTGCCACCGACCTATACCTGATCGAAGGTGAAGGATTGCTCCGATTGATTTCCTGCATGGTAAACAAGTATGTAAAATTCGAGCCGTGACCGGCTCCTGTGTTTTCGTGAATCGGCTCGAGCCGATTATCCCATGGTTCTGCATTAGATTTACGATAACATGGGGTTTTGCTTGATCATTACAAGTTAAATCGATCTCTGACGGTTTAATGTTTTCACCACGAATCGAACGTCCTACACGTAATTGAGCCTGGTATATACAAAAGATGAAGAATACTAACCCTAGAGGAGGCCTAATAACCAACGTAAAGTCAATTACCGGAACAACTTCTCTAGAACGAGTAGGCTACGTCCTTACGTACTACTGGATCGTTCAACCCGTTTGTAAGGCCTGACTACGTAGATATCAAACTAAACCTTGGTGAGCAAGGCACAACCATAACAAATCGAATCAGCTAAATAAAGATCAAGCAAGATGCTACCCTTGCACTTGGGAAACGGTGCAAAAGTAGCGAGATAACTAGAGGTAGCATAGCTCAAACAAGTATAACGAAAAGCACCGATGCTAGCCTCAACAAATCCATGATAGTAGTATTACTCGCCATCAACAAGGCTTCAGTACGAGTAACACCAAATAACGCATAAGTAAAAATACTGCCTAGATCGCAAGATGCGATCTAGGCAACATGACACTTACCCGAAAGAAACCCTAGAAACAGGGGGTGGCGATGCGCCGAGATTGTGTTTGTTGTGAACGTGATTGTCCTCTTTTTCTCGATAACCTTAGGTACATATTTATAGTCCGGAGACTCTCTACTTTTGGAATAACTCTACAACTCTATCTTTACCTAAACTGAAACGGAACCTAAACTGAAACGAAACCTACTATGATACAAGATACACGGGCAATTTAGCCCAATTCTACGCACTAGGCCGATCCAACAACACGTTGAATATACGCATCTTCCAAGCCCATCTTGATCACGGCCCATCTCCTTCTTTGGCCAAAATATGGCGATAACAGTAGTTAAGAACGGTTCTATCTTCGAAAGCCCTAAGCCACGTAAAACTTGCAATGGATAAATTAGAGGCGTCTAGTTTAGATTGTTGCTGGGCTAGTGTCATGATATGGTGATGTTGTAAGTAAAAGTATAACTCTATACTCTTACAACACACATAACGTGTAAGTTCCATAGACCTTGGCCTGACACATAAAGGAATGATGGAGATCATACTGCAAATGATAACGATCAAGTGCAAGAACCATATCATTTCACTTTTTCACATGTGATGTTTGTTGCATGTTATATTGCTAGTTTGTCATTTTATTAGCATAATAAGATGATCCCTCATTTAGATATCAAGATAAAATGAGTTCTTCCTTAAGTATGCACCGACAATGTTCTGTCGCTTCAAGACATCACGTGATGATCAGGTGTACTTGAATCCATGAGCATATCTCGGGTGTAAGATAGTTTTACATACGTGAATACTAAGGTTCTTACTTGGCAAGCCTAGCATGTACAGACATGGCCTCGGAACACGGACCAAAAGGTTAAGCATGAGTCATATGTTTGATATGATGACCATATATATGCTCACCTTTGAAGCTACACCAACTGATGTGATGATCGGACTTGGTGTAGTGGATTTGGTTCATGTAATCACTAAAAAGACACGAGGGATGTCGTTTTTGAGTGGAAGTTCATTTATAATTTGGATTAGTAGAACTCAATTTATCATAAATTAAATCAAAGTGAATTTGCATAATTTGTTGTAGTCATTGGCATTCGTTCACCACCTTATGCTTAGTTGTAATTGAGATAATAGAACTGTAAAATTCTAAATATTTACTTTACGAACTGGTATCTTATTGAGTTGAGTGTCAATCTAAAGTTTAAAGTCCTATTGCAAACTTTCAGCAAACTCTGTTTACGCTGTGAAATTTAATAATTGGTATTAAATCGAGAGTAACAATTCCAGTGTTAGTATCTTAAGTATCATATTTGCCTCCATGATTCTTGATTGTTTTAATATGAAGTTTATCTAGGAGCTGAAAGAATTGTTTCAGAAACCATAATTTGTGGCAGATATAATGATATCTAAAACAATGTTTTGATTGCAATATGATAGAGTATAATGTATGTTCTCATATTGGATGAGGATTTGCGAAGGTTGGAGATGCTAGACATCCTAATCATCCAAAAGGGTTTTGGAAAGTAACATTATACTCACGATTTGCCTTCATAACCTACATTAGCTTGATCATGAAAGTCATCATGATAAGGATGAATATAAGATGTATGTAAAGTGTTTAATACACTAAAAGATTACTACAGAATGGATTTTCAAAGAACGCCATTCATTTTATGATGGTGATCTACTTCAAAGTGCAAGTCCAAAGGTATTAGTATTTAAATATAAACGCATTGGACTATGTGTCATGTATAGGGTGCCACTTTTGATGTTGATAGATTCTTTTAAAAGGAAAAGAAAATATTGAAAGAGAATCTATAAAATATATTTGACAGAAAAGAAACATTGGAAATATCCAGTTTTGGTATATAGATGATATACATGTTATAGTTTTTTCTTTGTTTGTTAAACAATGTGGTTCTTGGGTATTGGATACCGAATTGGTTGGTATGAAATTTCATACAGAATGATGCAATTCATGAACCACAATGTCCTAAGTAACCAGCAAGAGAATATGTGATGATGTTCAACGAAAACAAACAAATCGTTGTTTGTATTTCTCGTTGACATCAAAGCTTGCCTTCAAGATTTGTTTTAATAATCGTTATTTAAATCAGGTATTATGGGAACAAAGATTGTTCAAATAATTACCGTATTCCATATAATATGTATGATTTACAAATCTTTGTTGGAGAAATCACATCCATATAAACTAATGCTAAAATGTCGCGAGACAAATGATTGAAAGATCACTTACGAAGTGACCTGGCCGTTTAAATTATATTGAAAAGAAAACATGAAGAATCTCCATATTCATGGATTTTTGGAGTCTTTAATTTGATCAAGTGACACTTGTGAGACTTTCCTCAGGATAATTAAAACTTCGTTCAAAAGGCCAAAGAAGAACGATCGACTAAATTATTGGAATTTATACTGTCACATCCCAAAATTTTGCAAATTTTGAAATGTGGAAAAAACTTAATCAAAATGAAAAACGAAGTCTTGGAAATTCAAAGGGAACAAAAACTTTTTGACTATTTAATATAACTCTTTCAAAATAAAAATTAAATAAAACAATTTTGTTTGTGAAGTTGTATGCATGTTTTCAAAACCTCAAAATCTTGAAGCATGCATGGTTGCATTTTAAAAACTAAGAGAAATAACTTTCTTATTAAAGTTGAAATGACCACTTAACAACATGAGACTTTGGATATATTCTATATTAAAAATATACAAAATAATTCCTAAGTGAGCTAAAAAGATAAAGGGAAAATTTATAAAGACATAGAAATTAGTTTGACTCTATTTGAAGCTCGAGATAAAATAATATGGAATTTATAAAATATAGGAAGGAAAATAAAGTTAACTTAAGACAATGACTAAAAAACAAAATAAAAGTAATCTTAAATGAGTGATTATGATTATAAAGCTAAGGAAATTGGTTTGAACCTTTTTGAATTCCTAAGTCAAAAGATATGATTTTTATAAGAAAAGGGAATAGAAAATAATAAAACTAGAACATACGTACCATACTCAATTTTATTTTAAATGAATTATACTTTATTAAAAAAATATTCCAAATACTCTAACACTGTGTTTGGATGTCGGAATTTTAGCTCGGAAATGAATTGGGCTGAAAATTTCACATCCAAGATGGAAAGGAAATGGCCTCCGTTTCCAATTCTGTTGTTTAGATGTGTACCGAATTCCTGGTTGGAATCAAAAGGTAATACCCAATTCCAAAACATGTTTGGATGTCCAGACCATAGAATTGGAAGTTTTCTTGAGTTTTGACAATACATCCTTGTGTACATGTATAGACAATTGCGTATATACAATGTTTTTAAATAATATTTCACGCATAATAACAGTAAAATATAACGACAAAGATAATAATATTGTATTTAACAAATAGCACAACAAGTTAGATGTTCATGTCTGTTACATATAGCATGCACTTAGAACAAGTGGACAATTAGAACATGTTGTGTACTCTCCACGGGTTGTGCAATTTCAGAAAAAAAAACTTTGGCAATTAGAACATGCTCTCTACATGAAGTAGAAGAGGGCAGGGAGAGGCGTTGGGGATAGGCTAGTGCGTGGCTGCCGGTTGCCTCTAGCCGCTTTCCCCCCATTGCTGGTCGCCTCTGGCCGCCGTCCCCCTCTCTCCACTTCCCCTCCCGCTGCTATTTGGCTGAGCTTCGATCTAGGGTTAGGGGTAACGGCAGTGGAGGAGGCACATGCCATGGCCGCCGCTGGCCTGCTCTAAGGGTGCGGGGAACGATAAAGACGAGGAGGAGGAGGGCGGGGATGGGAAGAAGGAAGGGAAGACTCACCCGAGCGCCGCCATCGTCTTCCTGCTGTCGCACGGCCAGCTCTTCCTGCGAGTTGTGTTTTGTCAAGGCCAGGTGAACCGGTACGCGAGGTTGTCTTTCCAAGCGATTCCGACGTGGGAGCTCCAAAAAGAATGAGGAGGACTTGCACGGGGCGCGGGTGGGCGTGGAATTGGGCCTGAGTTTTCGTGGTGCAATTCATAAGCCACCCAAACAACCGAATTCGGCTGGGCCATTTCCAAGAAGCCAATTGCGAGCCCCAATTACGACATCCAAACACAGCATAATTAAATTAAACTATTAACTTATATTTTATATAATTTTTTTAAAAAAGATTTGGTAAAAATTTGAATCAAACTAAAGAGACAAATTGAAAACTACAAAATTAAACAAAAAAAGAAAAGAAGAAAACATTGAAGGAAAAAAAAGAAAGCCCACAAACAATCCAGCCCACCGTGGCCTCCCTCTCCCCTCTATTTTTCTGTCCTCCTTATTTTTTTGGGCCGCACTACTTGGCCCATGAAGCCGATCTATCGTCTTCTTCCTCTGTTCACGTACACGCATACAGAAGGTCAACGTGCATATTTGTAGATCTTCCTCTCCTCTCCCCCATCAATTCAATGACAGTTTATTCTCGACTTCAAAACAAAACGCGTTTGGAATTAAGTGGAGGTTTCATTCAGGACAGTAATTTCTCAATTTAGTGCCTTAATCTCTCAAATCGATACCGTAAACCGAATGTCAAATGGCGGCATACTTCTCCCGATCTCTCTCTAGACCATATCAAGATGAACCGAGAGAACCAGCACGAACCTCTAGTCCTCCTCCATCACTATCGTTCCTAAACTTTTTCGAGAGGAGCTCTGTAGATCTCATACCAACCATGCCAAGATCAGCCTAAAATTGGAGTTCATCGCTGCATTGCATCGTCCTTGGTAAGAATCTTGTCAATTCCTTCTACCAGAAGACTACTCTTATTGTTGGCTACCTTCAGGACATGATTGTTCATCATATTGTTGTAGTTGGTCGCGCTGCCGACGTCGCACATTACTCCATCCGTTGATTGCCGTCATCTTTGGGGACGAACAACCTCACAATCACGTCTAGTAATACCGCCTCGACGTCCTCTACACCGTCCACATCTTCTTCTACTCCGGATACGTCCCTAGCGACGGGAACGGCAACGTCAAGCTCGTGCCCGCAAATCCGGCGAACTTCTCTGGCGATCTTTTCCGGTGAGCCATCCTAGACCATTAGATCTTTATCTAAAGGCCATCATAGATCACTTAAACGAAGGGGTATCCTCCAATTAGAATCTGCCAAGTGTCATATCTATTCCTATTTTCGGATTTTTAGACGTAAGAACACACAAACTTGCAAAAATCATATCTTTAGTTCTGTATATCCAAATTTAGCAAATAATATGTCTATGGATTCAAAAAAACGAGTAGAACACAATGGAGCCATAATTCGGTATTTTTTAGTCTTTTAAAATCATGTTTTATACAGAACCATTTGTGGAGTATTTTGAGTATAAAAATTGTTGTGTAAATTATTTTTAAGTGAATCCTTTTGCAAATGGTTGTAAATTGAACCCTCTGTACAGTAAGACCAAAATATAATTTTATTCTAGTATAAATAATACCATGGCAATTATTTAGTGAGAAATACATTTCCAAGTGTTAGAAAATGTTGCTAATTGCTACAATTGCACAAATGGTTGCATTTGTAATCTTGAAAATATAAAATATTAATAAATCACTTAGGGCCTGTTTGTTTGGGCTGTGGCTGGTTGTGAAGCTGTGCAGGGAAAGCTGCTGTGCAGGAAAAACTACTTCTCTGAGTTTGACTGTTTGGCAACTTGACTGGCTGTTTGGCTGTGTGCTACATAATTGTCTGTAATATCCCTGAAATTAATATAACACGTAAATTTCACTATTGAAGTGAATAAATGCATATGTTATTATTACATACCATATGTCACATATTGGTTTGTCCAAAATACATATCCAACCATTAAACAAATAAAGATAGTCGTGTAATAAACATAGATACATCCACACTGATCATCTTCTTCTGGCATTATATAATGCAATAGCGATGCGATCACGTGTTGAGTTCATGTCTACTGTGTGTAGTCCACTAGGATCAGTATCACCGACTGATGTTGCTGATTGCCTTTGGACCTTAGGAAGATAGTTCTCATCTGCATCACACCGATCAAACTGCTTGTCACGTAAGTTGGAGTCTCTAATGAAATTGTGAAGTGCTATGCAAGCAAGAATAATTCTTTTCTAAGTAACCAGACCATAAGAAGGAATATACTTCAATATGTGTCACTTTTTTTTCAATATACCGAAGACACGCTCGATAGCATTCCGGAGCGATGAGTGTAGATAGTTGAAAATCTCTTCCCTATTTGTTGGTCTCCCTTCTCGACGAAAATCTGGTATGTGGTATGTATTCTGCTTGTAAGGAGCTAAGAACCCTTTTATATTTGGATAACCAAAATCAACAAGGTAATATGTATCTGCACATGAACGAAAAAAATCAAACATAATAGAGAATCTGAAAATAAGAACATAATAGAGAAATCAGTCTGATGATCAAAATAACAAATACAAAGAAAGGGCAAGTATAGAAAATGGTAACTTACCGCTATGTGATTCTTCCACCAATCATAATCTGCATCCATAGTTTTTGTTATAGGATCCCAACCAAGCCCGGTCGCATTTTGCAGTTCCATCCACCCCGTGTAATCCTTCTTTAAAGCATCCCATTTGTTCTTGAATTATTTCTGCGTTAATCTTTCCCCTGTTTTTTCGGCAAATTTATCTCCAAGATTCTTGTACCCCTTTCTACTCAAGCAACCCCCATCCCTATTGTTGTCGTTCACTTCCTTCATACAAATGTCACAGAAAAGTCTAGTGTGGTATGGATCCCAAACCATCTTCGACATTTTAGCAAGACCAACACGTAGCAATACTACAACAAGCAACATAATTTTAGCAAGACCAACACATTATTAGCAGCAAACATCATCAAATTGGTCATTCGGTTTCAAGTGACATCAAGTTTTCAAACAGCACAACATCAACAAATTTTATAGAAGTACAACATCTAACAACATCCCACATCAAGAAATTTCATACCAGTACAACATCTAAATTTCAGATCAGTACAACATCTAAATTTCAACAGTAGCCTCAACTATGCAATCGGATGAGGGAGGCCTTCTTGGCAGCAGGGAGAAGGACCGTACGGCAGTGGGGAATGGCAGAGAGGACGGACTCTGCTGGTGGCAAGGAGGAGGCAGGGAAGATGGCGCCGGGGAGGAGGCAGGAAGGTGGGGGTGGCGGCGCTGGCAGGGAGGAGACAAGGAACGTGGGGGGTGGTGGGCGGCGGGCAACGGGCGGCGGGCGACGGGCCACGGGCGGAAGGGCGGCGGGCGACAGGCAACGGGAGGCGGGCAGCGGGGAGGAGAAAGGAACGTGGGGGGTGGCGGCGCTGGCGAGAAAACCTATCGCGAGGGAGGCCTCGCGTACGGTTCCTGGCGCTGGGTCGGTGTTTTTTTCTGGGAAACGGGTCGTTGGGTGGCATTATGTTGTAAATTAGTTGAATAACATGTCCAAGTAAAAAAACGGTGCGCCCGCAGCTGCGAGAAGCTGCGGGAAGCACCCCAGACGTGCTTTGCCTGATAGGTCTGTTTAAAATCCCAACGTACAACTGCCCGTTTGTTCCGTTTTTCTGGATTTTTCCAGTGGAGAAGTGGTCAAAAGCCCAAACGAACACCCCTTAGTAATGTTCATAACCTTGTTATAAAAATTTGTACAATAAAAATTGACATCTTGCATGTTTGCATACTTTGCATGATTTTTGTGTTGCCATTAGTGTTGATCTTGTGTATGTTTTGTCTTGGTTGTTTTGCTTGATAGATTGTGTTGATTGTCAAGTGTGTTATTGCGAAGAGTGTACCAACACCACCAACTACTAAGGCAAGTGGCACTATCATCCATGTCCTACTATTTTCATTTACACTTAGTGGAATTTTTGTAGTATGCATGATAGGGCTACTATGTTACTATGCTATGCTATGTCCTATTAGAATATCCTTTATATCCTCCTTAGTGGAAACATCGTAGTTGTAGTATGCTTAGCCTTGCTATAGATTCAGGGTGGAATACCATGTTATGATTATATGAAGTGTTGGAAAATATATGTTTTATATAATAAAACAAGTACTCAATGAATCACCTGGGTGGAATGTGGATACTCAGTTGTGAATAAGGTGGCAACGAAGGGAACCATATATATGGCTATCTCTTTCGTGTGTGCACTAGAAGAAAAGCACCCAGGGACTTAGAGATTGAACATGTTTCTCGTAGAGTGGCTTCCGTGGACAGCCACATGCTAAATGGGCTCTGTCTTAGTCAATTACATAGTGTCCCAAGCTAGCATTGTATATTGGGAGGACTTCTATGGAAAGACTTTGTCACATTCTCGATCTGTCGGTACTCCATTTGGTGTGTACTTATCCAGCGGCCACTGGTGGCGTCAAGACGAGATTGTGTCATGTGGGTAAAGTGTACAACTTCTGTAGAAGATCAAATTCTAAATACTTAGTTGTGTCCCCGGTTACGGACAAATCTGAGCAACTAAGGCCTGAAGCTATGGAAGATCTCGACATTCCAATTTCTCAAAGTAAAACTTGATGGTGTCAACAAGGGATTAGAAGCACTTGGAGGTTGCCAAGAAGTTCAGAAAGAATGTTAAAATATTAAAACTATTTTTTAAAAGATAGGATAATACCATATTGCTTTCTGCAAATGAGCCTAAACCATACTTAGCCAAATATGCATATATTGATAGGTTCCAACTATTCTACATAGTAGTGAAACTTGTCAATACAATTCAAATGTATTGACCCTTGTGGCTGCAACTTATTATGTTGCAGGTTTGTGTGATGTTAGTGAAGTGTGTTGAATAGGATTACAAGTCTACAACCAACATGATTGCCTGTGGCACTTTGAAGATGAAGGACTCCATGCTATATAGATATTCTGCTGCATTGTAATGTGATAGCCAAATGAGCTATGTAAGATGTAATGAATTATTTTACTCCTGGTTATAAAGTTGTATTATGACCTTTGTTTCTTGATATTACATCTTAACTATGGATACTAGCTATTGATCCAGGGACTAGCATTGTAAACATAGGGATCTCTACCTTATTAAAGGTTGGGACCTCTACATATACATATTGATGTATGTAGTCCATTATGTGTAGTCGTAAACGATGGATTTCAACTTCATATGGTTTCTCTGGAAATTTGAGTGAATATTCACTTAATGAGAAAGAAGTATGAAATATTTGAAAACTTTCAAAGACTTTCAAGATGAAGTGGAAAATCATTGTAACAAGAAAATAAATAATTTATGATTTTATCATAGAGGGATTTATTTGAGTTGCAAGTTCAGCAAAACACCTAGATTTGCATCTCCCGAAACACCATAGGAATATGGAGTGTTTGAGATTTGTAATGAAACCTTGTTTGACATGGTTGGATCAAAGGTGTTATTTATGAAACTGCCATTATGTTTTAAAAGATTAAAGCTCTAGAGAGTATCGCTTTTACACCGAAAAGAGCTCCATCTTGATTCGTTGAAATGACACCATGTAAGTTATGGTTTGGGCTAAAACCCAAGTTGTCCTTTCTTAAATTTTGGTATTCTAAGCATGAGTAAGATGTTTACAACCAAAGTCGGATGATCATGTCTTTGTAGGTTATTTCGAATAACAATTGGGTATTCCTCCATAACACCGAGGACAAAAGGGTATGTCGCTTGAAACGTGAAGTTTCTTGAACAAGGAATTTTTCACAAAAAGTTAAGTGGGAGGTCAATAGAACTTTGATATGGTTAACGAACCTTAGCTATATGTGCTGAGTTGCGCGGCGCCGGAAATCGTTTCGGAGGCAGCCATAATGCTCATAGCTTATGTGCCTCAAAGGATGTGGTCACAGAGATCTAAGTTCCTATTGAACCAAGTAGGTCGGATAAACAATCAAATGCTGAGATTTGAGAGTAAATCATTGTTGTTTAACAATGATGAACCCACTACATGCAAATAAGCAATGATGGGCCCTGACTCCGTCAAATGTCTTGAAGCCATAAAATCCATGATAGTTTCATACATGAGAAATCAAGTATTTTGAACTTGGAAGACCCTCCGGAAAGGTGTAAAAACCTATCGATCGTATTTGGATCTATAAATAAACAGGCATGGATGTTTCACATCTATGAAATAGTCGACATGTCGTAAAGTCTTTTACGACAATGTTCAAGGAGTTTAGTATGACAAGATTGGATCTTTCATGGCGATATTTAGTCTAGACGGATTAATGTAGCAACCACTACATATAATTTTGGTATATGGTAGATGAATAAACAAAACAAAGTTCTTATAATAGAATGGTTACCTAGGACGTGTGCATGACACGATCCAAAGGGTTTTGTTAATTCAAAGTATGCTAAAAAGGGCATGTAAACTTCAATGGTTGAAGTAAGCGTCGCGGAGTTGGAATTTTTCACCGTGATGAAACTATTAAAGGAGTTTTCATCATGAGACAATGAAGATGCTTGCATTTGCAAGAAATTAAGTGGGAGTGTTGAGACATATTTCTAATACATTATGTGGAGGACATCTTGTTGATTGGAAATGATGTATCTTTTATTGACAGAGGTTAAAATTTTCATTTCGATGAAAGACTTAGGCAAAACCCGAATATTTAGCATGAATGTCTACATGGATAGACAGTGACGCTAATATGGTCATGCCAAACGTACATATATGAGATATTGAAGGGGTTCAATATAGAAACGACAATAAAAGGATGGAAAAGAATTGAATCAAGATTCAAGTGTATTGACACTTGATAAGTGAAACAAGATTCAAGTGCTTTGACACTTGATGAGTGAAATCACAAGAAGCTTTTGATCAATCATACCATGATATGTACACATCCATATATGTCATATGCTCTAAGTGTTATGAGCATATACCGAATGAATCACAAGATGATCATTGGACGATAGTAAGGAAATTTGTATGATCTTATGGAAGGACTAAGAATATATTTGTGTAGAGGTGACAAACAATTACAAATAGTTCATTGTAAAGCGTTACATTGATACTAGTTTTGTCACAAGATAAAAATTAAGTTTATCTCAATTTAAAAAATGGGTGGCACAATGAAATTAAAAGAAAGTTTCCATGTTGGATTGGATGAATTCCAAAGTTAATACATTGTGACGGATACTATAATAAAAGGCTAAGTATATGACTGCTATAGTAGCAGCAAAGGAGGGCATTTGTGTCAAGTAGTTTGTGATCAAACTAAGGTGTGGTTCACGATGGGCTAACACTAAAGATATATTGTACGAAAATAGTATCGACATGATTTAACCCCAAGGAACTAAAGGTCTCACCAAAAGACCAAATTTATACAATTCCATCTCCTTAGAGAATGAGTGATGCGTGAAGATGCAAAGACATGCAAATACACACGGACCTGAAAGCGCCAGATCCGTAAATTATGTTAACCACTTGAAATCGCATATATGGAACACCAGAAATCAATAGGTGTTCAATACGCAAAGTTTCTAAACTAGATTATTGTCTCTAGTGCAAGTGGGAGACTGAAGGGAATATGCCTGAGAGGTAATAATAAAGTGGTTATTATCATATTCCTTATTTATGATAAATGTTTATTTTGCATGCTATAATTGTATTAATATGGAAACGTTAATACATGTGTTTAATAAACAAATAGAAAGTTCCTAGTTATGCCTCTCTTATAAACTAGATCGTTGATTAACAATGTGATCAAAGGTTTCTTGATCATGGACATTGGATGTTGTTAATAACGAGGTCACAACATTGTTGGAATGATGTGATGAACATTCATCCGAATTATAGCATTACGATCAAGGTCATTGTGTTTATATTGCTATAACATCATACAAAGTAATCTTAGTCCTTAGACCATGAGATCATGTCAATCACTAAAACGAAAGAGTATCTTGATAACATCAAACGTCACACCGTTAGTGCTACGAAGGTGTTATGTTGAGGCTCATGGATCAAGAATAGAATTTGTCCATCCTGATGACGGATAGATATACTCTGGGCCCTCTCGGTGATATCACATTAGTTAGCTTGCAAGCAAGTGATTTGATCACTAGAATATTATATCACGGGAACGAGAAAAGAGTACATGTCGATAACGAGATGAAACTAGGTATGGAGATACCGATGATTGAATCTCGGACATGTAATATATCGCAAGACAAAGGGATTGAGTTACATGTGTATAAGGTTCACACGATCACAGAAGTCATCATTAAATGTGTGGGAGTCAGTACGGATCTCCAGGTCCCGCTGCTGATTATTGATCAGAGAGGTGTCTCGATCATGTCTACATTATTTGTGAACCGTAGGGTGACACACTTAAGGGATACCGACACCATTTGGAGCAAATAATATGCCAGAGAAATAAAAAAGGAAAGCGCAGGAATTTATTTCACTAGACACCAGAACTGTTTCGGTTGAAATTGCTGAAACTGGTTCTACATGTGAAATTGAAATTTTATAAGGGGTTTTATGTGAATGTTTGTTAATTAGAGTAATTAACAAAATTATGAATAAATAAAAGAGTTTTATTTAAAGAGAGATTACATTAAATTTGGTGGAAATTTAATGGGAATTTGAGTGGAGAAAATGGAGGGTCATATTTATGTGAGTGGAGCTTTCACCACATGAATGTGGGAGAGGTGGGGACACCCTCCATGTCCAGAGGCCATGCCCCCTTGGGCTGCCCCCCTCCCCTATATAAGGAGCCTCTCCTCCTCCACTCTCACACCTCCTCGTGAAGGATCTCTCTCCCCCCTTTCCCCATGGTCTCGGATCAGTGAGATACATGTTCCCGGTGGCTTTTTCTGGAAGGATTTGTTGCTTCCGCTACTTCGTTGGAGCGAGGGCATGGAGGTTGTCGGGTTACCCGGATGTGTGTGCGATCACGGATGCACCACTGCTTTGCGGTGCTGGACTTGATGGTGCTGGACCGGCTGGACCAGATGGACTTCAGCACGATCTTGAGATCGGCAAGCGTTCGACTATATCATCCACGAATACAACCTCGTTAACACTATTTGGTCTTCGAGGGTATGTATTCTATGGATGTATATCCACCCTTTGCTTGTATCTAGTAGATAGATCTTGGTACTTAGTTTTTCTCATCGTAGGAAAAATTTTGTTTTCTATGCTGCGAACCCTACAGTATCCATACATACTACAGCAGTTCAAACTATTACATAAGGCGTACTACGTGCTTGACTCTCAAGTCAGCAATCTTTCAGATTCACTAAACCTCTGTCTTCACTCGAGGGAAATCAGAACCACCAGCATGTCCACGTCCGGTCCCCCACCGAAATCGTGCGCTCCGTCGCGGAACGGTGGTGGTCCTGTGCCATCGATCCTTCCAGGCTAACACTGCAGTCAACGAGGATGCTTTCTGGCTGCCTCGTTGGGGTCCTTAATGCCATGTACCGGATCCAGATCCTCCTCCAGTTGGATGATCACCGGGAGCTTCCAGCAAAGCTGTCCTCTTGTCCTGCTTGGAATCTCGACATTGTACATCTTAGGAACGGTGTCTGGATCTTTTAGCCACGCCTTTACCTCGATGATCCATCTGTCGCTCGGTGGCACAATCTCCACCAGCTCGCTGCCAAGGCTACTTACGACCTACTTGGGGGCCTCCGGTTCCCAAGCATGCAAAGGGAGGCCATCAAAGCCGAGTTTAGAGAATAAACAAAGCTTCCCTAAGCGATCGTCCCACCCACAGGTGCGATGCCAACACATTAAGCTCATTTTCTCCCCATAGCACTCGAAAGAACGGTAAGAATGCAGAACGCTCTTGCTGTGTGAGTTGTGGGCGAATCGGACGAAGAAATCGAATGGCGGCGCGCATACCTCAATATTGACCACTTTTCGTATGATCCCAAAACGAGACCTGAAAGCCGACAGCAAGTCTACCGACGACACGACGGGACGCGTGCCTAGCATGGTGGCCATGAGAGCGTTGTCATTGAACTCCTCTGCCAGGGCTACCATGCCTGGGGTGCGCGACAGAACGCAACCACCCGTGGCCGATCGCCGGTCCGGATTGCCTGGTCAGACGCACTCCACCATGCGAGAAGGTCTAGGCAGCGGCGAGAGGCTAGGCTAGGGACGCGAAGCTCCAACACGCCGACTAGGAAGAACAAGGCGAGGGCGACAGTGGCGAGCTTCAATTAAGGGCGTGGAAGGTTGACCGACCATGGTGGGGATGCAAGGAGAGCAACGGCGAGCTTCGATCTGGAGACCATTAGCCGGATCTAAGCAAGGTAATGGAGAGGGGAATAATAGGGGAGAAGATTAGAGCAGAGAAGAAGATCTAGTCCTCGCAGGGGTAAACCAGTCCACGACCGCAAAGGATAACGTGAAATACTGACGGGTCAATGCAAGAAAAGTTGACCTAATGACGGGATTTGAGTTCAACCGTTTTTTGACTGGTTCAAATGATTGTTTGGCTATTAGATTTGTATTTACCCTCGTTTGTCCCCTATCGACAATTGGTGAAGCTACTACATCCCTTCTGCGAGATTACACGCAACTTGGACCCCGTGTTGCCTTGGCGTCTGAACTTTCGGGACACATATTGAAATTCTCCTCATGATCACCGTTCCACCGAGTGACGTTAGATGCTCTCAAGGTACTCTCGGGTGATAGTGATTAGATATGGTCTCATGATCTAAGGAACAAGTCACTATGTTTCCTAGTTATCGCAACTTGAACTTTGTAACATGATCGTGTTATGATGCTTAGATAGGGTATGTTCACCATCTCATTCTCCAATGAGGTGAATCCATTGTCAACTGGCGTAAAGCACCACATTATCAGGAAACCTTGATCATCTATTGACCAATGAAGCAGTGAGTAGAGATTTCGCTGTTGTTTACACATCACACGTGTATTGACGTTTCCATTCAATATAATTATAGCATGATATAAAACCTAATTCATAAACTTCATGAAATATGATAATAATCCATATTATTATTTCTCTCTAGGGCATATTTCCTTTAGTCTCCCACTTGCACTTGAGTAGAAATAAACTAGCTACACTTTTATTCAATCATTAGTACCAGACAACTTGGCACTTCTGATCATGCTTGCTCATGGAAGAGGTTGAGTCTAGGGTATGGAGTTTTCATTCTCTTATGTCCTTTGCAACTTGTAAATGTCATATTAAATGACACTAATATTTCTATCATCCTTATGATAACATCTTGTGTATGTACAATAGTTTTTGCAACAGAGTGAGGTCTCTGGTTTCATATGCTAGCAGTGATGTTATATCAATCACATCGGACTTTCTCATGGGTACCATGCACTAAAACACACTCTTTGAGAAGATGAACTTTCTCCTAGCCTTACTATTATACATATCACCAATTAGTATTCATATACTTATATTCTAAATGTAGATTTCAAATTCAAAATGCACTATGTGCTATTTTGAAAAATTATCACCACGCTTTAGCTATGTTAAGATAATCCTTTAATGTAGAGATTTCCAATCTATTAAAGTGAACATGTATCCTTGTAGTATAACACCTTATACTTCAGGCATGTCATCCTTCACATATGTGGAAACATGTCTACAGTTCTCACTAGTCACTCTAGACAAACTTAACTCCTTGTTTAGTGATTTACACTTAATTACTTCTGAACTTGTTCTTCATATTATGTTGAGTATTCATTATGGTATTTAATACAGAACCTATGTCATAACATAGTGGATGCTGTACATCCTATTCTTTTGTTTAAACATTGATGTAATACTAAAGGTTTTTCCTAAATTGAATGATCTAGGACTGCTCCTTGATCAATTCCTATTCTGAATCCTTCAGAATCTCTTTGAGGAATACATTCCAACATAATGCTATATGAAATATATCAATCTCCTAAGATTTCAATGTCCAACATACTTTCAACTTTACCCTTAAAAATCATTATTTATTGGGTCTTTGGTCCTTATTTTTAAGGTGTCATATACACATATGAATTATGTTAAGCTCCCACTCAAAATATGTTACCTACATATCTGAGTTTGAAACTTACATAGCTCCCACTCAACAAATATGTCACTCACATATTAATTTAGGAAGACACTATAGCTCCCACTTAACTTTATGTAATTTGCATATCTTCTCAATATTTCGAACAACTTCGAAATCTCTTGATAAATTATCAAATTGAGAATTTCTTTTACAAGAATCTAATACTTTACTAGTATTAAATCCGCCAGACTCCAACACTTCTGAATCAAATTCATTTGAATTCATCCAAGACATATTTTGGCGAATCATTCTTTGTCTTTTAAGAATACCACCTTTTTCGTATGACTTTGCGGTCCTTCGGAAATATAAAGCAACTCCTTTACTTGACAAGATTTAGTAACATTTACTTTCTAATCTCAAGTGAAATTTATCTCTAGGATTTCTTATAATTCCATTTTACCATCAATTCCTTTGTAGTTCATAGGTATGCCATGTTCTGAAAACATGAAAAGTGATTCACAAATATCTCCACACAAAGTGTAGGGCATATTTGTGAATCCTACTTATTTTGTAAAAGTACAATTGAAACACAATGATTATTATCATTGATTTCATTCTTTAATGTGGAGAGTCACGTTCTGGAACACATTCTGTTGCGCTTATCAACACTCTGATGCAGGGTCATAGACCTTCATCGTGCTCTCGCTTTCTTCCATCAACAGCATTGTCGATAAATACACTTTCTCGAGAACGTACCAAACTTTTAGCAATACTAGTTTTACCTTTTTTGTTTTCAGTCATGGATTTTGTATTTCAAAGTTTCTAATGAATATTCTATAAAGACTTGTTCACTATTGTTTTGGTTTCATCAAATAACTCCAAAAACTTTCACGAATTCTAGATGGTTTACTTTATTCTAAATGAGTGTTCTCTATTTCTAACTAATGATCTTTATACTAACACTACCACATTTTATTTGGTGTCACCTATTGCCCACTTTTCTGAAACATATTTCACAAGTCCTTATGCCAATAACATCGAATTTCATTACTATTGATCAAATCATAGTAATTGATTCTCTTTTATTTTCAATACCCTTTGATGCTGAAACCATTGATCACATCAAATAATTCCATGCTCTTCTTTCATTTGGTAAACTCTTTTACTTAAATCAACAATTACTAAATGACAGTCACCACTTTTGTTAAAACACAGTACATCGAATATGTATTTTCTTTCAACAATTCATCAAAACACTTTGTATTCTACAATACGCAGTGTTTTAGTTATCTTGCCGAATATGGACCTGATTTGTCTATGACAAGATATAAAATATCTACAATATCACATACTATCAACATAACCTTTGATTTTTTAAACAATGGTTTCATTCAAAATGTATATATCATTTAGTTGGGTATTTTTAAGGTTTTTTGATGTTTTAAAAATGTTCACACATTATCAATTAGTTTTACACAACTCGAATAATTCACACATAACCAAAAAACCATATAAACAAAAATAGAGATCATTCATAAAAATAGAACAACTGATTAGTTACAAACTCATATGAATAACCGTCTTGCGAAGTGCAAGACACACTAATAAAGTTCACATTCCATCGATTACAATGGTGTTAGAAGAAGATAGAGTTCATCATATGTATCTTCAAGATATCATCCAAATGGTGTTAGAAGAAATGTTGTGCAAGCTAAAGATGTGCCATATCTAAAAGATCTCATGCTTAAAGTTTGCCATCCTCGGTGATCATGGATCGATGAAGACAAGGTCAAAGTAAAGGTTTCTCCATGTTGTATCGGGGAGAATCTTGCAAGTCTTCATCAAGCGAGTACGTGCAAGAGCAATTAAGAAAGGTGTGCCATCTTGATAAGGACAAGATTATCTACATCAAGATCAAGTGGAATATGCGCAAGACAAATGTATGATCTTGATAGGGGTTCCTTATTACTGGTCTCGTGGTGTTAGTTGGGGAGACCGGTTTATAGGATAGAAAACCGTACTATCAAGAGGGGCTCTCAAGTGAGTAACTCGATCATATCTTTCGGAGAGAGCTCAAACCTTTGCATATACTTAGCATCATCATTTCTTGGTTGTTATTTGGATCTTATCCATGTGAGGTTCTAGAGATATCCCTTTTATATCTTATTGCGTTTTTATCTTTGAGGTTTTCCGGTTTCTCACCAAGGTAGCCCTTGTTGTCCTATTTCCAACAAAACTAGTTTCAGGTTAATCAGAGTTTCCAAACTCTAGATATCGCCATTTGAATTTTGCCTCTTATTTGGTTCAGACCGGATATTTGGCTGGAATCTCCGGTGTATACTAGTAGACTGAAATCTCTGTACTGAAAATTTCGGAGTCTCCGGTGTGCTCAGGTCCGGAGTTCCTGCCAAGTCTCCGTAGAGAGCATCAAGACCTGGCCCGGGACATTTTGTATAGGGGTCCGGAGTGGACCGGAAACTCCGGTGTGAGACCGGAGCCTCCGGTCTCCAGACCGGAGCCTCTGGTGTGGAAACCCCCCAATGGGCAGAAAACGGTCAGAAATCAGTGGGCCTATAAAAAGGGGCCCTTCTTCCCCAATGAGCTCCACGAGTTCTGCAAGCCCTCCTCTCCATTATTGACCTTCTTGAGCTTGCTTCCCTTCAATCCCTCCTATGATTATTGCATATATTAGAGGGATTTGAAAGAGGAGATCTAGATCTACAAACCCACCAATCAATCTATCCTCTAAGTGAGGGGAACATATTGGGATCTAGATCTTGGAGTCTTTTATGGATTTGCTCCATTGTTCTTCCTCTATTATTCCCTCATAAGCTTTTGTAGCTTTGGTGGAATTTGGGAGAGAAGGATTTGAGCACTTTTTGTGTTCTTTCCATTGCATTTGGTGCATCGTTTTGAGTTCTCGGTGAGGATTCGATTGAGTAAAAGTTGAGAAGCGTTTTACTCTTGGGTTCTTAGAACCCTAGACGGTTTGGTTGTTTTGCAGGTTTGTGGATTACTTGGGGCCTCCAATTAAGTTGTGGAGATTTCTCTAAGCTTGTTTGTTGGGAGCCTCCAATTTCAGGGGCCTGTGGACGCCACCCCCACTCGCCCCCTCCAGCTGGGATTGGCGGTGCGCCTACAGGGGACCAGCTCAGCGGGGTAGGGGAACTCGGGCGGCAAGTAGAGGAGTCCACCCGCAGTCGATAAAAGAGCGGGTGTCGAATCCTAGCCTAGTGTGGTGACGCGCTCGCCGGATGCGCTGATACTGCTGCGGTGACTAGCCAGAGAGGACGCGGGAGACATTGTTACATGCGGTGGTTGGTCATGTTTAGCGAGGTTTATGTCCGGGTGAAGTAGCACATGCGTCCATTTCCTTCAACGGTGGTAATTATTGTAATTCAGTTGAAAATGAGGTGCAAGGAAAAATAGACGACAAGAAACCTTAGTGCTTTTATTAGTGTATCTATACATAAAATATAATATATAAATAATATAGATATAGATATGTATTTTTTATCCTTACCAATAAATATTGTAAATTGTTCATCTAATCATCAAATCTTTTGTCTTGAAAGCAAAAAAAAGACATGTGCCCAATTACTAGTTTAGACAAAAGGTGCCGCCGGGTAAGCAATGTACACCTGATTATTTGTTCTACTGGTTGATTCATTGTCACGGAGACGTGTGTTCGTGCGACACTAAGCAAATTGAGGCTGAAACTAGGATTTTCTAGAGCAATGACATAAATACTCCCTCGTGTTAAAATAAGATTTATCTATCTTCAGATATATTTAAAAACATTTTAATACAAGTACTAGATAGTACTCTATCCGTTTTAAAACATAAGATGTTTTAGCTCTATGAAACAAATATTTCTAAACTTGTTTTAGTATGTAGGTTCACTCGGGTTTAAAATAAATCTACAAAATAAAAGAAGTCTAGATATACTTTTTTACAAACCTAAAACATCATATATTTTAAAAGGGAAGGAGTATATGTGAATCTAGTCAAATTCAAAGCACTTATTATTAAAACAGATGAAATAGGTTTGGCTGGCTTTCCAAACTCGGCAGGACTTTATCCCTTCGAGCCTTTCAAAAGAAAAACGGCCACAAATGGTATTGCCACGTCGATGTGCAATTGTGCATGCTTTGTGTAGACGAATCAAAAGTCACGGGATAAAATGGTGGGAGACAGGGGTGGAATGGAGCCGAGCCGGCTCGGCTCGTGGCTTGGCTCGGTCAATCTTGTTAAAATTTGAGTCGAGTTTGGTTTACTTGTATTTAAATTTTTCTAAAATATTGGGCTCGTGGCTTGGCTCGTCCAGTTTGTGACTTGGCTTGGGAAGCTCACGAGCCGGCTGTCACAACCCAGTGTCCTAGAACAACTAAGCCTTAAATGCACTCTCCTCTCCTTCCTATCTCCCGTGTCGCCACTGCCAACATGATTTCAGCTGTCTCTTGCCACCAGATTTCAATTCGTCGTGTAGGCTGCCTTGCCGCCGTCTTCCCCAGCCATCCCGGCCTGATTTTGCCGATTCCTAGGACCTCCCATCGCCATGAACAAACCCTGGACGAGCTCCTCCATCGTCCTTGCTATGCACCTTCTCCTTGTCTTGGTCGGGCAACACCGCTGAAGCTACGCCCCTAATTCAAAATATGACAGTTCCAATTGATATATTCTACAAAACATTTTTCTTGTACGATCTATGGTAATTTCTGAGACTAGATTAGCATAATGTAATCATTCCTTCTGTTTAATTGGTTTGATATATTTTGGTATGGGGAATTAATTCTGCGAAGATAGTGTGCGTGTATAAATTTGGTGATGCACATAATGGACTACCTTATGAATCATGCATATATCATGTGTAAACTTTGTAGGGTTCGCAGCATAGAAAACAAAAAATTTCCTACGATAGGAACAAATAAGTACCAAGATCTATCTACTAGATACAAGCAACGGGTGGATATACATCCATAGAATACATACCCTCGAAGACCGAAAAGCGTTAACGAGATTGTACTCGTGGATGATGTAGTCGAACGCTTGCCGATCTCAATATCCAGAAGAAGTCCATCCGGTCCATCAGGTCCAGTTCCGCAAAGCAGTGGTGCATCCATGATCGCACACACGTTCGGGTATCCCCATAACCTCCGTGTCCTTGCTCCAGCGAAGCAGCGGAAGCCACAAATCCTTTCAGAAAAAGCCACCAGGAACATGTCTCTCGTTAATCTGACACCATGGGAAAATTCTAAAGGGGGGAGAGATCCTTCGCGAGAAGGTGTGATATGAGAGGAGAAGAGGGGGCCCTTTTATAAGGAGAGGGGAGAAAACCAAGGGGCATGACGCCCAGCCATGGTGGCTGCCCTCACCTTTTCCACATTCATGTGGGTGGAGCTCCCACTCAAATTAAAAAGCCTCCACTCACATAAATATGCATCCGCTCAAAAATACACTCACATCTATTAAATTTCCACCAAATTTAATGCAAACCTCATTTAAATAAAACTCTTTTATTTATTTATTTATAATTTTGTTAATTACATTAATTTAAAAATATTCACATAAAACCCCTTGCTAGTAATTAAATTTTATATGCAGAAACAATTTCAGCAATTTCACCCGAAACAATTTTGGTGTCTAGTGAAATAATTTTTTGCGCTTAGTAATTCTTTTTCTGGCATCTTATTTGCTCTGAATGGTGTCAGTATCCCTTAAGTGTGTCATCCTACGGTTCGTGAATAATGCAGACATGATAGAGACCCCTCTTCGATTAATAATCAAAAGCGGGACCTGGAGATCTATACTGACTCCCACACATTCAACGATGACTTTTGTGATCGTGTGAACGTTATACGCATATAACTCAATCCCTTTGTCTCGCGATATATTACATGTCCAAGGTTCAATCATCGGTATATCCACCTAGTTTGATCTCGTTACCGACATGTACTCTTTTCTCGTTCCTGTGATATAATATTATAGTGATAAAATCACTTGCTTGCAAGAAAACTAATCTGGTATCACCAAGAGGTCCTAGAGTATATCTGTCCGTCATCGAGATGGACAAATTCCACTCTTGATCCATGAGCCTCAACATAACACCTTTGTAGAACTGAACCCACCTTTATAGTCACCCTGTTACAGTGTGACGTTTGATGTTATCAAGATACTCTTTAGTAATTGACATAATCTCATGGTTTAAGGACTAGGATTACTTTGTAAGATGTTATAGCAATATAAACACAATGAATTTGATCGTAATGCTATACTCCGGATGAATGTTCATCACATTATTCCAACAATGTTGTGACCATGTTATTAACAACATCCAATGTCCATGATCAGGAAACCTTTGATCATCTTATTAATCAACGAGCTAGTTTATAAGAGAGGCATAACTAGGAACTTTCTATTTGTTTATTAAACACACATGTATTAACGTTTTCGTATTAATTCAATTATAGCATGCAAAATAAACATTTATCATAAACAAGGAATAAGATAATAACCACTTTATTATTGCCTCTCGGGCATATTCCTTTTAGTCTCCCACTTGCACTAGAGTCAATAATATAGTTTGAAAACTTTTGCGTATTGAACACCTATGAATTTATGGTGTTCCATATACACGATTGCAAGTGGTTAACATAATCTACAGATCTGACTCTTTCAGGACTGTGTGTATTTGCATGTATTTGCGTCTTCATGCATCACTCATTCTCTAATGAGATGGCATTGTACAAATTTGGTCTTTTGGTGAGACATTTAGTTCCTTGGGGTTAAATAGTGGTGATACTATTGTCGTACAATATATCTTTAGTGTTAGCCCGTTGTGAACCACACCTTAGTTTGATAACAAACTACTTGACATAAATTCCCTCCCTTGCTGCTATAATAGCAGTTATATACTTAACCTTTTATTGTAGTATCCCTCATAATGTCTCAACTTTGGAATTCATCCAAATCCATCATGGAATCTCCTTTCCATTACATTGTGCCACCCAAAATTTTAAATTGAGATAAACTTAATTTGTATCTTGTGACAAAACTAGTATAAATATAACCCTTCATAATGAACTATTTGTAATTGTTTGTCACTTCTACATAAATATATTCTTAGTTCTTTCAAAAGAACATAAGAATATCCTTACTATCGTCCAATGATCATCTTGTGATTCATTCTAGTATATGCTCATAACATTTAGAGCATAGAATATATCTAGATGTGCACATATCATGGTATGATTCATCAAAACATTCTTGTGATTTCACTCATCAACTATCAAAGCACTTGAATCTTATTTCACTTATCAAGTGTTAATACACTTGAGTCTTGATTCAATTCTTTTATGAGATATGCAAATCTAGGTGTTTTCCTAAACTTGCAACTCAAAATAAATCCCTTTATGATCAAATCATAAATTATTTATTTTCTTGTTACAATGATTTTCCACTTCATCTTGAAAGTCTTTGAACGTTTTCAAATATTTTATACTTCTTCCTCATTAAGTGAATATTCACTCAAATTCCTGGAGAAAGCATATGAAGTTGAAATCCATCGCTTACGACTACACATAATGGACTACATACATCGATATATATAAATTCTAATTATTTAGTCGATCGTTCTTCTTTGGTCTTTGAATGAAGTTTTAATTTATCCTAAGGAAAGTCTCACAAGCGTCATTTGATCAGAATCAAAGACTCCAAAAATCCATGAACATGGAGTTTTTCTTCATGTTTTTCTTTCCAATATAATTTAAACGGTGATGTCACTTCGTAAGTGATCTTTCAATCATTTGTATTGCGACATTTTAGCATTAGTTTTATGGATGTGATTTCTCCAACTATATTTTTAAATCATCCATCTTATATGGAATATGGTAATTATTTGAACAATCTTTGTTCTCATAATACCTGATTTAAATAACAATTATTAAAACAAATCTTGAAGGCAAGCTTTGATGTCAATCGGAAATACAAATAACCATTTGTTTGTTTTCGATGAACATCATCACATATTCTCTTGCTAGTTACTTAGGCCATTGTAGTCATGAATTGTGTTGTTCTATATGATATTTCATACCGACCAATTCGGTATCCAATACGCAAGAACCACATTGTTTAACAATCAAAGAGTACAACCATAACATGTATATCATCTACATACCTTAGTTGGGCATTTCGAGTCTTTTCTTTGCTGCCAAATAAATTTTATAGATTCTCTTTTAGTATTTCCTTTTCCTTTTAAAAGAATCTATCAACATCAACAGTGGCGCCATGTACATGACACATGGTCCAAAGGGTGTATTGTAAAATACTAATACCTTTGGACTTGCACTTTGAAATAGATCACCATCATAAAATGTTTGGCGTTCTTTGAAAAACCATTATTTAGTAATCTTTTAGTGTAGTAAACACTTTACCTACATCTTCTATTCATCCTTATCATGACCACTTTCATGATCAAGCTAATGTAGCTTATAAAGGCGAATCGTGAGTATAATGTTACTTTCCAAAACCCTTTTTGGATGATTAGGATGTCTAGCATCTCTAACCTTTGCAAATTCTTATCCAATATGAGAACATATATTATACTCTATCATATTGCAACCAAAAACATTGTTTCAGATATCGGTATCTCTGCCACACATTATGGTTTCTGAAACAATTTTTCAGCTCCTAGATAACCTTGATATTTAAAAACATTAATAATCATGGAGGCAAACATGATACTTTAGATACAAACACTGGAATTGTTACTCTTGATTCAATACTAATTATTAAACTTCATGGAGTAAATGGAGTTTTTTGAAAGTTTGCAATGGGACTTTAAACTTTAGATTGACACTCAAAATAACACGATACCAGTTCGTAAATGTCACATCCCAAGTTTTTAGAAATTGGGATTAGAAAAAAAATTACATTGCATTGGCATAGCACTTTGCTTTCATGAAAAAATTGAATTGAAAAACCTCATTTATAAACCCTATTTTTGAATAACTAAAATGCACCTACAAGAGAATATACTAGGTATTTGTAAATCCACTATTTGCAAACCAGTGGAAAAGATAAAAAAATGATCCTATGTTGATCCTCTAAATTTTAGAAAAAATTGGAAACAAAAATCAATTCAATTGGATTATCTAATAAAAAGATATTAAAGAAACTAGAAAATGAAAATGAATAAAAGTAAAAGAAACAAAAACCCTAACTAGCCTAACCTACCCGCAGCTCTCTGCTCGTGGCCCACCTAGCGCAGCCCAGCAGAAACCCAGTAGCGCCCACAGCCCGCTCTTCCTCCCCTGTCACGCTGACGTGTGGGGCCTGCTCCCCTCCTTCAACCTCGTGACAGACACCGCGTCCCTCACGCCTTCGCTCGATCCGAATGAAACGCCCCCGGGAAAATCTCCGAATCCACCTCAATCCGTTCTCCCCTGCATCCGATTTTCCCCCTCCTATATAACCTCGACCTCTGTTGTTTTTTTCCTCTCCCAAACCCTAACTCCACGCCACCAGGCTGCAGAGATTTGTCACCAAAGTTTCACCGCCGCTGCCTCCTCGGAAGCTCGCCGTCGAGGTCGCCCCGACGCCACCGACCACCCCGAGCCCTCCTTTCACCTCTAATCTCTTTCCCGTGAACCTCCGATTCGCCCTAACCAGTTCCCCTTCCCTGCAGTGCACCAGGGCAACTCTGATTGCTCGCCGGAGCCCCAAAGTTGCCCGCCGCCTTCAGTTGCTCATTGTCGTCACTAGAGGAAACGAGACACCACGCCGAGACCGCCAGGAAGCCTGGCATCCTCGCCTGCATCCCGTAGACCGCTTCCTCCACGCCGGAGAAGGCCGGAGTCGCCGCCACCATCGCCACCGAGAGCTACCGCCACCGCCGACCGCCGTTGACCCACCCAGCTCAGAAGGTTTCCACCAGGACCGTTGGATCCTCGCTAGACGGTCGCGATTAGAAGAACGGCGAAGAGGTACCGGCCACTCAGGATTTGACGTGTGGCAGCATAGTCAGCGTGCAGCGTCACCGCTCCGTCAGCATACACGTCAGCGCCAGGTTAGCTCCTACGCCCAGTCAGCAAATAATATTCTCAGGGAATATTCCCTGTGAATTTGAAATTGAATTAAAATTGCAGAAAATTGTATAAACTTGTAAAATTCATAATAAAATATTGGTAGGTCCAAAAATAGCGTATAATATATCACTAGATTCATAAAATTGAGTCGATTATTAATATCAAGTTGGATCTAACTTTTACAGTACGTGTTTACTGTAATAATTTAATTAGTTTTAATGGTCTTTTAGGTTAATAAATTCATAGTAAAATATCTACTGGTCCAAAAATTACAAATAATATACTGATGGAAAGCTGGTTCCATGTAGATCATCAATATGCAAATGGTTCAGGCAAATACTATAAGGTTTCGCAGCAATTAAATAAATAGATTAATGGCTTATTTATAGTATTAAAATCATAGTAATTCGAGTGTTGCTCAGAAAATTACTAATAATATGTCCCTGGAATCACAATTCCGTGGAGATTACAGATATAATTTTAGTTTGATTTTTAGGCAACAGAAACTATATGAATCATTTAAAATCCGTTAAACACTATTTAAATTATAAAAAAGATCTGTAACTCCGATTAGGGTGAATCCAATGCCTACTGGTTCGTATTAACGTCCTCTATCCAGTAAACCCAAGAAATAAATTTAATTCGATAGTTAGAACAGGCGTTACAGCAGAACTATTAACAAACCTATATTGGCAAGTAATTATTAATAACAAGTACTCCATTGCATTAATTGGCCTCTTGCATGCATCATCTACTTCAGTATTGTTTATAGGGAACTAACGTAACAACCATTATGACTTATTAAATTGTCATGCATGCATTTGTTGCATTTGTTTGATCTCTATGTGCTATTGTTTATGTTGTATGCAATTGTTTGATCGATAGATTGCGAGGAGTGCAACGTGTGTGATTGCAACGAGTGCTTGAACGACTTCACCAACTATCAAGGCAAGTAGATGCTACATTGTTCATGTTGTTGTCCTACTATTTTCAATGCATTGTCGTGTATTTTGTAGATGCATGTGTAGGAAATTACTATCGCTATGCTATGTTCTATTATGCGGTAGGGATTTCCTATAGATGAGCCACCATTGGTAGATGTGCTTAGCCATGCTATGATAAACGAGGGCTGGGTTACATCACTGAAAGTTGTGTCTAAATGTGTTGGTTTACGAAAACTAAAAACAACTTAATGAATGAATCTCCTTGGTGTGATGGGATTGATAAATTTTGGTGGTATCATTGCGGAAAGGCACCCAGGTATCAAGAGAAAATGATTGGCTTCTTTATTTTGTATCTTACGTGTACAACCATGTGCCAATAATGGAATGGGTGGTTGGTTGGACTCAGTAGGTTGTGGTAAGTCGAACCCACGTATCTAGAGATTTAGAATTTTGGTAGGTTGGACCGGTGCGTGTCGGGTTTGGGGAGCTACTTCCCGAACGGTCCCTTCTTGGACTTCTCCCTATCATCACCCAATATGAGAGTGGTGGTACGAGTTGGGTTGGCCAAGTCACATGGGTAAAGTGTACTAACCCCTGCAGGGTGTATAAACTAATCGATTAGCTGTGTCCCCGGTTATGGACATCTGAGTTGCTTGATATTGATTTCATGACATGTTTCTCGCTCATTCTAATTTCCTAACTGCTTTAATGTTGATGGGTTAACTTAATTGGGATCTTTTTCAAAGAAAATCAAAAACTGTTTATGAAAGTAGGACAAAGATATTTGCAAATGCAAGCTAGCCACAACTCCACTTGCCAAATAAGCATGTAGATGCTAGGATTATTGTCTCCTTTAATAGCTCTACTTGCCATACATTCCAAGTATTGACCCTTCGGGGCTACTACATTTTATGTTGTAGGTTATTATTTCGATTTTGAGTGATCTACTAGGTTGTGATACTCCACTCAACATTTATTCGCTTGTGGGCAATTGAAGATGGAGTCTACTTTATACTATTGCTTCCGTATGCTACTTGATATTGAGCTAGCCTTGAGCTAAGCCCTTATTGTAATAATTGCAAAGTATGGATCAATTCGTTATTTATGATGCACTGCTAAATTCTTTCGTATTCATCTGTACTGTGCGTGCCAGTGAACCGATCCAGGGATTGGCACTATACACATGAACTCAGCCTTATTAGGCGAGGGTGTTACAGTAAAGTAAATATCCAGAATTCTATAGTTCTATTATCTCAATTACAACTAAGCATAAAGTGGTGAACGAATGCCAATGACTACAAAAAATTATGCAAATTCACTTTGATTTAATTTATGATAAATTGAGTTCTACTAATCCAAATTAGAAATGAACTCCACTCAAAAACGACATCCCTCATGTCTTTTTGGTGATTACATGAACCAAATCCAATACACCAAGTCTGATCATCACATGAGTCGGTGTAGCTTCAAATACGAGCATCTATATGGGAATCATATCAAACATATGACTCATGCTTAACCTTTCAGTCCGTGTTCCGAGGCCATGTATGTACATGCTAGGTTCGCCAAGTAAGAACATTAGTATTCGCGTGTGTAAAATTGTCGTACACCCGATGTATGATTGTGGATTCAAGTACACCTGATCATCATGTGATGTCTTGAAGCGGCGAAACATAGTCGGTGCAGACTTAAGGAAGAACACATTTTTATCTTGATATCTATATTAGGGATCATCTTATAATGCTACTAAAGCGCCAAGCAAGCAATATAAGATGCAAATAAACATCAGATGCTACAGTGATATGATATGGTTCTTGCACTTGATCTCTATCTTGTGCCGTGGAATGATCTTTATCTCCTATATGTGTAAGGCCAAGGTCTATGGAACTTACACTTTGTCATATTATAATTTTCAATAGTATCAATCCATACTACAAACTATAACACTACTGAAAGGATACAGATGCCGCCTAGAGGGGGTGAATAGGCGGTTTAAAACTTTTCCGAGAGTGGCTCAACAAAGACGGAATTAAACTAGTGTTTACTTTGTTAAGAACAAAACCTAGAACAACTAGGGTTCATCTATTTGCACCAACAACTTATCCTAAGCAAGACAAGAAACTATGTGATAGCAAGATATATATACTTTAAGCATGAAGGCTATCACAAAGTAAGGTGCATAAGTAAGATCTCGGATATAGAGATAATCGAGGCACGCGGAGACGGCGATATTTTACCGAGTTCCTCCCAACATGGAGTCTCGCCTTTGGAGAGGGGTGGTATCAAACCACCAACGCATACAAAAGGCCTCCCTTGTTCTCCGGTGAATCTCACCCCAACGGGATCGATCCACACTTCCACTATCGGTGCACTTGTCAGTGGCAATCCGGAACCTCTCACAAGGTTGGGGAACTTCTCCAAAACTTAATTGGAGGCTCCCAACAAACAAGCTTGGGGAAAGCTCCACAACTTAATTGGAGGCCCCAAGTAATCCACAAACCTGCAAATACAACTAAACCATCCAGGGTTCCAAGAAACCAAGAGTAAAAAAGATTATCAACTTTCACACAATTGAATCCTCACCGAGAACTCAAACAGATGCACCAAATGCAATGGCAAGAACACAAGAAGTGCTCAAATAATTCTCTCCCAAAATTCCACCAAAGAAACAAAAGCTTATGGGGGAATAAGAGAATAATAACAATGGAGGAAATCCACAAAATACTCCAAGATCTAGATCCCAATATGTTCCCCTCACTTAGATGAGAGATTGATTGGTGGGGTTGTAGATCTAGATCTCCTCTTTCAAATCCCTCAAGAATATGCAAGAATTATAGGAGGGATTGAGGGGAAGCAAGCTCAAGAAGGTCAAAAATGGAGGGTAAAACTTGCAAGAATGGGTAGGTATCCATTGGGGAAAAAGGGCCCCTTATATAGGTCCTCCAAAATCCAACCGTTGGAGATCTGGAGCGCACGGGCCGGACATTCTGGCCAGATAACGAGTGGTTTTCGATATGGGACATAGAATGGCAACCACATGACTAAAATCTGAGATTTCTTCATGACACCAGAGTGTTCGGCAATTTCATCCCGGACATTCCACCCTAGGCAAAACTGACAGAAATAGCAAAACTAAAACGACCATAACTTTAGCATCCGGACTCCGATTTTTATGATCTTTGGCTCGTTTAGAAGATAGTAACAAGATCTACAAGATCATTCAGAGAACCATTATAGTCCATCAGGGGAGGATAGAACAAAATGATGAAAGGTTTACCCTATCTAGAAAAGACAAACCGGTAAAACCTCCAATATCGAAAACGCAATAGAATTTGCATATGAAATCCGTTTTCGATGAACTTGAGCTTGTCATGGAGATTAACACAAGCTCAAAATCCTATCATGGATAAGAACCACATAAGAACCAAGAAATATGATTCCATGTATGCAAAGGTTCAAGCTCTCACCGAGGTATACGATTAAGTTACTCACTCGAGAGCCCCTCTTGATAGTACGGTTACCTATCCTATAAACCGGTCTCCCCAACTAACACCATGAGACCGGTAAGAAAGAAACCATATCAAGAACATACCTTTTCCTTGAGAATATTCCGCTTGATCTTGACGATACCAATCTTGTCCACCTCAACATGGAACACCTTTCTTGATTCCGCTAGCTTGGTGAAGTCTTGCAAATTTCTCCCCCATACTCACTATGGGAAAGCCTCTCTTTTGGGCAAATATTCACATATCCATGATCACCATAATTATGGAAAGCCCCAAGCATATGATCTTCTAGATATGTCACATCTTTAGCTTGCACCACATTTCTTCTAACTCCATTTGGATGATGTCTTGAAGATACACATGGGGAACTCTATCTTCTTCTTCAAGACATACTTGATCTTATTTTCTTTATTCTTCTCTTTCATTTATTCTTTTTGTATTATGTTGGTGTCTTGAAGGTACAAAAGTGGTATCACTCCATATATTCTTCAAGTTATACTTGCTATAGGCTCAACTCTCACATGAACAATCTTTGGATCACTCCTTGAACAACTTGGTCATCACTTGATCTTATTCACTTTCTTATTCTTTCAACCTTCACACCAACACATAGTTCAAGATTTTCCAATGCACAATTCCTACAAGTGCAACTTGATACAAGGATTAGTCCATATAGATTGTCATTAATTACCAAAACCACACATGGGGGCCCACATGCTCTTTCAATCTCCCCCATTTTGGTAATTGATCACAATCCCTTTGAGAGGGTTTATATAAGGAATTTAACGAATAAAATGGTAGCACCAATCTCAAATACTACACAAGTATGTGATACCGGTACTCCCACAATATATAGAGCAAACTCCCTCACAATCTATGCATGTGTGATGAATTTGAATTTCATTGCATATATTGCCAACCACATTACTATTTGTGGAGTTTTCTATATATATTCAACATGCAAAGAAACAAAAAAGATGCAAGTGCATGAAAGGAAAATGCTTAAGAACAAACTCAAAGCATAAAACCAACTTCCCTTAAACCATCTAAAATTTATCCCCCATTGGCATCGATTGCCAAAATGGGTGAAAACTTCTGGAAGGCCAATATAGTTATAATTCCTCCAAAGGTGTGCATTCGCACATATACAATGATGAATAATTGGGAGCAAGTATAACTATATTAAGGACCCGAAGATTGCCAAAGAAATAAAATAAAATAAGCATCAACAAATGACGCAAGCAATCACAAGATCCAATAGACCGATTGAAAAACAATGGATGAGTCCGAATGGAAACAACAAGATATTATGATATGAGCAAAAGAGTGGTTTAAATAAAAAATAGAGAAGCTCCCCCAAGATTTGTGCACAATTTAAAATAAATGCATTAGAATACATAATGCACAAATATGGAATCCTTGCTCCCCCATAAGCATCTAAATCACAATAAATGAAAGATCAAATAAATTTGTAAATTAAATAGAGAAGCTCCCCAAGATTTGAGCACACTTTAAAATTGTTGCATTTCAATACAAAATGCACAAATATGGAATCCTCACTCCCCCATAAACATTTAAGGCACAACAAATGAGAAAGAAGAAAAATGAGCATTATTAAATGAATTAGATGAGCTCCCCAAAGATAATGCACCAATTATGATAATTGCATTTGGGAACAAAGTACATAATCATAGAATCCTCACTCATCCAACTTCATTTAACAATACAAGGAATGAGAGAACAAATATGATCAGCACAAAGTGATACTATAAATAAAATTAGGAAGCTCCCCAAAGTATGTGCAACATTAGGTTTTTGTATGTGAATACAATGTGCACAACATGGAATCCTCACTTCCTATATTTTAATTATAACACAACTTTGTGAAAATGAGCATATACCAAGGCATAAAATTTGCAGTAAAAAATGGTTGAGCAATAAGTAAGAGACAATGTACTAGCAGGCTCAACCACAAGGATGTGTGAGATGCATGACAAAGCATATTATAAGACTAGTACAAGGATAATCATTGCGTGTCAACATAGACTTTAATGAATGATATTGCTTAGTATGACCATACAACACACACGAAACTAGGAAGATATAAAAAAATAGAGGAGTATCATGTCTCATGTGTATAAGTTTATAAGTAGGAAATCTCAAAGATATTTATCCACAAAGAAACATGTACACACAAAATAGATACTAAAATAAATAGAGCAGGATATCCAAAATGAAGTCATGACAATACACCACTAAGATCTTTGCTCGATAGCATGGCCAAAAGGCTCAATTTTATCTTATTGTATATCGAAGAACCTCAAACACAAATATATCAAATACATCACAACTATCACTAAGGTAATAAGAGATAGTTGGAATATATGGAGAAAGGCAACAAGTATCACAAGGATAAATCAACTAGAAAAATCTCACTATTGCACATGATATAAGTTGAGGAAAAGATAGGCAATAAAATTGCTAGATTGACATATTTGGGATTGGTGAATCATATGCATGATTTTGTATAGTCCCAATTATATGCACTCATCTCAACTAACACACATTTGCAATAGGGAGTTCTCTTAACACCAAGGCTAGAACCACAACAAATACGAATACAAGAATTCATGCTAGAAGGCAGCCTACAAATGGTTGGAAGCAAGATATATGAGCATGAGAAAGAGATACTTGTTACCGAGATATAATTGGTAGGATGTAGTAGATATGAGTTTGTAGCACATCGTATAGCTTGTTGGAAATATGCATGCTCAAGGCTTTCAAGAACCAAAGGAGATACAATTTGAACAAAAACACCAAGTAAATCGAGATGGTACACATAAGAGTGTAGCATGATAGACAGTGTCCAAATTGTATCAAAGAATCAATTCATCACATGAATGATCACATGCTCAACAAATGAACTAGGCTAAAGCCAAAGGGTAAAAGATAGATAGAAACACAAATGCTCAAGGATTTATCTCATTCTAAAATGGTCAAAACAAGAAACAAGGAATGAGACAAAAACAACTCCCATAAACAGGAAGGTTCCAACAAGAAATCAAACTCTCCAAACTTTTCATGATGGCACAAAATACTAAAATGAAAATATCGAACTTCCAAGCACATAAAACCTGATATGGATCAAACAAAGAAGCATAAAAGGATTATTCTAGATAATATAGGAGAGCTCACCCATAAGTAGTACATTATATAGAAGTTTGGTTTTGAATGCAAAATGCACACAAATGAGATCATCAATGATATGTCTAAACGTATCTATAATTTTTGATGTTCCATGCTTGTTTAGTATCCACTTTTCTTTGCTTTGTCTACACTTTGAGGTATTTTTATATGTTTTCTAGGACTAACCTATTAACAAGATGCCACGATGCCAGTTGCCTGTTTTCTGTTGTTTTTGGTTCCAGTAAAGCCAGAAAATGAACATTCTCGGAATTGGACGGGAAAAAAGCCAAAGTCAATATTTCATCAAGGAGAACATGGAGCCAGAAGACGAGACGGAGGAGGGCCTCGAGGGGGCCACACCCCCTGGCCGCGCTACGAGTCCACGCCCGCACCTGGGGGTGCGGCCACCTCGGGCACCCCCCTCGGCCTCCCATTCGCCTATAAGAAGCCCCTGATACCTAAAACCTAAGTACCCGATCAGATCTCCACGAAAAATTCCGTAGCCTTCGCCACCATCGTCCCAAGATCAGGGGGGATATAAAGCTCTTCCCGGCACCCTACCGGAGGGGAGAGATCATCCCGGAGGCCTTCTTCATCACCATGCCAGCCTCCAGTATGACGCGTGAGTTGTTCCACCTTGGACTATGGGTCCATGTAATAGCTAGATGGTTGTTTCTCCTCCTTTATGCTACCATGTTTAGATCTTGTGAGCTCCGTTCATGATCAACATCATCTATTTCTAATCATGCATGTTGTGTTTGCAGGGATCCGATGGATATTGATATTACTATGTCAGATTGGTTAATGATTCTATCTTATTGATTCTATCATGTATGTATTGTTTGGGATCTTGCATGCTCTCTGTTTCTAGTAGCTAACTTGGCCAATTAGATGCTAGTGACTCCAAGAGGGGGTATTTATGCTCGATAGTGGGTTCATGCCTCTATTGAATCTGGGGAAGTGACAGAAATCTCTAAGGTTGTAGATGTGTTGTTGCTACTAGGGAGAAAACAACAATCTCTCATTCATGGAACAAGTGTATTGTTTACTTTACATACCTTGCTTAAAGAAGTTATCCATTGCTTGCAACTTAATACTGGAGGGGGTTCGGATGATAACCTGAAGGTGGATTACTAGTCATAGATGCAGTTGGATGGCGGTCTTTGTATATTGTTATAATGCCCAATCGAATCTCATAGGATCATGAATGTCTAGTATTGCATTGTTATGCCTTGCTCTGTCCTTTCAATTGCCACGCTGTAATTTGTTTACCCAACATGTTATGTTGTTTATCTTAAGGAGAACACATCTACTAAACTGTGGACCCCAGTCAAATCTTTATCATTGATACATCTTCCACTTCTACTCTTTACTTTCTGCAAGCCACCATTACCTTCCACACCATACAGTTAATCCTTTGTTTTCAGCAAACCAGTGAGATTGACAACACTATTCGTTGGGGCAAAGTCTTGATTTTGTGTTGTGCAGGTTTCCAAGTTGCTAGCAACACCTTTGAGTCATTTCATTCCTGCTACTGGTTCGATAACCTTGGTTTCTTTCTGAGGGAATACTTGTTGTTGTGCTCATCATACCTTCCTCTTGGGGTTTCCCAACGAAGCTCTACAGTGATATGAGCCGAATCAACGAGTTTTCTAGCGTCGTTGCCAGGGAGGCTAAGGACAGCATCACAAGGGGAGTCCTTCACAACCTTTCTCTTTACTTTGTTTTTTTGCTAAGTTTATTTTGCCTTGTTTTGTTTGATTGTTTTTATCAAAAACTCCAAAAAAAATTAGTTTCGTTTGGTTTGCTTTCTCTGATAAAAAACACAAAAAAATTAGTTCCTATTCTAGTTGCTGCTGTTGTTGGGTTGCTCCACTTTTGCAAAAATGAACTCTGCTGAGAACACCAAGTTGTGTGACTTCACTAGCACAAACAACAATGATTTCCTGAGTACACCTATTTCTCCACCTGCTCCTGATGCTAGCTTTTATGAAATTAAGCCTGCTTTGTTGAATCTTGTGATGAAAGAGAAATTTTCTGGTGCTAGTTCTAATGATGTTGCTTCCCACCTCAATAAATTTGTTGAACTTTGTGAGATGAAAAAATATAAGGATGTAGATGGATATATTACTAAGCTCAAATTGTTTCCTTTCTTCTTGAGAGGAAAAGCTAAATAATGGTTTCTATCCTTGCCTAGAAATAATATTGATTCTTGGATTAAGTGCAAAGATGCTTTTATTGGAAAATATTATCCTCCTGCTAAGATTATATATATGAGAAGTGAAATAATGAAATTTAAACAACTTGATAATGAACATGTTTCTCAAGCTTGGGAAAGAATGAAATCTTTGTTTAAGAATTGTCCCACTCATGGACTGACTGCTTGGATGATTATCCAGACTTTTTATGCAGGTTTAAACTTCTCTTCAAGAAATCTATTGGATTCAGCTGCTGGAGGTACCTTTATGACCATTACCTTGCGTGCTGCAACAAAGCTCCTTGATAATATGATGGTCAACTATTCTAAATGGCACACTGAGAGAGCTCCACATGGTAAGAAGGTAAATTCTGTTGAAGAAACCTCCTCTTTGAGTGATAAAATTGATGTTATCAAGGCTATGCTTGTTAATGGAAAATCTCCTATTGATCCAAATAATGTTCCCTTAGCCTCTTTGGTTGCTAAAGAAGAGAAAGTTGATGTGAACTTTATTAGAAACAATAATTTCAACAACAATGCCTAGAGGAATAATTTTGGTAGTAACAATAATTATAGGCCTTATCCCCCCAATAATGGCAATACTTATGGAAATTCCTACAACAATACTAGAAGTGCTCCCTCTGAACTTGAAGTCATGCTCAAAGACTTTATTAGTAAACAAACTATTTTCAACAAAACTGTGGAGGAAATGTTTTTGAATGTTGAGAAAAATATTTCCTCTTTGTCTGAAGCACGGTCCTGTTTGATTAATAATATGGATCCTAAACCTGAAACCTGAAGGGAATATGCCCTGAGAGGCAATAATAAAGTGTTTATTATGTGTATTCCATTTATATGATAGATATTTATTTTGCATGCTATAATTGTATTAATACGGAAACATTAATACATGTGTGTTTAATAAACAAACAAAAAGATCCTAGTTATGCCTCTCTCATAAACTAGCTCGTTGATTAACAAGATGCTCAAGGTTTCCTGATCATGGACATTGGATGTTGTTAATAACGAGGTCACAACATTAGTGTAATGGTGTGATGAACATTCATCTGAAGTATAGAATTACGATCAAAGTCATTGAGTTTATATTGCTATAAAAACTTACGAAGTAACCCTAATCCTTAGACCATGAGATCATGTCAATCACTAACACCGGAAGAGTTTCTTGATAACATCAAACTTCACATCGTAACAGGGTGATTATAAAGATGGGTTCAGAAATAATTAAGTGTTATGTTGAGGCCCATGGATCGAGAGTGGAATTTGTTCACCCCGATGATGGATAGATATACTCTGGGCCCTCTCGGTGATATCACATTGGTTAGCTTGCAAGCAAGTGATTTGATCACTAGAATGTTGTATCACGGGAACGAGAAAAGAGTGCATGTCGATGCGAGATCAAACTAGGTATGAAGATACTGATGATCGAATCTCGGACATGTAATATATCGCGAAACAAAGGGATTAAGATACTAGCATAAAAGGTCCCGACGATCACACGAAAGTCATCGTTGAATGTGTGGGAGTCAGTATGGTTCTCCAGATCCTGCTTCTGATTATTGATCTGAGAGGGGTCTCGATCATGTCCGCATTATTCGCGAACTATAGGGTGACACACTTAAGAGACACCGACATCCAATTGGAGCAAAAGTTTCATGCCGTAAAGAATAACAAGCGCAGGAATTTATTTCACTAGATACCGAAATAGGTTTACTGGTGAAATTGCAGCAAGTGTTTTTGCATGTGATATGGAATTCTAGCAAGGGGTTATATGTGAATGTTTTTCATTAAAGTAATTGAAAAAATTCTGAATAAATAAAAGGATTTTTATTTAATGAGAGTTTGCATTAAATTTGGTGGAAATTTAATAGCAATTTTGAGTGGAGGGAATTGAAGAGATTTTTGTGAGTGGAGTGTCCACCCACATGAATGAAGGAGGAGGAAGCCCCATGGCGGCCACCCCTTGGGTGCCTCCCTCCTCCTATAAAAGGCACCCCCTCTCCTCTCTCTCAATCACACCTCCTCGTGAAGGATCTCTCTCCCCCTCTAGAATTTATTCCCCATGGTCTCGGACTAGCGAGATACATGTTCCCGGTGGCTATTCGGCAAGAAAGAGTTGTGCTTCTGCTACATCGCTGGAGCAAGGAGGCGGAGGTTGCTTGGTGCCTCGGACGTGTGTGCGAGCACGGATGTGCTGCTGATTTGTGGCGCTAGGACTTCCTCTCGATCTTGAGACCGACAAGAGATCGTCTACATTAACCACGAGTTTAACTCGTAAAGCTTTGTCGGCCTTCAAGGGTATGTTCTCTACGGATATACATCCGGCAGTTTTTTGTATCTAGTAGATAGATCTTGGTACATAGTTGTTCCCATCGTAGGAAATTTTTTGTTTTCTATGATGTGAACCCTATAATGGTATCAGAGCCGGATCTATGCGTAGATGCTTTACACGGGTAGTACACATATGAGTATGTGGGCGATGATGATCATGTTGTTTCTTATTAGTTGTAATTTTGGATATTGGTGGCATAGTGGGATGGGCGGCGGACAAACTTTACATGTCCTCGCACATGAGACTGTTCCGCTTGACATGCAACTAGTTTGCATAAGTGGCTAGCGGGTGTCTGTCTCTCCTACTATAGTCAATATCTACTTTGCAATGAGTTGTCAACAATTTGGTTATCCTCGTTGTGGTTCATGTTCGTAGGTAAGAACGGTTCTATCTTTGAAAGATCTAAGCCACGTAAAACTTGCAATGGATAAATTAGAGGTGTCTAGTTTAGATTGTTGTTGGGCTAGTATTATGATATGGTGATGTTGTAAGTAGAATTATGATATGATACTCTTACAACACACATAACGTGTAAGTTCCATAGACCTTGGCCTTACACATAAAGGTATGATAGTGATCATACCACGATGCACATGATAGAGATCGTATGCGGGAACCATATCATTTCACTAATAAACATGTGATGTTTGATAGCATCTTATATTGCTTGTTTGGCACTTTATTAGCATAATAAGATGATCCCTCATTTAAATATCAATATAAGAATGTGTTCTTCCTTTAGTATGCACCGATTATGTTTTCGTCGCTCCAAGACATCACGTGATGATCGGGTGTTCTTAGATCCACGAACATATTTTGGGTGTAAGACATTTACACACGCGAATACTAAGGTTCTTACTTGGCGAGCCTAGCATGTGCAGACATGGCCTCGGAACACGGACCAAAAGGTTAAGCATGAGTCATATAGTAGATATGATGCCCATTTGATGATCGGACTTCGTGTAGTGGATTTGGTTCATATAATCACCAAAAAGGAACGAGGGATGTCGTTTTTTAGTGGGAGTTCATTCGTAATGTGGATTAGTTGAACTCAATCTATCATAAACTTAGTCTAAAATTTACAAATTCTGTTGTAGATGGCACCACCTGCTTTTAATTTCAATGTGTTCATGGAGAAAGAGAAACTTGCAACGAACGGTAGCAACTTTACCGAATTGGCCATGAATTTGAGAATTCTCCTCTCTGCTGCACAAAAGCAATATGTGCTAGAAGCGCTGCTAGGCCCCTCATCTTTTGAGGATGCCCCTGACGAGAAGAAGAATGTCTATCAGAGTCGTCAGGAGGACCACAACTTAGTTCATTGCGGCATATTGTATGGGCTAGAACCAGAACTTCGAAAGCGTTTCAAAAACGGCAATGCATTTGATACAATGGGTGAGTTGAAAATGATTTTCGACACACATGCTGCTGTAAAGAGATACAATGCTTCAGAAAAGTTCTTTAGCTGCATGATGGAAGAGCACAGCTCCGTAAGTGAGCATGTACTCAAGATGTCAGGTTACGCCAATAAGGTTCTGTCCTTGGGAATATCGATTCCCATTGACTTAGGCATCCATCGTGTTCTGCAGTCTCTGCCACCTAGCTATAAGAGCTTTGTGATGAACTATAATATGCAAGGCATGAAGAAGTCTCTCCCCGAACTTTTGTCAATACTTAAAATAGCAGAAGTGGAGATCAAGAAGGAACATCAAGTGTTGATGATCAATAAGAACACTAGTTTCAAGAAAGACAAGTAAGGGAAACGGAAGGGAAATCAGGGCGGCAAGCCGGTTGCCGTGCTTGAAAATAAACCCTGAGTTGGCCCTAAGTCTGATACCAAGTGCTACTATTGTAAGGGGACTGGCCACTAGAAGCGCAATAGCCCCAAGTATTTGGCAGACAAGAAGGCCGGCAAGGCAAATAAAGGTATATATTATATACATGTTATTGATTTTTACTTGACTAGTGCTCGCAGTAGCACCTGGGTATTTGATACCAGTTCAGTTGCTAATATTTGTAACTCGAATCAGGGGCTGCGGAACAAGTGACCGCTAGAAAGGGGTGAGGTCAAGATGCGTGTCGGCAATGGATCAAGCGTTGATGTGATCGCCGTCGGAACGCTGCCTCTCCACTTGCCATCGGGATCAATAATAAACTTGAATAATTGTTATCTGGTGCCTGCACTGAGCATGAACATTGTATCTGGATCGTGTTTGATGTGAAGTGGTTATTCATTTAAATCCGAGAACAATGGTTGTTCTATTTATATGAATGAAATCTTTTATGGTCATGCACCAATGATGAATGGTTTATTTCTATTGGATCTCGATAATAATGTTACACATATTCATAATATTGATGCTAAAAGGATTAAACTTAATGATGATATATCCGCATATATGTGGCACTCCCGTCTAGGTCATATTGGCGTTAAACGCATGAAGAAGCTCCATTCGGATGGACTTTTGGAATCACTTGATTTTTAATCATTTGATACATGTGAGCCATGCCTTATGGGCAAGATGACTAGAACGCCGTTTTCCAGTACAATGGAATGGGCGACAGATTTATTGGAGATCATACATTTTGATGTATGTGGTCCAATGAGTGTGTCGGCGCGAGGTGGATATCATTATTTGTTACTTCCACGGATGATTTGAGTAGATACGGTTATATATACTTGATGAAACACAAGTCTGAAACCTTTGAAAAGTTCAAGGAATTTCAGAATGAAGTGGAAAATCATCGTAATAGAAAGATCAAATTTCTACGGTATGACCGTGGAGGTTAGTATCTAAGTTACAAGTTTAGCACTCACATGAAAGAGTGTGGAATTGTTTCACAACTCACACCTGTCGGAACACCACAGCGAAATGGTGTGTTGAAGCGTTATGTCGTACTTTATTGGAGATGGTTCGATCTATGATGTCTCAGCGGACTTGCGTTGTCATTTTGGGGTGATGCACTAAACTGCTAAATTCACTTTAAATCGGGCACCATATAAATCAGTTGAAAAGACACCAGTATGAATTGTGGTTTGGAAACAAACCTAAGTATCATTCTTAAAGTTTGGGGATGCGATGTTTATGTGAAGAAACTTCAACCGGATAAACTCGAACCCAAAGCGGAAAACTGCGTCTTCATTGGATACCCTAAGGAAACTATTGGCTATTCCTTCTATCACAGATTTGAGGGCAAGGTTTTTGTTGCCAAGAATGGATCCTTTCTATAGAAAGAGTTTCTCGCGAAAGGTGTGAGTAGTCGGAAGGTAGAACTCGAAGAGGTTATTGGACCTTCTCTTCAAAGTATGGCAAGTAGCGCAGCGCCGGAAGTTGTTCCGGAGTTGGCTTCACCAGTTGAAGAGGGAACTAATGATAATGATCATGAAACTACGAAAGAGAGTCCTACCAAACCTCGCAGGTCTAGCAGGACGCGTGCAGCTCCCGAGCTGTATGGGAATCCTGTCATTAATTTCATGGTTTATGAAAATGATGACCCTGCGACCTATGAAGAAGCGATGATGTACCCGGATTCCAACAAATGGTTAGAAGCCATGAAATCCGAGATGGAATCCATGTATGAAAATTAAGTTTGGAACTTGGTGGAATTACCTCACAACCGAAAGGCCGTGGAGAACAAATGGATTTTCAAAAGGAAAACTAATGTTGATGGTAAGGTGACCGTCTATAAAGCTCGACTTGTCGCAAAGGGGTTTCGACAAATTCAAGGAGTTGACTACGACGAGACATTCTCTCCTGTAGTGATGCTAAAGTCAGTTAGGATTATGTTAGCAATTGCTGCATATTTCGATTATGAGATATGGCAGATGGATGTCAAAACCGCGTTTCTCAATGGTAATATTGAAGAAGAGTTGTATATGATACAACAAAAGGGTTTTGTCGATCCTAAGAATGCTAACAAGGTGTGCAAGCTTCAGCAATCCATCTATGGATTGAAGCAAGCATCACGAAGTTGGAATCTCCGCTTTGATGAGATGATCAAAGAGATTGGATTTGTCCAAACTTATGGAGAAGCTTGTATTTACAAGAAAGTGAGTGGGAGCTTTGTGGCATTTCTGATATTATATGTGGATGATATATTATTGATCAGAAATGATATAGATCTTTTAAGCAGTGTTAAAAGTTATCTAAACAGCAAATTTTCAATGAAGGACCTAGGTTAAGCGTCATACATATTAGGCATAAAGATCTATAGAGATAGATCTAGGCGCCTAATAGGGATATCACAAAGTACATACCTTGATAAGATTTTAAATAAGTTTAAAATCGATGGAAGTAAGAAGGGGTGCTTACCTATGTTGCAAGGCAAGACATTGAGTAAGACTCAAAGTTCGGCTACGGCGGAAGAAAGAGTGATAATGGACAAAGTCCCCTATGCTTCAGCCATAGGCTCTATAATGTACGCCATGCTATGTACAAGACCGGATGTGGCACATGCTATTAGTTTGACTAGTAGGTACCAATCGGATCCAGGTTCGAAACACTGGATATCGGTCAAGAATATCCTTAAGTACTTGCGAAGAACTAAGGATATTTTTCTTGTGTACGGAGGTGAAGAAGAGCTCGTCGCTAAGTGTTATGTCGACGCAAGATTTAACACCGACCCGGATGACTCTAAGTCTCAATCTGGATACGTATTTCTCATGAATGGTGGAGCGGTTAGTTGGAGGAGTTCCAAACAACCTGTGGTGGCGGGATCAACAATGGAGGTCGAATATGTTGCTGCTTCGGAAGCGCGTTGGACCCAATGGTGATCTATTGTGACAACAATGATGCCATTGCCAATTCCAAATAACCAAGGTCTCACAAGCATTCCAAGCATATTAAGCGCCGGTTTCACTCCATCCGCGAGCATGTCAAGGATGGAGATATAAAGATTTGTAAAGTACACACGGATCTCAATGTAGCAGATCCATTGACTAAAACTCTCCCTAGAGCAAAACATGATAAACACCAGAACTCCATGGGTGTTAGATTCATCACTATATAACTAGATTATTGTCTCTACTGCAAGTGGGAGACTAAAGGGAATATGCCCTGAGAGGCAATAATAAAGTGTTTATTATGTGTATTCCATTTATATGATAGATGTTTATTTTGCATGCTATAATTGTATTAATACGGAAATGTTAATACATGTGCGTTTAATAAACAAACAGAAAGTTCCTAGTTATGCCTCTCTCATAAACTAGCTCGTTGATTAAAAAGATGATCAAGGTTTCCTGATCATGGACATTGGATGTTGTTAATAACGAGGTCACAACATTAGTGTAATGGTGTGATGAACATTCATCTAAAGTATAGCATTATGATCAAAGTCATTGAGTTTATATTGATACGACAACTTACAAAGTAATCCTAATCCTTAGACCATGAGATCATGTCAATCACTAACACCGGAAGAGTTTCTTGATAACATCAAACGTCACATCGTAACAGGGTGATTATAATGATGGGTTCAGAACTAATAAAGTGTTATGTTGAGGTCCATGGATCGAGAGTTGAATTTGTTCATCCCGATGATGGATAGATATACTCTGGGCCCTCTCGGTTATATCACATTGGTTAGCTTGCAAGCAAGTGATTTGATCACTAGAATGTTGTATCACGGGAATGAGAAAAGAGTGCATGTCAGTAACATGATCAAACTAGGTATGGAGATACTGATGATCGAATCTCGGACATGTAATATATCGCGAAACAAAGGGATTAAGATACTATCATAAAAGGTTCCGACGATCACAAGAAAGTCATCGTTGAATGTGTGGGAGTCAGTATGGGTCTCCAGATCCCGCTTCGATTATTGATCGAGAGGGTCTCGATCATGTCCGCATTATTCGCATGAACCGTAGGGTGACACACTTAAGAGACACCGACATCCAATTGGAGCAAAAGTTTCATGCCGAAAAGAATAACAAGCGGGAATTTATTTCACTAGATCAAAACAGGTTTTGGTGAAATTGCTAAAGTGTTTTTGCATGTGAAATGGAATTCTAGCAAGGGGTTATATGTGAATGTTTGTCATTAAATTAATTTAATAATTCTGAATAAATAAAAGGAGTTTTATTTAATGATAGTTTGCATTAAATTTGGTGGAAATTTAATAGCAATTTTGAGTGGGATTTTGAGTGGAGGGAATTGAAGAGATTTTTGTGAGTGGAGTGTCCACCAACATGAATGAAGGAGGGGAGGGGGGCAGCCCCATGGCCGACGGCGACCCCCTTGGGTGCCCCCCACCTCCTATAAAGGCACCCTCTCCTCTCTCACTCACACCTCCTCGTGAAGGATCTCTCTCTCCCTCTAGAATTTATTCCCCATGGTCTCGGACTAGCGAGATACATGTTACCGGTGGATATTCGGCAAGAAAGAGTTGTGCTTCCGCTTCATCGCTGGAGCGAGGAGGCGGAGGTTGCTCGGTGCCTCGGACGTGTGTGCGAGCACGGATGCCCTGCTGATTTGCGGCGCTAGGACTTCCTCTCGATCTTGATATCGGCAAGAGATCGTCTACATCAACCACGAGTTTAACTTGTTAAGCTTTGTCGGTCTTCAAGGGTATGTTCTCTACGGATATACATCCGTCCGTTGTTTGTATCTAGTAGGTAGATCTTGGTACATAGTTGTTCCCATCGTAGGAATTTTTTTGTTTCTATGTTGTGAATCCTACAAAACCTTGGAAAGTACCTTTGCTGCTACTCATGCCATACAAGTTACTATTGATGAAAATGTTAGAATATTATCTAAACTACATGCTAAGTGGGAAAGAGAAGCTGAAATTGCTAGAAACAATAGTGTTTGCACTATTACCACCACCAATATGGATGCCACCAAACCACAAGAAGTCCCTATTCCTCCTACCACAATGCCTAAACCCAATAGGTCCACTACCTGTTATGCTAAGTTTGATTTTGTTCTTGATGGTTGCATCTGAAGTGATTATGTTCCTACAAAAGCTTGCTGGAAGTCTTAATGCTAGTGATGTGAATGTAGCTTTCACCAAACACATTACAGATGCTCTCATTAAAATTGAGGAATAAAAGTTGAAACACAAAGCCTCTATTCCTAGGAAAGTAGAAGATAGTTGGGAACCCATCATTAATATGCAAATGAATGACTTTGATCTCAAAGCTTCATGTGACCTTGGTTCTAGTGTCTCTATTATGCCTAGAAAGATTTATGAAATGCTTGATTTTCCACCTTTGGAGGATTGCCATTTGGATATACCACTTGATGATAATGCTAAAAAGAAACTCATGGGGAGTGTTAATGATGTTATTATTCTGGTTAACAATGCTTATGTCCCTGTTGATTTCTATGTTTTCGATGTTGAATACGATGCTTCCTGTCCTATTACTTTGGGAAGACCTTTTCTTAGAACTGTTGGTGCCATCATTGATATGAAAGAAGGCACCATTAAATATCAATTTCCATTCAAGAAAGGTATTGAGCACTTCCCTATGAGGAGATAGAAGTTAACCTTTGCTCCTCCTTTGAAAGCAAGGTTTGAGTTTAATGCTTCTTCATTTGAAAATACTTGATTCTTGCTTTTTGTGCCTAACTTAAAGGCGTTAAAGAAAAGTACTTCTTGGGAGATAACCCAATAGTTTTATTGAGTCTTAGAAGTTATTACTTCTGTAATAACCTCTCCTTATCCTTTTTTTTATTTTTGTGCCAAGAATATCTCTAATGAGAGGGAAGTAAGATTTGGGGAGTTGCTATCCCGAAACAGATTTTTGTGCTCCACTGTAAAAATTCTTGAAACATCTTTGTAAGTCGTATTGAGCTGCAATTTTCTGAATAAATCCCCCAGGTTGTTAGATAACTTTTGTTAGTTGAACACTTTTTTATTTGAGGAACATAAGGTCTTCGAAAAAATCGGTTTCTACCTGCTGGTCTGTTTTGACAAATTTCTGACATTATTTGCATTTGCTTCTTATTGATTACTTTTTGGGTTCTTTTTGGAAAATTGAGCTTTTTGAAGGAATTGATACAGTAGCTTGTGTCTTTAGTGAAAGTTTTGTTGTTTTAAAACTAAACCCAAAGGTCTATTATCTTTTGAATGCACTAATGTTGCTAATGAAGATGGTGTGAAATTTTGTATGAAGGAAAAATTTCAGGTGTAGAGAGAGAATGATGTAATGAGATGAATAATGGACAGATGCTCAAGCTTTGGGATTCCACCCCGTGTCACCCCAAGAAATATTCAAGAGGTACAAGCGTCAAAGCTTGGGGATGCCTAAGGCATCCCCTTCTTCATCAATAAAAATCCCAGGTCTTTTTTATTGTTTCACGCATTGTTGTGTTGTTCTTGGGGCGTCTTACCTTTCATTTTTGGTTTTTTGTTTGCTTAGTTTTCTTGAATAAAGTACTTGGACCCCCAATTTCGCTGTGTTGTTTCAAATAAGTTGATTGGTGTTGGAAAGGAGTAGGAAGTTCTTGCTTTAGTAGTACAGTAGGAGCTTGCTTTGACTATGACTTAGACTCTATCATGTCATGCTAGATGTTGTTTTGACCTTATGCTTAGTGATTATTATTGTAGCATGACTTTTTTCAAACAATTAGGATTTCTTAATGTGCCTTGAAAGGATCATGCATTGTTTTAGCATATAAAATCATAGTATTGTGATCTCCTTTGATGCTTTGTTTGGGTTGACTTGGCACATGCTCACACCATGTTATGACTATGAACCAGTCACCTTAGACTCTATGATCATTTAGTTTTTGACTTTTGGTACCACTTTATGCTTTGATTAGTAATGTTTTGTCGCTCTGCATGATTACGGCCATTATTGCTTGTAACACCCTCGGATCGGCCCTATAAATTTTCGATTCCCGCCAAACCCGCCAGGCACTTTCGTGCGGGTGGATAACGAAGTAATACCATTACACAATAGTCCACGATGGAACCCACAGAACAGATATACACAACAATGACTTAAAGTGTCAAGAATACATATATACAATACAAAGATCCAAATCACCTTTAAAATGATACAGCGTCCGAGTACGGACAAGATGCAAATTGAGCTAAGATCCCTGAAGAATAACCAATGGCGTCCATAACCTGCCCGTCAAGCGGAAGGGTAACCCTGCTAACGACGTTGATCTCAAAAGCTGCTTGAACAAAAGGGGTGCCGACAAAGGGCACAAGAAAAGGAGAGCGGTCAATATTGAGGCCAATACACTGCGAGACTAGAATTCGGCGGTCCTCGCCTACATAGGTATGGTGGACTGAGGCGGCAGCGTGTCAACACCCGGATTTTTCAATCCTAGATGCCTGTTATGTCATACATCGCAATCCCAGGATTACCATTTTTGCGAGACATAACTGTAAGGTTCCCAACCTTTAATAATGTAGAGTTTACAATGCTAGTCCCTGGATCAATAGCTAGCATCCACAGTTAAGATGTAATATCAAGAAACAAAGGTCTTAATACAAATTTATAATCAGGAACAACATAATTTATTACATCTTACATAGCTCATTTGGCTATTACATTACATTGCAGCAGAATATCTATAAGCATGGGGTCCTTCATCTTCAAAATACCACAGGCAGACATGTTGGTTGTAAGCTTGTAATCCTAATCATTAAACTTCACTAATATCAATCAAACCTGCAACATAACAAGTTACAGCCACAAGGGTCAATACATTTCAATTGTATTGGAAAGTGATACTATAGTAATATAGTGGAGTCTATCATCTATATGCATTTGGCTAAGTGGAGCTTAGGCTTGCTTTGCTCAAAATATATTTTCCTTATCATTTGAATACACTAAGTTTTTGCTTGACAAAAATCACCCAAGGAACCACCAATAGAAATTGGTGAACCTTAAACCCTTGTTCAACCACAAGTTTTTAACTTAGAAATTTGGATGATGAGATTCTTGATAGCTTCCATGTCTTGATGCTCAAATTGTCCTTTGCCGGGGACATGGCTAAGTACTTACATTTTACACTCTGCAGAGGTGGTGCACTTTCCCCACAAGACTTGGTTTCCCAAGACAAGATCTTTCAGAAGCCTTCCCTTAGACCAAAATGGACGCGCTCCAACCTATCAATCCCCTACCACCTACTATCCATTTGGCTATGTTATTGCAACCTATATGATCCAGGCAGAGCCCATAATGCCAAGTGGTTGCACTTGAAGCATCTCAACATTTGACATCTCAAATCTCTTTGTTCTGGTGGCCATCCACAAGTGAGACACCAAGTTTTCCCGATACCTGGGACTTGGTGATGCCCAAGTTTTCCCCAGCATACTGTACTTGCATGACCACTCAACACAAACCATTCCTTCCATTCCACCCAGGTGATTCATTCACTTAGTTGTTTTATTAAACAAAACACAAGTCCTTAGACTTAGAAAATTTTCCATAGTATGAATGTATATTCCACCCTTTTTTTCTACTAGCTAAGCTAAGCATGATAGTAATAGGGATCCTAACTTAGGAAATTTTCTCTAAGGTTTCATCTACTAGGATTTCCCATAGCATGGTTTATACTTAGCAAAAATTCCATGCAAGTTTTACTTAGAATTATCACTAATGCATAGTGAAAATAATAGGACAAAGTATGAAGCATCACTTTCCTTTTTGGTAGAGAGTATAAGTTCACTTCCTTGTTCTTGCAATGTTCACACACCTAAAATCACTACAATTCAATCAAGCAAACAATATTTCAATCTACCATTCAAGCAATTCATCACATAAAATAAATAAACAAAACAATGCATGCAAGCATGCAAAAGGGTTGTTTTATTTGTAAGAGTGGTTTCTAATGGGTCATACACATTTGAAAACACCTAATGGTCATTTTATAAAGTGGCAAAAATCATTTGTATAAGATTTTACTGCATAAACCATTTTTAGATCAAGTTATTATTTTATGTGGTGAAGAAATGCTTTTAATAAGGAAAAATTCTATAGGTTTCACAAAATATGTTTTCAAACCATATAACCTTGTGTTTAGGGTTAGAGAGTTTATTTCCAAAACATTTCCCAAAGGTTTCTTCCAAAATCATTTTTAACAATTAAACCATGTCTTTATTTGACTAGAAATCGTTTAAATCCAAGATTTATTCTTTTGCTTTACAAAATATATTTTTGAAACCACAATTTGTTTCCTATGGTCAGTAGGTTCAAAACACACCATTTGCCAAAGATTTTATCCTCAAAATCATTTTAGAAAAATTTCTATACTCTAAACATGCATACACAAGTTTCTGAAAAAACAGACATTTTACCAGAAGCTTTTTACTAAACAAAGTGCATGATTGGCTAGGGCTTGTCTTTCTGATTCCATTGATATAAAATTTGCAAAATTTGGACATGTGGATCAAAAGTTATGCAATTTACAAAATCCAACAACTAACAGAAATGTTTCTGGCTTTTAAACAACAACATTGCCACGAGTCCTTATTGGCCAATAACGATTCGCGAGGATCACAGCGGTGTGCGTTGATCTAATGACAATCGTAAATGCACAGATCTCCATACCGTTTCACTTAAGTGACTCTATTCTATCCACGCGATCTAGATCCAACGGTGTACAGGGGTCTGACCATATCTGAGCGGCACTAGCGGCGGCGGTTGGTGGTGGCGTGGTCAGACGGTGGCGGAGACGGCGATTTAGGAAGGAAGGGTGATGGGGGAGGGCTTTACCAGGTTCCTCTTGCTTCGCTGATGCTCAACGTGGTCGTCACTTGTCGAGGGGCGCTCTGAACCACCGGTGATTCCTCGCCGTAGTTGTCGCCGATGTCTGGCGGCTCTGTTCGTCGTCGGAGGAGAGTGTACGGTTCACGCTAAGGCATGAAAAAGGGTGCATTAGCTGCGCACAGAAGCGGCAAGTACGAGTGCATCCAGGAGACGGGGAGGCGCGGTCGAACTTTACAGGAGCGTCGCGGAGAAATGGCAGGACAGTGGCTGCTACGGTGAAGAGGTTGTCGAGGTTATGGTGCTCGTCTGAGCAGGCGAGCACTGGGAGATCTGCGCCAGGTGGGGAGTAGGCTCGTGTGGTCTAGGGGGAAGGAGCTGGGCTCACCGGATTATTTGGGAAGCTCGTCGGGGTCGGAGGGAGTTGAGGTCGAAATTTGGGCAGTCTAGTGGCTCCGGTCGAGTGAGGTCTGAGGGAAAAGAAGGAGGAGGGTGAGGCGAGTTAACGAGAGTAATCGCGGGTGTAATTGCCGCAACGTTAAGGCAATTTACTCGCGAAATTTCGAGAAAAGCGAGGAGGGAGGAACTAGTCTGCGGGGTGAGGAAGATGACCCGTGGCGGTGGGGTCTGGCGTCGGGAGTGAGAGAGAGTGGGGGTGGGGTCCGTCATCGTTCTTTGCGGTTGAGAGTTTGAGAAAAGCTTCACGAGAGAGAGGAGTGGGCTGCGGTTGGGCTTAATGGGCCGATTAGGTTAATGCACCTTTTCAAAAAAATTTGTTCTTTTGCTTTTCTTTTCTATTTCTTTTATTCTGTTTGATTTTGGTCCAACAATTCAAACACTCATTTGATTTCAAACCTTTCAGATTTTGTGTAGGTTTAAATACTGATTAGTATTGTAATCTGGTGTCAATTTTTGAATAAAACCTTATTCATTTTGGGGTCTTTTATTTATTCAAAATAGGCTCTAGTTTTAATTAGATAAGATTTAATAATATTTTTAAACCTCCATTTAAATTCTTAAAACTTTCCAAACCCTTTCAGTAGGTTTTTATTTGTTTATTTGGGTTCAAATAATTCATCTTGAATTATTTGGAAAGGTTTTTAATATGTTTTATTATTCATTTAAAATTTGGATTTGTCTTTATTCCAATAGGATTTGGTTTATGCCATTTTATTTTATTTTGGAAATTCTTTACCCTTTATTTTTATTTGGATTTGGATTATAACTTATTCCAGATGTTTATGGGTTAGGCCAAGATTTGATTTGGTCTTTAAATATTCTTTAATTAATATTTCTTTCTTTATCTTATAAACTCCATATCTTTTTATTTAAAGATCAAATCTTGGTGATTCCAATTTGTAAAATCTTGTTTAATATTTTTTTATCCTTCTAAATACCTTTAGGATTATTTTTTCACCATTTGGTATGGATTTGAATATAGGTTCTTTATTAGCTTTGGAAATTACTTTTCCTTATCTTATTAAATTCATAAGATTTTATTTATGGCTCCAAATTAAGTGAAACCAATTTATATGATCTTATAATATTTCTATTAGTCTTTCTTTATCATTTGTGAATGTTTGTTGAAAATTTTTTATATGGATCAAATCCATAGGCTTGGAGATAACTTTGGAAATTATTTTTATTCCATTAGGTCTTTGGGATTTGGATTTATTTTCCAAGTGTTCAAATTTCCAGATACATTCATTGAGGAATGCATTTCCCTTGATTTGGACTTTGTTGGATTCAAACTTTTTATCAAAGTTTGTTCAAGATGGGATTTTAAGTTTCTATTTTAGAATCTAAAGTTTCTTTTCACCCTGATTTTCAACAAAAATTATTTTTGTTTATTTAATTTTCACATTACAAGATTTGGAAAATCTTGGGATGTGACAATAACAGAATTTGATACCATAGTACATCATACATTACAAACGATACATAAGTTCTTACACAAATAGGGATCTCATGATCCAGTTCTTAATACAACTTCAAGCGGAATACCTATAATAACAGATAGCGTGGCGAAGGTCCATCTTGAGGTCACAGCAATCTTGGCGATGGGAGATGATCCTAGTTGTAGTAACCTTAGGGGTCCATCTTCCGGTACTCCTCTTCATAGTCAGCCATGGAATAGCCAGGACAAAGCCATGAGTACTCTTTAAGTACTGCAAACTAATACTAACAGTAAAGGGTTTTTTGGATAATAGGACACTAGGCTCTAGGGTTGTTTTGCGAAAGCCAGATTTATCTCTACTAGGTTCCAAAGCTAGTCACAATTTTATAACTCCTAAGTGGGAACTTGTATTTCAAATCACAACTCTGTTGTGGTCAAGTCAAAGTCTCAATTCATTTCACAGGTCATTTTGAAAAGTCTGACTGGGGAACTAAAGTAGAAGCTTGCAAATAAAACTAGGATTGTTTTATCAAATGGGTATGATCTCATACGCTTAAAGCATATAGTAGGCATAGTAACAAGTAGGGGTTGGTTGCATCAGTAGGGTATCTTGCAAGGGTTAGCTTGCATCAATGTCAATATAAGCTTGCATAGGTATAGCATCAGCTTGCTAAATTGCAAGTGTTAGCTTGCACATTCACTAGTAGTATTAGGCTTGCCTTGTGCAGAGCAGTGGTTGAAGTTCTCCTCGGCTTCTTCTTCGTAGTATCCTCCTTCCTCATCGTATCCTTGGTCGGTACTAGAGTCTATGAATAAATACGAGGTACACAATCACCAAACAATACTTAACTACTTGAAATCATCACACACAAGGGTCCTATAGATGATCTAGCATCATCTCTAACATTACAAGGTTAAGGCTTGATTTAATTCCTTTTATTTTTAGAAAAGTAATTTCTACTCATTGAAAAACTACTCAAGATTTAATATTCTCCAAACCAAACATGGGATCATGTTGACACGTGTCATCACCACATATTGTAGTCCATGGGAATGTGATTTAAAGTGGTGTCACAATATAATAAGGTTTTACCATTTTATTCTAATTAATTAAAGTGGCTAGAAATGCCCATGGGGCATTCTTTTATTACTTGAACATTATTTCTGCAAGTAAACCTATATATTTTTATATATTCTGAAAGGTATGGTTAAATGTGATTTTTGAGAGTTGGAATCAACTCAAAAGCTATTATGGTTTAAATTTGAAAAATGTTTGAATGCAGAAAAGATTTTGTCTTGTTATTTTTACTATGGGTGATCTATAGATCCAAATGACTTCTATCCAACGGGCTTGGATTCAGCATTCACAGACCTTTCCAAAAAAATTGGTTTCATTCAATTTGGTGCACTGAATAGATCTGGGTAGATTTTTGAAGTTCGGTACATAAGTGTGTTTGAATTGAAATGGAAAAAGTTTAATTTGAATAACTGGGCTGCGCGGGAAAAGTAAACGGGATGGCCTGCTAAAGCGGTGCTCTGAGCTGCTTAAGTGGGTGTCCCCACTAAATCGGTGACACGGGCTGGGCGGCGGTATGGGAAGCGTGGGTCGTTCGATCTAGTTCTAATCCAACGGTGAGATTCATCGTCGACGCGAGACAACGCCATGAGAACAAAACCTAACGCGCGGTGAGGGGTGAGGGCTCACCGGTATGGGCGAGGGTCGGCGAAGCAGCGAAGTCGGCACGACCGAACTCGGGGTGGTCGCGGCAGCTCTGGGTGGAGAAATCGATGGCTTCCTTCTTCTCCAGAGGCGGGCTCCGGTGAAATTCGGGCGGGGTGGTGCTCTCCTTGCTCTGAGAACGGTGTGGCACGATCAATGAGGAGAGGGAGTGAGATGGTGTGAAGAAATCGAGCGGGGGTGGCCTCTATTTATAGTCGGCGAGGGACCGTCGGGGCACGGTGAGCTCGTCGGGGCGATGTTATAGGAGGCTAATGGCATGGGCGAAGGTAGTGCAGTGCGGTGTCTCTGGCGATGCTCAACGACATGGTTTCGAGGCATGGGGTCGTGCGGTTTGGTCGGAACGGCGATGCTCTGGCTGTAGGGCGTCTTCGACAATGGCGGTGGCTCTTGACGCAGGGTGGCAAACGGGATGTCGGTGGTCTCTGGGTCGGTGGCGATCGTGTGTGCATGCGGTGAGGGCGGCGCTGTTTGTGGGCTTGATCGAGGTGGTGCTCGCTGGCGCTCGGCATGGTCTCTGGCGGTGCAGGCGCGGTTCGTGCGCGTGGTCCGAGCTTAGCAATTCTGGCCAGTGGGACGGTGAGTGGCGGTGGATGGGCTGCCTCCCACATCTTGGCTAGGCTTCTTGCTTGCTCCTAGCTTGCTGTCGACATGGGGTTGCAAGGGTGTGCTCGGCTGTTCACCATTGATGGCAATGGCAAGCTCACAGTGGTGCTAGTGCTTGTCTAATCTTCCTAGATGTTCTACTGAGCTGGCTGTGAGCTAACTAGGGAACAAGTTTGGCCAATTACCGCACACTATAGTGTTTGATGTTTGTTTGATTTGTGTCGCAACTGTTTGATGAAATGGCCGCATGAAATCAAGTTTTGAATTTTGAAAAAGATTTTTGGTGGTTTTCTAGATTGGTGGTGGTGAGTCTGCAGATGCTTGGGTTTTAAAGTTGAGCTTGTTTGAGTGGTTTTTGACAAAGTGGGATCTTCCCATATGATAAAGATTCAATTTTGAATTGTCATTTAAACTATGCATTTGAAAGTTTCTGGATGATCACAAAGTGGGCCTTGATACGTTGTTATGAGTACATTCAAGGGGCGCAATGATCCAGAAAAGTTTACATTAGGTTCTGAAAGTTTGAGACAGCCAAAGTAGGCATGAGAGTTAAATTGGTCAAAGTGACCATTCATTTAATATATGTGTTTTGATTTACTTGTCTTTAGGAAAAGTGTGGGAAATGTTTTAGATGATGTTTATTTCACCTAAGAAACATTTTACAAGCAATGAAACAAACAAACAAGGTGGTTTTAAAAGAATTCAAAATCAATGCATACACATATGCATGCATTCATAATTTTATTTAGAAAAGTTTTTGTTAACCCTAATTTTGATGATTAGAGTTTGATGATCCAAGCTTAGTATTTTGGGATGTTACAAACCTTCCCTTAAACAAAATCTCGTCCGAGATTTGAAAATGAAGAAAAGATTACCTAGAATTTGAAGAGATCGGAAACTCCGTCTGATGTGATCTTGGCGCTCGGTAGCTTCCTCTTCTGTGTGGTTGCTCCACTGAATCTTGAGAAACTTGATGCTTCGGGTTCGGGTAGTTCGAAAAGCTTCTTCCAAAATGCGGATGGGTACTTCAGGATAGGTCAGGTCATCGTTTATCTCTGTGGTCCGATGATCGATATTCTTGAATACTTCGGTCTTCTCGGGGACTTCGAAACACTTGCGAAGTAACGAGATATGGAATACATTGTGCACGGGTGACATCTCTTCAGGTAGCTCCAATTGATACGATACTTCTCCCCGACGGTTCAGAATCTTGAAAGGTCCGATATATCTGGGGGCTAACTTTCCTTTGAGTTGGAAACGCTGCATTCCCTTCAATGTCGACACTTTCAGATAAACAAAACTCCTATGTTGAAGGCGAGGTCTCCACGTCTCTTGTCGGCGTAACTCTTCTGTCGGGATTGGGCAGTCTTAAGGTGCTCACGAATCTTGTGAACCTTCTCTTCTGCTTCTCGTAGGATGTCGGGTCCGAAAATCTGACTCTCTCCTACTTCCGACCAGTTCAAAGGGGTACGACACTTTCTTCCGTACATGAACTCAAATGGGGCCATTTGCAAACTGGCTTGATAACTATTGTTGTATGAAAATTCTGCGAACGGCATACAGTCTTCCCACATGGATCCATATTCTAACACGCATGCTCTCAGCATATCTTCGAGTATTTGATTTACTCGCTCCGTTTATCCATCGGTCTGAGGGTGATACGTGGTACTGATATCTAGGCGGGTTCCTAAACCTTCTTGATCTTTTTTCCAGAATCTCGAGGTAAACTGAGTTCCTCGATCCGATACTATGTTCTTAGGAACTCCGTGCAAACTAACGATTCTAGCGATGTACAACTCCGCTATCTTCGAACTCTGATATGTGGTCTTGACGGGCAAGAAATGGGCGATTTTGGACAATCTGTCCACTATGACCCAGATAGAGTCATTTCCCCTACTAGAAGTAGGTAGTCCAGTGATAAAGTCCATTCCTACAGAATCCCATTTCCATTCCGGAATCTGCAAAGGTTGCAACAATCCAGCGGGTCTTTGATGTCCTGCCTTGACTCTCTGACATATATCACACTTGGCGATATAGCTTCCGATTTCTCTCTTCATCTTATGCCACCAAAATTGCTCTTTCAAATCTTGATACATCTTAGTTCCTCCGCGATGGATAAAATAAAGAGTATCATGAGCCTCCTTCAAAATAACTTCTTTCAACTCAGAATCTGCTAGTACACAAAGGCGTCCTTTGTACCACAACACTCCTTCTTCGTCCTCGGTGAATCCGAGTACTTTGCCTGTACCGATACGACACTTGATTCCGTCGATACTAGCATTTTCCTTCTGTGCCTCTTTAATCTGACTGATCAAAGTGGGCTGGAGTTCTATGCTAGCTAAAAATCCTTCACTTACTAATTCCATTCGAAACTCTTCCATATCCTTGTGCAAACTTTGTTGCTCCTTCAAAATAATGGAGTTAAAGCGGCACGGCAATCTGCTAAGGGCATCGACTACCACGTTGGCTTTACCAGGGTGATAGTGAATGTCCAGGTCATAATCCTTGATTAGCTCAATCCATCTTCTCGCCTCATATTCAGCTCCTCGAGTGAATATATACTTTAGGCTCTTGTGATCCGAATAAATCTCACAACGATTTCCCATCGTAATGTCTCCATGTCTTGAGGCTAGAACTACTACCGAGTTCGAGTTCATGGGTTGGGTAGTTTTGCTCATGTTGCTTCAATTGTCGAGATGGATAAGCTATAACTTTGCCTTCTTGCATTAGCACACATCCGAGACCAATCTTGGATGCCACAATACACATCGAAGGGCTTCGTGATATCCGCATGATCAAGATTGGGGCTGGAATCAATCTCCTTTTGAGTTCTTGAAAACTCGCTTCACACTTGTCATCCATTCAAACTTCTTGTCCTTCTTCAGTAATTGGGTCATGGGTCTGGCGATACTCGATAATCCTTCTACAAATTTGCGGTAATATCCCGCCAATCCGAGAAAAGCACGAACTTGGGTTTGAGTGGTTGGGGCTTGCCAATCTTCTACATCTTTCACTTTGGCAGGGTCAATGGAAATTCCTCCGACTGATACAATGTGACCGAGGAATCCTACCTCCTATAACCAGAATTCACATTTGCTAAACTTGGCATACAACTGATGCTCTCTAAGGGTTCCAAGAATGGTCCTTAGGTGTAGCTCATGTTCTACTTATGATTTGGAATAAATCAGAATGTCATCGATGAAAACAACGACAAACTTATCCAGGAAGTCCATAAAAATCTTATTCATGAGGTTCATGAAATAAGCGGGGGCATTGGTTAATCCAAAAGACATGACTGTATACTCATACAATCCATATCTAGTGGTAAAGGCAGTCTTTGGAATATCCTATGCACGAATTTTGAGTTGATGATAGCCAGTTCTAAGATCAATCTTAGAAAACACTTTGGCACCAGTCAACTGATAAACAAATCTTCTATCTTGGGCAAGGGGTACTTGTTCTTGATGGTGACATCATTCAACTTCCGATAATCCGTACACAAACGGTTACCTCCATCCTTCTTGTCCACAAACAAGACAGGTGATCTCCATGGGGATGAACTTGGTTGAATTAATCCAATTTCCAACATGGAATCCAGTTGCTTCTTCAGTTCTGCAAGCTCTGACGGGTTCATACTATAGGGTCTCTGGGCTATGGGTCCGGTTCCGGGGATTAGTTCAATGATAAACTCGATATCCCTATCTGGGGGCATACCGGGCAAAACATTTAGAAACACATCGGGGTCTTCACAGACTATCCGGACTTAGTCAATGGTAGGTTGGGCTATACTCTTGTTGCATTTAAATTGACGAGGTAAGGTTTCAGATTTATGCTCGACTGATATTCCTAGATCTTGGTCATAGTGATGGCTTTCTTGGCACAGTCAATCAATCCTTTATGTTTGGACATCCAATCCATTCCTAGTACTACTTCCAAACCTTAGTTACGAGTACTATCAGATTAGCATAAAAATCTATGCCATGGATTCGGATAGGGACGGATTTGCAAATTTGCCTAGCCTTGGTGGTTGATCCGGGAATTTGAACAATCATCACATGCTTCAGTTTGGTTGGTTGAATTTTACTAGTGGATGCAAATTCTTCGGTGACAAATGAATGCGATGCACCAGAGTTAAACAACACTCTTGCAAGTACTGAATTAACAGAAAACATACCCAGCACGACGTCTGGCGCTTCCTGAGCTTCTTCAGCATGCATGAGAAAAAGACGGCCATTGCGGTTGAGTGAATTCCCTGGGGCAAATCTTATTTCGGGCTGAACACGATGCTGCTGCTGAGCTGGGGCATTGGCATTGGGGTTGTAGCATTCTTCTTGTTGGGGCACTCGTTAGAATAGTGGCCTTTATTTCCACAGTCATAACAAGTCACTTGCGACTTGTCCTTGGCTGCTACAGGCACAACATTGCTTCCAGTCCTTGGGGTAGTGTTGGGGTTGGCGGTAGCATTGTCGGTGTTGAACTTGGGTGCGGCACGGGTGAAATTGCTAGAGTTGTCGGGGTTGTTGTGATTTCCCCCGGGTCTAGGGTTTCCACGGTTGGGATAGGTCGGACGGTTCATCGGGGGTCTGTTGGTTCTTGGGGCAAATCCTGGAGATGGGTTGGGGCGGTACTTTGGGGTCTGATGGGTTCCTGGCTGATGCATCATACGACGCTTGCGGTTCTCATTGGCTTGGTTGATCTTTCCTTCCATCTGGATGGAAGAGTCGACAAGGGCTTCAATATCCGCAAAGGGGATATTGACTAACACCTTCTGTATCTCGTCATGCAGACCATTCAGGAATCTTTCTTTCTTCTTGGCTTTGGTGTCTATTTCGTCCGGGGCATACCTAGCTAATGACAAAAATTTGTCACGGTATTACACTACAGTCATCCTTCCTTGCTTCAGCTCTCTGAACTCGTCTCTCATTCTCTTGATCAAACCTGGTGGTACATGGGTTCTGCTGAACTTGACCTTGAATTCCTCCCAGGTCATCATCTGGCCTCCGGTCATTGCGCGAACACTGTTCCACCATGCCCTGGCATCTCCGGCTAGATAATGGGTGGCGAACAGGACTTTCTCTTTGGCTTCCACTCCGGAAACTTCTAGGTTATTTTCCATGGTTTGCAGCCAATCATCGGTGTCTAGGGGCTCTTCTGACTTAGTGAAAACAGGTGGGTTGGTATTCTGGAAATTCTTGAGCTTAGATCCATGGTTGTCCTGATTTCTGTGGCCTTGGTTATTCTGGGCTAGCTGGGCTATCTGTTGCAGAGTGGCTAGGTTGGCTTGACGTTCCGCTCTTTCAGCTTCGCGGTCAGAAGTCAACGGTTGCAGCATCTGCAACATCGGGTCCGGGGCTGAACCACTTCCTCCACGTGGCATCTGAAGATTTAGATAGATCATGAGAAAAGAGAGAAATTTCTAAGGTTTCGGGGACTTTGAAAAGTTTTAAAGGTTTGACTCAGATTTTTCTAGCAACTTGCTTTTTCATTCATTCATTCATTCATAGCACACAGTACAACACACACCTCAACAAAGAAAAACAGATGGTTTTAAGAACCATTCTGGAAACTACGATACAGTGGGACCGAATACAACTCACTACGCTAGTGCTCAAGTGCTACTAATCCTCGGAGTCAGTGGCTTCATCATCTTCATAATCATCGATGAAGGCGAAATCATCCTCATCGGTGAAGAAGTCCATGGCCTGATCCTCCAGAAAATCATCGTCATCGCTGAGATAGGAGTAAGGGTCTCCACGAAGATCCTCTCCGGCATTCTCCCTTTCCTCCAACTGCATGTCTCTCTCGTGGATGGTCTCCTCCAAAGATGAGATGCGGTGGCGAAGACGGGCAATAATGCGCTCCTTCTTGTCGAGCTGACGGCGGAGAGACATGCGATCCCTTGCTAGCATGGCGATGGTCTGGTCCTTTGTTTTGATGATGGCAGACTTGTGGTTGCAGTAGTCACAGCAGTTGTCCAACTCCTGCTGACGATCATACATCATGAAGCTAAGGTGGTCCAATTAAGTCTTCAGCTCGGGGTGGTATGGGGCTTCTAGTGGTTGTCCATTTGCATCACGCCTTGGGCAAAACTCAAAGCGAGTACCCTTGATCTGATTGATGCTCTACCCACACAGACGGGAAAGAGCTTCCTGCATTGCTCTGGCAAGTCCATCGAGCCAGTTGTTTTCCTCAAGGTAAATGAATTCCTCCGCATGGGAGGTTCAATTTTCCTCGAGAATTTCAACAATTAGCCACTACAGATCTTCTCCTCCTTGATCATTGAGCTGAGCTCTGAAGAACTCTAAAGTGACGCCTCGAAGTTCAAAAGCTGATCCATCCTGTCAAAGATAAGGTCTTCTCCATTCCCAAGTTGGTAAAACTTGTCAGATTTCACGTCCATCTATAAAAATAGAGGATGAGTAGATTAGCGAGGTGATCAAGTGTGTCAAAATTTTATGTATTTTGCAAGAGTTTTGAGGAACATGAATTTTTAGGAAAGAATTAAAGAGATAAGAATGAGAATAAGTTTTTGTAAATATTTGTTTTCTTTGGTTTTGAAACTAAGTTTTTGGTTCAAACGCCCAGTCTAACTAGGGTCTCCTATGGTCAGGATGGCTCTGATACCAACTTGTCAACACCCGAATTTTTCAATCCTAGATGCCTGTTATGCCATACATCGCAATCCTGTGATTACCATTTTTAGTAGACATAACAGAATTGGATACCATAGTACATCATCCATTACAAACGATACATAAGTTCTTACACAAATAGGGATCTCATGATCCAGTTCTTAATACAACTTCAAGCAGCGGAATACGTAATAATAACGGTAGCATAGGCGAAGCTCCATCTTCGGGGTCACAGGCAATGCTGACGATGGGAGATGATCCTAGTTGTCATAACCTTCCGGGGGTCCATCTTCCAAGTACTCCTCTTCATAGTATGGCCATGGGAATAGCCAGGGAAAAAGCCATGAGTACTCTTTAAGTACTCGCAAACTAATACTAATAGGTAAAGGGGTTTTTGGATAATAGGACACTAGGCTCTAGGGTTGTTTTGCAAAAGCCAGATTTATCTCTATTAGGTTCCAAAGCTAGTCACAATTTTATAACTCCTAAGTGGGAACTTGTATTTCATATCACAACTCTGTTGTCGTCAAGTCAAAGTCTCAATTCATTTCACAAGTCATTTTGAAAAGTCTGACGGGGGAACAGTATGGCCACTCCAACTGTCCATAATCATGACGCTATTCGAATAGTTTGACACTCTGCAGAGATTGTACACTTTCACCACAACATTCGATACATCCGTCAGGAACAAATCCTGAATTCACCATACTCAGTATGAGGATAATCAATCCTAACCTTTCAATTACACGCCCTAGTATAAGCACCTCTCCTGTGAGTTTGGCCTTCCAACCATGACCAATTGTCATCTTGGGTACTGCACAGGTGGACAATCTTCACAGAGGTAGCCTCAGCTCAGACCTTGGCCGTGAGGGAACTAATACTAAGGGATATAAGTTTCCAGTCAAGCCCTACCCAATATTCGGGTATTGTGGTTGTACGAGATAATTGGAATGGTATCGCATCCAGACAACCATCAGTTTTATAAAGGGCTAAGGCTCATGCCTCAACATTTTCATCACCAAAATCATCAAGTGTTTGGAAACACATGTCCAAAACATTTCAATAGAATGATCCATCATTCCAAGGTTTTCATAACCATTTTTCCACCAAGTATTCCCATCTAAAGTTGATAAAGTTTTTATGCTTAGCACTAGCATCTACAGGTGGGGGTAGTACTGATGAGGGGTGGTAAACTAGTGGAGTTTCAACTAAGTCCAACCTTATATCTTAGGCTGATATCAAGGTTTCTAGCTTAGGCCAAATTTTATGCTCTTTATGCAAACTTCAGAATCTTTCTAGTATCTACAAGTCACTTAAGTCAACTCTAAGTTGAAGCTTTGATAAAGAAATAAAGTAGAAGCTTGCAAATAAAACTAGGATTGGTTTATCAAATGGGTATGATCTCATATTGTAGAGGTCCCAACCTTTAATAAGGTAGAGATCCCTGTGTTTACAATGCTAGTCCCTGGATCAATAGCTAGCATCCACAGTTAAGATATAATATCAAGAAACAAAGTTCATAATACAACTTTATAACTAGGAATAAAATAATTCATTACATCTTACATAGCTCATTTGGCTATCACATTACATTGCAGCAGAATATCTATAAGCATGGGGTCCTTCATCTTCAAAGTGCCACAGGCAATCATGTTGGTTGTAGACTTGTAATCCTAATCAACACACTTAACATCAAACAAACCTGCCACATAATAAGTTGCAGCCACAAGGGTCAATACATTTGAATTGTATTGGCAAGTTTCACTACTATGTAGAATACAAGTGAATCCTATCAATACATGCATATTTGGCTAAGTGGGGTTTAGGCTCATTTGCAGAAAGCAATATAGTTTTATCCTATCTTTTCAAAATAGTTTTGATCTTTTGAAAAATCTTTCAACTCCTTGAAAACTCCAAGTGCTTCAAATTCCTTGTTGTCACCCTCAAGTTTTTAACTTTGAGAAATTAGAATGTCGAGATCTTCCATAGCTTCAGGCCTTAGTTGCTCAGAGTTGTCCATAACCGGGGACACGGCTAAGTACTTAGAATTTGATCTTCTGCAGAAGTTGTACACTTTACCCAAATGACACAATCTCATCTTGATGCCACCAGTGGCCGCTGGATAAGTACTCACCAAGATGGAGTACTGGCAGATTGAGAATGTGACAAAGTCTTTCCATAGGAGTCCTCCCAATACACAATGCTAGCTTGTCATCCAGACACCAATGTAGGGTTCCAAGTTCCCTAGCACAAATCTAGTTAACCTGAAGATGCCAATGCATGGGTCTTCCACTATGTAGTTGACTAAGCCAGAGCCCATTTAGCATGTGGCTGTACACGGAAGCCACTGTACGAGAAACATGTTCAATCTCTGAGTCCCTGTGTGGTTTCCTTCTAGTGCACAACAAAAAGAGATTGCCATATAAACATGGTTCCTTTTGTTGCCACCTTGTCCAACCTTGAGTATCTTTGTCCACCCGGTGGTTCATTGAGTACTTGTTTTATTATATAAAACATATATCTTTTCAATACTTCATATAATCATATCATGTATCCCATCCCAAATATATAGCAGGGCTAAGCTTACTACAACTACAATGTTTCCACTAAGGAATATATAAGGGTATCCTATTAGGATTTAGCATAGCATAAAATATAGTAAACCTTATCATGCATGTTTCAAAAATCCACTAAGTGTAATGAAAATAGTAGGACATGGATGATAGTGTCACTTGCCTTAATAGTTCGTGGTGTTGGTACACTCTTCGCAATAACACACTTGACAATCAACACAATCTATCAAGCAAAACAATCAAGACAAAACATACATAAGATCAACACTAATGGCAACACAAAAATCATGCAAAGTATGCAAACATGCAAGATGGAAATTTTTATTGTACAAATTTTTATAACAAGTTTCTGAACATTACTAAGTGATTATGAACATTTTATATTTTCAAGATTACAAATGCAACCATTTGTGCAATTGTAGCAATTAGCAATATTTTCTAACAGTTGTGAAAGCCATTCTTATTAAATAATTGCCACGGTCTTATTTATACTAGCATAAAATTATATTTTGGTTTTACTGTACATAGGGTTGAATTTACAACCATTTTCAAAAGGATTTACTTAAAAATAATTCACACAACAACTTTTATACTCAAAATAGTACACAAATGGTTCTGTATAAAACGTGATTTTAACAGACTCAAAAATAACGAATTATGGGTCCACTATGTTCTACTCGTTTTTTTGAATCCATAGACATATTATTTGCTAAATTTGGATATACAGAACTAAAGATATAATTTTTATGGTGAAAATGACCAATTAAACCATTTAATTTATAAATCAAATTTTTGTACAGATAATAAGTAATATTATTGCAGAAATGGATTCTAAAGAATCTCAGCTTTTCAGGGATACCAAATTTATAATTTTTCGACTTCTAAATCTTTTTCTATGAATTATACAAGTTCATACTAAAATCTGGAAAAGTCAAACTCGGGAATTGACTGAAATTGACTTTGACTAATCTGACTAAATTGACTGACTACCGATGTCATGATGATGTCAGATTTGACTACAGAACAAATTGATCGAATGGAAAAACTTTCTACATGAAAGTTGTAGGTAACAACTAGATCTATCTACTGTTCAAAGTAAATTAAATTTGGAGCAACGAGGTGGGCGTAAAATGGATTATACCTTCTAAGATCTGAATCTTTGACTGTGTTTTTCTCTCTGCTCGATGAACGAAACGAGGTGAAACCAGCGGGAATGGAACCGTCTTGACGAGGGGAACAACTTCCGTCTTCAAGCCACCGCGATCCGAGGTCGTTTTGAAGGTTGATTTGGGTGGAGAAGATTGGGGATAATTTTGGACGAAAATGAAAGTATGATGAGTTGAAAACTTATGAAATTTCCTGTAGTGGGGTTTATATAGGAGGGGGTGGGGCTGGATTAAAGGACAATAAAGAGGGAGAGAAATTAGGGGGTATTTAGTGCAATTTAGGAGAGACATTGAAAGTCATTTAGGAGCATTAGATAGGAAGATTAAGTGCTCCTGGTTATTCCTGTCGTCGTGTGTACCTGGTCGCATGGTGCTCATCGGCCTGGTTGGGCCGGCCCAATTTGGCTGGCCTGGCCGGCCTCTCTATTTTTTTTCGTTTTATATTTTTTTCCTATTTTTAATTATTTTATAACTTTTGATTTAGAGTCTAATTTACCGATTCAAATTTCTACGGGTTCATAAATTCGTAAGGCAATAATTTAGAACATAAATTTTATATATTTAGAAATATTTAATTTTCTCAATTATTAATTAGTTAATTATTGTACGATTGCATGTGTGCGATATTGGCCTAGCTACAGGGTAATATATTTGGAATGATTTTGATTCTTTCCTTATTTGAACTTGATTCGATTTAGTTCCACTTTACATGGATAACCATGAATTAAAGTTTGAAAATATGAGAGAATAATTTTATAAAATCTTAAAATAGCTCACATAAGCTATGGTGCTTATTCTAAAACGAGACTCTTTGATTTTATTTTTGGTTCAAAACAAAACAAAGGTTGTTTGAAAAATGTAAATGAAGCAGTTGAGATGTATAGATGGTTTTTGGTTGAGAACATTCCTCAATATTAAAAATAGATTTTCAAATACAGGAAGTTTGTGAAAAAGATTTTGAAGGGGAACCTTTCAAATTATAATTTTGAAGTAGAGGAGATATGTGGATAATCTTGATGCTTGATCTTAGGGTTTTTGTTAAATGCTATTTTTATTTTAAGGAGTACCTTTATTTGGGGGAAAACTTTTGTAATAGTTTAAAAGGTTTTAAAGTTTCCAATTAGAAGCAAAAAGTTTCTTTTCCCCATAAATTTCAACAATTGTTTCTTTTGTTTATTTATTTTTCACATTTCACAATTTGGAAAATTTTGGATGTGACACATATGCTTAAAGCATATAGTAGGCATAGTAACAAGTAGGGGTTGGTTGCATCAGTAGGGTATCTTGCAAGGGTTAGCTTGCATCAATGTCAATATAAGCTTGCATAGGTATAGCATCAGCTTGCTAAATTGCAAGTGTTAGCTTGCACATTCACTAGTAGTATTAGGCTTGCCTTGTGCAGAGCAGTGGTTGAAGTTCTCCTCGGCTTCTTCTTCGTAGTATCCTCCTTCCTCATCGTATCCTTGGTCGGTACTAGAGTCTATGAATAAATACGAGGTACACAATCACCAAACAATACTTAACTACTTGAAATCATCACACACAAGGGTCCTATAGATGATCTAGCATCATCTCTAACATTACAAGGTTAAGGCTTGATTTAATTCCTTTTATTTTTAGAAAAGTAATTTCTACTCATTGAAAAACTACTCAAGATTTAATATTCTCCAAACCAAACATGGGATCATGTTGACACGTGTCATCACCACATATTGTAGTCCATGGGAATGTGATTTAAAGTGGTGTCACAATATAATAAGGTTTTACCATTTTATTCTAATTAATTAAAGTGGCTAGAAATGCCCATGGGGCATTCTTTTATTACTTGAACATTATTTCTGCAAGTAAACCTATATATTTTTATATATTCTGAAAGGTATGGTTAAATGTGATTTTTGAGAGTTGGAATCAACTCAAAAGCTATTATGGTTTAAATTTGAAAAATGTTTGAATGCAGAAAAGATTTTGTCTTGTTATTTTTACTATGGGTGATCTATAGATCCAAATGACTTCTATCCAACGGGCTTGGATTCAGCATTCACAGACCTTTCCAAAAAAATTGGTTTCATTCAATTTGGTGCACTGAATAGATCTGGGTAGATTTTTGAAGTTCGGTACATAAGTGTGTTTGAATTGAAATGGAAAAAGTTTAATTTGAATAACTGGCTCTTGGGGAAAAGTAACGGGATGGCTCAAGCTTGATGCTCCCGCGGGCTGCTTAAGTGGGTGTCCCCACTCGTCAGTGACACGGGGCTGGGCGAAGCGGTATGGGGAAACGTGGGTCGTTCGATCTAGTTCTAATCCAACGGCTGAGATTCATCGTCGACGCGAGACAACGCCGGCGAGAACAAAACCTAACGCGGCCAGTGAGGGGTGCTGGGGGCTCACCGGGGTATGGGCGAGGGTCGGCGAGGCGGGCGAACGACGAAGTCGACGACGACGAACTCAGGGGTGGTCGCGGCAGCTCCTGGGGTGGACGAAATCGATGGCTTCCTTCTTCTCCAGAGGCGGCGGGCTCCGGTGAAATTCGGGCGGGGTGGTGCTCTCCTTGCTCTGAGAACGGTGTGGCACGATCAATGAGGAGAGGGGAGTGAGATGGTGTGAAGAAATCGAGCGGGGGTGGCCTCTATTTATAGTCGAGCGAGGGGACCGTCGGGGCGCACGGTGAGCTCGTCGGGGGCGATGTTATAGGAGGCTAATGGCATGGGCGAAGGTAGGGTACGGTGCGGTGTCTCCTGGCGATGCTCAACGACATGGTTTCGAGGCATGGGGTCGTGCGGTTTGGTCCGGAACGGGCGATGCTCTACGCGGCAGAGGCGCCGTCTTCGACGGCGGGCGGTGGCTGTGCGGCACGGGGTGGCAAACGGGGATGTCCGGTGGTCTCCTGGGTCGGTGGCGATCGTGTGTGCATGCGGTGAGGGCGGCGCGCTGTTTGTGGGCTTCAGTCGAGGGTGGTGCTCTGGCGCACGCTCGGCATGGTCTCTGGCGGTCTGGGCGCGGTTCGTGCGCGTGGTCCAGGGCTTAGCAATTCTCGCGGCTGGGACAGTGAGTGGCGGTGGACGGTGGGCTGCCTCCCAGACATGCTGGCTAGGCTTGCTGCTGCTCCTAGCTTGCTGTCGACATGGGGTTGCAAGGGTGTGCTCGGCTGTTCACCATTGATGGCAATGGCAAGCTCACAGTGGTGCTAGTGCTTGTCTAATCTTCCTAGATGTTCTACTGAGCTGGCTGTGAGCTAACTAGGGAACAAGTTTGGCCAATTTTACTGCACACTATAGTGTTTGATGTTTGTTTGATTTGTGTCTGCAACCTGTTTGATGAAATGGCCGCATGAAATCAAGTTTTGAATTTTGAAAAGATTTTTGGTGGTTTTTCTAGATTGGTGGTGGTGAGTCTGCAGATGCTTGGGTTTTTAAAGTTGAGCTTGTTTGAGTGGTTTTTGACAAAGTGGGATCTTCCCATATGATAAAGATTCAATTTTGAATTGTCATTTAAACTATGCATTTGAAAGTTTCTGGATGATCACAAAGTGGGCCTTGATACGTTGTTATGAGTACATTCAAGGGGCGCAATGATCCAGAAAAGTTTCTGTTAGGTTCTGAAAGTTTGAGACAGCCAAAGTAGGCATGAGAGTTAAATTGGTCAAAGTGACCATTCATTTAATATATGTGTTTTGATTTACTTGTCTTTAGGAAAAGTGTGGGAAATGTTTTAGATGATGTTTATTTCACCTAAGAAACATTTTACAAGCAATGAAACAAACAAACAAGGTGGTTTTAAAAGAATTCAAAATCAATGCATACACATATGCATGCATTCATAATTTTATTTAGAAAAGTTTTTGTTAACCCTAATTTTGATGATTAGAGTTTGATGATCCAAGCTTAGTATTTTTGGGATGTTACAAACCTTCCCCCCTTAAACAAAATCTCGTCCCGAGATTTGAAAAATGAAGAAAAGATTACCTAGAATTTGAAGAGATCGGGAAACTCCGTCCTGATGTGATCTTCGCGCTCCCAGGTAGCTTCCTCTTCTGTGTGGTTGCTCCACTGAATCTTGAGAAACTTGATGCTTCGGGTTCGGGTAGTTCGAAAAGCTTCTTCCAAAATGCGGATGGGTACTTCAGGATAGGTCAGGTCATCGTTTATCTCTATGGTCTGATGATCGATATTCTTGAATACTTCGGTCTTCTCGGGGACTTCGAAACACTTGCGAAGTAACGAGATATGGAATACATTGTGCACGGGTGACATCTCTTCAGGTAGCTCCAATTGATACGATACTTCTCCCGACGGTTCGTAATCTTGAAAGGTCCGATATATCCGGGGCTAACTTTCCTTTGAGTTGGAAACGCATTCCCTTCAATGTCGACACTTTCGATAAACAAAACTCCTATGTTGAAGGCGAGGTCTCACGCCTCTTGTCGGGCGTAACTCTTCCGCCGGGATTGGGCGTCTTAAGGTGCTCACGAATCTTGTGAACCTTCTTCGCTTCGTAGGATGTCGGGTCCGAAAATCTGACTCTCTCCTACTTCCGACCAGTTCAAAGGGGTACGACACTTTCTTCCGTACATGAACTCAAATGGGGCCATTTGCAAACTGGCTTGATAACTATTGTTGTATGAAAATTCTGCGAACGGCATACAGTCTTCCCACATGGATCCATATTCTAACACGCATGCTCTCAGCATATCTTCGAGTATTTGATTTACTCGCTCCGTTTATCCATCGGTCTGAGGGTGATACGTGGTACTGATATCTAGGCGGGTTCCTAAACCTTCTTGATCTTTTTTCCAGAATCTCGAGGTAAACTGAGTTCCTCGATCCGATACTATGTTCTTAGGAACTCCGTGCAAACTAACGATTCTAGCAATGTACAACTCCGCTAGCTTTGAACTCTGATATGTGGTCTTGACGGGCAAGAAATGGGCGACTTAGGACTGTAAGGTTCCCAACCTTTAATAAGGTAGATATCCCTGTGTTTACAATGCTAGTCCCTAGATCAATAGCTAGCATCCACAGTTAAGATGTAATATCAAGAAACAAAGGTCATAATACAACTTTATAACCAGGAATAAAATAATTCATTACATCTTACATAGCTCATTTGGCTATCACATTACATTGCAGCAGAATATCTATAAGCATGGGGTCCTTCATCTTCAAAGTGCCACAGGCAGTCATGTTGGTTGTAGACTTGTAATCCTAATCAATAAACTTCACTAACATCAAACAAACCTGCAACATAATAAGTTGCAGCCACAAGGGTCAATACATTTGAATTGTATTGGCAAGTTTCACTACTATGTAGAAATAAGTGAATCCTATCATTACATGCATATTTGGCTAAGTAGGGTTTAGGCTCATTTGCAGAAAGCAATATAGTTTTATCCTATCTTTTCAAAATAGTTTTTGATCTTTGTCAAATCTTTCTGAACTTCTTGGAAAATTCCAAGTGCTTCAAATCCCTTGTTGTCACCCTCGAGTTTTAACTTTGAGAAATTGGAATGTCGAGATCTTCCATAGCTTCAGGCCTTAGTTGCTCGAGTTGTCGTAATCGGGACACGACTAAGTACTTAGAATTTGATATTCAGAAGTTGTACACTTTACCCACATGACACAATCTCATCTTGATGCCACCAGGGTCATTGGATAAGTACTCACCAAGATGGAGTACTGGCAGATTGAGAATGTGACAAAGTCTTTCCATAGGACTCCTCCCAATACACAATGCTAGCTTGTCATCCAGGCACCAATGTAGGGTCCCAAGTTCCCTAGCACAAATCTAGTTAACCTAAAGATGCCAATGCATGGGTCTTCCACTATGTAGTTGACTAAGCCAGAGCCCATTTAGCATGTGGTCAACACGGAAGCCACTGCATTTGAGAAACATGTTCAATCTCTAAGTCCCTGGGTGGTTTTCTTCTAGTGCACAACAAAAAGAGATTGCCATATAAACATGGTTCCTTTTGTTGCCACCTTGTCCAATCTTGAGTATCCTTGTCCACCCAGGTGGTTCATTGAGTACTTGTTTTATTATATAAAACATAAGTCCTTTCAATACTTCATATAATCATAACATGTATCCCATCCCAAATATATACCTGGGCTAAGCATACTACAACTACAATGTTTCCACTAAGGAATATATAGGGGTATCCTATTGGGATTTAACATAGCATAAAATATAGTAAAGCTTATCATGCATGTTTCAAAAATCCACTAAGTGTAATGAAAATAGTAGGACTTGGATGATAGTGTCACTTGCCTTTTTAGTAGAGAATATTCGTTCACTTCTTGATCTTGCAAATATCACACTCTTCTAATTCCACTACAATTCAATCAAGCAAACACAATTAAACTAGCATTTCAACCAATATTCAAACAATTTATCACACATAAAATAATAGAAACAAGGTCATGCATGCAAGCATGCAAAGGATAGTTTTATTTGCAAAGGTGGTTTCTACTAGGCTCTAAACATTATAAAGTTCAAAGTGGTCATTTTCTAAAGTGGTAAACCATTTGCAAAAAGGTTTTATCTATAGACCATTTCTAAATCAAATCATTATTTTATGTGGTTGAAAATGCTTTTATCAAAGCAATAATTTTATATTGTTCCTCAAATAAGTTGTTAATTCACAAAACTTGGTGTTTAGGGTCAGAACTTTTGAATCAAATCATTTCCCAAAGGTTTTAGTCAAAAATCATTTCCATATCAAAATCAATATTTTATTTGACTAGAAATGAGATAATTCAAGTATTTAATCTAGTCAAAAATCATTTCCATATCAAAATCAATATTTTATTTGACTAGAAATGAGATATCAAAAATCATTTCCATATCAAATTCATTTTTAAATTCATGAGTTGTTTCCTAGGGTCAGTAAGTTCACAACAAACCATTTTGCAAAGATTTCACATTAAAATTTTATCTAGAACAATTTTTATATTCAAAATAAGCCTACACATGTTTCTGTATATTCAACCAATTTTCCAGAAGAAAAACATTAAACAAAGTTCATGGTTGCAAATTACATGTTCTGCTGATTCCATTGATATAAAATTTGCAAAATTTGGACGTATAGATTTAAAGTTATGAATTTTACAAGTTTGCATACAAATCAGATTCAGAATTCTGTTTTAAATCAAACCAAACCATTGCTGCGTGATCTAATTGGCGGTACGCTTGCGCGGATCGGCCTCTGTAACCGTAGGATTTAAGTTAGATTGCTCGTCTCGGATCTCGTACCTCTTCGCTTAAGTTCTATTCTCATCCATGGATTAACATCTAACGGTGCATCTTGACTTGACCTAACTCGGCGCGCGACGGTGGCGGCGGCGCACGGTCAGACGGTGTGCTAGACGATGAACCAGGAAGCAAGGAAGACAGAGGAGGCTCTCACCGCGCTCGCAAGGTCGAGGTGAAGCTCAAGGTGGTCGCGAGGAGGCAAGGGGCGCACGGGGGCGGGAGTAATCGCTCGTCGGAGTAGCTGCGGGCGGCGGTGCTCTCGGGTTATCGTTGCTGGCGTCGTTCGGGACCGCGCTAAGGCAAAGGAGAGGCACGGTTAGGTGCGCACGAGGGTCGCGATTAATGGATCATCACTGAGAGGTGTTGGGGAGGTCTGAGCTTACCAGGGGGAGGTCGCCGGAGAAAGGACAGACGCGGCGGCGCGTTGAGATTGTCCTTGCCGACGCTCTGGGGCAAGCGCGGCAAACGGGAGGCACTGGCAGGTGCGCCTGGAGGTGGAGAACAGGCTAGTGTGTAGTGGGAGTCGAGGCGAGGCTGGACGGCGCCCGAAATTGGTTGGGGAAGCTGTCGGAGATAGAAGGTTTCGAGCTCTCAATTGGGGCAGCCCTGGGGCAGAGGGGAGGCGGTGTTTGGGGGGAAAGAGAGAGGAGACTGGGGCGATTAAATGGAAATGGTCGCGACGAGGTATAACAGCGGCAATAACGCGAATTCATCATCGCAATCAAAGGCAGCAACGGCAGGGCGACGAGGTCGTGGTGGAGACGATGAACAGGAGGGTGGGGCCGTGCTGTCAGTGAGGTGGAGGAAATAGGAGTGGGGCCTGCCTGTCTGTGACTCTGCGGGTGCGGGTGGGGGTGAAAAACGTTTCGCGCGTGGGGGTTTAGTTGGGATGGAGCTGGGCTTAGTGGGCCTGTTGGGTTGGGTCGTTTTGTTTCACTCTTTTTTATTTTGTAAGCTTTTTCTTTTTCTATTTTGAATTTCTGTTTTGATTTTCACTCAAACAATTCAAACACCAAATGAATCAAACTTCCACCAAACTTTGTATCCTTTTTAGTTCTGTTTAAAAACACAAACTAAAGTCCAAAACAAAATAATTTTTATTCTTTTTAGGATCCATTAATAATAAAATAAAAAGACCTTAGTTAATAATTCAAATAGGATTTGATTTATTTTAAAACTCTGTTTGAAATCTAAAATAATATCAAAACCATTTCAGTAGGTTTTTTTTGAATAAATCAAACACTTGGAAATCTTATTTAAAATAAATTAATAAGTTTTAGTGTTTATTTAAAATGGAAAAAGCCTTTACTTTAATAAAATTGGATATTAATAAATCCTCATTATTTAATTTAAATAGACCTTTACTCTTTTTATCAAATAGAAATATTTTATTTCAAAAGCTTGGCCAAGTTTTAATTTGGCTTTATAAAATAATCCTTATTTATAATTCTACCTTTGCTTTATAAAAACCATAACTTTTTATTTAAAGGTCCAAAATTGTAATTCCAATTATCAAAACTTTCTTTATTAATTGTTTATCATTTTAAATCCCTTTAGGATTTATTTGATCAAAATAGGTTTGAAAGTTTCCAATTGGATTCAAAAAGTTTCTTCACCCTAATTTTCAACAAAGTTTTATTTTCTTTATTTATTTTTTTCACATTTCAAAATTTGGAAAATTTTGGGATGTGACATGGACAATCTGTCCACTATGACCCATAGAGTCATTTCCCTACTAGAAGTAGGTAGTCCAGGATAAAGTCCATTCCTTCTAATCCCATTTCCATTCCGAATTTGCAAAGGTTGCAACAATCCAATGGTCTTTGATGTCCCGCTTGACTCTGAAATATATCACACTTGCGATATAGCTTCCCATTTCACTCTTCATCTTATGCCACCAAAATTGCTCTTTCAAATCTTGATACATCTTAGTTCCTCGGGATGGATAGAATAAAGAGTATCATGAGCCTCCTTCAAAATAACTTCTTTCAACTCAGAATCTCTGGTACACAAAGCGTCCTTTGTACCACAACACTCCTTCTTCGTCCTCGGTGAATCCGGGCACATTGCACACGACGCTTGATGATTCTGATAGCATTTTCCTTCTGCACCTCTTTAATCTGACTGATCAAAGTCGGCTGGAGTTCTATGTTAGCCAAATATCCTTCACTTACTAATTCCATCCGAAACTCTTCCATCTCCTTGTGCAAACTTGGTTGCTCCTTCAAAATCATGGCGTTCAAGTGGCACGTCAATCTGCTAAGGGCATCGGCTACCACGTTGGCTTTACCGTGGTGATAGTGAATGTCCGGTCATAATCCTTGATTAGCTCAATCCATCTTCTACGCCTCATATTCAGCTCATACAGTGAATATATTCTTTAGGCTCTTGTGATCCAAATAAATCTCACAACGATTTCCCATCAGGTAATGTATCCATGTCTTCAGGGCTAGAACTACGGCTGCGAGTTCGAGGTCATGGGTTGGGTAGTTTTGTTCATGTTGCTTTAATTGTCGCGATAGATAAGATATAACTTTGCCTTCTTGCATTAGCACACATCCGAGACCAATCTTGGATGCGTCACAATACACATCGAAGGGCTTCGTGATATCCGGCATGATCAAGATTGGGGCTGAAATCAATCTCCTTTTGAGTTCTTGAAAACTAGCTTCACACTTGTTTGTCCATTCAAATTTCGTGTCCTTCTTCAGCAATTGGGTCATGGGTCTGGCGATACTCGAGAATCCTTCTACGAATTTGCGGTAATATCCCGCCAATCCGAGAAAAGCACAAACTTGGGTTTGAGTGGCTAGGGCTTGCCAATCTTCTACATCTTTCACTTTGGCAGGGTCAACGGCAATTCCTCCGGCTGATACAATGTGACCGAGGAATCCTACCTCCTGTAACCAGAATTCACATTTGCTAAACTTGGCACACTTAGGTGTAGCTCATGTTCTGCTTCTGATTTGGAATAAATCAGAATGTCATCGATGAAAGCAACGACAAACTTATCCAGGAAGTCCATAAAAATCTTATTCATGAGGTTCATGAAATAAGCGGGGGCATTGGTTAATCCAAAAGACATGACTGTATACTCATACAATCCATATCTGGTGGTAAAGGCAGTCTTTGGAATATCCTCTGCACGAATTTTGAGTTGATGATAGCCAGTTCTAAGATCAATCTTAGAAACCACTTTGGCACCGGTCAACTGATCAAAAAAATCTTCTATCTTGGGCAAGGGGTACTTGTTCTTGATGGTGACATCATTCAACTTCCGATAATCCGTACACAAACGGTTACCTCCATCCTTCTTGTCCACAAACAAGACAGGTGATCTCCATGGGGACGCACTTGGTTGAATAAATCCAATTTCCAACATGGAATCCAGTTGCTTCTTCAGTTCTGCGAGCTCTGACGGGTTCATACTATAGGGTCTCTGGGCTATGGGTCCGGTTCCAGGGATGAGTTCAATGATAAAGTCGATATCCCTATCTGGGGGCATACCGGGCAAAACATTTAGAAATACATCGGGTATTCATGACTATCCGGACTTGGTCAATGGTAGGTTGGGCCACACTCTTGTTGCATTTAAATTGACGAGGTAAGGTTTCAGATATATGCTCGACTGATATTCCGGCTATACTGGTCATAGTGATGGCATTCTTGGCAGAGTCAATCAATCCTTTATGTTTGGACATCCAATCCATTCCTAGTACTACTTCCAAACCTTTAGTTCCAAGTACTATCAGATTAGCATAAAAATCTATGCCATGGATTCGGATAGGGACGGCTTTGCAAATTTGCCTAGCCTTGGTGGTTGATCCGGGAATTTGAACAATCATCACATGCTTCAGTTTGGTTGGTTGAATTTTACTAGTGCATGCAAATTCTTCGGTGACAAATGAATGCGATGCACCAGAGTCAAACAACACTCTTGCAAGTACTGAATTAACAGAAAACATACCCAGCACGACGTCTGGCGCTTCCTGAGCTTCTTCAGCATGCATGAGAAAAACACGGCCATTGCGGTTGAGTGAATTCCTTAGGGCAAATCTTCTTCCTGGCTGAACACGCTGCTGTCAGCTGGGCATTGGCATTAGGGATGTAACATTCTTCTTGTTGGGGCACTTGTTAGAATAGTGGCCTTTATTTCCCTGATCATAACAAGTCACTTGCGACTTGTCCTTGGTCACTGATACAAAGATTGCTTCCGATCCTCGGGCGTGTTGGGGTTGGCGGTAGCATTGTTGGTGTTGAACTTGGGTGGGGCACGGTGAAATTACTAGAGTTTCGGTTGTTGTGATTTCCTTTGGGTCTAGGGTTTCCAGTTGGGATAGGTCGGACGGTTCATCGGGGTCTCTTGGTTCTTGGGGCAAATCATGGAGATGGGTTGGGGAGGTACTTTGGGGTCGATGGGTTCTGGGCGATGCATCATACACGCTTGCGGTTCTCATTGGCTTGGTTGATCTTTCCTTCCATCTGGATGGCGTAGTCGACAAGGGCTTCAATATCCAAAGGGATATTGACTAACACCGTCTACATCTCGGCATGCACCATTCAGAATCTTTCTTTCTTCTTGGCTTCGATGTCTATTTATCGGGCATACCTAGCTAATGACAAAAATTTGTCACGGTATTCCACTACAGTCATCCTTCCTTGCTTCAGCTCTCAACTTGTCTCTCATTCTCTTGATCAAACCGGTGGTACATGGGTTCTCTTGAACATGACCTTGAATTCCTCCAGTCATCATCGGCCTCCGGTCATTGTGCGAACACTGTTCCACCATGCCCCAGCATCTCCGGCTAGATAATGGGTGGCGAATGGACTTTCTCGTTGGCTTCCACTCCGCGACTTCTAGGTTATTTTCCATGGTTTGCAGCAAATCATCGGCGTCTAGGGCTCTTCCGACTTAGTGAAAACAGGTGGGTTGGTATTCTAGAAATTCTTGAGCTTAGATCCATGGTTGTCCTGATTTCCGTGGCCTTGGTTTTGTGGGCTAGTGGGCTATCTGCTGCGAGTGGCTAGGTTGGCTTGATGTTCGCTCTTTCACTGACCGTGGTCGAAGTCAACAGCTGCGGTCTCGCAACATCGGTCCGGGCTGAACCACTTCCTCCACGTGGCATCTGAAGATTTAGATAGATCATGAGAAAAGAGGGAAATTTCTAAGGTTTCGGGGACTTTGACAAGTTTTAAAGGTTTGAATCAGATTTTTCTAGCAACTTTCTTTTCATTCATTCATAGCACACAGTACAACACACACCTCAACAAACAAAAACAGATGGTTTTAAGAACCATTCTGGAAACTATGATACAGTGGGACCGAATACTACTCACTACGCTAGTGCTCAAGTGCTACTACTCCTCGGAGTCTGTGGCTTCATCATTATCGATGAAGGCGAAATCATCCTCATCGGTGAAGTCCATGGCCTGATCCTCCAGAAAATCATCGTCATCGCTGAGATAGGAGTAAGGGTCTCCACGAAGATCCTCTCGCGCATTCTCCTTTCCTCCAACTGCATGTCTCTCTCGTGGATGGTCTCCTCCAAAGATGAGATGCGGTGGCGAAGACGGGCAATAATGCGCTCCTTCTTGTCGAGCTTATGGCGGCGAGACATGCGATCCCTTGATAGCATGGCGATGGTTTGGTCCTTTGTTTTGATGATGGCAGACTTGTGGTTGCAGTAGTCATGGCAGTTGTCCAACTCCTGTTGACGATCATACATCATGAAGCTAAGGTGGTCCAATTGAGTCTTCAGCTCGGGGTGGTATGGGGCTTCCAGTGGTTGTCCATTTGCATCACGCCTTGGGCAAAACTCAAAGCGAGTACCCTTGATCTGATTGATGCTCTACCCACACAGACAGGAAAGAGCTTCTGCATTGCTCTAGCAAGTCCATCGAGCAGTTGTTTTCCCTCAAGGTAAACTGAATTCCCTCCGATGGGAGGTTCAATTTTTCCTCACGAATTGCAACAATTAGCCACTGCATCTTCTCCTCCTTGATCATTGAGCTGATCTCAAGAACTTCATGCGGACGCTCCAAGTTTCGAAGCTGATCCAGATCCTCTCAAAGATAAGGTCTCCTCCATTCCCAAGTTGGTAAAACTTCTTTGTACTTCACGTCCATCTATAAAAATAAAGGATGAGTAGATTAGCGGGGTGATCAAGTGTGTCAAAATTTTATGTATTTTGCAAGAGTTTTTGAGGAACATGAATTTTAGGAAAGAATTAAAGAGATGAGAATGAGAATAAGTTTTGTAAATATTTGTTTTATTTTGTTTTGAAACTAAGTTTTTGGTACAAACGCCAGTCTAACTAGGGTCTCCTATGGTCGATGGCTCGATACCAACTTGTCAACACCGGATTTTTCAATCCTAGATGCCTGTTATGCCATACATCGCAATCCTGGATTACCATTTTGCGAGACATAGAATTGGATACCATAGTACATCATCCATTACAAAGCGATACATAAGTTCTTACACAAATAGGGATCTCATGATCCGATTCTTAATACAACTTGAAGCGGAATACGTAATAATAACGGTAGCGTAGGCGAAGCTCCATCGTCGGGGTCACAGGCAATGCTGACGATGGGAGATGATCCTAGTTGTTGTAACCTTCCGGCGGTCCATCTTCCAGGTACTCCTCTTCATAGTCTGGCCATGGGAATAGCTAGGGACAAAGCCATGAGTACTCTTTAAGTACTCGCAAACTAATACTAATAGGTAAAGGGGTTTTTGGATAATAGGACACTAGGCTCTAGGGTTGTTTTGCAAAAGCCAGATTTATCTCTACTAGGTTCCAAAGCTGGTCACAATTTTATAACTCCTAAGTGGGAACTTGTATTTCATATCACAACTCTGTTGTGGTCAAGTCAAAGTCTCAATTCATTTCACAAGTCATTTTGAAAAGTCTGACGGGGGAACAGTATGGCCACTCCAACTGTCCATAACCGCGGACGCGGCTATTCGAATAGTTTGACACTCTGTAGAGATTGTAAACTTTCACCACAACATTCGATACATCCGTCAGGAACAAATCCTGAATTCACCATACTCAGTATGCGGATAATCAATCCTAACCTTTCAATTACACGCCCTAGTATAAGCACCTCTCCTGTGAGTTTGGCCTCCCAACCATGACCAACTGTCATCTTGGGTACTGCACAGGTGGACAATCTTCACAAGGTAGCCTCAGCTCAAACCTTGGCCGTGAGGGAACTAATACTAAGGGATATAAGTTTCCAGTCAAGCCCTACCCAATATTCGGGTATTGTGGTTGTACGAGAAAATTGGAATGGTATCGCATCCAGACAACCATAAGTTTTATAAAGGGCTAAGGCTCATGCCTCAACATTTTCATCACCAAAATCATCAAGTGTTTGGAAACACATGTCCAAAACATTTCAATAGAATGATCCATCATTCCAAGGTTTTCATAACCATTTTTCCACCAAGTATTCCCATCTAAAGTTGATCAAGTTTTTATGCTTAGCACTAGCATCTACAGGTGGGGGTAGTACTGATGAGGGGTGGTAAACTAGTGGAGTTTCAACTAAGTCCAACCTTATATCTTAGGCTGATATCAAGGTTTCTAGCTTACACTAGAGGAAAAAGGGCCATCCGTTCGCGACCCTTCGGAGCATTAGTCCCGGTTGCGCCACCAACCGGGACTAATCTTGCACGTCGGTTGGGCGGGCACAGGCCGGGGCATGGGTCCCGGTTTGTAAGGGCATGCGTCGGTTGGAGCCACCAACCGACTAAAGGTTTGGCCACAGCCACGCATGGCACGCACCTTTAGTCCCTGCTGTCGGCTTCAACCGGGACTAAAGACCCCTTGCCCTCTATAAATGCAACGCCCCAGCCCCCTCTGCCTCCACTCTATTTTTTCGAATGGTGTAAGGTGTGAGGGTGTGTGCTAGTTTTTTTTCATGCATGCATTGAAGGTGTTTGTTGAAATGTTTGAGTGAAAAATCCCGTTGAATTTCTCATAGAACAAAAATATAGAAGGTGTCCGAGACGCACTTGAGCTTTCTCCTCTTTATTTCCCTCGATCGAGGTTAGCAATCTTATCTTTTCTAGGTCATTGATACAATTCATGTGTCGGTGTGAATTGGTTATTTCACTATTTATGATGTCCTGTTTTTTGATAAACTTACTTATATGATGCATGAGCTCGGGAATGGATGTACGGTGACCGTGGTAGCCGGTATATCAAAGGCGTGTATAAATTTATCGATGTGGCTACGGCAAACAAAGAGAATGGATTTATACGTTGTCCATGTGTTCAATGTCGGAACAACAAGGAGTACTCTTCCTCGAAAATCATTCGCGCCACCGATTATGAAAGGTTTCATGCCCAACTATAATTGTTGGACCAAGCAGGAAAGAGGGGTTATGATGGAAGATGGTGAAGAAGAAGATGATGATAACAACTATCATCATATGTTTCCTGAATACGTTGATACCGCAATGGAAGACAATGGAGAGGAAAAAGGTGAAGAACGGGCATCGGATGAGCGGTGATGAACTTGGTAGGGTCATTTCGATGCAAAGCAAGACGTGAAGAAAATGAGAAGTTGAAGTTAGAGGGCATGTTAGAAGATCACAAGAAATTGTTGTACCCAAATTGTGAAGATGGCAGCACAAAGCTCGGTACCACTGGAATTGTTGCGATGGAAGGCGAGTGTGGTCTAACCGACTCCTCATTTGAAAAGATGCTAAAAATAATGAAGTCAAGTTTCCAAAACATAACGAACTTCCCGAGAGTACCTACGAAGCAAAGAAGACTCTCATCCTCTGGGATTAGATGTGCAAAAGATACATGCATGCATTAATGATCGCATCCTCTACCGCGGTAAGGAGTATGAGAATTTAGATAAATGCGTTCACATGCAGCGTTGCGGTATAAGATCGACGAGATGACCCCGGTGATGTTGAGGGAGAGCCCCTAAGAGGGTTCTGCTAAGGTTATGTGGTATGCTCCTATAATACCAAGGTTGAAACGCATGTTCGAAACAAAGAGCATGCCAAGGTTGTTGCGATGGCACAAAGAAGACCGTAAGAAAGACGGGAGTTGAGACACCTGGCTGATGGGTCACAGTGGAGAAAAATCGAGAGAGACTTCCAGACTTTGCGGTGATGCAAGGAACTTATGGTTTGGTCTAATGCGGATGGCATGAATCCTTTTGGGGAGCAGAGCTGCAGTCACAGACTGGCCCGTGACTCTATGTATCTACAACCTGCCTCCTTGGTTGTGCATGAAGCGTCGTTCATTATGATGCCGGTGCTCATCCAAGGCCCGAACAGCAACGACATTGATGTGTACCTTAGGCCATTAGTTGAAGAACTCTTACGGTTGTGGGGCAAACCGGTGTACGCGTGGGATGAGAACAAACAGAGCCATTTAATCTACGAGGGTTGTTATTCGTAACCATCAATGATTGGCTGCTCTTAGTAACCTTCGTGACAGACAAACAAAGGATATAAGGCATGCACCACTGTTTAGATAAGACCGAAGGTACATATTTTCATAAATGCAAGAAGGTTGTGTACCTAGTGAATCGACAATTTCTTCGACCAATCATCCGTAAGAAAGAAAGGCAAGCATTTCAAAGGTGAGGCGATCACCGAAGAAGCCCGAACTCCTGCCGGTGATGATGTATTTGGTATGGTCAAGGACATAGAAGTAATCTTTGGAAAGGGTCCCGACGGTCAATCAGTTCGACGACGTCGCTACGTAACACGCACCCATGTGGAAGAAGAAATCTATATTTTGGGAGCTGCCATATTGGAAAGTCCTGCGTGTCCGCTCTTCAATCGACGTGATGCACGTGACGAAGAATCTCTGCGTGAACCTGCTAGGATTCCTATGCGTGTATGGGAAGACAAAAGATACACCAAGCACGGAGGACCAACAAATTATGAAAGACCCAAAGAACATGCATACAGATAACAAGACGGATAAAGGCGTCACTTAAGTCGTACAGCTATGCTCTTACCAAAGCGAGAAGGAAATCTTCTTTGAAGTCCTTTACAGATCAAGGTGCCGTCGGACTTCTCATCTAATATAAAGGGATAATAAATATGGCAGAAAAAGTTCCAAAACCTGAAGTCTCATGGTATCACGTGATTATGACAGCTTGCTTCCGATTGCATTGAGGGGCTTCTACGAAAATGTTCGAGTACCCATTGTGAAGTGTGCATTCCTCAATGCAATATCTCGAAGGTAATCAATCCAGATATTCGCCAAGGTTCTGAAGGATGTGGTACAATGTCTTGTTAGTTTTGAATTGGTGTTCCCACCATCCTTCTTCAATATTATGACGCATCTCCTGGTTCATCTAGTGGAAGAGATTGCCATTCTCGGTCCGGTATTTCACAATATGTTCCCTTTGAGAGGTTCATGGAGTCTTAAAGAAATATGTTCATAACCGTCTTGGACCGAAGGAAGCATCTCCAAGGGATATGGAACAGGGAGGTCATTGAGTTTTGTGTTGACTTTATTCTCGACCTTAAGCCGATTGGTGTTTACTCGGCATGAGGGAAGACTAAGTGGAAAAGGCACGCTGGGAAAGAAAGCAATGATATGTAGGGACGGGATTCTTTCACTAAAGCACACTACAGTTCTACATAATTCCACCTTGGCAGCTCAGATATCGAGGAACACAAGAATATTATGCGCTCCAAAAACCCGGGAAGCCTGAATCATGGATTAGATGAACACATGAAGTCTTTCGGTGGTTGGATGCGGACACATCTCTTGAATGACACCGTTGGAGATCAGCTATACTTGTTGGCGCATCACCATCTTCTCTTGTATTGAATTTCCAAGGGTACGAAATAAATGGGAATACATTCTACACGATCGCCCAAGATAAAAAGAGCACCAACCAAAATAGTGGTGTCCGCTTTGATGCAATAGACGAGAATGGACAAAAGGACACATATTATGGTTACATAGAGGAGATATGGGAACTAGACTATGGAGTCTCTTTTAAGGTCCCTTTGTTTCGCTGCAAATGGGTCAAACTGAATGGGGAAGGGGTAAAGATAGACCAGTTGTACGGGATGACAACAGTGGATCTCAACAATCTTGGTTATAGAGATGAACCATTCGTCCTAGCCAATGATGTGTCTCAGGTTTTCTATGTGAAGGACATGTCCTCCAGAACGAAAAAAGAAAAAATATGCAAACGAATACATCATATGATGAGCCAAAGTGTCACATAGTTCTTTCAGGGAAAAGAAACATCATGGGAATCGAGGACAAGACAGACATGTCAGAAGATTATAATAAGTTTGATGAAATTCCGCCCTTCACAGTGAAAACTGACCCAAGCATTCCGTTAAGTAAAGAAGATGCTCCATGGTTACGTCTGAAGCGGTCATAAGGAATGACATATGCTAAGAAGTTCATGCTCATATTATGTAACTCTAGTTCATGTCTTTCGCGGTTTGTGGCTTGACCAAAGGATATCTTGCGCGGTTTGTGGCCTTTAGTCCCGGTTTTGTAGTCTCAGTTTTTAATATTAATAAATGTCTTGAGTGTTAGTCCCATTTTGTGGCTGGACCGGGAGTGCCTCTATGACCAGTTTCTTGGAGATGCCGGAGGACTGGGCTCCGTCGGCATCTCCCTGAAACTGGTCGTAGTGGTGTCCCTTCTCTCGAAAACCATCTTCCAGCTTGTAACTTCACTAACTAGATCAATACGCCTCGGAGCTAACTAATTTCACATATTAGAGTGCCTCTATGACAGTTTCTCGAGATGCCGGAGGACTGGGCTCAAGATCTCCTCGAACCCGCAGTGGTGTCCCTGCTCTCGAAAACCATCTTGCAGCTTGTAACTTCACTAACTAGATCAATACGCCTGAGCTAACTAATCTCACATATTAGGAGTGTTTATGACAGTTTCTGAGATGCCGGAGGACTGGGCCCGGCATCTCCAAACTGGCCGTAGTGGTGTCCTCGCTCTCTAAAACCATCTTGGAGATGCCTCAAACCGGCTGGAGGACTGGACTCACAAGGATGCATATTTATAGTACAAGCAGCTCGGCATAATGTCGACACTCACGACATAATGTCGACACTCACCCCTATTATTAGTGTTGACTCATTTTAGTCGGTTGGTGTCTCCAACCGACTAAAGGTTCATCTTTAGTCCCGTTGGTGACACCATCCGGGACAAGGTACAAGCCGCGACATAATGTCGACACTCACCCCTATTATTAGTGTTGTCCGCCCACTGCCGAATCCTTCCCATGTTGGTTTCTCCAACCGAGACTAAATATGAACCCTCTCTTTATATAGGCATTTCCTCTATTTATTAGGTAACACTTAAGACATTTATTAATATTAAAACCGACAAATCGGGACTAGCTAACACTCAGGCCTAAAGTCACCCTTTAGTCATAATCATGCCTAGTCCTATAGTACGCAGCTTGTGGTCTTCATCGTCATGCCATCATCATCGCCATCACACCGCCACTCCGGGGATCCTCACCATCCATGGCATATACCAGGCCATTCCAGCCTTGGATTCACGGGTGGGAGAGGGTCTCCTGGAAGACGGCGATGCCACCGCCGATAGTGGGGCCTGTGGCGGGTGGACTCGTGGGCACCGTGGCGAGGATGGTCTCCCCGAATGTAGCGCATCACTGATGATAGTACGGTTCTCCCACCACGCATTACGGCCGACTTCTGTGGTTCACCGGTGAGCCATCACCTCGTACTGGCGAGCTCCCTTTCCGCCTATTAGCGAAGAAGGCATTCCGTGTCATAGTTGTCGGGATCCCACTGGGATCCATCCGCTGCTCGGCGTGAGCTCGTGGTAGAAGTGGTTTGTGATGCCTGACGTAGGAACCTTGAGGGACAGGAGGGACAGAACCCTCCGGCAAAGATCCACCGCATGGCGGTACCCTGTGGACAAGGGTAGTTGAGGCGACAGCCTCGGTCTCCCCGAGGGTCGAATGGCCCAAGAGGCGTTGTCCATTGTTCTAAGAGAGGAAGGTGTGGATGTGTGGATAGCCATGACACGATCACCCTAAATATAGAGGAAAGGGCGGAAAACTTGGCGTGAAGCTTTGGGAAATGGAGGAATATCTTTAGTCCCGGTTAGTGACTACATCCGGACTAAAAGCTCTAGTAGAAAGGAAAGGGCGGAAAACTTGGCGGAAGAGGTGGGAAATGGCGGAAAATATTTTTAGTCCCGGTTTGTGACTACATCCGGACTAAATGTGTGCCGAACAATGATCATGTTTCGAAATAACCTTCACAAAATGACCTATTATGTTCGAGGTTTCATGGCTTTCGGTCCAAATGACCGATGTTATGTGCTGAATCACGGCATAGTTTGTGATGTTGTGCCCATATTATGCATGTGTGTGACATTTTATGGAGAACAATGTTGCAGGAGGAAGTTTTCCTTTTGTCGCACGGAAAAGCCCTTTTCCATTTTCCGAGCGCAAAAAACAGGTCGTTTTGTGAAGTAACCACCAAAATGCCGTTTCAGAATGCTACCGTCCTATTTTACTAAAATACTAGACCACCTTACATGGACTATATCCCAACCGGTACATCTCAAACCTTTTCGTCCATCCCGTAAAAGGACAAATGTCTGCCGAATCAGAGGAAGTGAGTCCGGTTTGTACTACAGTACATGATCTACCGCCTGTGATTTTTGAAAAATCATTTTAGACTCGCAATATGTGTTTTCTTCAGAGATCCAATGCAAGTTCTAACAATGCCCGTCCCTATCTTCATGCACACCGGTTCGACCATAGTTAGAAATTCGGATAATTCAAAACGGGCATAATAAATTCAAAAAATCCGAACAATGAAAATCCTTCAAGGTGTCATATTATGTTACATAGTTGAAAGGAAAAATACCAGACTTGGTATATTGATCATGTTTCAAAAACCTTCACAAAATGACCTATGATGTTCGAGGTTTCATGGCTTTCGGTCCAAATGACCGATGTTATGTGTGAATCACGGCATAGTTTGTGATGTTGTGCCCATATTATGCATGTGTGTGGACATTGGTATGGAGAACAATGTTGCAGGAGGAAGTTTTCCTTTTGTCGCACGGAAAAGCCCTTTTCCATTTTCCGAGCGCAAAAACGGGTCGTTTTGTGAAGTAACCACCAAAATGCCGCTTGTAATGCTACCGCCCTATTTTCCTAAAATACTAGACCACCTTACATGGACTATATCCCAACCGTACATCTCAAACCTTTTCGTCCATCCGGTAAAAGGACAAATGTCTCGCCGAATCGGCAGAAGTGGGTCCTGTTTGTACTCTGTACATGATCTACCGCCCGTGATTTTTTGAAAAAATCATTTTTAGACTCGCAATATGTGGTTTCTTCAGAGATCCAATGCAAGTTCTAACAATGTCCGTCCCCTATCTTCATGCACACCGGTTCGACCATAGTTAGAAATTCGGATAATTCAAAACGGGCATAATAAATTTAAAAAAATCCGAACAATGAAAATCCTTCGCGTGGTGTCATATTATGTTACATAGTTGAAAGGAAAAATACCAGACTTGGTATATTGATCATGTTTCGAAAAAACCTTCACAAAATGACCTATCATGTTCAAGGTTTCATGGCCGTCCCCTATCACTTCTTATGTTTAAAGTTTTTCTAAATTCCAAATTGATATTAAAAAATATAAGTTAATTCATTTTTAATTGTAAATGGTTCATATTTTAAATGGTTACATTAATTATTTTTTAAAACAGAAAATGTTTTTGAATTATTTATTTAAATCCAAACACTTTTTATGTTTAAAGTTTTTCTAAATTCCAAATTAATATTCAAAAATAAGTTAATTCATTTTAAAAGGTTACATTAATTATTTTTAAAAATAGAATATGTTTTTGAATTATTTATTCAAATCCATACACTTCTTATGTTTAAAGTTTTCTAAATTCCAAATTGATATTAAAAAATATAAGTTAATTCATTTTTAATTGTAAATGGTTCATATTTTAAATGGTTACATTAATTATTTTTAAAATGTAAAATGTTTTTGAATTATTTATTTAAATCCAAACACTTTTTATGTTTAAAGTTTTTCTAAATTCCAAATTAATATTCAAAAATATAAGTTAATTCATTTTAAAAGGTTACATTAATTATTTTTTAAAAATACAATATGTTTTTGAATTATTTATTCAAATCCATACACTTCTTATGTTTAAAGTTTTTCTAAATTCCAAATTGATATTAAAAAATATAAGTTAATTCATTTTTAATTGTAAATGGTTCATATTTTAAATGGTTACATTAATTATTTTTTAAAACAGAAAATGATTTTGAATTATTTATTCAAATCCAAACACTTTTTATGTTTAAAGTTTTTCTAAATTCCAAATTAATTATCATTTAAAAAACAATACAAATTTAAACCCCAAAATAAAAAATAAGGCGGGAACAGAGAAAATACGTGAAATTTTTGAAAATGGAATATGTCCCGTTGGAGCCACCAACCGACTAAAGACCCCTAGGCCAACCCTTGCTCGCAGAAAATATTGAGTATAGGTCCCTTGGTGGCTCCAACCGACGAGGATCTTTAGTCCGGTTGGAGCCACCAACCGACTAAAGGCCTTTGGTTTAACAGCGCCTCTTCTTCTTCTTCTTCTTCCCTTCCCATCACTTCTGCTTCACCGACGCTGACAACCGACCGCCGGTAGCTGCCCGAGCTCGCCGCCGACGCCGCCGCCGCTGCGCCGCCGCCTCACCGCCACCTGCCTGGTCGCCGCCGCCGCATCAAGCTTCCCGCCCGCCAGCTGCCCAACGACGTCGCCGCCACCACCTCCAACGACTGCCGCCGCCACCGCCACCGCCGCTGGTACGGCTGCCTCCGCCCCTCCCCTCCATCATGCCTGTCCTCCCTCCTCCTCTCCCCCGCCGCCAGGCAGCACCGAGTGGGTGCGACAGTGGCGAGATGGCGGGCGACGAGATGTGCGGCGGCGGCGTGGGCAAGGCGGCCAGGCGTGCGAGATGTGCGGCGGCGGCTGCTCCCCTGTTTCCCCTTTGCTTGCGTGGCTGCTGAGGTGGCTCCGGGCCCCACCTGTCAGCCACTATGGCTAGTTCTTACTATGGTGCAAAAGGTTTAAACATTTGATTTAATAATTTCAGAATTTGAATAAAACTTGTAAATTCAATAACTTTTAATCTGTAATTCAGAAAAATACAAATAATATACCAAAATGTTCAGAAAAATGAGAACTATCTATCTATGCCATAATCATGCATTGTTCAACAACTTAAATAACAAGTTTAATTAGAACACCCTAGTAACCCTAACAGGTGATTCCGGAGTTCCTTGAGTTAGGGTTTGCGCCCCTCGGAACCCCGATTAACTTGTCGAGCATGCTTTAGGGTTACATTCCAATGCACATTAACTTGTCGTATCATCATCATTGCTTGAGCATTGCATCGATGCCATGTGTTGATTGTTTCCTTTCTTCCGGTGATTTGGTTCTTCTCGAGAATACGATATCGAGATCGAGATCGATTCCAATATGGTATTTTGTTAGTATCTAGTGTTACCTATCTGCTGGATAGTTTCCTTTGTAGCCTTATACTCATGTTCCTCTCATATGCATCCGAGGTTTCTCCTAACTAGGTTTTACACCCTAACTCCTAATATTGATTTTAGTTGATTTTAGCTAGAGTTACCTATCTACTACACGGTTTCCTTTTTGTAGCTAGGTTTAGGGTTTCTCTTAATTTTTATTATTGTGTATGTATATATTAGGGTTTCTCCTTAACTTTCTCCTTTAGCCACTTTGACTTATTCGTTTTTCCACCTATGCAGAAAATATGGACCCACACGCCGAGACGAAGAAAAGGAAGAGTTGATCCAAGGTGTGATCCGTGGGGAAGATAATTTAGACGATCAACGTTTCAACAACTCCGTGAGGGTGATCCTCTTTACCGGAGTAGCCAACTTGTTTGAGGTTGAAGGTGTTGCCTTCCAGGGAGAAGGCGATGCCTTGTGTAATCGAGAAGACGACCGCCCCGCAAGGTGCATGTAATATAAATCAATTCATTAATTAATCATCTGCTATCTATATAGAAATAGTAACGGCGATCTTTCTTCTTTTAGCCCTCCAGATCGAAGGAATCTACTGAAAAGAGCAGACGAGGCCCAAACAAAAAGTTGCAAGACCAGGAGAGGTTCAGATCGAAGATGTCGGCAGTAATCGACAGCCCCAAGTTGTCGCAACCAAATTTGTGGCACAATGCGAGTAATCGTTAGGGACTTGATCCCGATCACCATTAGAAATTGGAATAGGCCTGCTAATGCGATGAAGAGGGAACATGTTTATTTGTCCCTAACCACGCCAAAGATTTATGGAAGAGGCTCATGGTTAATTTCAAACTACGAAGATAGAGCTGGATCCAAATGCGGAGGATCCAGTTGAGGACGCCTTACAACATGGGAGAGCCATGGAGGCTAAGGTCGGAGTCGGCTTTGAAGAAGATGGCCCAAAGGTTTCACCAACTAGAAGAAAAGATTGCACCTTGACTATGTCGTGAAAAGAAGACTCGATTTCAAGAATATTCAGTTTGAGAAGATAAAACCATTCGGGTTGAGTTTGTGGAATACAAGAAATCGTAAAAGCTAAGAAAATGTCAAATGAATAAGTTGAATGTCGCTAAGAAGAAGTATCACCATACTATGGGGCAAGGTGGCTACAAGGTTGGCATTCCTAAGTGGGAGAAACTTGAGCAGGAACTGCGTGATAAAATATCACCCCAGAGACAGACGATTGGGTAGAACGTGCAAGGAATTGGTTTTACGGGCATGGGGCACGTTGCACTCGGAAGGGAGGTGGATATATAACATACAACATAAAGAAGACCCCTTGCCAATCGAGAGGATGAGAAAAGCAAGAAGGATGTTAAAGATGGGGACTTCATTCCGATAGAGAGAATGATGAGCTCACACTTGCCCTTGGAAATAAGGAACATGATGGACGAACACGAGGCACAATAGGCTCCCAATCATGGAGGACTGGGTTTCAAGAGAGGAAGAAATATCCCGATAGAAGCCGCCGAGGAGTAAGGATGTATGCGGTTGAAGCAGAAAGTCGAAAGAGCGAATGCGTTTAATTGAAGAACGATTAAAGCAACAACAAGATGAAATTAACTCACTTAAAGAGTAAGTACTACCGCCCATCTCAAGAAGATACCGCATTCGATGCTACCGCCCATCGAATAATCGAAAAAGGTGGCTTCCACCGAGGTCCCGGTGATGACAATGGCGATGCCGATGATGCACCGACGATGGCTCCTGTTGCTACCCAAGGATGATATCACGTAGATGACACCGCGAGCTACATGTCAAAGTTGTGAACATATCAATGAAGGTGGCGGTCGGCTATGCCTACGAATTGGACCCACACCAACTTACCATAGTCGTCCGTTCCGTGAGGGCTACGCTGTTGTCGGCGTGGATGAAATCATGCCCACCTTGAGGTTTTGGATCTTCACTACCCTGTTGGTGAAGGGATGTGATCGCCGGGTGACGCAAAAACGCCACCATTCTATGGTCAAGGATTGTATCGTGCTTCAAATCACACGCCAAGGCCATCTTCGCCGCCGCCACCCTCTCCGAGGTCGCCGCCGCCAATGCCGCTCGTCGCCTCACCCGCCCGCCGCCTCACCAATCTCCGGCAGCCATCGCCATGAGCCATCACCGCCTCAGATAAAAAGCGAAGCGCATCGCCATCGTGCGTCCGAAGCGATCGCCAAACGTAAACAAGAGCCTCTTCCAAAAGTACCAACGGTTCCTCCCAAGAGAGCTTATGATCAGATCAAGAGGAGATCATGCGATCGTTGATGGAAACGACAGCTGCTAAGTCGAGGCGGCCGAAGAGCCAGAGTTCCCAAAGACCAAAGAAGAAAAGCCAAAGTGTTGAAAATGCTAAAGACTCTTCATCAACCCGAGCCAAAGCTGTCATCGACTATGAGCGTTCTATTCTCAAGTCACATGCAACACAAAAAGCCTCAAGAGCAAGATCGATGCAAGCGGAAATCTGCCCATCTCGAGAACAAGCAAAACAGACTTGCGCCTCTCAAGGTGATTTCTCAAACCAATGTGGGTCGAGCAAATATGGGGCCAAAGAGCAAGATGATCCAGAGGTAGTTGCACATACGGAGAAGTCATTGCTCAAGGTATGAGTATTGCCCAAGATTTATCCTAGTTAGAGTTCTTCCCGTGAGTGAAGTAGCATACCAATACCAAGACGGAAAACCTCTCACAAACCTGAGGAGGTAAACAATCTTCCAACAAAATGCGAAGATTGCATAACTGGTACATGCATGCCACAAGGGCCGGGCTAACTGGATAGTGCCGAGGGTTACAAAAAGCATCATGGGAAAGATAAGGATGACATGATATCCATTGAATTTGATGAACTATTTCAATTATTCAATCAAGACGCCTTGGACAAATCGATCATGAGTGCCTATTGTCCGTAAGTACTAATTCGTAATTAATTTAGTCTCCATCTATATTATTTTGTTTATTGCATGTATATAATCATACTTTAATATGCGTAATGAAGATTCTCGAATGCAAAGAGGACAAATCTATGACATTGGCTTCATTGACCCATATTGGGTTCATGAAGCTAATCTCAAAATAAGCCCCGTGATACGGAGGATAATATAGTACACGTTAAGGTTTCAAGAAACCAAAAGGAAATACTATTTCCTTACAACTTCCAAAGGAGTGTTATTGTCTTGTATACACTTTCTATTTCGCTTACTCGATGTTAAGTATATAATTGATTAGTTCTGCATTCGCAGTACCACTATATTCTGTTAATCATTCAACTTGACAAAGGGCGGTACTAGTCATGGACTCAAACATAAACCCCTTGAGACGGAAGGACATGCGATACTTCTCCAAATTATTCTAATCATTACGACACTATATCGGCAACGCTCGTGAATTTTATGATATCAAGTACTTAATAACTTATTTTATTCGCTTTTCACGGGCAGCGCTTGGAAACGGTTCACCAAGAAGGCTAGGGTGTTTGGAAAGAGGAGCTTACATTTCAACCACTAGATGTAAGCACCACTAGCTATATCCGCGCATCTCTTTGATTCTAGTTTTGATACGTTATTATCATGCTTGATTATTATTTTGATTGAACTCGTTGTCGTAAAGTGCCCGACGCAGGACCAGGTAACAATCTATGTGGATACTATGTATGCGAGTTCATCCGCAGACGCATGTGAGAAGGGCAGAAATTTAGAGCAACCCACGTGACGTAAACAATTTCTATAGTTTTTAATTACAATCAAATTTTGTTTAGTTTCATATTCATATAGGTGACTCCTTTTTAAATCAGATCGAACGCTCACGGGACCTCTTCGCCAAAGGATCGATACGAGCAATACAGAGGAATTGGCGGGATTCTTGGATGCGAAGTCCTAAACACACAAGGGAATACTACTCGCTGTGTATAGACAATAGGAATTGTAAAAATAGCAACTTTCAAGAAATTGGCTGGTAGCATCGAATAGCAACTTTTGTATGTAGTGCATGAACTCGATCCGTGTATTGAATGTAATGTTGTCATGATGATCTTGTGTAATATAAGGTTTCTTCATTGATAAGTGCAAAATACTAAATAAACAATAAAACAACCTAAATGAATTCTCGCCACGCAAAAAGTGGCGAAAATGCTGCGTGGCAACAAAATGTGCCAAAATGAATTCTCTTGCGAGAGAAATGGACTAAATCTCTGCCACAAGAAGTTATTAGTCCCGTCGTTATTAACCGACTAATGCTCCACACCCTCGCGCTCGATGCCGCCACGCAGCCCCATTTGTCTCGGTTGGTGGGCAACCGACTAATGGTTAGAGCTTTAGTCCCGATTGCCCGTCCGGTTGGGCAACCGACTAATGGCCTACCAACCGGGACACATGGGCCCTTTTCACCAGTGTTAAATAAATTTATGCTCTTTATGCAACCTTCAGAATCTTTCTAGTATCTACAAGTCACTTAAGTCAACTCTAAGTTGAAGCTTTCATAAAGAAATAAAGTAGAAGCTTGCAAATAAAACTAGGATTGGTTTATCAAATGGGTATGATTTCATATGCTTAAAGCATATAGTAGGCATAGTAACAAGTAGGGGTTGGTTGCGTCATTAGGGTATCTTGCAAGGGTTAGCTTGCATCAATGTCAATATAAGCTTGCATAGGTATAGCATCATCTTGCTAAATTGCAAGTGTTAGCTTGCACATTCACTAGTAGTATTACGCTTTCCTTGTGCAGAGCAGTGGTTGAAGTTCTCCTCGGTTTCTTCTTCGTAGTATCCTCCTTCCTCCTCGTATCCTTGGTCGGTACTAGCGTCTATGAATAAATACGAGGTACACAATCACCAAACAATACTTAACTACTTGCAATCATCACACACAAGGGTCCTATAGATGATCTAGCATCATCTCTAACATTACAAGGTTAAGGCTTGATTTAATTCCTTTTATTTTTAGAAAAGTAATTTCTATTCATTGAAAAACTACTCAAGATTTAATATTCTCCAAACCAAACATGGGATCATGTTGACACATGTCATCACCACATATTATAGTCCATGGGAATGTGATTTAAAGTGGTGTCACAATTTAATAAGGTTTTACCCTTTTATTCTAATTAATTAAAGTGGCTAGAAATGCCCATGGGGCATTCTTTTATTACTTGAACATTATTTCTGCAAGTAAACCTATATATTTTTATATATTCTGAAAGGTATGGTTAAATGTGATTTTTGAGAGTTGGAATCAACTCAAAAGCTATTATGGTTTAAATTTGAAAAATGTTTGAATGCAGAAAAGCTTCTATCTTGTTATTTTTAGTATGGGTGATCTATACATCCAAATGACTTGAATCCAACGGGCTTGGATTCAGCATTCACAGACCTATCCAACAAAATTGGTTTCATTCAATTTGGTGCACTGAATCGATCTGGGTTGATTTTTGAAGTTCGGTACAGAAGTGTGTTTGAATTGAAATGGAAAAAGTTTAATTTGAATAACTGGGCTACGCGGGAAAATTAAACGGGCCGGCCTTCTAAGCGCAGTGCTCCCATGGGCTGCTTAAGTGGGTGTCCCCACTCGTCAGTGACATGGGGCTGGGCGAAGTGGTATGGGGCAACGTGGGTCGTTCGATCTAGTTCTAATCCAACGGCTGAGATTCATCGTCGACGCGAGACAACGCCGGCTAGAACGAAACCTAACACGGCCAGTGAGGGGTTATAGCATCCCAATTGTCTAACATTGGAATGCTACATAAGAAATACCGATCAACACTACCTTATGCTTGTTATTTGTTGCATCATCATGATATCATCCTCATGTCACCATGCCACATTGCATTTGAGCATCATATAAAACCCCTTTTGTTGGTTCTTATTCTATATGCATTCATATTGTATTACTTGTATTTGCCTCTTAATATATTGTAGTTGGTTCTTGATATATTGCTTAATTCCCAAGTTGAATTGGGGGCATATCTTTTATTAACTCCACCACCTTTCTTTGGCATCACCTTACAATTCCACCATCCTAATGATATATGAGCCTTGCAATTATCTTTGGTTATTACCTCTAGCTCGTATGTGTTTGGGAGGATCCACTTCTACTTCTATCATGATCCCAGATATGATATCATATTGTTTTCACAATATTTCTTATGGAAGTCTACTTGTCCATCTTTGCATGCCAAGTAGTGGTGGATTCTATTTAATTTCACTTCAGGGGTTATTCTATTTGGGGTGGTATTAGAATTGAGGGGCCATATTAGAATATAGTGGTACATGCACACTATACTTGGTCTTCTCAATTCCAATATAACCATCAACTATCTTTAACCATGGTGGAGTTTGAATGAATTTCAAATAGGATGCCACTCTTCTTCTAGAGGGTTTGTAGTTGTTTTCACAACCTCATCATGCTTGAATGCATGGGCCATCCAAACCTAGTCCACCGCATCTTTCTCTCTCTATTTTCTTCAACCCATCTTTTCAACCTTCTTGCCCCGTGTTTTTATTTTGGCTTGCAAGCAACACCTGTTTCAATTTGAAAACAAACCTTTCCATCTTTTGAATATAAATCAAAAACAGCAAATTCTATCTAACAGAAAAAAAAAGAGTAAACCTTACCTGGGCCTTTCCTGGCCGCAGCACAGTCCCTGGAGTTCTCTCCTTCCTCCCGTGGCCCAGTTCCTCCCAGCCATAACCTTTAGTCGCATCACGCCGTCACTGTTCTTCTGTTTCCTCCCCTCGCTCACTCTTTTCTCTACGCACCGACGAATGCGGAGCAGGTCTCCGTCCGTCCGCCGTTGTCCTCGTCACACTCCACCACCACCTGCCCCTCTTCTTATCCTCCCCAAGGCGTCCTGGAACCCTATCTTCCTTCCTCTTTCCCTGGAAGCGTTGCTGCTTCTTTTCCGCTCTCTGCAAGCCAACCGAGACCAGCTCTGAATCCCCGTCTCTCCGTTGCCAGTGGAAGAAGCAAGCCGAAGGGAGCCGTGGTGCCGCCGGATTCATCTCATTTGCGAAGAATCAACTCGCCGGAAAGGAGCCGGAGCCGCAGAGGGCTACTTCCTGCTGTCGCTCCTGTTCCCCCGAGGCGAGCCACCATTGCCGTTGTCGCCGATGTCGCCTTCGGCCGTCCCCTTCCCTGATTTCCACGGGAATCGAGCGAGGTAAGGACCCCCTCTCTTTTCCCCATCTCTCCGCCTCACCTCCATCGCTTTATCACCTTCGCCACCGCTGCGTTTCTTCCTCCCGGATGATGACTGCACGTGCACTGCAATCTCAGGAAGCTTCTGTCTCGGCGGTTCAAAGAAATTTTTGGGCACCTCTGAAATTCGTGTTCTTCCGGAGTACCTGGTCCTCCTCGTAAGAAAACCCATGAACAACTATTGTATACGCTGATCCCCTCTCCAACTTTGATCATTGTGGCTTGTTCAAATTCCCAAAGGATTCTTCGCCAACGTTCACCGAAGTTCGAACGATATCACTGCATTGCTGCTCTTATTCTGTCCGTCCATCAGTCTCGCGCGCCTCGTTGTACCTCTGTCCCTCCTATTTTTCCCGTCGTTGTGGTTCCTCTCCTGTGAAGCTCCTTTGACATATTTTGCACTCCTATGTCCCCTCTACGGACAGGCGCGGACTGCATGCAAATAGGTGCAACAGCACGCTCGCAATCTTCATCCGAAAATCTGTTGAGCTTGCTCGTTTTGCAACTTTGATTCAGGAGTGTGCCGGTCTTCTTAGATATCCCGATGGGGATTTCCTGCTGCGTGTTTTGATGCTGTCGACACTGAAGTCCGAAGCGTTGTGTACTCTTGGTTTGGTAGATGGTTTTTCTCTCTCCAGATCAAATAAAAACATTCGCGCCTCTTTTTTTTTAACATCAGAGAACAGCTAGCCTTTTGATGCCCTTGATTATGTTGTTACCCTCAAATTTCACTCGGATCCAATCCGGCTAATAACAAAGTCCATTTTGTCTAAATTTATTTAGCTCTGAAACTGAAGTTCTTTGTTCTCCAAACTGAACCAGTGTGAAAATTAAGATAAACACTTCAGCAGACTCTTATACTTGTAAACAAAATTACAGGAATATATCCCTATACAATACAGTGAGCCTTTTTGTAGATAAACCCACTCAATATTCAAATGCTAATTACTTTGAAACTATAATCCAAATTCTTATATCTTCGCGCTGAGAAGTTTTTGGTCTTGTTGAAACTTTTCGAATCCAAATTCACTTTTTTCTGTTTGAATATTCCTAAACCTGCAAACAAAATGACATTTTTTCCCTTTCCCATTTAAGATGCAATAACTAATAACCTTTAATCTATAAATCCAAATGTTGAGTATTATATATCAAATTCGATCAGAAAACACGAGGACTAATAGTATGTCATCCAAAATAAATTTTGGACAAATAAAATTTCGAGTTTATTAAAATACCATTTAAATGTTATTTTTCTTAATAAAATCATAACTTTAATTCCGTAACTCCGATTTCGACAAATGATATGTCTAAATTGATAAGCGCGACGAGCCCTTTCCAATTGTATATTCTATACTTGTAATTGCATCATGCATCCTAGAGAACTTGAAAAAAAAATCAGAATTGTTTATGTAAAGAAAACATGATGATTAAAATTGGGAAACTATTATTCTCGTTGGTAAGCCTCACTAATGTTGTATCATCAATGTTCTATGATCATGATACCTTCTCAACATAGTTTGCATCATTAACTTGCCATGTCATGCATCATATCATGATCATGCCGATTCTTCCACATTAGTTGTAATTGCTACATCGCTTGTTCCTTTTAGTGTTTTGCTTCTTCTCGGATAGGACGATGAGATGTTGTGAGCTTCGACAAGTTCTTCGGTTATGAAACTTCGACAATGTTTTTCAGACGAGCATCTCCCCCTTTCTACCTATCTTACTTTTATAGTATTTATTCCCTCCTATTGATCTATTGCTAACTATGTTGCGATGCTCTAGATTTCGTGTCCGTGATATCCCTTGCAGCCTTATATTGCCTTGGACACATCCTATTACCTGTTGTTTGGTAGATAGTTGGACTTGCGCGTCGTAGTCGCTTGCTTAAGTGTTCGCGTGGTCGTCCAAAGACTACAGTTGTTGGAAGGCCATATGCTTTATGTTGAGATGATCATGGCTTTAATTATTGTTTAATAACTAAAATTGAAAGTAGGTAAATGCAGAGGCACCGTGGGTAATAGACAATATTTGCTTTTTAATCGCCACCGGTGTCCGTAGGGACCCCGAGTTCTTGACACTGCTCGAGATCGAGCGCGCTACCCACAGGTGGGGTGTGTGGGCACCCCCATTGATTTAGTACCTGATTTCAAAGTACTGTACTGGGGGCCACAAAGTAGTTTGGGGCTTTATTACTATCTTGTACTTATGCCATGCTTTACTGCTTTATTTACGATTGCGCGTGGAGCGCCTGTACTTTTTAGGAACCCCGTGATACGCCTTTATCGACAAGCCCACACAGCTTCGGGTTCCCATTGCTTACCATCGACACAAACCCCGGGTCCGTCTCGAGACCGGCCGACTTCATGGTAGCTTAGTGGGTGGCCCCTGCTTGCTTTGGTTCTGGGAAACGCCGTGTCCGAAACCCCACGACATACCGTTGGGTGTATGTTTTGTGATCTTGTACCTACGATCGACAACAAGGGTGTAGGTGCGTGGAAACTTTGGTGCACCTCAGGTTAAATCTTTTAGAAGCCGTGTCCGCGTTATGGATGACTTGGAGCATAGTTCGCTCATAGACAACTATAACTAAAGTTCTGTTATAATTTGACTTGTATCCGATATGACTAGTAATCAGCTTCTTTAACGGAATGGATAAATAAAAGTACCAACAACCTGGGTTTGGGATATCTCATGCTAATTATCTCGACTAGTAAGTGTTGCAACTACAATGGAATGGTTAACTAAAAGTGCCCACTGCTTATTATATCAGGATGACTATCTATACCTGACTAGTAATTGTTGCAACGATAACTGAATAAATAAAAATTGCCAACTATGTGAGTTCCTCGGTTGACTTCCTCGTTTGGTCTTGAGGGGGAAACACCAGGATGGGTATGTTTGGTGGTAGTATCAGGTTGGTTCCGAATAGGTCTTTCTTACCCCTCTATGATAGCCGCTAGTTGTATCGAGTCTCTATAGGTTGTTTAGTGCATGTCGCGCTGCCGCTTCAGTCCACCATACCTATGTAGGCGAGGACCGCCAAATTCTAGTCTCGTGTCGGCCTCGATCGACCACTCTTTTTCCTTTGCCCTTTGCGACACCCTTTTGTTTTAGCAAGTTTTGAGATCGACGTTAGCAGGGTTACCCTTCCGGCTTGGCAGGGTTATGGACGCCATTGGTTATTCTTCAGGGCTCTTAGCTCAATTTGCATCTTGTCCGTAGTCGGACGCTGTATCGTTTTCAAGGTGATTTGGATCTTTATACTGTATATCTGTATTCTTGACTCATTGAGTCATTGTTGTATATATGTTTTGTGGGTTCCATCGAGGACTATTGTGTAATGATATTACTTCGTTTTCCACCCGCACGAAAGTGCCTGGTGGGCACCTTTGAATCGTTTCTATGCGGGTTTGGCGGAAAGCGCTAAAACTTGCATAGGGCCGATTTTGAGGGTGTTACAGGGGTGCTGGGGGCTCACCGGGGTACGGGCGAGGGTCGGCGAGGCGGGCGAACGACGAAGTCGATGACGGCGAACTCAGGGGTGGTCGCGGTAGCTCCTGGGGTGGACGAAATCGATGGCTTCCTTCTTCTCTAGAGGCGGCGGGCTCCGGTGAAATTCCGGCGGGGTGGTGCTCGCCTTGCTCTGAGAACGGTGTGGCACGATCAGTGAGGAGAGGGGAGTGAGATGGTGTGAAGAAATCGAGCGGGGGTGGCCTCTATTTATAGTCGAGCGAGGGGACCGTCGGGGCGCACGGTGAGCTCGTCGGGGGCGATGTTACAGGCGGCTAATGGCATGGGCAAGGGTAGGGGACGGTGCGGTGTCTCCTGGCGATGCTCAACGACATGGTTTCGAGGCATGGGGCGGTGCGGTTTGGTCTGGAACGGGCGATGCTCTGCGCGGCAGAGGCGACGTCTTCGACGATGGGCGGTGGCTGTGCGGCACGTGGCGACAAACGGGAATGTCTGGTGGTCTCCTGGGTCGGTGGCGATCATGTGTGCATGCGGTGAGGGCGGCGCGCGGTCTGTGGGCTTCGGTCGAGGGTGGTGCTCTCGCGCACGCTCTGCATTGTCTCTGGCGGTCTAGGCACGGTTCGTGCGCGTGGTCCAGGGCTTGGCAACGCTCGCGGCTGGGATAGTGAGTGGCAGTGGACGGTGGGCTGCCTCCCAGACATGCTGGCTAGGCTTGTTGCTGCTCCTTGCTTGCTGTCGACATGGGGTTGCAAGGGTGTGCTCGGCTGTTCATAATTGATGGCAATGTCAAGCTCACAGTGGTGCTAGTGCTTGGCTAATCTTCCTAGATGATCTACTGAGCTGGTTGTGAGCTAACTAGTGTAGCATCCCATTTGTCTAACAATTGTAATGCTACTTGGTTTAGTAATATAATGGCTACTTCATATATATAATTGTTGCATCATCATTATATCATGCTCATGTCATCATGCCACCTTGCATTTGAGCATCATATAAAACTCTCTTTCTTTGGTTCTTCTCTCATATGCATTGTAAATTGTATTTGCCTCTTGATATTATATTTGGTTCTTGATATATTGTTTAAATGCCCAAGTTGAGTTCGGGGCATATCTTTTGTTGACTCCACCACCTTTCTTGTCACCACCCCAACATTCCACCATTCCACCACATGTGAGCATTGCATTTTACTTGTGTTTATCTCTAGCTCATGTTGTTGGAATGGACTCTTTTCCATTCTACCTGCTTCCATATGGAATGACATGGGAAGGTTGTTCATGTTGGAATATTTTGAGGATAATATGCACATAGTGGAATTTACACACTAGCATGCCCAAAATATATTCAAATATGGTCATCCTCATTCACTCCACATGGAACATTCCTCCAATCCTTAGCTTGGCCCTTACTCCATCTTTTGAGGATGCACATAAATAAATGCCATGGGATTTTATTTTGTTTTCACAAGGTTAAAACATGGCATTTAATATTTATGCATGGCCCATGCAAAGTACCACCATATTCTAGTCTTTTGGGTTTTATTTGAATCTTGGAGTGGATCATCTCCCATCTATCTCTCTACCTCATTTCATGCTTGATCTTGTTTGGATCATGTCAAATCCCTACACCCACCCCCCATCCATGCAAGCCATGTGTGAGCATTTCCCCCCTTTATCTCTAAAAACCCTAGTCCCTCTCTAACCCTAAGCCTCACCTCCTCTCTCTTTAAGCCGAGCCACCACCCACATGACCTACCCCATCTACCTTTCCCCTCTCTCACCCTCCCTCTCCCTGCCAGCAGGCCCCACCTAGACACCCTTCCCTGGTCGAGCTACCCTTCCCAACCCTAGCTACACCCGAGCCTTCCCCTCCCTCTCTCTAGCACTCTCTCTGCCACCCTAGCCCCACCACCCTCTCCTTCCTCCCTTGGCCCACCTGTCAGCTCCCTTGCCCTGCTCCTGCCCCGAGCTCCAGCTTGATCACGTGCTCGAGGAGAAGAAAAAGGTGGCCACCCTACCACCTTTTCCACCCCGAGCCCCCACGCCATCTACCCCTCTCTCCCGTCCTTATCTACTCCCCATGGCCTCTCCTGCATCTCCCAGATCCCCCAGAGCCGTGCCCTACCCCCTCTTCCTCCCCCTTCTACCACACATCCACCCCGAAGACCTCACCGTCGGCCTCTACCCCACCTACCCGTTGCAAGCCGGCGGCGTGTTGTTGGGTTGTCGAGGAAGACCGGTGCGTCCCTCTGCATCGCCCTGGACCCATCAGCGAGGAGGAGGAGGACCAGGGGCCCCAGGCCGACGCCGCTCCGACGAAAACCCTAGCTCCGGGGAGCGCCTGCGTCCTCGCCGCTCCAGTGCCTCCCAGCCCGATCCAACCGCACCGATCTCTCCGCGGTACGACCCTCTCCCTCCCTGACAACCTCCGCCTCGCTGTCGTCGTCTAGATCCGTCGTACTTTTCGTCAAACACGATGCGCACACCGTCGGCCACTTCGTTGGCTCGCTCCCGCGTCGCGCAGAACCACATCTAGCCGGCCATCCCCCCTCCTAGCAACCTCCCCTCACCAGCCGCACTGGTTCCCGCCCTCGTCGCGCACCCGCGCTCGCGTTCGATCCTCATTGCAAGCCGCACGCGCGAGACGATGGGGAAGAACAAGATGGCGCGCTTTTGCAAATAACCCTCCGTTGTTTTTTCGCTTAATCCAGCAGACAGAGCCCACCCGCCCTCTCCAGACGCTTTTGCGAACACCCCTAGACTTTTTCAATCTTAACTCAGTCGCCCAAGGCCAGTGGCACCTGCCTTCACCGGTGGCTTGGGGCGAACAAGGCAAGGCCCACTTGTCAACCACTGTGGCTCGCTGTGGTCGCGATGAGAAAAGTCTGCCACGTGTTGAGTCTCGCCAGCTCGGTCCCACGTCAAGGATCAATGGGGCTTGAGGCTGTATATAAACGCTCCTCGTTATCTGTTTAGACAAAACAAATTCAAAATTGTTTATATTCAAATTCAAATCTGTTTATAAATAACTTTTCAAATATTATTCCAAATAATACATGTGATATATGTTTTCAAATAATAAAAATGTGAGGAATTCAAATATGCTATCCAAAATATATTTTGAACACTTTGAATTTCAAGTTGTTCCAAATTACAATAAAATGCCCTTTTGCATTAATTAATTATAACTTTTGATTTATAACTCCAAATTTAACAAATGATATGTCTAAAATGATTAGCTCGACGAGACCTTTCTGTTTATGCATTCCATGTTCTGTTTTGAAGCATGCATCATATAAATATTGAATAATCAGAACTGTTTATGGGAGTAAAACATGTCTAAATAATTTAACAAAGTGCTTAATTATTGTTTCTCACCTCACCCATGCCATGCTACTTCATTGCCATGCAAATTGTGTATCATTCATCATGGCATGATTGTTTGCTTGTTGCATTTTTATTCCTATGCTTGTGCACTTTATTTATATTGGCCCTTGTTTGTTTGGTTCTTCTTCGAATAGACACTGAGTAGGGGATATACCAAGAGACCCAGGAGCACTACCCAGATCCTTCTCTCGCTTCAACTGAGCTGCAAGGAAAGCACTACCACATGCTTGCATACATATAGTACCTATTGCCTCTATCTTATTCTTGCATCATTGAGTCACGATTGCATTAAATTTAATCCCAAGTATTGCATAGCCTTTATTTTTAAACCCCACTGAAGCTTGTTCCTCCATCCCATGAGCCATTACTACAGGAGTTGTTTGAGCCATGCGAGTCGTAGAACAACATGTGTAGGGTATGTGAGTGTCTAATGGATAACGAGGTACCTAAACAACTTAACCTGAGTAGTAATGGGATAACTAATGAAAGTGGCACCGGTGAGCAATATCTGCTATTTGGTTTTTCCTGCTCACTTGTGTCCCGTAGGACCCCGAGTACTTGATTCCTGTTCCTTGAATATTCGCGCTATCCACATCCGGGAGGCTTATGGGACCCCGAGCCGAGCTTGATTCATTCTTATTTCTTGGGGCCACAAACTAGTTTGAGGTTTTATTTACTATCCTGTACTTATGCCATGCTTTCCCGCTTAATTTTACGATTGTGCGAGGAGCACCAGACTGTTTAGGTAAGCGGAGTTTTCGGTATCGACAAGCCCATGAAATTTTCGGTCCCCATCGTTTCTGACCACCGACGCAAACCTTGAGTCCGTCTCGGTTAGCTAACTTCGCTATGGTAGCTTAATGGGTGGCCCCTAAATATTTCTGAATCCTGTGATTGCTTTGTCGTGAAGGCCTCGTTGGGTTTTGATTTGGTTTTTCCGAGGTTGATCGAGTGTGTGTTGCTATTTGTGCACCCCTGCAGGGTAAAACTTTCTGAAAGCCGTGTCCGTGGTTATGGACGACTTGGAGCACAGTTTCTCGATCATAGACAAGCATAACTAAAGTACCGCTTTTAATTTGACTAAGTAACTGACTAGTAAATAGTGCAACACTCATGGAATGGATAATAAAACTGCCAACGGATGGGGGTTGTTCGTCCGCTTCCTCGTTGGTAAGCGAGGAGGAGGATGGATCTATTGATATTACTATTATAACTGTTGTCATCAATTCATGGACATCCGTCTATCTTTGGTTAGGTGGATGGGTAGCGAGTATCCATAGAATTGTTAGGGTTTATCTTTTGCTGCAATTGCGTCACCCTAGGTTGTGTCCCCTTTAGAGGCTTAAAGACTTGCTGAGTACCCCTAGGGTCTCACACGATAAATTATTTGATTCAGATGAACAGGTACACTCACAAGATGGATACTGGGTGGAGGAGGCGGACGATGTGGGCAACGATCGTTCGATGTAGAGATTCCGGAACGGGATCCTCGAGATCTGTATGGATGTGTTTATTTATGGGGCATCTTATGCCGATTTGCTTCTTATCCGTACTCGGATCTTGTTTGCCGCTTCCGCCTGATACTCTGATGTTTGATGTATGAGGAGGTATCCTAAACTACTATATCTATCTAGGACATTTGAATCTTGCCGTATGACGTTGCTATATTTCCTTTCTTTTTAGATGGAATGGCTCTGATGTACTCTTGTATGGTGGCTTGTATACATACTCACTTGTGTATGTAGTTGATCCCTTCGCATGCCGACACGCCTGCTCTTGTCCCGATGTTTGGAAATGGTTGGGACGGCCGAAAGGTCTACCTGTGAGTGGCATTTGGGCCCCACCGTACTATTTCAACCATTTCCGCTCATCCAGCCTTGTAACTAGGAGCGTAATTCACCGAGGTAGTTACAATTGGTATCAGAGCCATCCCGCCCTTCAGGGTCTCAGCCAAATGGTCGTTGTCAGTCTAGCAAATATTTTTGGTAGCTATATATACTAGGGAAAAACAAAACACGAGAGTAGGACTGCTTCCACTTTTCTTCTTACCCACCCACCCTTTTCTGGTAAGGAACTGTAACGTTTTCAATCCTCTTCTTAAAAGTTCAAACTAGGATTCACGTGTTCTGGGTTTCCGTAGTACCATAGGTTGTGTGTTTGTGTGTGTGTGTGTAATTCCTTGTCTATCTGTTGCATCCAAGTTGTTATCACAATCGGCCTTTTGGTTATCAAATGTTGGTACATTCCATACCGACAGGCTTTTGCAAACCGACGCGATCTATCTGATTCGTTGTACACCGCCGCGATCTGTCTTACTCTTTGTTATCCGACGTTATCTTGTTTGGGGTGTTCGTTTCCGTAGTTACTAATCTTTAGGTTCGTCGTGAGAAGAAGGGGTTAGGATATGTGTTCTACTTATTCATGTGCGGAGTAATGATTTGAGTGCGGGATGGAGTCGCGACCATACCACTACTCTTATCATTCGCTCTTGTATATTGAATTGGTAGAGTCACTAATCTTGATTCGTTAAGTGATTTTATGATCTCGGTATTTTAATGCAAATTGCGGAAAATTTTTCTTTGATATATTCATGTACCACACTCCTTTTTCAGTGTGCGATATGCTTGATATCTTCTAGGTGCTTTGAACTTTGTTGATATTTTAATATCATCTTAGTAAATTGTATCCTTTAATCTTGGTTAATTCCATCTTGGTACTATTTTGGATTATTATTATTCTCCATTATAGTACTGACTTGTGTTTTATATCAATCACAGGATGGCACCACCACGCCATTCTGATGAGGACATACCACCGAATCGGGTCCGTTGTCAAACATCGCCAATGCCTTGGCAGCAATGCAGCAGAACCAGCAGCGTTTTGAAGAGAGTGTTCGGAGGAATGAGTTTGTTCCGCTACCTCCACCTTGTAGGGTTTCGTATCATGGAAAACAAAAATTTTCTATCGCATACAAACAAACAAGCCAAGATATATCTACTATATTGTAGCAACGAGTCGATGGAATAACTTACCCTCGAAGATTCCAAAGTGTTTAACGAGAGCGGATTCTCGTGGGTGATGTAGTCGATTTTCCCGATCTCAAGATCGTAGACGATCCTTCCGGCTGCGTTCAAGCGCCCCGCAATCGGTCACACGTTCGGTTTCGACGAAGACCTTCCTCTCCTTGTTCCAAAGCAGCGGAGGTTGTAGCACTCTCCTCGCGATTCCCAAGAAGACAACGCGTGGTACCTAAGTAGAGGGAGATCCCGAGGCTTCGCCTGCCGAGCGAGTATGGTGGAGTATGAGAGAGTTCCTCGGTGGTCTAGGGTTTAGACACACCAATTAGAAGGCTCTAATCTGAAGGCTAGGCAATTAGAAGCTCTAAACAGCGGCTCTAAACCGGAGTCTAGGGCTAGGTTTAGATTTAGAGGATAGGAACTTGTGTGTCTAGAGGAAGAGGCCTGCCCTCCTTTTATAGGTGGAGGGCCAAGGGGAGGAGGAGTCCCTCCCCAACTCGGCTTGGAGGTGGGCCACCGGTTGGAGGAGGGATTCCCTCCCCAACTCGGTTTTCCCCCTCTTTCCTCTTTCCCTCACTTTCCTGTTTTAGCCGTTTGACTTTAAAACTGGTCGTTTGACTTTTCAGTTTGGGATTCAATTTAATCCTTTATTTGGAACAGCGAGAACACTTAGTACATGATGCAATCATTCCAATATGCAATGACACATTCATGTAGCCCTCCCCCCCGGAGTGCCGGACATTCTGGAACCTTCTAGAACATTCCCGATGAAAACATCGGAATCATTCCCGAACTCCGAAACGGGACTTTCCTTATATGAATCTTATTCTCCGGACCATTCCGGATCACCTCGTGATATCCCGGATCCCATCCGAGACTCCGAACAACATTCGGTCTCTTTCTCATAATACCATAACTACTCAAACAACGTCGAATCCTAAGTGTGTCTCACGGTTCGTGAATTATGCGGACATGATCGAGACACTTCTCCGAACAATAACCAATAGAGGAATCTAGAAATTCATATGGTTCTACATATTTCTACGATAACTTATGATCGAATGAACCACTTACATACGATACCAATTTCCCTTTGTCTCACGATAGTTTACTTATCCGAGGTTATGATCGCCGGTATCTCGCATACCTAGTTCAACCTCGTTCTTGACAAGTACTCTTTTCTTGTTCCCGTGATATGTGATCCCTTGTGACCGATGCTTGCAAGCTAATTGGATGACATTCCACCGAGAGGGCCCAGTATATCTATCCGTCATATGGATGGACAAATCCCACTCTTGATCCATGTGTTTCAACCAATACTTTCCGAACACTCAATGCCACCTTTATAGCCACCCGATTACGGTGTGGTGTTTGATGTCATCAAAGCATCCATCCGTAAAGGTGATATGCATGATCTCATGGTCGAAGGAATTAGGTTACTATGTATCAGAAAGCATATAGCAATTGAACTAATGAAATGACTTGATCTTTATGCTATGCTTATCTATAGGAGTATGTCCACCATATCATTCTCCTAACGATACGATCTTGTTGTTGATAACATCTCAATGTTCATGATAGGAAAACCACAATCATTAATCAACCAACAAGCTAGTGAAGTATAGAGGCTATACTAGGGACTTCAAATTAAGTTTACAAATCACACAAGTATCAATGTTTCCTTGTTAATACTATTATAGCATGAATGTAAACATTTATCATAAACACAAAGATATAATAATAACTACATTTATTATTGCCTCTAGGGCATATCTCCAACAGTCTCCCACTTGCACTAGAGTCATATAATCTAGATTACATGGTAATATACCAGACACCCATGGCAGTTTGGTGTTGGTCATGTTTTGCCCTCGGGAGAGGTTTATTCAACGGATCCGCCACATTCAGGTCTGTGTGTACTTTGCAAATCTTTATATCCCCATCCTGGATATGTTCTCGAATAGCGTGAAAACGCAGCTTGATATGCTTCAGCTTCTTGTGTGACCTTGGTTCTTGCGCATTGGCTATGGCGCCCAAGTTATCACAGTAGATAGACATTGGGTCCAGCGCACTAGGAACCACACCCAGCTCTGTAATGAACTCTTTCATCCATATCGCTTCTTGTGAAGCCTCTGAAGCAGCCATGTATTCGATTCATTGAAGATCTCGCCACAACTCTTTGCTTTGCACTCCTCCAGCTAATCACTGCACCATTCAAATAAATAATTCGTATCCAGATTGTGATTTAGAATCATCCGGATCGGTGTTCCAACTAGCATCGGTGTAACCATTAACAACGAGCTGTTCATCACCTCCATAAGAAAGAACCATATCCTTAGTTCTTCTCAAGTACTTAAGGATGTTTTTGACCGTTGTCCAATGATCCACTCCTGTATCACTTTGATATCTGCTAGTTAAACTAACAACATATGCAATGTCGGGTCTAGTACATAGCATGGCATACATTAGAGATCCTATGGCTGAGGCATAGGGAGTCTTACTCATCCTTTCTCTATCTTCTGCCGATGTCGGACTTTGAGTTTTACTCAAGGTCGTATTGGGCAACATGGGCAAGAACCCTTTCTTGCTTTCTTCCATTCCAAACCTCTTTAGAACTTTGTCCAAATATGTACTCTGTGACAATGATATTTGGCGTTTCGATCTATCTCTATAAATCTTTATGCCTAATATGTAAGCTGCTTCGCCAAGATCCTTCATTGAAAACTATTATTCAAATATTCCTTGACACTATTAAGAAGGTCTACATCATTCCCAATCAACAATATGTCATCCACATATAGTATTAAGAATGCTAACGAGCTCCCACTCACTTTCTTGTAAATACAAGATTCTCCATAAGTTTGTATAAAACCAAAACTTTGATCACCTTATCAAACATTGATTCCAACTTCGGGATGCTTGCTTCAATCCATAGATGGACCGTTGAAGTTTGCATACCTTGTTAGCATCTTTAGGATCGACAAAACCTTTGGGTTGCATCATATACAACTCTTCATCAATATCTCCATTGAGGAATGTTGTTTTGACATCCATCTGCCATATCTCATAATCATAATATGCAGCGATTGCTAACATAATCCTCATAGAATTTAGCTTCGCTACTGGTGAGAAAGTCTCATCGTAGTCAACTCCTTGAATTTGTCGAAACCCTTTTGCGACAAGTCGAGCTTTATAGACATAACATTACCATCGATCTGTTTTCTTCTTGAAAATCCATTTGTTCTCGACAGCCTTTCGGCCATCCGGTAAGTCCACCAAAGTCCATACTTGGTTTTCGTACATGGATCCAATCTCGGATTTCATGGCTTCTTGCCATTTATTGGAATCTGGGCTCATCATCGCTTCCTCATATGTCTCGGGGTCATCGGTGTTGTCCACCAACATGACACTCATAACGGGGTCATACCAATCCGGAGTGGTACGAGTTCTCGTTGACCTCCGAGGCTCTGTAGTAATTTCAACCGAAGTTTCATGATGACCATCATTAGCTTCCTCTCTTATTGGTGCAGGCACCACAGGAACTTCTTCCGGTGCTGCGCTACTCGCAATTTCGAGAGAAGGTTCGACAACCTCGTCGAGTTCTACTTTCCTTCCAGTCACTTCTTTCGAGAGAAATTCCTTCTCTAGAAAGGATCCATTCTTGGCAACGAAGATTTTGCCTTCGGATCTATGATAGAAGGTATACCCAATAGTTTCCTTCGGGTATCCTATGAAGACGCATTTTTCCTCTTTGGGTTCAAGCTTGTCCGGACGTAACTTCTTTACATAGGCTTCGCATCCCCAAACTTTAAGGAACGACAATCTAGGTTTCTTCCCAAACCATAATTCATACGGTGTCATTTCAACGGATTTAGACGGTGCCCTATTTAAAGTGAATGCGGCTGTTTCTAATGCATAACCCCAAAATGATAGCGGTAAATCTGTAAGTGACATCATAGAACGAACCATATCTAAGAGAGTTCGATTACAACGTTCGGACACACCATTACGCTGTGGTGTTCCCGGCGGTGTCAACTGTGAAAGTATTCCGCATTTATTCAAATGCTCGCCAAACTCGTAACTTAGATATTCACCTCCACGATCAGAACGTAGAAATTTAATCTTCTTGTTACGTTGATTCTCTACCTCACTTTGAAACTCCTTAAACTTCTCGAAAGTTTCGGACTTATGTTTCATGAAATAGATATACCCATATCTACTCAAGTCATCCGTGAAGGTAAGAACATAGCGATAACCTCCGCGCGATGCTACACTCATTGGACCACACACATCGGTATGTATGATTTCCAATAAGTCCGTAGCTCGCTCCATCATACCAGAAAATGGAGTCTTAGTCATTTTTCCCATCAGAGATGCTTCGCATCTTTCAAGTGATTCAAAATCAAGTGATTCAAGAAGTCCATCGAATGGAGTTTCTTCATACGCTTCACTCCAATGTGACCAAGACGATTGCCACATATAGGTCAATTATCGCGATTTCAAACGTTTAGCCTCAATGTTGTTGATATGTGTATTTCCACTATCGAGATTCAATAAGAATAGACCATCTATCAAAGGTGCATGTGCATAAAACATATTACTCATATAAATCGAACAACCATTATTCTCTGACTTAAACAAGTAACCGTCGCAATAAACAAGATCCCGATATAATGTTCATGCTCAACACAGGCACTAAATAACAATTATTTAAGTATAAAACTAATCCCGATGGTAGATGAAGGGGTAGCGTATCGACCGCGATCACATCAACCTTTGATCCGTTTCCCACGCGCATCGTCACCTCGTTCTTCGCTAGCTTCCGTTTATTCTGCAGCACCTGTTTCGAGTTACAAATATGAGCAACCGAACCAGTATCAAATACCCAGGCACTACTACGAGTACTAGTGAGATACACATCAATAACATGTATATCAGATATACCTTTCTTCTTGATGTTGCCATTCTTCAGATCCGCCAAGTACTTTGGGAAATTCCGCTTCCAGTGACCTTCTCCCTTGCAGTAAAAGCACTCAGTATCAGGCTTGGGCCCAGCTTTGGTCTTCTTCGCCGGCGTGGCAACTTTCTTACCACCCTTCTTGAAGTGTCCCTTCTGCTTAGACTTGCCTTTCTTGAATTTGGTGGTCTTATTGACCAACAACACTTGGTGCTCTTTCTTTATCTCCACTTCTGCAGATTTCAACATGGCAAAGAGTTCTGGCAACGTCTTGTTCATGTTCTGCATGTTGTAGTTCATCACAAAGTTCTTGTAACTTGGTGGTAGTGATTGTAGGACACGGTAGATCCCCAAAGCATTAGGAATCACTATACCCAAGCTTTGGAGTTTGTTTGCGTGCCCAGACATCTTAAGCACATGCTCACTGACGGAGCTGCCTTCTTCCATCTTGTAGTTAAAGAACTTTTCAGAAGCCTCATAGCTTTCAATTGCCGCATGAGTCTCAAAAATCAATTTGAGATCCTCGACAATATCATATGGGTCTGACTCTTCAAACCTTTTCTGAAGCTCCGATTCCAAACCATACAAGATAGCACACTGAACTATGGAGTACTGATTCTTCCGAGCGAGGTAAACATTCTTTACTTCATCGGGAGCATCAGCTGCAGGTGGGTCACCCAGCGGTGCATCCAGCACATAGGTCAAATTACCAGCTGTGAGGACAATCCTCAAATTGCGGAACCAATCCGCGAAGTTGCTTCCATTGTTTTTCAACTTTTCTTTCTCTAGGAACGCATTAAAATTGATGGTAGGGGCTGCCATTGATCTACAACATATTTGCAATAGTTTAGACTAAGTTTATGACAAATTGAGTTCAAATTAATTAATGAAATTAAACTAGGTGAACTCCCACTCAAAACAACATCCCTCACATTGTTTTAGTGATCACACGAACCAAATCCACTACATCAACACCGGTCATCACGAGAGTTGATATAGTTTCAATGGCGAACAATTGTCATGTTCATCATATCTACTATATAATTCATGCTTTACCTTTCGGTGATCCGTGTTCCGAGACCATGTCTGTACATGCTAGGCTCGTCAAGATCAAACCTTAGTTTCCGCATGAGCAAATCTGGCTTGCTCACGTTGTATACACTTGCAGAATCTAACACACCCGATCATCACGTGGTGCTTCGAAACAACAAGCTTTAGCAATGGTGCTAACTAAGGGTGAACACATTATGACTTGAAATTCATGTGCATGAGGGATCATCTTATAATGCTACCGTCGTCTACTAAGCAATACAAGATGCATAAAGGATTAACATCACATGCAATTCAATAATATGTGATATGATATGGCCTTTCTTCTTTGTGCTTCCGATCTCCATCTTCAAGCACGAACATGATCTCCATCATCACCGGCATTGCATCAAGGTCAATGACGCTTCTCCATGGTTGTCGACGGCTTCAACTATTACAACTACTTTGAATAGACACGCTGGTGTTAACATAAATTAAAGACAACCATATGGCTCCAGCCTTGCCAACTTACAATAAGGAACATTGCATACATCAAATATAATCACAATCATGGCCATATCACATCATTTGCACCCCTGCAAAACAAAGTTAGACGCCTCTACTTTCTTTGCATATTTTACGTGGTTTGGGGCTTTCAGTAAGTGTCGTTCTAACTTACGAACAAGAACCACAACATTGATACTAGCATTGTTGATCACCCATTGTAAATTGGATCTTAACTATGCTAGGAGAAACAGGCACCCGCAAAGCCACTTATGCAATACAAGTTGCATTGTAGCATCCCAGTTGTCTAACCCCTGTAATGCTACATGTCTTATTAATAAAATGGGCCACTTCCAACATATAATTGTTGCATCATCATCATATCATGCTCATGTCATCATGTCCCCTTGCATTTGAACATCATATAAAACCTTTTTCTTGTTTGCTTCTTATCTCATGTGCATGATTAATTGTAGTTGCCTCTTGATATTGTATTTGGTTCTTACTAAATTGTTAAATGCCCAAGTTGAGTTGGGGGCATCTCTCTTTTGCCTCCACCACCTTATCTTTCACCACCTTATAATTCCACCATCCAATGATATGAGCTTGGCTTTTTATTGAGTTATCCCTAGCCCATGTTGTTGGTTGGATCCACCTTGATCTTTGCTTGGCCTTGTCCACAATTTTTGGATCGGAGATGAACAGTGCCATATTAATATCCTTGTTCTCACAAGGATAATTGTGGCATTAATTATCTTGCATGGGCCATGCAACAGCCACCTTGTTCCTAGTTTTTGGTTTTGCTTGTTTCCTAAATGAACCACTCCTTCCTTGCTTGATCTTGTTTTGGTAGTGTTAAACCCTCCCTCTCTTTTGCCTTTAGCTAGACCACCCCATGCCCCATGCACACACATGTGCTAAGGAGCATGCCCATCCAAACCATCCTTGCTTGGATTTTTGCTTGTTCTTTGTAAGAGACATGCATGATTCAAAACCCACATCCCCTTGGCCATCTCCCTTTTCCCCTTTTTCTTGCTTAGTCTTGCTTTGAGCTTGTACTTGAAGCAGGCTTGGTCAAGTTTAGAACCATCTCCACCCCTTCCACCCCATCTACCCTAATCCTTCTTTACTCTAACCCTAAGCTCAAGCATTACCCCAAGTTAGCTAATCTATGCCAAACCTAGTACTTCCTCTTTCCCCTTTCTACCCTAAACTAAACCCTATGTTACATATAACCTAAACAAAATCCCTAATCTACTTCTACCTCTAATCAAAACCCAAATAAAAACCCACCTCTCCTCTTCCTCCTATCTAGCATGTTCCATGCCCCATAACCCTCTCCCCTCTCCCTTCAAACTCTAGCCCAACCACCCAGCACCCTACCTACCCCACACCAGGCCCCCCTCCTATCTCCTCTAAACCCTAGCTCGACCCATGCCCCTCTTTTCCTCCCCTCTTTTCCCCTCTCTCTCTACCAGCAGCTGCCCAGCGCCTACCCTACCTGCCTGCCTCACCGTACCCCCCTCAGGTCCACCTGCCATCCCCCTCTCACCTCCCCAGCTCAACCACGCCACCCTGGCCCATGCGGAGCACGTGCAAGGAGGTGACCAACGCACCCCGCAGCTAACCCTCCCTCACGCAACCACCGCGCCTCCTCCTTCTTATCCTCTCCTCTCCCTCCGGCCTCCCCAGATCCCATCCCAGAGCCCACAAGTCCCCGCTCTCCCCTTCCTTCCCCTTCGCCACTGCTCGCACTGCCTACCACCTGCCATTGATCTAGACGGAGAAGGAGCTGCGAGGTTGTCGAGGAAGACCAGGCGCAAAGATCGCCCGATTCGCCAGCCCGGAGGAGACGCCCGAACGCCAGGACCAGAGCACGCCGGCGCAAACCCTAGCTACGGCCGCCGTCAGCCTCGCCGTGGATCGCGACCACCTCTGCCGCTCCGAGCACGCCAGCACGCCCGCGGTGAGCCCACGACCCTCCTAGACATCGCCCCTTCCTCAGTTGCTTCCTGGGCGCTTCGATCGAACGCTCTCGGTAGCAAGGCGGCGAGTGCTGCAAGCTTCCGTCGCGCCACCCCTATCTAACGCAGCGGCGTCACTTCTTAGCGACCAGCCGCCAGCCTTTGGTTCCGCCAGCAGCAAGGGTCGCGAGATCGATCTCGGCGCTCCTTTTTCTCCTGTCAGCGGCGTGCTCGCTTCGTCTGCAGAGGAAGAGAACAAGCCACAGGCGACTTTGCAAAACCCTTCCCCAATCTTTTAGCAACCAGCGGTCCAGGTAGCCCACTGTCGTGGCGGTGGCCTTTTCTAAAAAGGCTCCTAAAACCCGGACTCAACCGCGTCCACCCCCTGGCCAGCGTGTGCGTTTTGCGAAGCCCCTGCCCTTCGTTTTGCGTCGACCGGTCCTCGAGAGCCCACTTGTCGGTCAGTATCTTTTGCATTTAGGCTCGATGTTTGTTTCAATCAACCCATGGTCCAGATCGTGCTCGACCTGGCGCAGGGCAGAGAAACCTGGCCCACCTGCTGCGGCTCGGGATAAGTTAGGTGGGTAGAAAATGTTTCACTGTTTTGAATAATTCAAGCTTATTTCAAATAAATTCAAAATTCATTTCCAATTCAGATTTTTAATAACTTTCACATACTTTATCCAATTTGGGCAAATGACCTATGTTTTGATATCAGGAAAATGAAAGGAATTCAAATATGCCATCTGTTTTGTGTTTAGCCCAAGTAAAATTCCAAGATATGATAATTACATCCAATGCCACTGGATTTTCAATAAACCATAACTTTTGTTTTGTAAATCCAAATTTAGCAAGTAAATAGTCTAAATTGATCAGCTCGACGAGACCTTTCTGATTATGCTATCCATGACTTCAATTGCAGCATGCATCATATAAATATATTGCGAACAACAATTGTTATGACAACAAAACATGACTAAAACCCACTTAATGGTTATTTATTCTTGTTCCCTACACCTCACCCATGCCATGCTACTTACTTGCCATGTAAATTGTGCATCATTCATCATGGCATGATTGTTTGCTTGACGCATCTTATTCATATGCTTGTGCTCTATATTCATGTTGGCCTTGTTTGTTTGGTTTTTTGGGGTGTATCAAGAGAAACATGCTTGCATACATACATTGCCTCTATCTTATTCTTGCAATTGAATCCCAAGTATGCATAGCCTTTATTTTAAACCCCACCAAGCTTGTTTCCTCCATCCCATGAGCCACTACTATAGGAGTTGTTTGAGCCATGCAGTCGTGAAACAATATGTGTAGGGTTTGTGAGAGTCTGATGAACAATGAGGTACCTAAACAACTTAACTGAGTAGTTGGATAACTAAAGAAAGTGGCACGGTGAGCAATATCTGCTATTTGGTTTTCCTGCTCACTTGTGTCGTAAGACCACGAGTACTTGATTCCTGTTCCTTGATTTATCGCGCTATCCACATCCGGAGGTATATGGGACCCCACGGACGAGCTTGATTCCGTCTTATTTCTTGGGGCCACAAACTAGTTTGAGGTTTTATTTACGATCTGTACTTATGCCATGCTCTGCTTTATTTACGATTGTGCGAGGAGCACCTTTGTCTTGTTTAGGTAAGCGGAGTGTTTTCGCGGTATCGACAAGCCCAGCCACACTTTTGGGTTCCCGATCGTTTCTGACCAGACAGACCTTGAGGCCGTCTCGAGCTTGCTTACTCCGTTCGGGATCTACTTAAGGGTGGCCCTGAAATAATTCTGAATCTGTGATTGTTCAATGAAAGCCTCGTTGGGTTTTGATTTGGTTTTTCCGAGGTTGATCGAGTGTGTGTTGCTATTGGTGCACCCCGGCCGGGTAAAAACTTTCTGAAAGCCGTGTCCGCGGATATGGACGACTTGGAGCACAGTTTCTTGATCATAGACAAGCATAACTAAAGTACCGCCTTTAATCTGACTCAAGCAACTGACTAGTAAATAGTGCAATACTCATGGAATGGTTAATAAAATTGCCAACGGATGGGGGGTTGTTCGTCCGCTTCCTTGTTGGTAAGCAGGGAGGAGGATGGATCGGATGAGATTACCATTATAACTGTTGTACTTAAATTCACGGACATCCGTCTATCATTGGTTAGGCGGATGGTTAGCGTTATCTGAGAATTGCTAGGGTTTACCTTTTTGCAATTGCGTCACCCGTGTTGTGTCCCCTTTAGAGGCATTAAGACTTGCTGAGTACCCTTAGGGTCTCACACGATAAATTCTTGATTCAGATGAACAGTACCTTCTCGATGAATCTTGGGTGGAAGAAGCCGATGATGCGGCAACGATCGTTCGGTGTAGAGATTAGGGATCGGGATCCGTGAGACCTGTAGTTGGGATGTGCTTATTTTCTCGGCATCTTATGCCTATTTGCTTCTTATCCGTACTCGGATCTTGTTTGCCGCCCGCATGATACTCGATGTGTGTTGTATGAGGAGTTATCCTAAATTATAGATGTATCTAGGTCATTTGAATCTTGCCGTATGGCGTTGGTATATTCCTTTCTTTCTAGATGGTGTGGCTCGATGTACTCTTGTATGGTGGCTTGCGTACATACCCACTTGTGTCGTAGTTGATCCTTCGCCGACCACGCCCGTCTGACAGGTCCCGTTGAGAGGTTAGCGGTTGGGACGTCTGAAAGGACTACCAGTGGCTTTTGGGGCCCCGCCGTACTATTTCAACCGCTATCTCTCATCCAGGCTTGTATCTAGGAGCGTAGTTCACCGAGGTAGTTACAATTGGTATCAGAGCCATCCCGACCTTCAGGGTTCCAGCCAAACGGTCGTTGTCAGTCTAGCAAATATTTTAGTAGTTATGTATATAGGGAAAACAAACGCGAGTAGGACTGCTTCATTTTTCTTCTTACCCTCCCACCCACCCTTTTCTGGTAAGGAAGTGTAACGTTTTCAATCCTCTTCTCAAAGTTCAAACTAGGATTCACGTGTTCTGGGTTTCCGTAGTACCATAGGTTGTGTGTGTGTGTGTTTAATCCCTTGTCTATCTGTTGCATCCAAGTTGTTATCTTATCTGCCTGTGGTTATCCACTGTTGGTACATTCCATACCAACAGGCTTTGTAAACCGACGCAATCTATCTTCCTTTTGTATCCGACGCTATCTTGTTTGGGGTGTTCGTTTCCGTAGTACCAATCTGTAGGTTTCGTCGTGAGAAGAAGGGGTTAGGATATGTGTTCCACTTGTTCATGTGCGGAGTAATGATTTGAGTGCGGGATGGAGTCGCGACCATACCACTACTTGTATCATTTGCTTTTGTATATTGGATCGGTAGAGTCACTAATCTTGATTCGTTAAGTAATTTTGCGCATCTATTGGTATTTTAATGCCGAAATTTGTGGAAAATTTTTCTTTGATATGTTTGTACCACACTCCTTTTTCATCGTGGCGATATGCTTAATATCTTTGAGGTGCTATGAACTTTGTTGATATTTTCATATCATCTCAAGAATTGTATCCTTTAATCTTGGTTAATTCCATTTTGGTACTATTTTGGATTATTATCATTCTCCATTATAGTACTGACTTGAGTTTTTCATCAATAACAGGATGGCTCCCCCACGCCGGACTGAGGAGGACATTCCTCCGAATGGGCTCGACTGTCAAGCATAGCTAATGCTGGCAGCCATGCAAGAGAACCATTTGCGCTTTGAGGAGGCGTCCAAGGAACGAGTTCACTCCACTTCCTCCACCTCCCAAGCGTGGTGACATCAAGAGCTTCCTCAAGTTCAACCCGCGCCAGTTCGATGTGTCTGACCGACCTCTTGATGCTGATGATTGGCTGCGCGAGATCTCAAGGTTGCTTGAGACTGCGGATGTTCCAGAACAGGAATGGGTAAAGTGTGCTACTCACCTTCTCAAGGGAGACGCAGCTCTATGGTGGGAAAACTACCTGAAGGCTAGCTGCACTGGGTTCCAGCCCACTTGGGAGAGGTTCACCGCCGCTTTCAAGGCGATTTCTCTCGAGATTGTGATGGAGCGGATGAAGGATGCTTTCCTCAACTTGAAGGGGCAATGATAACGTCAACACCTACATCAGAACTTCATGAACCTGTCTGCTATGGTGGTGATGAGGTATCGATGACAAGAAAAGCGAAGAGATTGAGCAGGGGCTCAATGCGTCGATCAAGTATGCACTCACGCATGCAAGACCGGCAACCTTCCTGGAACTGCAGCATATGGCACTACAAGAGGAGGCTAGTAGGCAGATGTTCGAGGAGTCCAAGAAACACAGCAGGGATGCATCAAGCTCGGCAGCAATGGCAACTCCTTCTAAGCGGCGTGTCTGGGTTCCTAACACCCCACCGTCGCTCCCGGCTCCACCAAGACCTGCGAGTTTCACGTCAAGGCCACCAAACTTCACCACTGCGGCTCCCAGGGGCTACAACAACCCTTACCCTGGAGCGCCTGGCGGAGTCCCTGGCTTCTCTGCTCCACGTCCTCGCGGTGCTTGTTACACATGTGGAGATCATGGACATCCCGCCTGGAACTGCCCAATGAAGAACAAAGCTCTCCCTCAACCCCCGCCAAGATCTGCAACAAGCTCTCCCTCGATTCGTGCACCACCGCCTCGGGCTCTCAACATCAACACTAAGCCCGGGTCTGCGGTTGTTCGAGCTAACTGCGTCAACGCCTCTCAAGCTGAGCTCGCACCTGGAGTTGTGATGGGTATGCTTTCAGTTAACTCAGTTCCTGCACGAGTTCTCTTTGATTCTGGTGCATCGCATTCATTTGTGTCTCACAAGTTTGCACTTGAGAATGAGTTAGTCTTGGTTCCTCTTCAAAAGAAGTTAATGGTCCTTTCTCCTGGAGAGAAGATGGCAGCTTCTAGGATCAGTCATGGCAATCAGATCGAGATTGGTGGTTCTTCATTCTTGGCTTCTTTGATTGTTCTGGGCAACTCTGACATTGATGTCATCCTGGGCATGGATTGGTTGACAAGAAATGCATTGTGATCGATTGTGAGCGCCTGTCTCTGAAGATCCCTGAAGGCCACATAGTCTTTTCTCCAAGTCTGACTCCTGCTGTCCAGCTCTATTCCTTGGCTGCTCTGAATGATGATGCTATGGAAGCTATTCAGAAGGTACCAGTGGTCTGTGAGTTTCCGGATGTTTTTCCTGAAGAGTTGCCAGGTATGCCTCCGGATCGCGAAGTTGAATTCGTGATCGAGCTTGAACCTGGAACGGCTCCTATCTCCAAGAGGCCATACAAAATGGGTCCTTCTGAGCTGGCTGAACTCAAACGACAACTTGATGAACAAGAGAAGTTGGGTTTCATTCAGCATAGCACTTCTTCTTGGGGTAGTCCAACAATCTTCGTGAAGAAGCGTGATAGAACCGATAGGCTATGTGTTGACTACCGGGCGCTAAATGCTAAAACCATCAAGAACAAATATCCTCTCCCTCGGATAAATGATCTATTTGATCAGCTAGCAGAGCTGGTGTTCTCTAAGCTCGATTTGAGAAGTGGTTATCACCAAATCAAAATTCGCAAAGAGGATGTGCCCAAAACAGCTTTCACCACTCGCTATGGCCTGTATGAGTACACGGTCATGTCTTTCGCCTCACCAACGCACTGCTACCTTCTCGAGGCTGATGAACTCCGCTTTCATGGAGTACCGGACAAGTTTGTGGTGGTATATCTGGATGACATTCTGTTTATTCCAAGTCCAAGGAGGAGCATGAAGAGCACCGGTGTGTCCTGAACAAGCTTTGAGAACCGCTTGTCGCAAAGTTCTCCAAGTGTGAGTTACGGTTGCACAAGTAACCTATCTGGGACATGTCATCTCTGCCAAGGGCATTGCAGTTAACCCGGAGACCGTGAAGACAATAGTTGAATGGCTTCCTCCTGCTAATGTCAAGGAAGTGCGGAGTTTTCTCGGCTTGGCTAGCTATTGTCGTCGTTTTGTGCAGAACTTCTCGAAGATAGCAAAGCCTCTTACCGACCTCCTCAAGAAAGGCAAGAAGTACCTGTGGACACCTGCTTGCCAAGAAAGTTTTGAGACACTCAAAGAGAAGCTCACTTCCACACCAGTCTTGGTTCCTCCGGATACATCTAAGCCATTCCAGATATTCTGCGATGCCTCTTTGCAAGGATTGGGTGCGGTCCTTATGCAAGAGAGACAGGTGGTTGCTTATGCCTCTCGTCAGTTGAAGACGCATGAGGTCAACTATCCCACACATGACCTTGAGCTAGCAGCAGTGGTATTTGCTTTGAAGCTATGGAGGCACTACTTGCTTGGGAACCGTTGTGAGATCTTCTCGGACCACAAGAGTTTGAAGTATATCTTCACTCAACCGGATCTCAATCTTCGGCAAAGGAGATGGATTGAAGCCATCAATGACTTCGATGTGACCATCAACTACACTCCTGGAAAAGCAAACGTCATGGAAGATGCGCTTAGTCAGAAGCTTATGTCAACAACCTCATGGTAGAAGAGCAACCTCTCTTGTGCGAGGAATTCCGTCGGCTCAACATGGAGATTGTAGAACAAGGGCATCTCTGAACCTTCCGCTACTCCTCTTGGAAGAACAGATTCGCGTCCTTGGTGATCCGCACACTAAAAAGCTCATCGCTAAGCTTGGCACCAAGTATGAATCCTTCCATGTTGATGATCGAGCACGCTCTTCTTTGATCACCGGATGTTTGTTCCAAACTACCCGGTCCGAGAGACCAAGTTCTCAAGGAGGCACATGATTCGGTTCTTTCTATCCATCCTGGCAGCACAAAGATGTACATGGACTTGAAAACACAATCTTGGTGGCCAGGTTGAAAAGGTATTGTGCCAAGTCGTCTCGAATGTGATGTCTGCCGCAGAGTCAAGGCTGTTCATCAGAAACCATTTGGTCTTCTACAGCCATTGCAACCTCCAGAGTGGAAGTGGGAGAAAGTTGAGATGGACTTCATCACTGGCTTTCCAAGGTCGCAGAAGGGCAACAATGCAATTTTTGTTGTCATCGACAGGCTTTCCAAAGTGGCACACTTCTTCCCAGTCAAAGAAACAATTTACCGACTTGAGTTGAGCTCTTTATCAACAGGATTGTCTCTTTGTATGGGGTTCCACTTGAAATCAGTTCAGATCGTGGGAGTATCTTCACCTCAAAGTTCTGGGAGAGCTTCCAAAAAGCTTTGGGAACGAAGTTGAACTTCAGCACCGCGTACCACCCTCAGTCTCAAGGACAAGTGGAGAGAATCAATCAGATTCTGGAGGATATGCTTAGAGCTTGCGTCATCTCTTTTGGCATGAAGTGGGAAGAATGCCTTCCATATGCTGAATTCTCCTACAACAACAGCTTCCAGAAGAGTCTGAAGATGGCACCATTCGAGGCTCTCTATGGTCGCAAGTGCAGAACTCCTATTGGTTGGTCAGGTGCAGGAGAAAGAATCTGGTTTGGCCCTGACATTGTGACTCAGGCAGAGGAGAAGGTGCATATCATTCGAGAACACGAAGATTGCTCAAAGTCGTCGGAAGAGAAACTATGACAGAAGCACAGATATGGTATATGCCCTGGTGATCTCGTCTACCTTCGTGTCACTCCCATGAGAGGAACACACCGCTTGTATCAAAGGAAAGTTGGCTCCTAGATACATCGGTCCTTTCAAGATACGTGGTAGAAGAGGAGGTTGCTTATGCACTAGAGCTTAGGAAAAACTCAAAGTCCATGATGTTTTCCACATCTCTCAGCTCAAGAAGTGCTTCAAAGACCCGGCAAGACCGTGGATCATGAGCTAATCGACCTCCAAGAAGATCTCTCTTATCAAGAGCACCCCATCAAAATCCTCGAGACCATGAGCGAAGGACTACTTAACAAGTCCATCAAATTCTGCAAGGTGCAGTGGTCACACCATTCTGTTGATGAAGCAACTTGGGAGCGTGAAGATGAACTCCGTGTCAACCATCCTTCTCTCTTTGTGTCTTCTTCTTCTTCTTCCTAGAATCTCAGGGCGAGATTCCTGTCTAGTGGGGGAGAGTTGTAGCATCCCAGTTGTCTAACCCCTGTAATGCTACATGTCTTATTAATAAAATGGGCCACTTCCAACATATAATTGTTGCATCATCATCATATCATGCTCATGTCATCATGTCCCCTTGCATTTGAACATCATATAAAACCTTTTTCTTGTTTGCTTCTTATCTCATGTGCATGATTAATTGTAGTTGCCTCTTGATATTGTATTTGGTTCTTACTAAATTGTTAAATGCCCAAGTTGAGTTGGGGGCATCTCTCTTTTGCCTCCACCACCTTATCTTTCACCACCTTATAATTCCACCATCCAATGATATGAGCTTGGCTTTTATTGAGTTATCCCTAGCCCATGTTGTTGGTTGGATCCACCTTGATCTTTGCTTGGCCTTGTCCACAATTTTTGGATCGGAGATGAACAGTGCCATATTAATATCCTTGTTCTCACAAGGATAATTGTGGCATTAATTATCTTGCATGGGCCATGCAACAGCCACCTTGTTCCTAGTTTTTGGTTTTGCTTGTTTCCTAAATGAACCACTCCTTCCTTGCTTGATCTTGTTTTGGTAGTGTTAAACCCTCCCTCTCTTTTGCCTTTAGCTAGACCACCCCATGCCCCATGCACACACATGTGCTAAGGAGCATGCCCATCCAAACCATCCTTGCTTGGATTTTTGCTTGTTCTTTGTAAGAGACATGCATGATTCAAAACCCACATCCCCTTGGCCATCTCCCTTTTCCCCTTTTTCTTGATTAGTCTTGCTTTGAGCTTGTACTTGAAGCAGGCTTGGTCAAGTTTAGAACCATCTCCACCCCTTCCACCCCATCTACCCTAATCCTTCTTTACTCTAACCCTAAGCTCAAGCATTACCCCAAGTTAGCTAATCTATGCCAAACCTAGTACTTCCTCTTTCCCCTTTCTACCCTAAACTAAACCCTATGTTACATATAACCTAAACAAAATCCCTAATCTACTTCTACCTCTAATCAAAACCCAAATAAAAACCCACCTCTCCTCTTCCTCCTATCTAGCATGTTCCATGCCCCATAACCCTCTCCCCTCTCCCTTCAAACTCTAGCCCAACCACCCAGCACCCTACCTACCCCCACACCCGACCAGGCCCCCCTCCTATCTACTCTAAACCCTAGCTCGACCCATGCCCCTCTTTTCCTCCCCTCTTTTCCCCTCTCTCTCTACCAGCAGCTGCCCAGCGCCTACCCTACCTGCCTCACCGCCCCCCTCGGGTCCACACCTCATCCCCTCTCACCTCCCTCGACCACGCCACCCTGGCCCATGCGGAGCACGTGCAAAGGAAGGTGACCAACGCCACCCCCGCAGCTAACCCTCCCCTCACGCAACCACAGCGCCTCCCTCCTTCTTATCCTCTCCCTCTCCCTCTCTGGCCTCCCCAGATCCCATCCCAGCAGCCCCGCAAGTCCCCTGCCTCTCCCCTTCCTTCCCCTTCGCCACCGGCTCGCTACCGCCGTCTACCACCTGCCCAGTTGATCTAGACGGTGAAGGGAGGCGGCGAGGCGTCGAGGAAGCCCAGGCCACGCCCCAGCATCGTCCAGTACCCGCCAGCGAGGAGGAGACGCGCCATGAACGCCAGGACCAGAGCACGCCGGCGCAAACCCTAGCTACGGCCGTCGGCCACCGCCGTGGATCGCGACCACCTCTGCCCGCTCGAGCACGCGCCGCCACGGTGAGCCCACGACCCTCTGAACGCCCCCTTCCTCGGTTGCTTCCTGGGCGCTTGATCGTTTCGTCAGCTCTCGGTAGCCGTGGCGGCGAGTGCCTGCAAGCTTCGTCGCGCCACCCCTATCTAGCACGCGGCGTCGCCTGCTTAGCATCAGCGGCCGCCTTGGTTCCGCCCACAGCAGCGTCGCGGTCGCGAATCGATCTCGACAGCGCTCCTTTTTCTGCAGTCATGCGGCGTGCTACGCTCGTCTGCGAGAGAAAAGCGATGTACAGGCGACTCTTTGCAAAACCCCTTCCCCAATCTTTTAGCAACCCATGGTCGGTAGGGCCCACTGTCGTGGCGGTGGCCTTTTTCTAAAAAGGCTCCCGCAAAACCCCGGACTCAACCCGCAGTCCACCCCCTGGCCCGCGTGTGCGTTTTGCAGAAGCCCCCTGGCCCTTTCGTTTGCGTCAACCCGCGGTCCCTGAGAGCCCACTTGTCAGTGGCTGTGTATCTTTTGCATTTAGGCTCCTGATGTTTGTTTCAATCAACCCGCGGTCCAGATCGTGCTCAGACGCTGGCGTGTGGGCCAGAGAAACCCCCCCTGGCCCACCTGTCTGCGGCTCAGGATAAGTTAGGCTGGGTAGAAAATGTTTCAGACTGTTTTGAATAATTCAAGCTTATTTCAAATAAATTCAAAATTCATTTCCAATTCAGATTTTTAATAACTTTCACATACTTTATCCAATTTGGGCAAATGACCTATGTTTTGATATCAGGAAAATGAAAGGAATTCAAATATGCCATCTGTTTTGTGTTTAGCCCAAGTAAAATTCCAAGATATGATAATTACATCCAATGCCACTGGATTTTCAATAAACCATAACTTTTGTTTTGTAAATCCAAATTTAGCAAGTAAATAGTCTAAATTGATCAGCTCGACGAGACCTTTCTGATTATGCTATCCATGACTTCAATTGCAGCATGCATCATATAAATATATTGAACAACAATTGTTATGACAACAAAACATGACTAAAACCCACTTAATGGTTATTTATTCTTGTTCCCTACACCTCACCCATGCCATGCTACTTACTTGCCATGTAAATTGTGCATCATTCATCATGGCATGATTGTTTGACGCATCTTATTCATATGCTTGTGCTCTATATTCATGTTGGCCTTGTTTGTTTGGTTTTTCTCGGATAGACAGCGGCGGTTGTATCAAGAGAACCAGAGCACTACCAGAACCGTCCTTTGCTTCAACAGAGACACCGTGCAAGCACTACCACATGCTTGCATACATACAAGACCTATTGCCTCTATCTTATTCTTGCATCATTGAGTCGCGATTGCATTAAATTGAATCCCAAGTATGCATAGCCTTTATTTTTAAACCCACCAAGCTTGTTTCCTCCATCCCATGAGCCACTACTATAGGAGTTGTTTGAGCCATGCGAGTCGTGGAACAAAGTGTGTAGGGTTTGTGAGAGTCTCGATGAACAATGAGGTACCTAAACAACTTAACACGAGTAGTTGGGATAACTAAAGAAAGTGGCACGGTGAGCAATATCTGCTATTTGGTTTTCTGCTCACTTGGGTCCGTAAGACCACGAGTACTTGATTCCTGTTCCTTGATTTATCGCTATCCACATCCGGAGGTATATGGGACCCCCACGGACGTAGCTTGATTAGTCTTATTTCTTGGGGCCACAAACTAGTTTGAGGTTTTATTTACGATCCGTGCTTATGCCATGCTACTGCTTTATTTACGATTGTGCGAGGAGCCTTTGTCTTATTAGGTAGCGGAGTGTTTTCGCGGTATCGACAAGCCCAGCCACACTTTCGGGTTCCCGATCGTTTACAGCCAGCCGAGACCTTGAGGACGTCTCGAGCTTGCTTACTCGTTGCGGGATCTACTTAAGGGTGGCCCCTAAATAATTCTGAATCTGTGATTGTTCGATCGTGAAAGCCTCGTTGGGTTTTGATTTGGTTTTCGAGGTTGATCGAGTGTGTGTTGCTATTGGTGCACCCGGCGGGTAAAACTTTTAAGCCGTGTCATGGATATGGACGACTTGGAGCACATTTCTTGATCATAGACAAGCATAACTAAAGTACCGCTTTAATCGACTCAAAAACCGACTAGTAAATAGTGCAATACTCATGGAATGGTTAATAAAATTGCCAACGGATGGGGTTGTTAAATCCGCTTCCTTGTTGGTAGCGAGGAGGAGGATGGATCGGATGAGATTACCATTATAACTGTTGTACTTAAATTCACGGACATCTATCATTGGTTAGGCGGATGGTTAGCGTTATCGTAGAATTGCTAGGGTTTACCTTTTGCTGCAATTCGTCACCCAGGTTGTGTCCCCTTTAGAGGCATTAAGACTTCTTGAAGTACCCTTAGGGTCTCACACGATAAATTCTTGATTCAGATGAGCAGTACCTGCTCGGGGCGGATCTTTGGGTGGAAGAAGCCGATGATGCGAACCGATCGTTCGGTGTAGAGATTCCGGATCGGGGATCCGTGAGACCTGTAGTTGGGATGTGCTTATTTTCTCGGCATCTTATGCCTATTTGCTTCTTATCCGTACTCGGATCTTGTTTGCCGCTTCGCATGATACTCGATGTGTGTTGTATGAGGAGTTATCCTAAATTATAGATGTATCTAGGTCATTTGAATCTTGCCGTATGGCGTTGGTATATTCCTTTCTTTCTAGATGGTGTGGCTCGATGTACTCTTGTATGGTGGCTTGCGTACATACCCACTTGTGTCGTAGTTGATCCTTCGCTGCCGACTACGCCGCGTCTGAGGTCCCGTTGAGAGGTTAGCGGTTGGGACGTCTGAAAGGACTACCAGTGAGTGGCTTTTGGGGCCCCGCCGTACTATTTCAACCGCTATCTCTCATCCAGGCTTGTATCTAGGAGCGTAGTTCACCGAGGTAGTTACATGCATGTCAAGCGTGGAGCAAGTCTCATGAACGATGTCATGTAAGGTTAGCCCGGGCCGCTTCATCCCAACATACCGCAAGATGCAAAGTACACAAGAAGCAATCGACAATAAAAGCATCAACGCCCACAATGACCAGTGTGTTCTACTCGTCAATGTGAGATCTACATATAGACACGGCTCGATACCCTTTGTTTCGGTTTATCATGGAAAACAAAATTTTCTATCGCATACAAACAAACAAGCCAAGATCTATCTACTAGATTGTAGCAATGAGTCGATGGAATAACTTACCCTCGAAGATTCCAAAGTGTTTAACGAGAGCGGATTCTCGTGGGTGATGTAGTCGTACTCTTCCCGATCTCAAGATCGTGTAGACGATCCTTCCGGCTGCGTTTGAGCGCTCCCATGTCGGTCACATGTTAAAAGATTTCGAAGACCTTCCTCTCCTTGTTCCAAAGTGACGAGGTTGTAGCACTCTCCTCGCGATTCTCGACAGCGGCGTGGTACCTAAGTAGAGGGAGATCCGCAGGCTTCGCCTTAAGTCGGAGCAGTATGGTGGAGTATGAGAGTTCCTCGGCGGTCTAGGGTTTAGACACACCAATTAGAAGGCTCTAATCAAGGCTAGGGCAATTAGAAGCTCTAAACCAAAGCTGCTCTAAACCCGGAGTCTAGGGCTAGGGTTTAGATTTAGAGGATAGGAACTTGTGTGTCTAGAGGAGGGAGGAGGCCCCTCCTTTTATAGGTGGAGGGGCCGGCGCTCCAAGGTGGAGGGAGGGGAGTCCTTCCCCAACTCGGCTTGGAGGTGGGCCACCGGTTGGAGGCGGGATTCCCTCCCCAACTCGGTTTTCCCCCTCTTTCCTCTTTCCTCACTTTCTGTTTTAGCCGTTTGACTTTAAAGCGGTCGCTTGACTGTTCAGTTTGGGATTCAATTTAATCCTTTATTTGGAACAGCGAGAACACTTAGTACATGATGCAATCATTCCAATATGCAATGACCCATTCATGTAGCCCTCCCGGTCTTGGGACATTGGAACCTTCTAGAACATTCCCGATGAAAACATCTAATCATTCCCGAACTCAAACGGGACTTTCCTTATATGAATCTTATTCTCCGGACCATTCCGGATCACCTCGTGATATCCGGATCCCATCCGAGACTCGAACAACATTCGGTCTCTTTCTCATAATACCATAACTACTCAAACAACGAATCCTTAAGTGTGTCTCCCTACGGTTCGTGAATTATGCGGACATGATCGAGACACTTCTCCCAATAACCAATAGAGGAATCTGAAATCCATATGGCTCCCACATATTTCTCACGATAACTGCGATCGAATGAACCACTTACATACGATACCAATTTCCCTTTGTCTCACGATAGTTTACTTATCCGAGGTTATGATCGTCGGTATCTCTGCATACCTAGTTCAACCTCGTTCTTGACAACTTCTCTTTTCGTTCCCGTGATATGTGATCCCTTGTGACCCAGTCACATGCTTGCAAGCTAATTGGATGACATTCCACCGAGAGGGCCCAGAGTATATCTATCCGTCATATGGATGGACAAATCCCACTCTTGATCCATGTGTTTCAACCAATACTTTCCGAACACTCAATTCCACCTTTATAGCCACCCAGTTACGGTGTGGTGTTTGATGTCATCAAAGCATCCATCCGGTAAAGGTGATATGCATGATCTCATGGTCTAAGGAATTAGGTTACTATGTATCAGAAAGCATATAGCAATTGAACTAATGAAATGACTTGATCTTTATGCTATGCTTATCTATAGGAGTATGTCCACCATATCATTCTCCTAACGATACAATCTTGTTGTTGATAACATCTCAATGTTCATGATAGGGAAACCACAATCATTAATCAACCAACAAGCTAGTGAAGTATAGAGGCTATACTAGGGACTTCAAATTAAGTTTACAAATCACACAAGTATCAATGTTTCCTTGTTAATACTATTATAGCATGAATGTAAACATTTATCATAAACACAAAGATATAATAATAACTACATTTATTATTGCCTCTAGGGCATATCTCCAACACACCTCCCAAGCGAGGAGACATCAAAAGCTTCCTGAAGTTCAACCCACGCCAATTTGATGTTTCTGATCGACCACTTGATGCTGATGATTGGTTGCGTGAGATGACAAGGCTACTGGAGACTGTTGATGTTCCTGAGCAAGAATGGGTAAAATGTGCTACTCACCTTCTGAAGGGAGATGCAGCTCTCTGGTGGGACAATTACCTGAAGGCAAACTGCATTGGTTTTCAGCCTACTTGACAGTTCCTTTGGGCGTTCAAAAGAGCGATGTCGAGAAATTGTCATGGAGAGGATGAAGGAAGTGTTTCTCAACCTCAAGCAGGAAATGACAATGTCAATACCTACATCAGAACTTCATGAACCTTTCTCGTTATGGTGGCGATGAGATCTCGATGACAAGAAGAAGCAAAGAGGTTCCTAAGGGCTCAATGCATCGATTAAATATGCAATCACACATGCAAGGCGTCTTTTACGAACTTGAGATACTCTGCAGAAGAAGCAAGTAAGCAAGTGTTTGAGGAGTCAAAGAAACACAACCGTGATGTAGCAAGCTCTTGACTATGTCGGCTCCTCTAAGCGTGGTTATGCGGGTTCCTAACACCCCTTTGTTGGGCCAGCAGAGATAAAACAAAATTTCCTCTAACGTGGTGATCCCAAGACCTAGCGAGGTAGAAGGCCACGAGGTTTACCACTAGGCAGCGGTTGCGGATTACTGATGAAGCGCGTCGGTGATGCGATGCAGTCCTCACGATCCGATCGTCTGGTGCTGATCGTGCGCACCTCTGCTGGTATCCACACGTACAGGAGCACGGCCGGCTGCTAGGTTCGTTCTGGCCGGACTGGCGTGGAGCTAGGGTTTCCAACACATGGAATGACCTAACCGAACAACGATTAACCTTTTAGGGTTCTTGTGCTCCACTATATATAGGGAGTGAACGTGGGCTCTGTGGCGACCCATTCACTAAAGCCCATATAAAACTAGTCACCGTGAGTCCAACTCACTAACTCGATCCTAATCTGGTTTAGGTCCAACCCAACCAGATTACATGTTCGATCCAATCGAACTTGCTCCGCTCTTAAGTGTGTGACCCCAGGCTCATGGCTACTTGGACACGATTGAGTCCAACTCACAATCGATCAATCAAGCATCGGCTCCTAGCGAACATACCGATTCCCAAGTACCAAAGAGTCATGACGACTTGCCTTTCGACTTCTTACGAGTCCCTTTGCCTCACGATATACCTTGTCGACTATAGGCGAATATATGTCATCCCTTAAATAGTCCAATTCTCTTCTCGATCCGAGATAAGTGATTCACCGACTAACTCTTAGTCGATCGCCTCGGTTAACACTTAACCGAAGTCGCATGGCCATGCTTTCGAATCATATCTCACGAGAGGGCCAGAGAATATCTCCGGTGGAGGGCAAAATCCCATCTTGGTTATTCACATCACGCAGCTTGATTCTCGATCGACCGAACTCGCCTTTATAAGCGCGATTCGGATCAGCGTTTGTGAACCTAAGTCGGTGATCCTCAACTCGGACTATGCAACAACCTCGGTCTAAGGATTACATTGATTGAGATATACAAATGACAACTAGTTCGTTGTACCTCAATATGGGTCAATCCGACTCGCTAAACTCTTTAGCCTAGTCCGTATAAGTTGGAATAGCATCTCCATGCCCATGACAAGTGGAACCGAGTCATCAAGCCAACTTTCACATTGGTCTAAGTTGTGTGTCCAAAGACAACCTCAATGACCAAGGATATTTAGTACAAACAACATGAATGCATAGTTCCACAACTGAATCACATATTCAATGATACACATCGGATGTTTATACAAGGACTACTTAATAACTTTATGAATACAATGGGAAATATCATCATACATGATTGCCTCTAGGGCATATTCCCCAGCCTCCCACTTGCACTAGAGTCAATCTTCCGACATCACATGTCTAAGCATCTAATGCCCATGGCTCTCAGTGCGCCTCATGCTTCGGGGTAACGGCTTTGTCAACGGATCCATAATATTTGCATCCGTGTGTACCTTGCATAACTTGATATCACCGATCCACAATGGCGAATCGGTGGTACCGCATGAGTATGTGCTTGTTCTTACGGTGTTGTCTAGGTTCCTTGGCTTGTGCAATAGCACCATTGTTGTCACAATACATGTCCAACGGATTGGGCAGCCACGAACCACACCAAGATCCATGAGGAAATTCCTCATCCAAACAGCTTCCTTTGCCTCCGGACAATATACTCACCTCTGTAGACGCAGAACCGCCTCTTGCTTGGAACTTTTCCAGCTCACGGCACCGTTTATAATAAACACGTATCCGGATTGCGAGCGAGAATCATCGAGTCGGTGAGATAACTCGCATCCGTGTAACCCTTTACTGAGTTCATCTTCACCACCATAAACCAAGAACATATCCTTAGTCCTTCTCAAGTACTTTAGGATATTTTTAGCCGTCGATGGATCTCTCCAGATCAGCCTGGTATCGCTCACAACACTTAGAGCATAGGAAACATCCGCCTAGTACAAATAAGGGCGTACATGATGGATCCAACTGTAGAAGCATATGGAATCGCACTCATCCGACTTCGCTCATCAGTTGTCGAAGGACACTGAGTCTTGCTAAGTTTTACACCATGGGACATCGGTAAGAACCCCTTCTTAGACGATTCCATGTTGAACTTTTTCAACACTCTGTCCAAATAAGTACTCTGACTCAATCCAATGAGCCTCCTTGATCTATCTCTATAGATCCGGATTCCGAGGATGTATGTTGCCTCACCCAAGTCTTTCATTGAGAAACTCCTTTCCAATGATTCCTTGGTTTCTTGCAACATCTGGACATCATTTCCAATCAGTAATATGTCATCCACATATAAGATTAGAAAATTTACTTTGTTCCCACTAAACTTCTTGTACAAACAAGAATCATGATCACTCTTGATGAAGCCAAAGCGATTTGACTACCTCATCAAAGCGAATATTCCAACTCGAGATGCTTGCTTCAACCCATAAATGGATTTGAAGTTTGCATACCTTGTCGGATTAGCGGATCGACAAAACCCTCGGTGTATCATATACACGTCCTCGGTTAAATTTCCGTTAAGGAAAGCCGTTTTGACATCCATCTGCCATATCTCATAGTCGAAATAGGCTGCTATAGCTAACATGATCCGAACTGATTTAAGCATCGCTACGGGCGAGAAAGTCTCGTCGTAATCAACTCCTTGAACTTGTCGGAACCCTTTCGCGACAAGGCGTGCTTTATAGATTGAAACATTTCCATCCATATCAGTTTTCTTCTTAAAGACCCATTTGCACTCGACGGGTCTTGCACCATCTGGCGATCAACCAAGTTCCAAACTTGATTTTCATCCATGGACTTTATCTCGGATCTCATGGCTCCAAGCCATGACTCGAATCGATCCCACCATCGCTCCGAATAATTTGCCTCATCACCGCCTAACAGTAACACATCACGAACACTTCGTAATCTTGCCGATCTTCGTAGTACAGTCTTGCTATCGGCTCATCCGCCTGATCGGCTCATCCTCCAAGGTTTTTGCCGATTCGCTATAAGCGATTCCTCTCGAATTTCTTCGAGTTGCACCGTGCTCCACTTACTCCCGGCGAGAAACTCTTTCTCAAGGAAGACACCGTTCGGCGACAAACACTTTGCCCTCTTCTCGGTTGTAGAAGTAGTAACCCAAGGTTTCCCTCGGATACCCCACGAAATACATTTATCCGACTTGGTACGTAAGCTTGTCCGATTGAGTCGCTTGACAAAAGCTTCACAACCCCAAATCTTAAGAAAAGACAAACTCGGCTTTTGCTGTCCACATCTCATGCGGTGTCTTCTCTACCGATTTTGATGGTACTTTGTTTAGTGTGAACGCATTGTTTCTAGACAATAACCCCAAAATGATAAAGGCAGATCTGTCAGACTCATCATTGATCGTACCATGTCCAACAAGGTCCGATTCCCTTTCAAACACCATTCCTTTGTGGCGTTCTGGCGGAGTAAGTTGAGGAACTATTCCACAACTTTTCGGATGGTCATCAAACTCATGGCTCATGTACTCGCCTCCTCGGTCCGGCAAGAAACTTTATTTTCTTGCCGAGTTGATTACGTGCTTCATTCTGGAATTCTTTGAACTTTTCAAAGGCTTCCGACTTATGTTTCATCAAGTAGATATATCCATACCTACTCAAATCATCGGTGAAGGTAATGAAGTACTCATAACCACCCACAGGTATCGTGCTCATTGGTCCACATACATCACTATGTACTAGTCCCAACAAGTCGGACGCCTTTTAAACTCTTTGCAAAAGGTGTCTTGGTCATTTTGCCGAGTAGGCAAGATTCATGTCTCGAGCGACTCCAAATCGAGCAGTTAGGAGTCCATCATCATGGAGCTTCTTCATGCGTTTCCAACTTATATGACCAAGCCGATTGCCAAAAGTAAGTCATATTCGGATCATTTGGTTTCAACCTTTTAACATTTATGTTATAAACCGATTCACCATCAAGATTCAAAATAAATAACCGTCACGGGCGGTGCAAAGCAGAAACATATCATTCAAATACAAAGAACAACCATTATTCTTGATATTCGACTCATAGCCTTGCCTCATCAAACATGAAGCGAAATAATGTTTCGATGACCGGAACATAATAACAATTATTTAGTTCCATAATGAATCCGAAGGTAAATGAAGTTGCATCGTCGACTTCCAACGCAGCAACTCTTGCTTTGTTGCCGACTCGAATATCAACCTCGCCTCTTGCTACTCCTAGTTCTTACCGGTCCACCAGCGAGTTGCGGATGTGAATAACTTGATCCGGTATCATATACCCAAGAACTATTAGGTGCATCGGCAAGATATATGTCTATAACATTGCAAACAAGTGTACCTGAGTCGAAGTCATACCTCCACTCTTGGCTTTGTCGGCCAAGTACTTGCTGCCAGTTCCTCTTCCAGTGGCCATCCGCCTTGCGGTAAGCAAGTGGATCCGGTGAAGGAGATGGCTTAGTCCCGAGGAAGCGCTTGGGACCTGGTCTTGAGCCCGCTTTCCTCGACTTAGCCTTCTTCTTAGTCCAAGAACTCTTCTTGAACTTAGCCTTATTCTCGCACCATCAACACTTGGTGGTGCCCTTCTTGAGATCCGCCTCTGCTTGAGCATCCCATGCAATTCGGTGAGCTTCTTATCCATACCATGCATGTGGTAGTTCGAAATGAACTGCCCATATGCACTAGGAAGAGAGTTCAGAATTATATCCGTAGCGAACTCTTCTTATGGGGTAAGCCTCTCCAGAGACGCACGTAACCAACCATTTTGATCACATGCGGACTCGGTGGATCACCATCCTTAAGCTTGCAACTCAGCAAAGCCCGAGAGACTTGATACCTCTCGGTCTTTGCACGAGCTGGAACATACTTTTGAGGCTTTCGATCATATCGTAGGCCTCAACATGCTCGATGCTTTTGCAAGTCCGGTTCCATGTGAGCAAGCATAAGACGGCTAATATCCGTGGACTCATCCTTATCCGACGGTAGGCATTGGTGGCTCGACGTCGCATTCTCATTCGGCTCATCTGAAGTGGGTTGTCTAGGACATGGTCCTTCTTTTCTTGTTTGAGAACAATTCTCGATTTCGATACCGGTTGGTAAAATTAGTGTCGTTCAGTTTATCTTTCTCAAGAATGGTTCTCAACGCAAAACCGGATAACTGAGAGTGACTGCTACTTGGTGCCATGATCTACAACAGAAAATATGCAAAACACTTAAGACATGTATTCATAAAAGAGCAAGCATATTAAACACTTTAATATTTTATGCTCCCACTAGAACCAACACCGCTCCGATGGTTACTTAGTGATTCAGATCCTAAATAAGCAAGTCGGCTAGTGAGCTTTAGCATCACCGCTAGCCAAGTGATCTAGGTAGACAACTCCTTGTCAATCGCATCTCATGCGATTCTGTTGGACGGGTGGCATCACATGCCGGCTCCCATCCGACCTTTCCCGAGTCCCACAACCGTTGTGATAGACCGTCTAGCTTACCAAGTGTTTCTGCGGTAAGAGTCCGACTCGAACCCACCTAGTCGGAAGAATTGGCAGCACCTCAATTTTATGAGCCCACTACCAAAAATGTCCGACTTGTGATGGTGCAAACATGGCGGAAAACCGACTAGACCTTCTTTGAGGGATTAAATTTTACCGACTATCTAATAGAGGTAAAAGCGAGACATAACAATAACACAAAATAAAGCAATTATAATGTGAAATGGTATGGCTCTCTTCATGGCGATCTCCATCTCCACAAAGCCTGTAATCCGACTCGTGCCAACTCTTGTCACTTGCCGTCTTACTCCATGTCGCCGACATGTACAACATATGCATGCCTTCCGGTTCTCAAACAGCTACACTAGCTTAGTAAAGTAAATTACATAGAGAATCCGACACGCGGTCGTTATACAATAAAATGACAGCACCTAGGCTCCGGTCGACAAAAACCGTGATTCGCAGATCACGTATGGATTACACATACATCACATGCACATGAACCATACCATTCACAACTTCCTGCAAAAACAAGTTATGCATAGATACAATATCTACCGGCGTTGTGAAACTCAAGAACGACATCTAAGGCGCTTCTGACGATGAAGCGGCGGTCCCGATCTGATTTTTCGGCGTAGATCTCATCTACGATCCGAACATGGATTCCGACCATCGTTCGATTCGATCAAACTTTTGATCTTCGATCACCGCTTCTGGATTTATGTCACGATCTGCGATGGCGGAAGCCGACCGGTAGGGTATGTCGTTCCACGACCTCGGCGGTATGATCACGAAATCAGATCTACCATTCCCGAGTACGTTGATCCAATCAACCTCGTACAAAACCGATCTATCTCATAGACCGACCACCAAAACAGGACATAGATCTCATCTATAGCCTACCGCATATCACATATGCGAGATCTCGACCTAAAACCGAAGCTATCGCCTGATACCTTGTTGGGCCACGCAGATAAAACAAAATTTTCCTCTAACGTGGTGATCCCAAGACCTAGCTGAGGTAGAAGGCCACGAGGTTTACCACTAGGCACGGTTGCGGATTCTGCGATGAAGCGCGTCGATTGATGCGATGCGATCCTCACGATCCGATCGTCACTGGTGCTGATCAGACACCTCTCTTTGGTATCCACACGCATAAGGAGGAGCACCGGCGCGAATCGCTAGGTTCGTTACGGCGGACTGTTTGTGGAGCTAGGGTTTCAACACATGGAATGACCTAACCGAACAACGATTAACCTTTTAGGTTCTTGTGCTCCACTATATATAGGGAGTGAACGTGGGCTCGTCGCGCGACCCATTCACTAAAGCCCATATAAAACTAGTCACCGTGAGTCCAACTCACTAACTCAGTCCTAATCTGGTTTAGGTCCAACCAACCAGATTACATGTTCGATCAATCCGAACTTGCTCCGCTCTTAAGTGTGTGACCCAGGCTCATGGCTACTTGGACACGATTGAGTCCAACTCAATCGATCAATCGGCATCGGCTCCTAGCAGAACATACCGATTCCCAAGTACCAAAGAGTCATGACGACTTGCCTTTCCAATGCGACTTACGTCTGAGTCCCTTTTGCCTCACGATATACCTTGTCAGACTATAGGCGAATATATGTCATCCCTTAAATAGTCCAATTCTCTTCTCGATCCGAGATAAGTGATTCACCCGACTAACTCTTAGCCGATCGCCTCGGTTAACACTTAACCGAGTCGTGCATGGCCATGCTTTCCGAATCATATCTCACGAGAGGGCCCAGAGAATATCTCTCCGAGTGGAGGGCAAAATCCCATCTTGGTTATTCACATCACGCAGCTTGATTCTCGATTACCGAACTGCCTTTATAACGCCCGATTCGGATCAGTTTGTGAGAACCTAAGTCGGTGATCCTCAACTCGGACTATGCAACAACCTCGGTCTAAGGATTACATTGATTGAGATATACAAATGACAACTAGTTCGTTGTACCTCAATATGGGTCAATCCGACTCGCTAAACTCTTTAGCCTAGTCTGTAAGTTGGAATAGCATCTCCATGCCCATGACAAGTGGAACCAGTCATCAAGCCAACTTTCACATTGGTCTAAGTTGTGTGTCCAAAGACAACCTCAATGACCAAGGATATTTAGTACAAACAACATGAATGCATAGTTCCACAACTGAATCACATATTCAATGATACACATCAGATGTTTATACAAGGACTACTTAATAACTTTATGAATACAATGGGAAATATCATCATACATGATTGCCTCTAGGGCATATTCCCAACACCCACCGTCGCTCCCGGCTCCACCAAGACCTGCAAGCTACGCGGCAAGGCCACCAAACTTCCTCACTGCTGCTCCCAGGGGCTACAACCACCACTACCCTGGAGCGCCTGGCGGAGTCCCTGGCTACGTTCCTCCACGTCCACCTGGTGCTTGTTACACGTGTGGAGACACTGGACATCTAAACTGGAACTGTCCGTTGAAAAACAAAGCTCTTCCTCCACCACCTCCAAGATCTGCGGCAAGCTCTCCTTTGGTTCGTGCACCACCACCTCGGGCTCTCAACATAAACACCAAACCCGGGTCTACTGTTGCTCGTGCCAACTGTGTCAACGCCGCTCAAGCTGAGCATGCACCTGGAGTTGTGATGGGTATGCTATCCGTTAACTCAGTCCTGCCACGAGTTTTGTTTGATTACGGTGCATCGCATTCTTTTGTTTCTCACAAGTTTGCAAATGAGAATGAGTTAGCGTTGGATCCTCTCCTCGGCGGTTAATGGTCCTTTCTCTGGAGCAAAGATGGCGCTTCTAAAATCAGCCATGGCAATCAAATTGAGATTGGTGGCTCTTCGTTCTCGGCGTCCTTAATTGTTCAGGCAATTCGACATTGATGCCATCTTGGGCATGGATTGGTTGACAACAAATGCAGCTGTGATTGATTGTCTTTGAACGCTCGGTTTCTCTGAAGATTCTTGAAGGCCATATAGTCTTTTCTCCAAGTCTGACTCCTGCTATCCAGCTTTTCTCTTTGGCGGCTCTGAACGATGATGCTATGGAAGCTATTCAGAGTGTTCCGGTGGTCTGTGAGTTCCCAGATGTCTTTCCTGAAGAGTTGTCGGGTATGCCTCCGGATCGTGAGGTTGAGTTTGTAATTGAGCTTGAACCTGGAACGGCTCCTATCTCCAAGCGGCCTTATAAAATGGGTCCTACTGAGTTGGCTGAACTCAAACGACAGCTTGATGAACAAGAGAAGTTGGGTTTCATTCAACACAGTACCTCTTCTTGGGGTAGCCCAACCATCTTTGTGAAGAAGCGAGACAGGACTGATAGACTTTGTGTTGACTATCGGGCTCTTAATGCTAAAACCATCAAGAATAAATATCCCCTTCCGCGGATTAATGATCTCTTCGATCAGCTAGCTGGAGCTGTGGTTTTCTCTAAGCTTGACTTGAGAAGTGGTTATCACCAAATCAAGATTCGCAAGGAAGATGTTCCTAAAACAGCTTTCACCACCCGCTATGGCCTGTATGAGTACACGGTCATGTCTTTCGGTCTCACCAACTTTTTGCTACCTTCTCGAGGCTTATGAACTCGGTTTTCATGGAGTATCTTGATAAGTTCGTTGTGGTCTATCTGGATGACATCTTAATCTATTCTAAGTCAAAGGAAGAACATGAAGAACACCTTCGGTGTGTCCTAAACAAGCTACGTGAGAACCGCCTGTATGCAAAGTTCTCCAAGTGTGAGTTTTGGCTGCCTCAAGTAACCTATCTTGGTCACGTCATCTCTGCTAAGGGCATTGCAGTCAACCTGGAAACGGTAAAGACAATTGTTGAATGGCTTCCTCCTGTTAATGTCAAAGAAGTGCTGAGTTTCCTTGGTTTGGCTAGTTATTGCCGCCGCTTCGTTCAGAACTTTTCGAAGATAGCGAAGCCTCTTACCGATCTCCTCAAGAAAGGCAAGAAATAACTTTGGACTCCTGCATGTCAAACAAGCTTTGAGACACTCAAAGAGAAGCTCACTTCCACACCAGTCTTGGTTCCTCCGGACACCTCTAAGCCTTTCCAGATATTCTGTGACGCCTCTTTGCAAGGATTGGGTGCGGTCCTTATGCAAGAAAAACAAGTTGTTGCTTATGCCTCTTGACAGTTGAAGACGCATGAGATCAACTATCCTACACATGACCTCGAGCTCGCAGCAGTTGTCTTTGCTTTGAAACTATGGAGGCACTACTTGTTTGGCAACCGTTGTGAAATCTTTTCTGATCACAAGAGTCTGAAGTATATCTTCACTCAGCCTGATCTCAACCTTCGGCAGAGGAGATGGATTGAAGCAATCAATGATTTTGATTTGACCATCTACTACCCTCCGGGCAAAGCTAATGTCATGGCCGATGCCCTCAGCCGCAAAGCTTATGTCAACAACCTCATGATGGAAGAACAACAGCCTCTCTTGTGCAAGGAATTCCGTCAGCTCAACCTTGAAATTGTGGAACAAGGGTATCTCCTGAACCTTCTAGCAACCCCTCTCTTGGAAGAAAAGGTTCGCTCTCGTCGACGGTGATCCGCACCAAAAAGATCATCTCCAAACTTTAGCTTCAGTATGAGTCCTTCCACGTGATGATCAAGGCACGCTTTTCTTTGAACACCGGATGTTTGTTCGAACTACCGGGTTTGAGAGAGCAAGTTCTCAAGGAGGCGCATGATTCTTCTTTCTATCCACCTGGCAGCACAAAGATGTACATGGACTTGAAAACACAATATTGGTGGCGGGTTTGAAACGATATTGTGCCAAGTATGTCTCGGGGTGTGATGTCGCCGCAGTGAAAGCTGTCCATCGAAACCTTCGGTCTTCTACAGCCATTGAAACCCCTCAATGGAAATTGAGAAAGTAGAGATGGACTTCATCACTGGTTTTCCAAGTTCACAGAACAAAATGCAATCTTTGTTGTCATTCACAGGCTTTCTAAAGTGGCTCACTTCTTCCCGTCAAGGAAACAATTTCGGAATTCAGTTGGTGAGCTCTATATCAGAATTGTCTCTCTATGGGGTTCCGCTTGAGATCAGTTTAGACCGTGGGAGCATCTTCACTTCCAAGTTGGGAAAGTTTCAAAATGCTTTGGGAACAAAATTGAACTTCAGACAGCTTACCTCCCTCGATCGCAAGGACAAGTTGAAAGGATCAATCAGATTCGAGGATATGCTTGCTTGCGTCATCTCTTTTGGCATGAAGTGGGAGGAATGTCTTCCTTATGCTGAATTCTCTTACAACAATGACTTCGAGAAAAGTCTAAAGATGGCACCATTTGAGGCTCTCTATGGCCAAAATGCGAACTCCGATTGGTTGGTCGGTGTGGAGAAAGAATATGGTTTGGCCCGACATTGTAAATCAAGCGGAGGAGAAGGTGCACATCATTCTTGAAAATCAAGATTGCTCAAAGTCGCGTAAGAGCAATTATGACGAAGCACGGACATGGTGTATGTCCTGGTGATCTTGTTTACCTTCGTGTCACTCCCATGAAAGGCATGCACCGCTTTGGTATCAAAGGAAGCTGGCTCCTAGATACATCGGTACTTTCAAAATTCGTGGAAGAGGAGAAGTTGCTTATGCTCTTGAGCTCCGGAAAACTCAAGGTTCATGATGTTTTCCACATCTCTCAACTCAAGAAGTGCTTCAAGGATCCCGGCAGACCGTGGATCATGAGCTAATCGATCTCAAGAAGACTGTCTTATCAAGAACACCCCAAAAATCCTTGAGATCGCAGAAGAAGGACTGCAACAAGTCCATCAAGTTCGCAAGGTGCAAAGGTCGCACCATTACGCTGACGGCCACTTGGGAGCGTGAAGATGATCTCCGTGCCAACTACCCTACCCTCTTTGAGTCTTCTTCTTCTTCCTAGAATCTCGGGGCGAGATTCCTGTTTAGTGGGGGAGAGTTGTAGCATCCCATTTGTCTAACAATTGTAATGCTACTTGGTTTAGTAATATAATGGCTACTTCATATATATAATTGTTGCATCATCATTATATCATGCTCATGTCATCATGCCACCTTGCATTTGAGCATCATATAAAACTCTCTTTCTTTGGTTCTTCTCTCATATGCATTGTAAATTGTATTTGCCTCTTGATATTATATTTGGTTCTTGATATATTGTTTAAATGCCCAAGTTGAGTTGGGGGCATATCTTTTGTTGACTCCACCACCTTTCTTGTCACCACCCCAACATTCCACCATTCCACCACATGTGAGCATTGCATTTTACTTGTGTTTATCTCTAGCTCATGTTGTTGGAATGGACTCTTTTCCATTCTACCTGCTTCCATATGGAATGATATGGGAAGGTTGTTCATGTTGGAATATTTTGAGGATAATATGCACATAGTGGAATTTACACACTAGCATGTCCAAAATATATTCAAATATGGTCATCCTCATTCACTCCACATGGAACATTCCTCCAATCCTTAGCTTGGCCCTTCCTCCATCTTTTGAGGATGCACATAAATAAATGCCATGGGATTTTATTTTGTTTTCACAAGGTTAAAACATGGCATTTAATATTTATGCATGGCCCATGCAAAGTGCCACCATATTCTAGTCTTTTGGGTTTTATTTGAATCTTGGAGTGGATCATCTCCCATCTATCTATCTACCTCATTTCATGCTTGATCTTGTTTGGATCATGTCAAATCCCTACACCCATCCCCCATCCATGCAAGCCATGTGTGAGCATTTCCCCCCTTTATCTCTAAAAACCCTAGTCCCTCTCTAACCCTAAGCCTCACCTCCTCTCTCTTTAAGCCGAGCCACCACCCGCATGACCTACCCCATCTACCTTTCCCCTCTCTCACCCTCCCTCTCCTTGCCAGCAGGCCCCACCTAGCCACCCTTCCCTGGTCGAGCTACCCTTCCCAACCCTAGCTCCAACCCTAGCTACACCCGAGCCTTCCCCTCCCTCTCTCTAGCTCTCTCTCTGCCACCCTAGCCCTACCACCCTCTCCTTCCTCCCCTGGCCCACCTGTCAGCTCCCTTGCCCTGCTCATGCCCCGAGCTCCAGCTCGATCACGTGCTCGAGGAGAAGAAAAAGGTGGCCACCCTACCACCTTTTCCACCCCGAGCCCCCACGCCATCTACCCCTCTCTCCCGTCCTTATCTACTCCCCACGGCCTCTCCTGCATCTCCCAGATCCCCCAGAGCCGTGCCCTACCCCCTCTTCCTCCCCCTTCTACCACACATCCACCCCGACGACCTCACCGTCGGCCTCTAACCCACCTACCCGTTGCAAGTCGACGGCGTGTTGTTGGGTTGGCGCGTCCCTCTGCTTCGCCCTGGACCCATCAGCGAGGAGGAGGAGGACCAGGGGCCCCAGGCCGACGCCGCACCGACGAAAATCCTAGCTCGGGGCGCTGCGTCCGCTCCAAGTGCCTCCCAGCCGATCCAACAAGCCGATCTCTCCGATGCGACCCTCTCCTCACGACAACCTCCGCCTCGCTGTCGTCATCTAGATCCGTCGTACTTCTCGTCAAACACGCTGCGCGCGCCGTCGGCCACTTCGTTGGCTCACTCCCGCGTCGCGCAGAACCACATCTAGCCGGCCATCCCCCTCCTAGCAACCTCCCCTCACCAGCCGCACTGGTTCCCGCCCTCGTCGCGCACCCCGCAGGTCGCGCGTTCGATCCCCGCCTCGCTGCGCCGCGCATCGCGCGCGCGCGGTGATGAAGAACAATCTGGCTGCTTTTGCAAATAACCCCTCCGTTGTTTTTTTTGCAGCAATCCATGACGCAGAGCCCACCGCAGACCTCTCCGTGCGTTTGCAGAACACCCCTAGACTTTTCAATCTTAACCCGCGTCCCGGCGCTGGTGGCACACCTTCCTTCACCGGTGGCTTGTGGGGCCGAACAAGGCAAGGCCCACTTGTCAACCACTGTGGCTCGCTGTGGTCGCGGTGAGAAAAGTCTGCCGCGTGTTGGTCTCGGCCAGCTCAGCGCGGTCCCACCGTCAGTGACTGGGGCTAGCTGAGGCTGTGTATAAAACGTTCCCTAGTTATCTGTTTAGACAAAACAAATTCAAAATTGTTTATATTCAAATTCAAATCTGTTTATAAATAACTTTTCAAATATTATTACAAATAATACATGTGATATATGTTTTCAAATCAGAAAAATGTGAGGAATTCAAATATGCTATCCAAAATATATTTTGAACACTTTGAATTTCAAGTTGTTCCAAATTACAATAAAATTCCCTTTTGCATTAATTAATTATAACTTTTGATTTATAACTCCAAATTTAACAAATGATATGTCTAAAATGATTAGCTCGACGAGCCCTTTATGTTTATGCATTCCATGTTCTGTTTTGAAGAATGCATCATATAAATATTGAATAATCAGAACTGTTTATGGGAGTAAAACATGTCTAAATAATTTAACAAAGTGCTTAATTATTGTTTCTCACCTCACCCATGCCATGCTACTTCATTGCCATGCAAATTGTGCATCATTCATCATGGCATGATTGTTTGCTTGTTGCATTTTTATTCCTATGCTTGTGCACTTTATTTATATTGGCCCTTGTTTGTTTGGTTCTTCTTGAATAGACACCGAGGTGGGATATACCAAGAGACCAGAGCACTACCGGATCCTTCTCTCGCTTCAACGCTGCTGCAGCAAGCACTACCACATGCTTGCATACATATAGTACCTATTGCCTCTATCTTATTCTTGCATCATTGAGTCGCGAATGCATTAAACTGAATCCCAAGTATTGCATAGCCTTTATTTTTAAACCCCACCAAAGCTTGTTCCTCCATCCCATGAGCCATTACTACATGAGTTGTTTGAGCCATGCGAGTCGTAGAACGACATGTGTAGGGTATGTGAGTGTCTGATGGATAACGAGGTACTTAAACAACTTAACCTGAGTAGTAATGGGATAACTAATGAAAGTGGCACCGGTGAGCAATATCTGCTATTTGGTTTTTCATGCTCACTTGTGTCCCGTAGGACCCCGAGTACTTGATTCCTGTTCCTTGAATATTCGCGCTATCCACATCCGGGAGGCTTATGGGACCCCGAGCGAGCTTGATTCATTCTTATTTCTTGGGGCCACAAACTAGTTTGAGGTTTTATTTACTATCCTGCTTATGCCATGCTTTCACCTTAATTTACAATTGTGCGAGGAGCACTGTCTATTTAGGTAAGCGGAGTGTTTTCATGTATCGACAAGCCTAGTGACATTTTGGTCCCCGATCGTTTCGACCAGCGCAAACCTTGAGTCCGTCTCGTCATAACTTCGCGGGTAGCTTAATGGGTGGCCCCAAATATTTGAATCCTGTGATTGCTTTGTCGTGAAGGCCTCGTTGGGTTTTGATTTGGTTTTCCGAGGTTGATCGAGTGTGTGTTGCTATTTGTGCACCCCTAGGGTAAAACTTTATGAAAGCCGTGTCATGTTATGGACGACTTGGAGCACGTTTCTCGATCATAGACAAGCATAACTAAAGTACCGATTTTAATTTGACTAAATGGCGACTAGTAAATAGTGCAACACTCATGGAATGGATAATAAAACTGCCAACGGATGGGGGTTGTTCGTCCGCTTCCTCGTTGGTAAGCGAGGAGGAGGATGGATCTATTGATATTACTGTTATAACTGTTGTCATAAATTCACGGACATCCGTCTATCTTTGGTTAGGCGGATGGGTAGCGAGTATCCATAGAATTGTTAGGGTTTATCTTTTGCAATTAATTCGTCACCCAGGTTGTGTCCCCTTTAGAGGCATAAAGACTTGAGTACCCTAGGGTCTCACCACGATAAATTATTTGATTGAGATGAGGTACACTCACAAGATGGATCTTTGGGTGGAGGCGGACGATGTGGGCAACGATCGTTCGGTGTAGAGATTCCGGGAACGGGGATCCGTGAGATCTGTGGGCGGGATGTGTTTATTTATGGGGCATCTTATGCCGAGTTGCTTCTTATCCGTACTCGGATCTTGTTTGCCGCTTCTTTGACCGATACGATGTTTGATGTATGAGGAGGTATCCTAAACTATTATATCTATCTAGGACATTTGAATCTTGCCGTATGGCGTTGCTATATTTCCTTTCTTTTTAGATGGAATGGCTCTGATGTACTGTTGTATGGTGGCTTGTATACATACTCACTTGTGTATGTAGTTGATCCTTCTTTGCCGATTACGCCGCCGTTCTTGTCACGATGTTTGGAAATGGTTGGGACGGCGAAGGTTCACTGTGAGTGGCATTTGGGCCCCTACCGTACTATTTCAACCATTTCCGCTCATCCAGGCTTGTAACTAGGAGCGTAATTCACCGAGGTAGTTACAACTAGGGAACAAGTTAGGCCAATTTTACTGCACACTATAGTGTTTGATGTTTGTTTGATTTGTGTCTGCAACCTGTTTGATGAAATGGCCGCATGAAATCAAGTTTTGAATTTTGAAAAGATTTTTGGTGGGTTTGCTAGATTGGTGCTGGTGAGTCTGCAGATGCTTGGGTTTTTAAAGTTGAGCTTGTTTGAGTGGTTTTTGACAAAGTGGGATCTTCCAATATGATAAAGATTCAATTTTGAATTGTCATTTAAACTATGCATTTGAAAGTTTCTAGATGATCACAAAGTGGGCCTTGATACTTTGTTATGAGTACATTCAAGGGGTGCAAAGATCCAGGAAAGTTTCTGTTAGGTTCTGAAAGTTTGAGACAGCCAAAGTAGGCATGAGAGTTAAATTGGTCAAAGTGACCATTCATTTAATATATGTGTTTTGATTTACTTATCTTTAGGAAAAGTGTGGAAATGTTTTAGATGATGTTTATTTCACCTAAGAAACATTTTACAAGCAATGAAACAAACAAACAAGGTGGTTTTAAAAGAATTCAAAATCAATGCATACACATATGCATGCATTCATAATTTTATTTAGAAAAGTTTTTGTTAACCATAATTTTGATGATTAGAGTTTGATGATCCAAGCTTAGTATTTTTGGGATGTTACAGTAGGGATACCGAATGTTGTTTGGAGTGTCGTATGGGATCCGGGATATCACGAGGAGATCCGTAATGGTCCGGATAATAAGATTCATGTAAGGAAAGTCCGATTCCGGAGTTCGGGAATGATTTCGATGTTTTCATCGGAGAGGTTCTAGAAGGGTCTAGAAGGTTCACCGGACCGGAAGGGTAATGGTCCATGAATGTGTCATGGGTAAGTGGAATGATTGGATCATGTCCTAGGTCACTTGGTTTGGGCATTTGTGAGAGAGAATTAAAGCTCTAAATTGGAAGTCAAAAGGGAGGTTTGAAAAGTCAAACTGGAACAATGGTTTCCTAGTGGAAGAAGGAAAGAGTCCTTTCTTCAATCCAACTTGGGTTTGGGTTTGGATTCAAACCCTCCCCTCCCAAGGCTGCCCCTCTCTTGTAAATAGAGGGGGAGGGCTGCCCCAAACACACACCAAGCCAGCCCTCCCACCACGTGCGCCTCCGCCACACGCCGCCGCCATGCCGCCGGCCCGTCTCCCTAGCCGCCGCCGACTCCTCCTCCTCCACTCCGGCCTTCTAAACCTAGATCACCGGAAAACCCTGGATCCACCATAACTCGCATAGGCTTAGGCGAAGCCCTGCGGGATATTCCCTCTACTTCCGACACCACGCCGTCGTGCTGCCAGAATCGCGAGGGGAGAACTACAACCTCTGCTACCTGCTAGAACAAGGAAGAGGAAGGTCTTCATCAAGTACCGAACGTGTGACCGACTGTGGAAGCGCTGCCAGAACACAGCGCCCGAAGGATCGTCTACGCGATCTTGAGATCAGCAAGTGTACGACTACATCGCCAACGAGAATCTGCTCTCCTTAACCGCTTTGCAATCTTCAAGGGTGAGTACTCTAATCAACTCGTTGCTACAATCTAGTAGATAGATCTTGGCTTGTTTGTGTGCGTGCGGTAGAATTTTTTGTTTTCCATGCTACGAACCCCTACAGTGGTATCAGAGCCGTGTCTATATGTAGATCTGTTGCACGAGTATAACACAATGGTCATTGTGGGCGTTGATGCTTTTGTTGTCGATTGCTTCTTGTGTACTTTGTATCTTGCGGGATGGTGGGATGAAGCGGCTAGGGATAACCTTACATGACATCGTTCATGAGACTTGCTCCACGCTTGACATGCAACTTGTATTGCATAAGTGGCCTTGCGGGTGCCTGTTTCTCCCAACATAGTTAAGATTCAATTTACAACGGGTGATTGACAATACTAGTATCAACGTTGTGGTTCTTGTTCGTAAGTTAGAACGATACTTATTGAAAGCCCCAAACCACATAAAACATGCAAAGAAAATTAGAGGCGTCTAACTTTGTTTTGCAAGGGTGTGCTGTGATGTGATATGGCCATGATTGTGATTATATATGATGTATACAATGTTCCTTACTGTAAGTCGGCAACCGGCAGGAGCCATATGGTTGTCTTTTAATTCCTTTAAGATCTGTGTGTCTATTATTCAAAGTAGTTGTAATAGTTGATCTTTGGTGGACGAAAACCATGAAGCGGCTCCATTGACCTTGACACCATGCCCGTGATGATGGAGATCATGTTCGTGCTTGAAGATGGAGATCGGAAGCACAAGAAGAAAGGCCATATCATATCACATATTATAAATTGCATGTGATGTTAATCCTTTTATGCATCTTGTATTACTTAGTTTGCCACAATAGCATTATAAGATGATCCCTCAAGCACAAAAAATTCAAGTTATAAAGTGTTCATCCTTAGTAAGCACCATTGCTAAATCTCGTTGTTTCGAAGCACCACGTGATGATCGGGTGTATTAGATTCTGCGAGTGTATACAACGTGAGCAAGCCAGATTTGCTCATACGGAAGCTAAGGTTTGATCTTGATGAGCCTAGCATATACAGACATGGTCTCGGAACACGGATCACCGAAAGGTAAAGCATGAGTCATATAGTAGATATGATGAACATGTTGATTGTTCTCCATTGAAGCTACGTCAACTCTCGTGATGATCAGTTTTGATGTGGTGGATTTGGTTCGTGTGATCACTAAAGCAATGTGAGGGATATTGTTTTGAGTGGGAGTTCACCTAGATTAATTTAACTATTAATTAGAACTCAGTTTGTCCTAAACTTAGTCTAAACTATTGCAAATATGTTGTAGATCAATGGCGGCCCCTACCATCAATTTTAATGTGTTCCTAGAGAAATAAAAGTTGAAAAACAATGGAAGCAACTTCGCGGATTGGTTCCGCAATTTGAGGATTGTCCTCAATGCTGGTAAATTGACCTATGTCCTGGGTGCACCGCTGGGTGACCCACCTGCAGCTGATGCTACTGATGAGGTAAAGAATGTTTTCCTCGCTCGAAAGAATCAGTACTCCACAGTTCAGTGCGTATGGTTTGGAATCGTGGATAACGAAGTAATACCATTACACAATAGTCCACAATGGAACCCACAGAATAGATATACACAACAATGACTTAAAGAGTCAAGAATACAGATATACAATACAAAGATCCAAATCACCTTTAAAATGATACAGCGTCCAAGTACGGACAAGATGCAAATTGAGCTAAGAGCCCTGAATGGCGTCCATAACCCTGCCCAATCCAAGCCGGAAGGGTAACCCTGCTAACGACGTTGATCTCAAAACCTTCTTGAACAAAAGGGGTGCCGACAAAGGGCACAGGAAAAGGAGAGCGGTCAGTATTGAGGCCAATACACTGCGAGACTAGAATTCGGCGGTCCTCGCCTACATAGGTATGGTGGACTGAGGCGGCAGCGCAGCATGCACTAAACAACCTATAGAGACTCAATACAATGGCGGCTATCAGATAGGGATAAGAAAGACCTATTCGGGTCCAACCTAAAACTATCACCAAGCATACCCATCCTGGTATTTCCCCCTCGAGACCAAACGAGGAAGTCAACCAAGGAACTCACACAGTTGGCAGTTTTATTCACTCTATTATACTTGCGGCAATTACTAGTCAGATATGGATAGCATGAGTCATCCTGATATCATAAATAGTGGGCAGTTTTAGTTAACCATTCCGTTGTAGTTGCAATACTTACTAGTCAGATACAATGGTAACAGGTGACAACCCAAATCCAGCAGTTGTTGGCACTTTTATTTGGCCATTCTATTATAGTGAAGCTGATTACTAATCATTATAAAGTCAAACTTATAGCACTACTTTAGTTATATTTGTCTATGATCGAGATACTGCGCTCCAAGTCGTCCATAACCGTGGACACGGCTGTCATAAAGTTTTACCCTGCAGGGGGGCACAAATAGCAACACATGCACGATCAACCTCGGGAAAAACAAAATGAAAACCCAACGAGGCATCACGACAGAGCAATTGCAAGATTCATATAATATTTTAAGGGGCCACCCCACTAAGCTACCCGCGATGAAGTTGGCCGGCTCCGAAATAGACCCAGAGGTTTGTGTCGACGGCTGTAAATGACTGGGAACCCGAAACTATGACTGGGCTTGTCGATACCGCATAAACGTATCACAATTCCTAAACAGTACATGCGCTCCAAGCGCAATCATAAATAAAGCAGTAAAGCATGGCATAAGTACAAGATAGTAATAAAGCCCCAAACTAGTTTGTGGTCCCAAGAAATAATATATGACTCAAGCTCTGGGTTGGGGATTCATGGTCCCACATGCAGATAGTGCGAATATTCAAAGAACAGGTATCAAGTACTCGGGGTCCTATGGGACACAAGTGGACGGTTAAAAACCAAATAACATCTATTGCCCACCTGTGCCTCTGCATTATTTACCTACTTCAATTTTAGTTATTAAACTGTAATTAAAGTCATAATCATCTACAACATTAAACATGAGGCATTACTCCAACAATTGTGGAACATCGACGACGCGACACAACACTGCAAGCAACTCGACTCATAAGTGACTATCTACCAAACAATAGGTAATAGGAGGTGTCCAAGGCAATATAGTGGCTGCAAGGGATATCACGGGTACGAAAACTAGAGCATCGCAACACAGATAGCAATAGATCAACAAGAGGAAATAAAGACTATAAAAGTAAGATAGGTAGAAAGGGGGAGAATGCTCGCCTGAAAACATTGCCAAAGGTTCATCCGAAGATCGGGTCGACACTCGCATCAACTCATCGGCCTAATCTGTGAAGAAGCAAAGCACTAGAGGAAACACCGGTTGCACTATTTAATATTACGGAAAAAGATCGGGCATGATGCATGTATGATGTATGACATGGAAAGGTGCGATGCAATTAGGCCATATTAAGAAGAACTGGGGTCCCGACATTTAATTAGATGGTTCAAGTTGTTTAGATACCCAACAATTTAAATGTTGTCTTAACAAGGAAAAGTATATCACCAGTTCTCTATACAATTTAAATGGGGCCAATATTAGACTAGATTCGCGCGCATATGGTCTCCATATTTATTTATTAGGTGAATCGACAAAACCCAACAAACCACATTGTATGAATGCAACATGAACAATTAAGTGCAACAAGTATATATCATTTATAAAAATAGGACGGGTGTAGATAGGGTCACACATGAAGGGGTCCGGAGATCTTGGGGTCCAGGGGGTCGGTCTTCAAACTCCGAGGATCGATGTCTTCGGACTCCGTGAAGGATAGCTTGTAGTTCCAGGAATCTTTGGGTCTCGACCATCGGATCCGGTGACGAGGCTTCGAAAAACACAAAGGAGATCTTGAGGTTTCCATGAGCACTCCTCGGAACCATCGGCATCGAGCCGGTCTTGTCGGTGAGGAATATCTTGTTATTCCGGTTTCTTCGAACATAGTCAGACTTGGAGTGCCTTGTCGGTCCGATCTGTAGGTGCCCTTGTGGTACATCCATGCCACACGGTCACCACTAGAGATAGCGTTGCTGGAGTTGGTCATAGGGGAGCCGGGACCATCTGTAGCGCATGGACTTCACCTTAGCGTTGAGGGCACCGCTGCACATACACCACATCAGCCAACACCAGGACGGAACAACGAGGACCCATGAAGAAAGGTGTCGTCGTGCCGCCGGAAGGTGAGGTGGGCAGGCGAGACATGGCGGCGTCACGGAGGCCAAAGAAAGCAGGTCCCTCACCGATTCGAGCTGCAGGAGGCGGGCTGCAGGGACAACGGACCTTTGTGCTGGGGCGGCGGCGGAGAGGTGGCGAGCTCCCTGTGGCGGCTCTGCGGCCGAGGCGAGGAGGCGAGGCCGGCACCTTGGCAGAGCGGCAAGGAGCCGGGAAAGGCGGCGCTGTGGGCCACTCGTGGCAGCGCTCACGACGAGGCAGGGCACGGGCGGAGGCGCGGCGGGAAGCGATGTCGGGCGCCTCTGAGCAGGCGGCTTGAGAAGGCGAAATCGTGGCAGGCGACATGGGCGCGGTTCTAGGCCAGTGATGAAGAGGCGGCAGGGTCCACTCGGGGAGGATCTCGGCGGCCAGGAAGAGGCGCTGGCGGTGGCGGTTGTCGGCGAGAGATGGGTCAGGGAGAGAAGAGGCGGGTGGGGGTCATGTGGCCGGGGCATCGAGGTGGGGCCATTCTCGAGGAGTGCCACGAGGAACGAGAGAAGGCGGCCTGCGAGGTAGGTTGGTCAGGGGCTGGGTCGTGTGGTTGTGGTGTTGTGTGCCTGGCGTCGTGTGCAACTGCGCGTGTGTCCGGCCGTGTGGCGGCTGGCGGCGGCAGGGACTAGGTTTGTGTCTAGGGGGATTAGGGTTAGGGTTTACATCATAGGGGTGGTAGGTGGTATGGCCGGTTGGGCCTTTGGGCCGGTCGGCTGGACTGCCTCCCCGATAAAAATTATTTTATTATTTTTATAAAACAAAACATTTTGAAATATAGTTTTAGATAAATACAAGATCCAGAAAAAGACAGGGTTTCGCATTTGAATAAAAGAGGACATTTGTAGAAAATGAAATAGGGCTTTTAGTAAAATAGTTTTAGGAGATAGATGCATGCTAATGTCATGATGATGCAGAGAGATGAGGCAGGCGATTTTCTACTAGTGGTTTTACCGGTGTTACATTGCTCTCTTAGTTGGTGATCCTATCTTTTGCTAGCCTCCACGTGTATTGAGTAAGCTCTACTCATGCATCCAACTCCCAAGAAACCAAGTTATTCCAAAGTGTCCACTATAAATTCCTATGCATGGTGTGTTACACCATTCCAAGTATATTCTTGTTTTATCTATCTTCCAAATTAAACTTGTTATATGCAAGTTAGTGATTAAAACTCTCACAAACTTGATGGCACACTTTATGTTTCTTGCCCCTAATAAACTTGAACCATTGTGTCATCTATGTTGTATATGCTTGCACTTATATGTTGGGATTAGCAGGATCGTTCTGTCATGGGGAACGCTTTCAACATTGCACCTGGTACACGCTACCCAGTTGATATCATGCTCTTTTGTTTATGGATGTCGTCGCTGTGAAATGAAAGGGGAGCTTGTAAGTCCATGGAGTTATGTATGTGTGTTAGAGAAACGCCTGGGCCGCTAGCCTAAGCCATGCCTAATCATGGTGGAAACTTGTAGCATCACCATAGTGAGCAATCTATGAAACATTCTTCTTATAAAAAAGAGATAGATATTGAGCAAAAGAAAAATAAAAAGATGAGAAAAGAGGAAAGAGACAAAAACACCATGTTCCCATGGTAAATAAGAAGATTGCTGAGATGCTCATTATGCCTTTCCTTGTCATTTTGATATGGGATATCTCCTATCATGTGCAAGGGTACCTCGTTGGCGATTCTCTATGATACACATGTACTTACTATGACAAGAACTTACCGGTGACTAAAGTTGAGTAGCATGAGGAGCGGCCCTCGTATTCAAGGGACATGAGATTGCGAACTTATAATTTGTCAAGCATATACTCCATATTTTGTTCACTTTAACCTTAATCACTTCAATATGCTTATGATAGGGGCAATGAGAGCTGAAATCTAACAAGTACCATAATTTTTGGAAGATCTTTATGAAACTTGAAATCCCTGCTTCCCTTTGAAGGGCATTTATTACACTTTTATATTAAGTCTCCACCTTCTATCCTTAGGCACCAATTAAGAGATCATAGTTGTCATTCTTAGTTCTATGTAAATTGTCCCAAAACTTATTGATTGATTCATATTGTTGATATTGCTTGTTCTTTAACTATTTGTATCTAGTCACCCTTATGAACTTTGAAGGTGTCCTATGCATTTATGCTACTCCATGAGGGACAAGCTGAATACCACTATGCTATGTTTTCTATATGTGAAACAAACAAACGTCTTTCAATGCATGGTTATTCATGATCTTTGTTTGTATCCTTTCATGTTGCAACATAGTTGCTTTGTCTTATTGTTAGAACTTCTTCTTTCATGCTCATGCTTAGAGTACTTAATCCCAGCTTCCAATGCATGCAAATGGTTTGATCTTGATTTTGATGGTGCATGTCACCTCAAAAATTATTCTTTTATCACTTACCTACTCGAGGACGAGCAGGAGTTAAGCTTGGGGATGCTTGATACGTCGTAAACGTATCTATATTTTTTGATGTTCCATGCTTGTTTATTATCCACTTTGCTTTTCTTTGTCTACACTTTGAGATATTTTTATATGTTTTCTAGGACTAACCTATTAACAAGATGTGATAGTTCTAGTTGCCTGATTTCTATTGTTTTTGGTTCTAGAAAATCCAGAAAATGAATATTCTCGGAATTGGACGGGACAAAAGCCAAAGTCAATATTTCACCGGGCAGAACACAGCGACAGAAGACGAGACGGAGGAGGGTCTCGAGGGGTCCACACCCCTGGCCGCGCGGCCAGGCCTGGCCCGCGATTGGGGGGTGCGGCCGCCTCGGTCACCCCCTCGGCCTCCCCCTTCTCCTATAAGAAGCCCCCAATACCTAAACCCTAAGTACCCGATCAGATCTCCACGAAAAAGTCCGTAGCCGCCACCATCGTCCCTAGATTGGGGGGATCTGAAGCTCTTCCCGGCACCTACTGGAGGGGAGAGATCATCCCGGAGGCCTTCTTCATCACCATGCCAGCCTCCGGTATGATGTGTGAGTAGTTCCACCTTGGACTATGGGTCCATGTAGTATCTAGACGATTGTTTGTCCTCCTTTGTACTATCATGTTTACATCTTGTGAGCTCCGTTCATGATCAAGATCATCTATTTGTAATCATGCATGTTGTGTTTGCGGGGATCCGATGGATATTGAGATTACTATGTAAGATTGGTTAATGATTCTATCTTATTGATTCTATCATGTCTATGTTGTTTGAGATCTTCCATGATCTCCGTTTCTAGTAGCTATCTTTGCCAAGTAGATGCTACTAACTCCAAGAGGGGGTATTTATGCTCGATAGTGGGTTCATGCCTCTATTGAATCTGGGGAAGTGACAGAAATATCTAAGGTTGTAGATGTGTTGTTGCTACTAGGGAGAAAACAACAATCTCATGTTTATGGAACAAGTGTATTTTTTACTTTACACACCTTGCTTAAAGAAGTTATCCATTGCTTGCAACTTAATACTTGAGGGGGTTCGGATGATAACCTGAAGGTGGATTACTAGTCATAGATGTAGTAGGATGGCGGTCTATGTATATTGTTGTAATGCCCAATCGAATCTCATAGGATCATGAATGTCTAGTATTGCATTATTATGCCTTTCTCTTTCCTGTCAATTGCCCCGCTGTAATTTGTTTACCCAGCATGTTATGTTGTTTTTCTTAAGGAGAACACCTCTAGTGAACTGTGGACCCAGGTCCAATCTTTACCATTGATACATCTTCCACTGCTACGGTCTACTTTCTCTAAGCCACCATTACCTTCCACCATATAGTTAATCCTTTGTTTTCAGCAAACCAGTGAGATTGACAACCTCACCGTTCATTGGGGCAGAGTCTTGAGTTTGTGTTGTGCAGGTTTCCAAGTTGCTAGCAACACTTTTGAATCGTTTCCTTCCTCCTACTGGTTAAATAACCTTGGTTTCTTTCTCAGGGAAGACTTGCTGCTGTGCTCATCATACCTTCCTCTTGGGGTTTCCTAACGAATTCTACAGTGATCTAAGTGGCATCAATCACTACTACCTATATTACATAAAACACAAGAGGATACCAATAAAATAATAAGATCCAAAAGTAGCAAGGAATACATGGGAGCACACAAAACATTTAATTACCCAAATATAGGAAAATATTAAGCAAAGGCCAAAGTGAATATGATCAATAAATTCTACCATAAATTGAGTACTCATTGTCCAAGGACAAGAAATATTGGGAATAATTTTCCCAAGGTATGCATCATGGATATCCAAGATCATATTCACACAATGAAGCATATAGCAAGTTATAATAATTAAGCATGATGCTTCAAAAGATATTATTGGTAGCTTCCAATAGTCACACAATCACTAGTGATTAGAGTAACTTGAAGCAAATGGTTTCCATGAGGATATAGAGATTCAAATATGAGAAAACACATACCAAGAAACACTCTCACACATAAGATCCAAAATATGAGCAATAAAGGCATTCAAGCAAATTGGAACTTGTATGGGCAAATGTGTCACATAGGATCTAGATAATTATCAATATCAATTCTAAGTGACACAACCTCGAATTTTCACATTTTCTAGGATTGTAATATGCACTAAGCATATGACTCCCCCATAATGTGATAAACCATAAATCTCAACATGAGGAAAAAGATCCAAATGGAAATAATTAATGGACATTATAGAACTTGAATTTCTCATGATAGACATACCCCATAGAGACTAGATAATATTGCAATATCAATACTAGGTGGTATTCCTCATGTACACACATTTTTAGGATTGTGGAATGCCCGAGCATAACACTCCCCCAAAATGGTTTAGTCCACTAATCTCTCACAAGAGCCAAATAATATATCAAATATAATCTAGAAAGGCTCGAACACAAGAACACAAATGTACATGGTGTGCCACATAATCATACACAAACATACTTGATAACTCAAGATAATTAAGTGGAGAGCACAACATATACATGAACATGGAAGATACAAAACCAACACATGCACAAGGGGCTAGTAACTTTCAATGTAAAGAGTTTAGCACATGTTACCGCAAGGAGGATCATTGGAAATATGATAGAGGCATTATAATCCACATGACTTGACTTGATAAATATACTAGATGAAGATCCCTCAGTTCTTCATGATGTAGCCAAGTCTCCAATGTCCTCCAACAATACCTATTGATCAAGTTTTGGCTTGTTGGTCCCCAACCAAGTTGGGTCCAAAGAGGTTAGTCACAATAGGCTTGGCAACCCAAATGGTTATTTTCTTGAAACCACATTGAGCACCAACAAATTTGGCAAACACATTGCCAACCTCATCCTTACAAAGAGAATAAGCATCATCAATAATGATAGGGTTGGATGAGCAGATACCAATAGTGCATGAGGAAGAAATATTCCCTTTCTCAAGGCAAATGTAGCAAGTTATTATCTTGCCATATTTCTTCTTAGGTGAAGCCACAACTCGAGGAAGAGCTCGAGTAGTCCTCTTAGGAAGAGGCCTATCAATGACTTGAGGTGAAGCTTGAGGCCGCTTCCCTTGTTGCTTCACACTACGCGACTTCTTCTTCAATGGGCAAGATATAACATGATGCCCTTCTTCCTTGCACTTGAAGCAAACAATATTGGCCGGATTCTTGACTTGATCTTGGCCATTCTTCTTATTTCCCTTGTGCTTCAACTTGATAGTGGACTTGTTCTTGCTATTGGAGTTGAATCCAAGCCCAATCTTGTCATTGGGGGATTTTTGCACACTCAAGACGTTGTGGAGTGTGGTCTTCCCTTTATTACCCTTTTTCAAGTCATTCTTCAAAGAAGTGACTTGAGCCTTGATATCTTTAATTTCCTCTACATAATTAATATGAACAACAATACTGGAGGAAGTAGATGCTGCATTGTTAGAGCAACAAGGCATGGAATGCAATTCATCACAAGATGTAGCAATGGTATGAGTGGGTGAATTACAAGTACTAGCACATGGCAATATAATATTTGGAGTATATATAGTGCAAATGTCCACATGAGGCCCACTAGATGTTACCTTTGACACAATGGCCTCATGATCTAACTTTAGCCTACCATGGGAGACTAGAAGATCCTCATGCGAGCTTGTGAGCTTAGAATGACTTTCTTATAATTTACCATAGTTGCTAGTTAGCAAAGCAAGTTGAGCCTTTAGCTCAACATTCTCCTTCAAAATAGATGCTTCACAAGAAATAGAGTGTTGGAGATATTCCCTAGAGACAATAATAAAAGTAGTTATTTTTATATCTTTGTGTTTATGATAAATTTTTACATTCATGCTATAATAGTATTAACCGGAAACATTAATACTTGTGTGATTTGTAAACTAAATTAGAGTCCCTAGTAAAGCCTCTTTATAATACTAGCTTGTTGGTTGATAGATGATCGTGGTTTCCCAATCATGAACATTGAGATGTTATTAACAACAAGATCATATCATTAGGAGAATGGTGTGATGGACATACTCCTATAGATAAGCGTAGCATAAAGATCAAGTCATTTCAATAGTTTGTTTGCTATAAGCTTTGTGATACATAGTAACATAATTCCTTCAACCATGTCACATCCCAAGATTTTAGAAATTGCGACTAGACATTTTTTTTTGTATTTGCATGACATTCATCAGCATTGCATTGCATATTTTCATCAAGAAAAATTTCTAAATCGAAATAAAGGACTAAAACCCTAAATAGTATATGCCACTTTGTTCCTAAAGGGAATTAAATTGGCTTTATAAAAACCCATTTTTGCTAAGGCAGCAATTATTGCTAAATTATAGCCTAAAAAGATCCAATGAATATTACAAAATTTTATAAACAAAATTGAGCTCGTTTGGAGCTATTATGAAAAAGTTATGGAATAAATACAAAAAATAAAGATATGATAAAATGGAATGTACAAGGACTTATAAATACACTATTTGCAAACTATTAAAAATATTATAAATATGATCCTACAATGATCTATTCGATTTTACAAAATTTTAGAAACAAGAATCGTGTCATTTGCAGTTCCTATGCAAAAGTTATGATGGAAACACATAAATAGAAAATATAAAAAAATATAAAAAAATCCTAAGTGGGCCGGCCCATTCAGCCACCGGAGAGCTACACGCGTGTATGGGAGAAGGCGTCGATGCCTTGTTTGTTTTAATTTCCATGCAAATCAGTTTTTCTCAAACCTATCTCTATTCAAACTCTTATATCTTTTTATCTATAACTCTCAATCGACTTCCGTTTGTTTCTACTTGTTACCTACTCCAATACCTATCTCTACACTATTTAAATATCTATATAAACTCGTGGAGCCACAGTGGTATGAGTGTTCCTTCTCAAAATCCCGAATCTACACATGCCCGAATCTTATTTCGTTTATTCACCCATCTAGACTTCGTCGTTTGCCTTCGGCCAAAACACGAAAGTTGTAGATCTCGTCAAAATCATTAAATCCCAACAAACCTCACCTCTTTTCATCCACCACAGCCGGAGAATTTCGCACCGCAATATTTCAGATATGACGGTGTAAATCCAAGATGTACTCGCGCTCGTTTCTTCAAATCCAAATTCCTTTAGTGAGAAGTTGGAACTAATGATTCCCCACAACTTTCATGTTGTAAGTTTTTCAATTTGACCTACGGATTTGTCTCTCTAAAACAGATCTATTTCTTGTCTATTTTGAGCCAAAATCGGGTTAATCTCCTCTCCTAGCCACTGGATCTCATCCCGACGGTCAAGATTAAAGCTTATCAACGAAGGGGTACGAGACAACCAGATCTCGCCACATGTCAAGCCAGGTCAGCCCAGCGTTCCAGTCAGCAAAGAATATTCCCAAGGAATATTCCCTGTAGATTTGAAATTGAATTTAATTTGCAGAAAATTGTTTAAACTTGCAAAAATCATATAAAAAGATTAGTAGATCCAAAAATAGCAAATATGGATTCATAAAAACGTGTAGAATATTAATATGGCATTATATCCAAACTTAACAGTATTCGTTTACTGTAGTAATTTAATTAGTTTTAATGGTCCTTTAGGTTAATAAATTCATAGAAAATTATCTGTAACTTCGAAAAATATGAACAATATATCAAATTGAAGCTACTATAATGTAGATTAATAATATATGGTTGGATACACATTTTGCACATTATTTACCCCGTAGAAATTTAATTAGTTTTAATGGCTTTAGAAATAATTAAATTCATAGTAAATTATTTGCATACCAAAAAATATAAATAATATACTGATGGAAAGCTGGTTCCATGTAGATCATCAATATGCAAATGGTTCAGGCAAATACTGTAAGGTTCTGCAGCAATTAAATAAATAGTCTAATGGCTTATTTAGAGTATTAAAATCATAGTAATTCGAGTACTACTCAGAAAATTACAAATGATATGTCCCTGGAATCACAATTCCGTGGAGATTACAGATATAATTTTAGTTTGATTTTTAGGAAAAAGAAACTATATAAATGATTTTAAATCCATTAAACACTATTTAAATCATAGAAAATGATTTACAACTCCGATTAAGGTGAATCCAAGTGCTACTGGTTCGTATTAATGCCCTCTATCTAGTACACTTTAGATCAAAATTTAATTCGGCAATGAGGACAGAAGTTACAACAGATCTGTTAAAACACCAATAATGGCAAGTAATTATTAATAACAAATACCCCATTGCATTAATCGATCTCTTGCATGCATCGTGTATTCTAGTAATGTTCAGAGAACTAATTACAACCATTGTGACATATTAAATTGTTATGCATGCATTTGTTCATCATTGTTTTGTTGTATTGTGCATAATTGCATTGTTTCGAATGGTGTGTTTGTTGTGCACTTGTTTTGATTGATAGATTGCGAGGAGTGCAACGTTTGTGATTGTGACGAGTGAAATCTTCTCTATTGTGAGGATTATCTGAACGACTACGTCTACAACAAAGGCAAATAGAGCTATCATAAATGTCCTATTATTTCTCCTATGCATGTAGTATGATTTTTAGTAGTAATGCATGTGTAGGTGTTTTACTACTATTCTATGCTATGACACCCAGGCATGATTGCCATATATCCATGACTTGATTCCTTTTAGCCATCGTATTGTAGTTGCTTAGCCATGCTTATTAGATGCGCAAAAGGGAATTCATGATTGATTTTGTTATGGAAAGTTATGTTTTTCTATAATGAAAACAACTGGAATTTAATGAATCTCCTGGGTGTGATGGATTGATGTTTTTGGATGTTTTATTGCGGAAAGCACACCTAGGCTTCAGAGATTGGACAAGTTTCTTGTGTAGTAGCTTCCAGTACATCCGTATGTCATTATTTGTCTTGACTAAGTAAGTTGTAGGAACCTGACCCAACGTGACTAGCAGATATAGGGGATGTAGGTTGGTATGGGTCCATCCTGAGGGCTCAGGGTTCTGCTTCTGAAAGGTTTCGTCTTGGTTTTCTCCCTATCATGGCACAAAATGAGTGTAATGGTAAGAGCGGGTTGACTGGGTCGTGCGGGTAAAGTGTACAACCCCTGCAGGGTGTCAAAACTAAGTACTTAGTCGTGTCCCCGGTTATGGACAACAATGAGCAACTGGGCCTGGAACTGTTTGGAAGATCTCACTCATCCCAATTTCTTAATTACTAAAACTTGATGGGTGAACATGGGTTTAGGAGCATACAAAAGCTGAATTGTCTTGTTTCTACATGGGTTTATGCTGGTATGTCCTTAGAAGATTGTTTTTGAAGAAAGAAAAGTATTTTTAAAGTAGGGAAAAGTTGTATTGCTTTTAGCAAATGAGATTGAACTCCACCTAGCCAAATATGCATGTAGTTGATAGATCCTTTGTAATCATTAGTTCTACTTGCCAATACATTCAAAGTATTGACCATTCGTGGCTGCAACATTTCATGTTGCATGGTGTTCTGTTCTGAGTGATTGTTCATAGGTCACGAGACTCCACTCAACGATTGTTCGCCTGTGGCACATTTGAAGAATGGAGATCTACCTTGTTATTGTTTCTGTTGTGTACTTGTGTAATGTAATGTAAATTCTGGACCATATTCGTTGTATTTATGATGCACAGTTATATTTGGTATACATTTTGTACTGTGTGTGCTAGTGAACCGATCCAGAGATTGGCACTATACACATGAACTCAGCCTTATCAGGCGAGGGTGTTACAAACCATGAGATCATGCTAATCACCATCACTAGAAGGATGCTTTGATAACATCAAACACCACACCATAACTGGGTGGCTATAAAGGTGGCATTGAGTGTTTGGAAAGTATGTGTTGAGGCACATGGATCAAGAGTGGTATTTGTCCATCCATATGACGGATACATATACTCTGGGCCCTCTCGGTGGAATGTCATCCAATTAGCTTGCAAGCATGTGACTTTCTCACAAGGGATCACATATCATGGGAACGATAAAAGAGTACTTATCGATAACGAGGTTGAACTAGGTATGCAGAGATACCGACGATCAGACCTCGGATAAGTAAACTATCGCGAGAGAAAGGGAAATTGGTATCGTATGTAAGTGGTCCATTCGATCGCAAAGTAATCATAGAAATATATGTGGGAGCCATATGAATTTCTAGATTCCTCTATTGGTTATTGATCGGAGAAGAGTCTCGATCATGTCTGCATAATTCACGAACCGTAGGGAGACACACTTAAGGATTCGATGTTGTTTAGTAGATATTGAATGTAAGTAGGGAGACTGAATGTTGTTCGGAGTCTCGGACGGGATCCGGGATATCACGAGGAGATTCGGAATGGTTCGAAGAATAAGATTCATATAAGGAAAGTCCAATTCCAGAGTTCGGGAATGATTCCGGTGTTTTCACCGGAATGACCTAGAAGGGTCTAGAAGGTTCACCGGACCGGAAGGGGAAGGGTACATGAACGTGTCATGAATAAGTGGAATGATTGCATCATGTCCTAGGTCACTTGGTTGGGCATTTGTAAGACAGAAATTAAGCTCCAAATTGAAAGTCAAAAGGCAAGTTTGAAAAGTCAAACTGGGACAATTTATCCTGGTGGAGGAAGGAAAGAATCCTTCTTTCTCTCCACCACAAGCCAATTAGGAGAGGGAGTTGGGAAAGGATTCAAACTCCCCTCTCCCAAGCTTCCCTCCCTCTCATAAATAGAGGGGAGGGGGTGCCCCAAGAGACATACACCAGCCCCTCCCCACAGTAGCCACCCGGCCTGCCTTGGTTAAATCGCCCGCTCTAGCTGCCGCCGACTACACCTCCTCCTCTCCGTCCTCTAAACCCTAGATCGCCAGAAACCCTAATTCTCCACCATAACCCGCTCCGGCTTAGGCAAAGGCTTGCAGGATCTTCCGTCTACTTCTGACACCACGCCGTCGTGCTGCCGGAATCACGAGGAGAGAACTACAACCTCCGCTGCATGCTGGAACAATGGAGAGGAAGGTCTTCATCGAGTATCGAACATGTGACCGACTGCGGAAGTGCTGACGGAATGCAGCGCCGTAAGGATCGTCTACGCGATCTTGAGATCGGCAAGTGTACGGCTACATCACCCATGAGAATCTTCTCTCGTTAACCACTTTGGAATCTTCGAGGGTGAGTACTCTAATCGACTCGTTGCTATAATCTAGTGGATAGATCTTGGCTTGTTTGTGTTCATGTTGTAGAATTTTTTTTCCATGCCACTAACCCTTACAGTGGTATCAGAGTCGTGTCTATATGTAGATCTGTTGCACAAGTAGAACACAATGGTCATTGTGGGCGGTGGTGCTTTTATTATCAATTGCTTTTTGTGTACTTTGCATCTTGTAGTATGATGGGATGAAGCAGCCCGGGCTAACCTTACATGACATCGTTCATGAGACTTGCTCCACGCTCAACATGCAACTTGTATTGCATAAGTGGCTTTGCGGGTTTTTGTCTCTCCCATCATAGTTTAGATTCAATTTACAACGGACACTTGATAGTTCAAGCATCAACATTGTGGTTCTTGTTCATAAGTTAGAATGACACTTATTGAAAGCCCCAAACCACATAAAATATGCAAAGAAAATTAGAGGCATCTAACTTTGTTTCGTAGGGGTGTGCTGTGATGTGATATGGCCATGATTGTGATTATATGTGATGTATGCAATGTTCCTTATTGTAAGTAGGCAACCGACAGGAGCCTTATGGTTGTCTTTAATTTTGTTAAGACATGCGTGTCTGTTATTCAAAGTAGTTGTAATAGTTGATACTGGTGGATGACAACGATGGAGCGGTGCCATTGACCTTGGCACGTCGGTGATGATGGAGATCATGTTAGCTTGAAGATGGAGATCGGAAGCACAAGAAGAAAACCATATCATATCATATTTTTAATTGCATGTGATGTTAATCCTTTTATGCATCTTGTATTGCTTAGTTCTTGACGGTAGCATTATAAGATGATCCCTCTCACAAAATATCAAGTTATAAAGTATTCGTCCTTAGTAGGCACCGTTGCCAAAGCTCGTTGTTTCGAAGAACCAAGTGATGATCAGGTGTGTTAGATTATGCGAGTGTATACAACGGGAGCAAGCCAGATTTTCTCATGCAGAAGCTAAGGTTTGATCTTGACGAGCCTAGCATGTACATACATGGGCTCAGAACACAGATCACCAAAAGGTAAAGCATCAATCATATAGTAGATATGATGAACATGTTGATTATTCTCCTTTGAAGCTACATCATCTCTCATAATGATCGGTTTTGATGTGGTGGATTTTGTTCGTGTGATCACTAAAACATTGTGAGGGATATTATTTTGAGTGGGGGTTCACCTAGATTAATTCAACTATTAATTAGAACTTGTGATTTTGAAAAGTATTTATATAGTTGAAAAATAATGTACTAATTTGTGATAAACTTAGTCTAAACTAAGTTGAAAAATAATGTACTAATTTGTGATAAACTTAGTCTAAACTATTGCAAATATGTTGTAGATGAATGGCCGCCCCTACCATCAATTTTAATGCATTCCTAGAGAAAGAAAAGTTGAAAAACAATAGAAGCAACTTCGCGGATTGGTTCCGCAACTTGAGGGTTTGTCCTCAATGCTGGTAATTTGACCTATGTGCTGGATGCACCGCTGGGTGACCCACCTGCAGCTGATGCTACCGATGAGGTGAAGAATCTTTTCCTCGCTCGGAAGAATCAGTACTCCACGGTTCATTGTGCTATCTTGTATGGTTTGGAATCAGAGCTTCATAAAAGGTTTGAGAACTTTGACCCACATGATATTGTCCGTGTACTCAAAATGATATTTGAGGCTCACGCGGTAGTTGAGAGTTATGAAGATTCTGAAAAGTTCTTTAACTGCAAGATGGAAGAGGGCAGCTTCGTCAGTGAGCATGTGCTTAAGATGTCTGGGCACGCTAATAATCTCTAGAACTTGGGCATAATAATTCCTAATGCGTTGGGGATTCATCGTGTCCTCCAATCACTACCACCAAGTTACAAGAACTTTGTGATGAAATACAACATGCAGCGCATGGATAAGACGTTGCCAGAACTCTTCTCTATGTTGAAGTCTATGGAAGTGGAGATCAACAAAGAGCACCAAGTGTTGATGGTCAATAATACCAGCAATTTCAAGAAGCAGGGCGAGTCTAAGAAAAATGAAACTTCAAGAAGGGCGGTAAGAAAGCTACCGCACCAGCTAAGAAGACCAAGGCTAGGCCTAAGCCGATCTTGAGTGCTTTTCTTTGTAAGGGAGAAGGTCACTAGATGTAGAGGGAGTGTCCCAACCTTTCTTTAATATAAGGTGGATTCCCCTGTGTTTACAATGCTAGTCCCTGGATCAATAGCTAGCATCCACAGTTAAGATGTAATATCAAGAAACAAAGGTCAAAATATAACTTTATAACCAGGAATAACATAATTTTATTACATCTTACATAGCTCATTTGGCTATTACATTACATTGCAGCGGAATAACTATAAGCATGGGGTCCTTCATCTTCAAAGTGCCACAGGCAGCCATGTTGGTTGTAGACTTTGTAATCCTAATCAATCAATCTTCTCTAAATTCAATAAAACCTGCAACATTACAAGTTACAGCCACAAAGGGTCAATACATTTGAATTGTATTGGCAAGTTTCACTACTATGTGGAATCTAAGTGAATTCTATCATTACATGCATTTTTGGCAGGTAGGGTTTAAGGCTCATTTGCAGAAGCAAAATTTATCCTATCTTTTCAAAATGGTTTTGGTTCTTTGTCAAATCTCCTTTTCAAAATCCCTTGAAATCCTTGGTAAATTCCCAAGTGTTCAAGTCCTTGTCAAAAATCCCTTGAGCTCCTTGGTAACCCCAAGAGCATCAAGTTTTATCAAAATATCTCGAGCTCCTTGGTAACCCAAAGTGCATCAAGTTTTATCAAAAATCTCTTGAGCTCCTTGGTAACCCCAAGTGCATCAAGTTTTATCAAAAATCTCTTGAGCTCCTTGGTACCCCCAAGTGCATCAAGTCTTTTAAAAGTTTTCTTTTAGAAATTAGAATGTCGAGATTTCCCATAGCTTCAAACTTTAGTTGCTCAGTATTGTCCATAACCGGGGACACGGCTAAGTACTTAGATTTTATTATCTTCTGCAGAATGAGTACACTTTACCCACATATCACAATCCCATCTTGTTGCCACCAGTGGCCACTGGATTAGTGCTCACAAAGATGGAGTACTGGCAGATTGAGAATGTGACGAAGTCTTTCCAGAGGGTCCTCCCATACACCATTGCTAGCTTGTCTTCAGTACCCATGTAGGATTCCAGGTCCTCATGTCCAGTAACTTGAAGACAATGCATGGGTCTTCCCAATGTAGTTGACTAAGCCAGATCCATAAATAGCATGTGGTTGCAGACAAAAGCCACAATTGGAGAATCATGTTTAATCTCTAAGTTTCCTGGGTGGTTTCCTTTGGAGCACAACACAAAGAGATTGCCATAGACATGGTTCCTTTTGTTGCCACCTTCTCCAAAACTCAAAGTATCCTTGTCCACCCAGGTGGTTCATTGAGTCCTTGTTTTATTATATAAAATCACAAGTCCTTTTCTCAACTTCATCAAAATCTCAACATGTATCTCTTTTCAAAATATAGCTTGGCTAAGCATGTAACAACTACATTATTTTCACTAAGGAAAGTTTCTTCTCACCCTGACAATAGAAGTATTTTATTTCAAAGGCTTGGCCAAGTTTTAATTTGGCTCTTTTAGAAATAATACTTATTTTATTTCCATCCCTTTTCATTTGAAAACCAAATCCTTTTATTAGGAGATCCAAAATAGTAATTTTAAATATTTTTATTTTCCTTTATTAAATGTTTATCTTTTTAAATCCCTTTAGGATTTATTTGATCCAAATTGGTTTGAAGGTTTCCAATTGGATTCAAAAAGTTTCTTCTCACCCTGAAAATCAACAGGTTTTTATTTTATTCATTTATTTTTCACATTACAAGATTTGGAAAATCTTGGGATGTGACAATATGTGTCTTATTATGAGGTTTTACTTATGTCTTTTCATTTGTTTTCGCATGTTGGATTATTCTTGGAGGATCAACTACCGGAGTCGGGTTCTGATGGAAAAAGAGGTGTTGATGTAATTTCACGAAGATCAGAAAAATACCAGAAAAATATTGAAAAATTATATTTTCCTAGAAGACAAAGGAAGCTAGAAGGGGAGGCATAGATAGGCCACAGGGGCCCACACCCCCTAGGCGTGGGCCCCCCGGGACGCGCCTAGGGAAGGTGTGGCCCACCTGGCCGGCCTCCGACTCTTCCCTCTCGCCTATATCTTCCTCTAGGGATCCTAATACCAGGGGAGCGACCACAGAAAGATTTTCGACGCCTCTGCGGGGCGGAAAACACCAAGAGAGAAAGAGCTCTCCGGCAGACAGATTTCTGCCGTGGAAATTCCTTCCCAGAGAGGGGAGATCGTCGCCATCAACACCGTCAACAAGCTAGACTTCATCGGGATCATCATCGTCATTCACACCAGCACCATCATCACCACTCCATCCCGATGTAACAATTGTGTTGGATCTTGCATTAGTTCTTAGGGGAAACTTTCCCGGTGTTGATTACTATTGTAGTTGATGCTTGTGAGTCGAACCATTGGATTAATTATTGTTTATGTTCAGATTGTTATCCATCACTATATCATCTTTGATCTTGATCCATATGATGTCTTGTGAGTAGTTCGTCTAGTTCTTGAGGACATGGGAGAAGTCATGTCCTTAGTAGTGGATTTGTGTTGAGTTATTATTCAATGGTTTAGTATTTAAGTTGTGGTTCTATTCTTCTAGTGGTGTCATGTGAACGTCGACTATATGATACTTCACCATTTATGGGCCTAGGGGAATGCATTGTGTATTTGGCTACTAATTGTGGGGTTGTCGGAGTGACAGAAACCTAAACCCCCGTTAGGACACCTTTGCACAAGGGAGTGTAGGTTCTCAGAGTTTAAGGATGTGTTTAGGTTTATATCTTAATTACTTTCCTGTAGTTGTGGATGCTTGCAGGGGGTTTAATTCACAAGTATGTATTAGTCCAAGTAAGGTCGGTACATTAGCACAGGTTCACCCACACAACACTTACAACACCAAAAAAGAGTACTCAGCTATTTGAAGCGAAAGCACTTGACATAATTCCCATGTGTCCTCGAGAACGTTTGGTCCTTATAAGTATTTCCACCAGAGATTTCCTACTCCATACCACTAGTCAACACCTTCTGCTCCTCGTTGGGATCAACACTCCTATTTATCGAAAGTACTACGATACACCCCCTAGACTTGTGGGTCATCAAGACTATTTTTTGGCGCCGTTGCTGGGGTGTGAAGCGCTATTGAAGAGTGGAACTGGTAAAGGAAACTTCTACTATGAGTATGCTTTTTGTTTATGTCTGTTACTTTGTTTCCAGTATGGATAACCCACTTTGTTTTCTGTTTGGGAAAACTACTACCACTGTTAGGGTAGTAGATGAACCACCACCTGTTCAGATAGATCCTTTTAAGATACCTACAAGTATTGTTGATTGTGTTATAGATAATTATTATTTTGGGGATGGGCTGTCACCACGGTGATCATTGCTTTTTATCCATCAATTATGCGGGTTGTTTAAGTGTGCGGTATCCTGGCCGAGCAGGTGAAGAAGAAGTTACTCTCTATATCCTTGAAAGGGAGAGCCGAAGAATGGTATAAGCTGCTGAAGAATGGACAATACATGGAATGGGAGGAAATAGTACCTCTCTTTTATTCTAAATTCTATCCTCCCAGTGAAATTCATAAGGATAGAAATCTGATATATAAATTTTGTCCTCGTGATGGAGAAAGTACAGCTCAAGCTTGGGGGAGATTGAAGTTACTAATGCTTAAATGTCCTATTCATGAACTTCGTAACAATATTATTATCAATAACTTTTATGCTAGGCTTTCTCTTTATGATGAAGATTTACTAGATGCTTCTTGTGCTGGATCATTCACACGTATGAAGGAAGAAGCTAAATGGGATCTCCTAGACCGTATTCAAGAGAACACCGAAGCTTGGGAGAATAACAAAGGAAGAAAGTCAGGTATAAATTATGATTATGAATGCATAAGATTTTTTATGGGAACTGATGACTTCCGTGATATTAGTAATGAGTTTGGTATTGATTCCCAAAGTATTTCTAACTATTTTAAGGCCTTTGACTCTTACATAGAAATTCCCAAAAAGAAGTGGAATAAGTACAATGCACATTATAAAGATGTTGTTAGTCATGTTCCTGTTAGAAGTACTGAAGTTTGTACTACTAATCATATTGTGCATGAACCTCATGTTGAGAAAGTTCCTTTCCCAGCTAAGGTAAAGGAGTATTCTATGATTATTAGTGCAAATAAAAAAGTGCAAAAAAAGAAAGCTGTGGGCCCAATGAGAAAATGAATATTGAGCATGTGGTAGCTATTGTGAAAGATCTTGATGCTAGAAATGTAGAGGATGAGCACATTGTCTTCTATGAAGATGCTTCTAATATTATCTCTCATCCTAGTAAGGCTAGAAAATCTAGTGTTCCTGTGCTTTCTGTTAAAATTGGTGATCATTGCTACTATGGTTTATGTGATATTGGTGCTAGTTCTAGTGCTATTCATATGAGCTTTACAGGAAATTATGCATGAAATTGGTCCTTGTGAGCTTGAGGACATTGATGTGGTTATTAACCTTACGAATAAGGAAACCATTTGCCCCATTGGTATTGTAAGAGATGTGGAGGTTCTTTGTGGTAAGGTTAAGTATCCTGCTGATTTTCTAGTACTTAATTCAGCAGCTAGCAAAACTTGCCCTATCATTTTTGGTAGACCCTTCTTGAACACTTGTGGATCTATTATATATTTAAAAAGGAGAAATTTTTAACTAAGTTTGATGGAGATTCTTATGAGTTTAACTTTTCCAAATTTGCTAAAGCTCCTTGTGAAAATAGCTTGCCTAATAAAGATTTCAGGATGAAACAACTTGCTTCTATTGATCCAGTTTATGACCTTGGACCTCTTTTTGGTGATTGTAAGTATGATCATTCTGATGATAAAGTTGTTTCTTGTGACAGTTATATTGTCAACTTTATTCAAAGTGCTACGGAAAGTTATTATGAGAGAGGGAAACATGGTTTTATGCACCTCAATAATGTTAAGTTTCCTTGTTTTATGTTGAAAGCCATGAAGTTGCATTTGTTTTGTCTTCCTATTCTAATGGCTTTTTGTTTCAACAATTTGTTTTCTCATGACACCCCCATGCATAGGAAGTGGGTTAGACTCAAATTTGTTGGTCATTTGCTTCTTGATGCTCTCTTTCACTCCAAATATATATCTCCTATGTGAGCATCTTTGAAGATATCAAGCCTAACTAAAATGCATTTAAGAAAAGTACTTGTTGGGAAATAACCTAAGAGTTTGGTTGAGTCTTGGAAGTTATTACCTCAGTAATAACCGCTCCTTATCCTTTTTCTTTTGGTTTTTGTGTCAAGTTCAACTACTTTAGAAGTGGAGGAGTTGTGAAAAGTGTCTGGGACAGATTTTGTCTTTATGTAAAATTTGTGAGGGAGCTCGATGTCGGATGGAGCTGTATTTTTGATCTTATTCTCCAGTTGTTACCCAACTTTCATTAGTTTTGCACTTTTTTATTGAGCAACAGAAGGTTTTCGTAAAAATCAATCTTTACCTGTTGGTCTGTTTTGACAGATTTCTACCATCATTTGCATTTGCCTCTTACAGAAGCCTTTGTTTTGATGGATTTCAATTGAAGTGTAAACCTAAAGGTTTACTAATTTTTCTTACACTAATGTTTCCATTGAGGTTTGTGTGAGACCTTGTAGGAAAGAAAATTCCACGAGAAGGAGAAAAGGAGTCTGCAGAGTTCGTCTTTGAATAGGTAAAAGTGGTGAAAATAAAAGGTTCGTGAAAACCCAATATTTTCATATTTTTGATGTTTTTAATACATAAGGCAGGTTACGAGACGGAACAGAGGAGGAAACGGAGTCCGGGGTAGCCTCACCCACCCCAGGCGCGGGCCCTAGCTGGTCGCGCCTGAAGGGGGTGTGAGCCCCCCCCCCCCCCCCGAGCTCCGTCTCTGCCTCGTTTTCGTACCAGTACCTTCCTTATGCATTGAAACTTCATAATATATAACCCCCCGGATCCCCCGACATTCATGCATCGTGTTGTCGTCGTGTTTTCATTTCGATTTATTTCTGTCAGGAAATCTTCTCAAGATTAGAGCACCATGGTCTCCGTCAACGACAAAGGCAAGAAAACCGAGGAATATGATCCTCAAAACCCCAAGGAGGAGGAGATTTTTGTTGGGGATGAAGAAGACATGGAGGAGGACAAACACCGAGACACCCGCGCTGCCGTTGCAAGCATTGGAGTGGTGGCAAAACCTACCAATCTTAGGAGAATAGCACGAATGTCTACAGGAGGGAAAACCCCGCGTCATATCCTCGCTCCATGGTCATGTCCTCCACGTACCAAGAGACCCTTCCATACTCTTATACATGAGCATCAATACCAATAGGTGCCCAAAGGGAACTTTCCCTCGATGTGGGATATGCCTCGTTCTAACCATGCAGGGGAGGAACACACTAAGAAGGAAGAGTGGGGAAAGAATAGCAAGGACTGGGGCTCTCAGCCCGACATGATCATGAACCGCAATGAGCAAAATTCGGAGTTGATTCGTACTCTGACCTTCAAGATTGAGGATTTGAGGAAAATGATTGAGGATCTTATCAAGAGAACACCAGCACCACCGAAGGAGTAATTCGTCATCAGGTTTGGCATCCTCTTGGCTTGTTCCAAGCTTGGGGGAGTGTCGCGGTATCACCATCTTTATATTTCATCTTTTACCTTTTTAGTGGATTTGTATCTTTGGTAGATGTGGCGCCCCGCAAAAACCACTACTAGAAAATTGTGTTGTTTTTGTGCATTGCATCATCATGACCGCATGCTCATGTCATCATGCCACATTGCATTTGAGCATCGTCATGTCATCTTGCATGGTCTATCTAAAACTATATTTTGAAAAGTCTGGTTTTGTTTTCTAAACACCCCATCTTTTATTCAAACTACAAAACCCGGGCTTGTCCGGATTATTTTGTTTAAATCTACCAGATTTCAAGCGCCCGTTTAAATAATAAAATATTTATTTTATTTTTAGGGGCAGCCGTCTGAGGCGGTCCGACCAGTCCCACCAAAACCAGACTACCTAAACCCTTTTCCTACCCCAACCTAATCTACCCAGCCCCCCCTCCACCTCACTCCCACCACTCACGGTTTGCCACCTCATCCCCTCCACCCCACCTGCCCCAATCGGTGCACGCCACCCCCTATCTCCTCCCTCCCTCCACCAACCCACCTGGTCAACTCAGCTGGCCCCACCTCCTCTTTTCCCTTTGCGTGCGAGCCATACATGCAGCCCCACTACCACGCCACCCCGGCAGCTCCCCCCGCCTCGGGATCCTGCCCGCGTGGGCCCCGCCTTGCTCCCACCCCGTGGCCTCCTACCCCCGACGCTCCTCTCCCCCGTCCTGTCTCCTTCCTCTCGCCATCCACCACCTCCCCCGATCGCTCTCCTCCTCGCCACGCCTCTCCTTCTCTCTGTGCGCAGCCTCGCTTAGAGCCCCCCCAGCTTGGCCTTCCCTGCCTGGAGCTCGCCTTCTCCCTCCCATAACCGCCGTCGCCGAGGAAGAGTCCCTGCGTGCGCCTCTCTCCCGCCGCTCCCGGTGCTGCCCCTCAGCGCCTCCCAGCAAGCCACGCCGCGCCTGCAAGCTCTGCCGGCATCCACGAGCCCCTCCCCGCCGCCAGGGCTCTCCCTCTGCTCGATCCCACCCACCCGCTTGATTCCGCCCGAGGCCGCCCGCCGCCCTCGCCTCGCCACATGAGCACCTCCTCATCCGCCGGCCTCCAGCACCCGGCTCGCGTCCGGCCACCCTCTGTCCTGTCCTTGTCGCCCGACTACCGCCTGGATCCGGCCGCCCTGCCGCCTCCCCGTTGCCAGAGCGCCACCGGCCGTCCCCTCGTGCCCTGCAACGACCTGTTGGCCTCGACGCCATGGCCGCTGGACGCCACCTCTGCCCAGCGCCTCCACCCCGCCGTGGGTCCTCCTCTTTGGCACCTTTTTAGCCTTGGTCGCGTCCTGCCTCCGCACGAGCGCCTCCTGCGGGCCCCGTGCCGCCGTTCGTGTCTCCCGGCGACCGGCCTCTCTGCGTGTATCTGCTAGCTGCAGCAAGCTGCAGCCCGTGTGTGTACCCGCCTTCCTGTAGCATCTAGTTGGACCGATTCCGGGGGAATCTGACCAGTAGGTTGCTGCCAGTTTGCTACTGACGTTTTTCAAGATCGCCACCGGCAACCGAAGCCATAGTGACAAGACCTTCGTCACACATTAAAGGACCCGGGAGATCATCTACACGGACGTCATGATCTTCGATGCAGGACTGCTCGTGGATCGGTACCAATGCGAGAATCTCGAAGCCCCGTTGCCAGGCCCGGATGTTTCAAACGCGAAGATCTGCTTCATGGATCCGAGACCGATCCGGAATGCCAAGTACTTCCCTCGGACGCCAAAAACCCGAACCTGAAGAACGCCAAGATCGCCACGAGGACGACAAGTTCTGCTTCCCGAACGCCAAGACCGACCCGATACGAGGACCCGACAAGATCTTCGTGACGACAAGATCGGCACCGACCAGGGCGGATCCGATGTGCCCCCGACGCCAACCAAGTCCTTCTTCTCGGATGCGACAAGATCGACTTCCGTTGTCCGAGACCGATCTCGTCGAGCCATTCTCCGTCGAACCACGAGACCCGACCCGAACCCTCGGGCCCAAGTTCGCGAACCTAATGTGATTCCTATTCGAGACCCCCATTATTTTATAATATGACATTATCAACTGATGCATATTAAATTGTTCATGCATGCATACTTATGCGTGGTTTGGGGCATTATGCCAATTCATCTCATAATTAAATATGGAGTCTATATGCGGGATATCTTTGTCTTATTCCGGACTCCATTTAAATTGGTGTAGCGAACCGATGCCATGTTCCGCCATGTTAACCCAACACTTAATTTGCGGGGTAGATAAATAACTCGAACCTAATAATAATTGTCGGGACCCCGGTTCCGCTTAATATGATCTAATTGCATCGCACCTTTGCCATGTCATACATCATACATGCATCATGCCCGATCTTCTATCATAGTAATAAATAGTGCATCCGGTGTTTGTGCTAGTGTTTTGCTTCTTCACGGACTAGGCCGATGAGTTGATGCAAGTATCGATCCGATCTTCGGATGAACCTTCGGCAATGTTTTCAGGCGAGCACCTCCCCCTTTCTACCTATCTTACTTTTATAGTATTTATTCCCTCCTGTTGATCTATTGCTATCTGTGTTGCGATGCTCTAGTTTTCGTACCCGGAACATCACTTGCAGCCTTATATTGCCTTGGACACATCCTATTACCTGTTGTTTGGTAGATAGTTGGACTTGCGCGTCGTAGTCGCTTGCTCAAGTGTTGTTGCGTGTCGTCAAGTACCACAGTTGTTGGAGTATTGCCGCATGTTTAATGTTGGAGATGATCAAGACTTTAATTATTGTTTAATAACTAAAATTGAAAGTAGGTAAATGCAGAGGCACGGTGGGTAATAGACAATATTTGGATCTTAACCGCTCACTTGGTGTCGTGGGACCCAGTTCTTGACACTGTTCGAGATCGGCGCGCTAACCACGGTGGGGTGTATGGGCACCCCATCGATTTAGTACCGATTCCAAGTATTGTCGGGGCCACAAGTAGTTTGGGGCTTTATTACTATCTGTACTTATGCCATGCTTTCTTTGCTTTATTTACGATTGTGCGAGGAGCACTGTCTGTTAGGACCGTGACACGTTTATTTGTATCGACAAGCCCGTCTCACTTCGGGTTCCCGATCGTTCTGGTCTACACAAACCATGAGTCCGTCTCGGAGACCGGCCGACTTCGTTGCGGGTAGCTTAGTGGGGTGGCCCCACAGCTTGCTTTGGGTGCAGGAAGCGTCGTCGAAACCCGTCGACATACCGTTGGGTGTATGTTTTGTGATCTTGTACCTACCTGATCCGACAACAAGGGTGTAGGTGCGTGTGGAAACTTTGGTGCACCCCTGCAGGGTTAAATCTTTTCGAGAAGCCGTGTCCGCGGTTATGGATGACTTGGAGCACAGTTCTCAATCATAGACAACTATAACTAAAGTTTACTGCTATAATTTGACTTGTATCCGATATGACTAGTAATCAGCTTCACTACAACGGAATGGCTAAATAAAAGTACCAACAACTGCTGGGTTTGGGGATATCTCATGCTAATTGTATCTGACTAGTAAGTGTTGCAACTTCTAGCGGAATGGTTGACTAAAAGTGCCCATTGCTTATTATATCGGGATGACTATCTATACCGACTAGTAATTGCTGCAACGATAAGCGAATAAATAAAACTGCCAACTGTGTGAGTTCCTTGGTTGACTTCCTTGTTTGGTCTCGAGGGGGAAATACCAGGATGGGTATGTTTGGTGGTAGCATCAGGTTGGTTCCGAATAGGTCTTTCTTACCCCTCTCTGATAGCCGCTAGTTGTATCGAGTCTCTATAGGTTGTTTAGTGCATGCCGTTTTGCCTTGATCCACCATACCTATGTAGGTGAGGACCAATTCTAGCCTCGCAGTCTTGGCCTCGATCTTGACCGCTCTCTCTTTTCCTTTGCCCTTTGTCGGCACCCTTTTGTTTAAGCAGGTTTTGAGATCGGCGTTGTTAGCGGGTTACCCTTCCGCTTGGCTCAGGGTTATGGGCGCCATTGGTTATTCTTCAAGGCTCTTAGCCCCATTTGCATCTTGTCCGTAGTCGGACTGTATCATTTTCAAGGTGATTTGGATCTTTGTCTTGTATATCGCATTCTTGACTCTTTGAGTCGTTGTATATATCTCTCGTGGGTTCCATCGTGGACTATTGTGTAATGGTATTACTTCTTTCCACCCGCGAAAGTGCTGGTGAGCACCTTTGAATCGTTTCTATGCGGGTTTGGCGGGAATCGCTGAAACTTGCATAGGGCCGATTCTGAGGGTGTTACAGAGTGGTATCAGAGCTCAGCAGTTGCGATACCCCACAAGTCCAGCCTGTAGGATTACCTAGCTAACGGCCGAAGAAGAGTGTCAAAACTATTTTTGAAAATCGGTTGGATAGTTCTGATTAGGTCTGATTTTACTCCTTACCCCTCTGCTATTCTCCTCTTACCTCTGCGTGTTTTGAATCCACTCTCTTACCTTTCCTCAAGTCCAGGATTTCTCGTGGTTGGGTTCCATCATACCTTCAGGGTTTCGCTTCCTCCTTTGATAACGGTGTTCTACCATCCGGTGTTCATGCTGTCTGAGGAATCCGTCTACTGTGGTACCATTCTTTGTTCCTTGTTTGTGCCTTCCAGTGTTATCTGACGCGACGACATCATCTACGCAAGATCCGATACAGAGTATGCCTCACTCCTTTGTTCCGAACCTCGATTGTCGAGATCTTCTGTCTGATTCCGGGAATGGTTGCACGCTTTTCTACTGATTGTGTAGAGTAATAGTTTGTGTGCGTGATGGATTGGCCCCCATGCCGACTACTCACTCTATTCGCTTGTGTACATTGAAGTGGATGAGAATGCATCGGTTCTCTCCTTCTATCGAAGCTAGAGGTGGCTTTATTTGTGGATACCTTTACCTTCGTCCTTTGTTTCCGGAGTGTTCTCTCGACGATCACGGACAACGACCTCTTGTTAGTGGTGTCGCGAGGATCTACACGATGCGAGAAGATTCAGATCGCCGCCCTTCTTCCCGGTACCATGAGGCGGATCTCGAGGGCGAGATCCCTTGTTAGTGGTGTCGAATTGTGGCGCCCCGCAAAAACCACTACTAGAAAATCGCGTTGTTTTTGTGCATTGCATCATCATGACCGCATGCTCATGTCATCATGCCACATTGCATTTGAGCATCGTCATGTCATCTTGCATGGTCTATCTAAAACTATATTTTGAAAAGTCTGGTTTTGTTTTCTAAACACCCCATCTTTTATTCAAACTACAAAACCCGGGCTTGTCCGGATTATTTTGTTTCGTCTACCAACGGATTTCAAACACCCCGTTTTAAATAATAAAATATTTATTTTATTTTTAGGGGCAGCCGTACCGGGCCGATCCGACCCAGTCGGCCACCCCCAGTACAAAAACCAGACTACCTAAACCCTTTTCCTACCCCAACCTAATCTACCCAGCCCCCCTCCACCTCACTCCCACCACTCACGGTTTGCCACCTCATCCCCTCCACCTCACCTGCACCAATCCGTGCACGCCACCTCATATCTCCTCCCTCCATCCACCAACCCACCTGGTCAACTCAGCTGGCCCCACCTCCTCTTTTCCCGCCTGCCCCGCACGAGCCATATCGCATGCAGCCCCACTCCCACGCCACCCCCGCCTCGGGATCCTGCCCGCGTGGGCCCCGCCTCGCTCCCACCCCGCGGCCTCCTACCCCCGACGCTCCTCTCCCCCGTCCTGTCTCCTTCCTCTCGCCATCCACCACCTCCCCCCCCCCCGATGCGCTCTCCTCCCTCGCCACCGCCTCTCCGCTTCTCTCTGCCGTCAAGCGCGCGCGGCCTCGCCGAGCCCCCCCCTCAGTAAATGCCTTGCGGCGCGCCTGCAGGCTCGCCTTCTCCTCCCCGCCTTGCCATTGCCGCCGAAGCGAGTCCTGCGTCGCGCCCTCTCTTCCGCCTCCCGGTGCTCTGCCCCTCCTGACGCCTCCCCAGCAAGCACGTGCCGCCGCCTGCAAGCTCTGCGCCCGACATCCTAAGCCTCCCCGCCAGGCTCTCCTCTGCTCACCCCACCCCCCCGCTTGATTCGCGCCAGGCCGCCCGCCGCCTTCGCCACCGCGAGCACCTCCTCATCCGCCGGCCTCCAGCACCCGGCTCGCGTCCGGCCACCCTCTGTCCTGTCCTTGTCGCCCGACTACCGCCTGGATCCGGCCGCCCTGCCACCTCCCCGTTGCCAGAGAACCACCGGCCGTCCCCTGCCTCCTGACACTGTTGGCCTCGGCGCCATGGCGCCATGGCCGCTTACGCCCAGCGCCTCCACCCCGCCGTGGGTCCTCCTCTTTGGCACCTTCTCGGCCTTGGTCGCGTCCTGCCTCCGCACGAGCGCCTCCTGCGGGCCCCGTGCCGCCGTTCGTGTCTCCCGGAGACCGGTCTCTCTGCGTGTATCTGCTAGCTGCAGCAAGCTGCAGCCCATGTGTGTACCCGCCTTCCTGTAGCATCTAGTTGGACCGATTCCGGGGGAATCTGACCAGTAGGTTGCTGCCAGTTTGCTACTGGCGTTTTTCAAGATCGCCACCGGCAACCGAAGCCATAGTGACAAGACCTTCGTCACACATTAAAGGACCCGGGAGATCATCTACACGGACGTCATGATCTTCGATGCAGGAATGTTCGTGGATCGGTACCAATGCGAGAAGCGAGAAGCCCCGTTGCCAGGCCCGGATGTTTCAAACGCGAAGATCTGCTTCATGGATCCGAGACCGATCCGGAACGCCAAGTACTTCCCTCGGACGCCAAAAACCCGAACCTGAAGAACTCCAAGATCGCCACGAGGACGACAAGTTCTTCTTCCCGAACGCCAAGACCGACCCGATACGAGGACCCGACAAGATCTTCGTGACGACAAGATCGGCACCGACCAGGGCGGATCCGATGTGCCCCCGACGCCAACCAAGTCCTTCTTCTCGGATGCGACAAGATCGACTTCCGTTGTCCGAGACCGATCTCGTCGAGCCATTCTCCCGTCGAACCCTGAGACCCGACCCCGAACCCCTCGGAGCCCAAGTTCGCCGAACCCTAATGTGATTCCCTATTCGAGACCCCCATTATTTTATAATATGACATTATCAACTGATTCATATTAAATTGTTCATGCATGCATACTTGTCTGTGGTTTGGGGGCATTATGCCAATTCATCTCATAATTAAATATGGAGTCTATATGCGGGATATCTTTGTCTTATTCCGGACTCCATTTAAATTGGTGTAGCGAACCGATGCCATGTTCCGCCATGTTAACCCAACACTTAATTTGCGGGGTAGATAAATAACTCGAACCTAATAATAATTGTCGGGACCCCGGTTCCGCTTAATATGATCTAATTGCATCGCACCTTTGCCATGTCATACATCATACATGCATCATGCCCGATCTTCTGTCATAGTAATAAATAGTGCATCCGGTGTTTGTGCTAGTGTTTTGCTTCTTCACGGACTAGGCCGATGAGTTGATGCAAGTATCGATCCGATCTTCGGATGAACCTTCGGCAATGTTTTCAGGCGAGCACCTCCCCCTTTCTACCTATCTTACTTTTATAGTATTTATTCCCTCCTGTTGATCTATTGCTATCTGTGTTGCGATGCTCTAGTTTTCGTACCCGGAACATCACTTGCAGCCTTATATTGCCTTGGACACATCCTATTACCTGTTGTTTGGTAGATAGTTGGACTTGCGCGTCGTAGTCGCTTGCTCAAGTGTTGTTGCGTGTCGTCAAGTACCACAGTTGTTGGAGTATTGCCGCATGTTTAATGTTGGAGATGATCAAGACTTTAATTATTGTTTAATAACTAAAATTGAAAGTAGGTAAATGCAGAGGCACCGGTGGGTAATAGACAATATTTGGATCTTAACCGCTCACTGGTGTCCCGTAGGACCCCGAGTTCTTGACACCTGTTCCGAGATCGAGCGCGCTAACCACAGGTGGGGTGTATGGGCACCCCCATCGATTTAGTACCTGATTCCAAGTATTGTACCGGGGGCCACAAGTAGTTTGGGGCTTTATTACTATCCTGTACTTATGCCATGCTTTACTGCTTTATTTACGATTGTGCGAGGAGCACCTGTACTGTTTAGGACCGTGACACGTTTTCGCTGTATCGACAAGCCCAGTCTCACTTTCGGGTTCCCAGTCGTTTACAGCCGTCTACACAAACCCTGAGTCCGTCTCGGAGACCGGCCGACTTCGTTGCGGGTAGCTTAGTGGGGTGGCCCCCTGTGCTTGCTTTGGGTCTGGGAAACGTCGCGTCCGAAACCCCGTCGACATACCGTTGGGTGTATGTTTTGTGATCTTGTACCTACCTGATCTGACAACAAGGGTGTAGGTGCGTGTGGAAACTTTGGTGCACCCCTGCAGGGTTAAATCTTTTCGAGAAGCCGTGTCCGCGGTTATGGACGACTTGGAGCACAGTTCTCGATCATAGACAACTATAACTATAGTTTACTGTTATAATTTGACTTGTATCTGATATGACTAGTAATCAGCTTCACTACAACGGAATGGCTAAATAAAAGTACCAACAACTGCTGGGTTTGGGGATATCTCATGCTAAGTATAACTGACTAGTAAGTGTTGCAACTACACGGAATGGTTGACTAAAAGTGCCCACTGCTTATTATATCAGGATGACTATCTATACCTGACTAGTAATTGCTGCAACGATAACTGAATAAATAAAACTGCCAACTGTGTGAGTTCCTTGGTTGACTTCCTTGTTTGGTCTCGAGGGGGAAATACCAGGATGGGTATGTTTGGTGGTAGCATCAGGTTGGTTCCGAATAGGTCTTTCTTACCCCTCTCTGATAGCCACTAGTTGTATCGAGTCTCTATAGGTTGTTTAGTGCATGTCGCGCTGCTGCTTCAGTCCACCATACCCATGTAGGCGAGGACCGCCGAATTCTAGCCTCGCCGTGTACTGGCCTCAGTACTGACCGCTCTCTCTTTTCCTTTGCCCTTTGTCGGCACCCCTTTTGTTTAAGCAGGTTTTGAGATCGACGTCGTTAGCAGGGTTACCCTTCCGGCTTGGCTCAAGGTGGTTATGGACGCCATTGGTTATTCTTCAGGGATCTTAGCCCCATTTGCATCTTGTCCGTAGTCGGACGCTGTATCATTTTCAAGGTGATTTGGATCTTTGTACTGTATATCTGCATTCTTGACTCTTTGAGTCGTTGTTGTATATATCTGTTCTGTGGGTTCCATCGTGGACTATTGTGTAATGGTATTACTTCGTTTTCCACCCGCACGAAAGTGCCTGGTGGGCACCTTTGAATCGTTTCTATGCGGGTTTGGCGGGAATCGCTGAAACTTGCATAGGGCCGATTCTGAGGGTGTTACAGTAGAGAGGTTATCTTATAGTTTGGTTTGCATGTGGAAGTATCTCTCCTTTAGTTGATTATCTATGTATCCCTTGGTGTGAGTGCCTTTATGGAATATCAATGCGAAGTTTCATCTTTTACTTTTTGCACTTCTTATTTTAGTTTGCAATCTCTATTATATGATTGATCTTGTTGATCAGTATTGGCATCACTTTGGGAGCATCAAGTAGATCTAAATTGGTTTTGGCAAACCGAGCTCTGGTCAGTAGCAACACTTTTTGAGGTTTGAAAGGAAAAGAGAAAAAGCTTACAGGTATTTTGTATCATCTATTTTCTTTCTTGGTTGGCTCATAAGCTTAGTATTCTTTATTTAAGATCTTTTGTGTCTTCAAGGAAGATTGCATGTTTAGCTTTATCACTTGTAGGTTTTCTTGTTTCTTTCAACTCTTTTGCTTGCTACCCAGCCTTGCTAGCCAAAAACCTGTTTTGATAAGGCATACTTCTCATGCTTCCAATCCCTTTGAACCAAAACCCATGCCATTTGTGTCCACCATATCTACCTATTAGCATTATTGCTATTCCAAGCAAATTCTCAAGCTTCATCTATCTTTCGAATTAAAAAGTATTTTGTTATGTGAAAACTAGTTAGTAAAGCTCTCACGAACTTGATGGCACACCTTATTTTCTTGCCCCTAATAGACTTGAACCATTGTGTCATCTATGTTGTATATGCTTGCATGTATACGTTGGAATTAGTAGAACCGTGCTGTCACGGGGAACGCTTTCAACATTTCACTTGTACATTGTACACAGTTGATATCATGCTCTTTTGTTTGCGGATGTCGATGGTGTGAAATAAAGAGGGAACTTGTAAGTCCATGGAGTGATGTATGTGTGTTAGAGAAACGCATGGCCTCTAGCCTAAGCCATGCCTAATCATGGTGGAAACTTGCAGCATCACCATAATAAGCATTCTATGAAGCATCCTCAATAAAAAGCTATGCACATAGTAAATAAAAAGATCGCTGAGATGCGCATTGTCTGCTTGCCTTGTCATTTTGGTTATGGGATAGCTCATGTACCATGTGCAAGGGGTACCCCATTGGCCGTTCTTTACGATAAACATATACTTACAATGACAAGGACTTACCGGTGACTTAAGTTGAGTAGCATGAGGAGCGGCCCTCGTACTCAAGGGACATGAGATTGCCAACTTATATTTCGTCAAGCATATACTCCATACTTGTTCACTTTAACCTTAATCATCTCAAGATTCCTATGATAGGGGCAATGAGGGCTCAAAGATAGTAAGTACCATAATCTTTTGGAAGCTCTTTATGACTTGAATTCCCTGCTTCCCTCTATGAAGGGACCTTTCTCCTATTTTCTAAGTTGAGTCAGTAAACCTACTTCCTCTCTATCTCCAGCAAGCATTTGAGTTGTTGTGTTGCAAGCATTCATATGGTGATTTATTCAATCATGTTCTTTATCTTCCTTGTTTGCACAAAACTCTTATCTATTGAGTATTACTTTGAAAGCCATCTTTGTGAAAAACCTTTTTGAGCAAGGAGTGCTCCTGTTTTAAAAACTTCTACATAAAGCTTCTTGTGAAACTGTTTGCCAGTTGTTCTCTGACCAAGAATAAAGTTTGCCAATTCCAATTATGGTTTATCTTTATGCATCTCTATCGTGACTCTTGTACTTGTTTCAAGCTAAGTTATATAATGGTGAGTTACTATCTTCTATGAGTTGTGTAATGGTGCTTCTTGTCTGTATTCTTTTATCAACACTTCACTCCATAAACCTGTGGACATGTTTATTGAGCTCAGTTTTTGCTTGGGAACAAGCGAAGGTCTAATCTTGGGGGAGTTGATACGTCCAATTTGCATCACCATTATATATCATAATTTGCCTCTATTCATTGATATGTGTCTTATTATGAGGTGTTACTTATGTATTTTCCTATTTTTTTGCATGTTGGATGATTCTTGGAGGATGAACTGCCAGAGTCAGGTTTCTGATGGAAAAAGAGGTATTTTTATGCAATTTTGCAAATATTAGAAAAATACTAGAAAAATATTGGAAAATTATATTTTCCCAGAAGACGAAGGAAGCCATAAGGGGAGGCGTAGCTAGGCCACAGGGGGCCCACACCCCCTAGGCGCGGGACCTCCTAGGTCGCGCCTAAGGAAGGTGTGGCCCACCTGGCCGGCCTCTGACTCCGCCCTCTCGCCTATATCTTCCTCTCGGAACCCTAATACTAGGGAAGCGACCATAGAAAGATTTCTGTCACCTCTACAGCGTGGAAAACACCGAGAGAGAAAGAGCTCTCCGGTAGACAGATTTCTGCCAGGGAAATTCCTTCCCAGAGAGGGGAGATCATCGTCATCAAGCTAGACTTCATCGGGATCATCATCATTCACACCATCATCTCTACCAGCACCATCATCACCACTCCATCCCGTTGTAACAATTGTGTTGGATCTTGCATTAGTTCTTAGGGGAAACTTTCCTGGTGTTAATTACTATTGTAGTTAATGCTTGTGAGTGGAACCATTGGATTATTGTTTATGTTCAGATTGTTATCCATCACTATATCATCTTTGATCTTGATCCATATGATTTCTTGTGAGTAGTTCGTCTAGTTCTTGAGGACATGGGAGAAGTCATGTTGTTAGTAGTGGATTTGTGTTGAGTTAATATTCAATAGTTTAGTATTTAAGTTGTGGTGTTATTCTTCTAGTGGTGTCATGTGAACGTCGACTACATGATACTTCACATTTATGGGCCTAGGGGAATGCATTGTGTATTTCGCTACTAATTGTGGGGTTGCTGGAGTGACAGAAACCTGAACCCCCGTTAGGATACCTTTGCACAAGGGAGTGTAGGATCTCAGATTTTAAGGTTGTGGTTAGGTTTATATCTTAATTACTTTCCTGTAGTTGCGGATGCTTGCAGGGGGTTTAATCACAAGTATGTATTAGTACAAGTAAGGTTGGTACATTAGCACAGGTTCACCCACACAACACTTACAACACCAAAGAAGAGTACTCGGTTATTTGAAGCGAAAGCACTTGACAGAATTCCCATGTGTCTTCGAGAACGTTTGGTCCTTATAAGTATTTCCACCGGCTTGTCCTTTGCTAAGAAAGGATTGGGCCACTTGTTGTGTTTGTTCGTTGTCTTTATTACTTGCACTTTGTTTTGTTGCCTTACCTAAAAAGCCCTAAAAATCTGTTTGCTAAGTATTTACAGAGATTTCCTGCTCCATACCACTAGTCAACACCATTTTCTCCTCGTTGGGATCGACACTCCTATTTATCAAAAGTACTATGATACACCCCCTATACTTGTGGGTCATCACGAGCATTTAAAGAAATGCGGAATACTTTCACAATTGACACCGCCGGGAACACCACAACGTAATGGTGTGTCCGAACATCGTAATCAAATTCTCTTAGATATGGTTTGTCCTATGATCTCACTTACAGATTTACCGCTATAATTTTGGGGTTATGCATTAGAAACAGCCGCATTCACTTTAAATAGGGCACCATCTAAATCCATTGAAATGACACCGTATGAATTATGGTTTGGGAAGAAAACTAAATTGTCGTTCCTTAAAGTTTGGGGTTGTGAAGCTTATGTAAAGAAGTTACAGCCTGACAAGCTTGAACCCAAAGTGGAAAAATGCATCTTCATAGGATACCCGAAGGAAACTATTAGGTATACCTTCTATCATAGATCCGAGGGAAAAATCTTCGTTACCATGAACAGATCCTTTCTAGAGAAGGAATTTATCTCGAAAGAAGTGACTAAAAGGAAAGTAGAACTCGATGAGGTTGTCGAACCTTCTCTCGGATTTGAGAGTAGCGCAGCACCGGAAGAAGTTCATGTGGAGCCTACACCAATAAGAGAGGAAGCTAATGATGTTGATCATGAAACTTCGGTTGAAGTTACTACGGAACCTCGCAAGTCAACGAGAACTCGTACCACTCTTGATTGGTATGATCCCATTATGAGTGTCATGTTGGTGGACAACACCGACGACCCTGCGGCATATGAGGAAACGATGATGAGACCAGATTCCAATACATGGCAAGAAGCCATGAAATCCGAGATTGGATCCATGTACGAAAACCAAGTATGGACTTTGGTGGACTTACCAGATGGCCGTAAGGCTGTCGAGAACAAATTGGTTTTCAAGAAGAAAACATATGCTGATGGTAATGTTAATATCTATAAAGCTTGACTTGTCACAAAAGGTTTTCGCAAATTCAAGGAGTTGACTACGATGAGACTTTCTCATCGGTAGCGAAGCTAAAGTCTGTGAAGATTTTGTTAGCAATTGCTGCATATTATGAGTATGAGATATGTTATATGGATGTGAAAACGGCGTTCCTCAATGGAGACATTGATGAAGAGTTGTATATGGTACAACCCAAAGGTTTTGTCGATCCTAAAGATGCTAACAAGGTATGCAAACTTCAATGGTCCATTTATGGATTGAAGCAAGCATCCCGAAGTTGGAATCAACATTTTGATAAGGTAATGAAAAGTTTTGGTTTTATACAAACTTATGGAGAAGCTTTTATTTACAAGAAAGTGAGTGGGAGCTCTGTAGCATTCCTAGTACTATATGTGGACAACATATTATTGATTGTGAATGATGTAGACCTTCTTAATAGTGTCAAGGATTATTTGAATAATAGTTTTTAAATGAAAGATCTTGGCAAAGCAGCTTACATATTAGGCATAAAGATTTATAGAGATATATCGAGACGCCTAATATCATTGTCATAGAGTACATATTTGGACAAAGTTCTAAAGAGGTTTGGAATAGAAGATATCAAGAAAGGGTTCTTGCCCATGTTGCCCAATACGACCTTGAGTAAAACTCAAAGTCCTGCTATGGCAGAAAATAGAGAAAGGATGAGTAATACTCCCTATGCCTCAACCATAGGATCTATCACGTATGCCATGTTATGTACTAGACCCGACATTGCATATGCTATTAGTTTGACTAGCAGATATCAAAGTGATCTAGGAGTGGATCATTGGACAACGGTCAAAAACATCCTTAAGTACTTGAGAAGAACTAAGGATATGGTTCTTTCTTATGGAGGTGATGAACAACTCGTTGTTAATGGTTACACCGATGCTAGTTGGAACACCGATCCGGATGATTCTAAATCTCAATATGGATACGTATTTACTTTGAATAGTGTAGCAGTTAGCTGGAGGAGTGAAAATCAAAGCGTTGTGGCAAGATCTTCAACTGAATTGGAATACATAGCTGTTTGGAGGCTTCACAAGAGGCGATATGGATGAAGGAGTTCATTATAGAGCTTGGTGTGGTTCCCAGTGCGCTGGACCCAATGTCTATCTAGTGTGATAACATGGGCGCCATAGCCAATGCGGAAGAACCAAGGCCACACAAGAAGCTAAATCATATCAAGTTGCATTTTCACGCTATTCAAGAGCATGTCCAAGATGGTGATATAAAGATTTGCAAAGTACACATAGATCAAAATGTGGTGGATCCGTTGACTAAACCTCGCCTAAGGGAAAAACATGACCAGCACCAAACCGCCATGGGTGTTCAGTATATTACCATGTAATCTAGATTAGTTGACTCTGGTGCAAGTGGGAGACTGTTGGAGATATGCCCTAGAGGCAATAATAAATGTAGTTATTATTATATCTTTGTGTTTATGATAAATGTTCACATTCATGCTATAATAGTATTAACCGGAAACATTAATTCTTGTGTGATTTGTAAACTAAATTAGAGTCCCTAGTAAAGCCTCTTTATAATACTGATGCAACACTGAGTTGATGTAGGAGCGCTTCGTTGGAAACCCCAAGAGCAAGGTGAAGCGAAGACAACAAGTTTTCCTCGAAGAAACAGAGGTTATCGAACCAGTAGGAGGAAGGAAACGTCACACAGGTTTTGCAAGCAACACGGAGACCTGCATAACACAAACTCAAGACTTTGCCCCAACGAATCAGTGAGGTTGTCAAGCTCACTGGTTTGCTGTAACAAAGGATTAAACGTATGGTGTGGAAGGCAATGGTTTTCAGCAAGTAAACAATTAACAGTGGAAGATGTATCAATGGTAAAGATTGGACCGGGGTCCATAGTTCACTAGAGGTGCTCTCCTTAGATATGGCATGAAGGGTAAACAAATTACAGCAGGGCAATTGACAGGAACTGAGCAAGGCATAACAATGCAATTACTAGTCATAAAGATCTTATGAGATTCGATTGGGCAATACAACAAGATACACAGACCGCCATCCAACTACATCTATGACTAGAAGTCCACCTTCAGGTTATCATCTGAACCCTCCAAAGATTAAGTTGCAAGCAACCTGCACTTTAAGCAAAGTGTGTAAGGTAAACAGTCCACATGTTCCATGAACAAGAGACTGTTGTTTTCTCCCTAGTGGCAACAGCACATCTACAACCGAAGAGACTTCTGTCACTTCCCTTGGAAACTAGAGGCATGAACCCACTATCGAGCATAAATACCCCCTCTTGGAGTCACTAGCAACTACTTGGCCAAGATAGCTACTAACAACGGAGAGAATGCAAGAACAAAAACAACACAGACATGATAGAATCATAAAGACAAAACCATTAATCAAACCAACATAATGATCTCAATATCCATCGGATCCCTACAAACACAACATGCATGATTACAAATCGATTAGATCTTGATCATGAGCGGAGCTCAAAATATCTATACATGAAAGCACGAAGGAGGAGATACAACCATCTAGCTACTACATGGACCCATAGTCCAAGGTGGAACTACTCACGCATCATACCGGAGAGAAGGCCTCTGGGATGATCTCCCCTCCAGCAGGGTGCCGGGAAGAACTTTAGATCCCCCCGATCTAGGGACGATGGTGGCGGCGGCTACATACGGTTTCGTGGAGATTTGATCGAGTACTTAGGGTTTCTGCATCGGGGGTTCTTATAGGCGAAGGGGGAGGCCGAGGGGGTGTCCAAAGGGGGCAAATCCTACCCAGGCGCGGGGTAGGGACCACGCATGCCTAGGGGGGTTTAGCCGCCCTGGCACGCCTCCTCGTCTCCCCTCTGGACTTCTTGTTCCCCACGAAAAGTAATTGACTTTGACATTGTCCCGTCCAATTCCGAGAATATTTCTTTTCTAACTTTTCTGAAACCAAAAACAGCAGAAAACAGGCATCTGGCACTGTTGCAACTTGTTAGTAGTTTAGTACCAGAAAACATGTAAAAATCACCTCAAAGTGTGAACAAGTAAAGAAAAGTAGATACTAAACAAGCATGGAGCATCAAAAATTATAGATATGTTTCCAACTAAACAAGTCGTCGTCGACTCCTCTCCGGCCTCTAAACCCTAGATCGCCAGAAACCCTAATTCTCCACCATAACCTGCTCGGACTTAGGAGAAGCCTTGAAGGATCTTCCCTCTACTTCCGACACCATGCCGTCGTGCTGCCGGAATCATGAGGAGAGAACTAGAACCTCCGCTGCCTACTGGTACAAGGGAGAGGAAGGTATTCATCGAGTACCGAACGTGTGACCGACTGCAGAAGCTGTAACACCCTCAGATCGTCCCTATGCAAGTTTCAGCGATTCCCGCCAAACCCGCATAGAAACGATTCAAAGGTGCCCACCAGGCACGTTCGTACGGGTGGAAAACGAAGTAATACCATTACACAATAGTCCACGATGGAACCCAAGGTAGCAGATATACAACAATGACTCAAAGAGTCAAGAATACAGATATACAATACAAAGATCCAAATCACCTTTAAAACGATACAACGTCCGAGTACGGACAAGATGCAAATTGAGATAAGAGCCCTGAAGAATAACCAATGGTGTCCATAACCCTGCCCAGGCCAAGCATGAAGGGTAACCCTGCTAACAACGTCGATCTCAAAACCTGCTTAAACAAAAGGGGCGCCGACAAAGGGCAAAGGAAAAAGAGAGCGGTCAGTACTGAGGCCAGTACACGGCGAGAATTGAATTCGGCGGCTCTCTCCTACATAGGTATGGTGGACTGAAGCGGAAGCGCAGCATGCACTAAACAACCTATAGAGACTCAATACAACTGGCGGCTATCATATAGGGATAAGAAAGACCTATTTGGATCCAACCTGAAACTATCACCAAGCATACCCATCCTGGTATTTCCCCCTCAAGACCAAACGAGGAAGTCAATCGAGGAACTCACACAGTTGGAAGTTTTATTAATTCCGTTATAGTTGCAGCAATTACTAGTCAGATATAGTTAGCATGAGTCATCCTGATATTATAAATAGTGGGCAGTTTTAGTGAACCATTCCGTTGTAGTGACAATATTTACTAGTCAGATACATATAGCATGAGGCATCCCAAAACCCAGCAGTTGTTGGTTCTTTTATTTAGCCATTCCGTTGTAGTGAAGCTGATTACTAGTCATCATAAAGTCAAATTTATAGCACTACTTTAGTTATAGTTGTCTATGATCGAGATACTATGATCCAAGTCGTTCATAACCATGGACACGGCTTTCAGAAAGTTTTACCCTGCAGGGGGCACAAATAGCAACACACGCACAATCAACCTCGGAAACAACCAAGTGAAAACCCAACGAGGCATCACGACAGAACATTCGCAAGATTCATATTTGATTTCAGGGGGCCACCCCACTAAGCAACCCGCGACGAAGTTGGCCAGCTCCGAGACGGACCCAGAGGTTTGTGTCAATGGCTGTAAACGACTGGGAACCCGAAAGTGTGACTGGGCTTGTCGATACCGTGGGAACATTCCACTTACCTAAACAGTACAGGTGCTCCACGCGCAATTGGAAATAAAGCAGTAAAGCATGGCATAAGTACATGATAGTAATAAAGCCCCAAACTACTTTGTGGCCCCAAGGAATGAAATATGACTCAAGCTAGGTTTAGGGGGATTCATGGTCCCACATGCGGATAGTGCGAATATTCAAAGAACAGGTATCAAGTACTCGGGGTCCTACGGGACACAAGTGGATGGTTAAAAACCAAATAACATCTATTGCCCACCTGTGCCTCTGCATTATTTACCTACTTCAATTTTAGTAATTAAATGGTAATTAAAGCTATGATCATTTCCAACGTTAAACATGCGGCATTACTTCAACAACTGTGGAAGATTGACGGCGCGACGCATCACCTGCGCAAGCAACTACGACTCGCAAGGCCAACTATCTACCAAATAACAGGTAATAGGATATATCCATGGCAATATAAGGGTTGTAGGGAAGTACGGGGTATGGAATCTATAGCATCGCAACACAGATGGCAATAGATCAACAAGAGGAAATAAAGACTATAAATGTAAAATAGGTAGAAAGGGGGAGAATGCTCGCCTAAAAACATTGCCGAAGGTACATGTAGCATCCCAGTTGTCTAACCCCTGTAATGCTACATGTCTTAATAATAAATTGGGCCACTTCCTACATATAATTGTTGCATCATCAGCACATCATGCTCATGTCATCATGTCCCCTTGCATTTGAGCATCATATAAAACCTCTTTCTTGTTTGGTTCTTATCTCATGTGCATAATTAATTGTATTTGCCTCTTGATATTGTATTTGGCTCTTGATACATTGTTAAATGCCCAAGTTGGGTTGGGGGCATCTCTCTTTTGCTTCCACCACCTTTTCTTTCACCACCTTATAATTCCACCATCCAATAATATGGGCTTGGCCTTTATTGAGTTATCTCTAGCTCATGTTGTTGGTTGGATCCACCCATAATCTGTTGCTTGGCCTTTGCCCACTTTTTGGGAATGCAAGGATTAAAAGCCACATGAAATAATGTTGTTTTCACAATATGACCTTTGGGCTTTAATTGTCTTGCATGGGCCATGCAAGTATCCTTTTTCCTAACTTTTGGTTTTGTTGGAATTCTAAATGGATCCCTTCTTTCTTGCTTGATCTTGTGTTGGTTGTGCTAAAACCTCTCTCTCCTTCTCCTTTGGCTACATCAAAACCCCTTGGACCTTGCACCCACTTGTGCTAATGGGCATGCTAAACCATAACCACCCTTTCTTGGTCCTTGCTTGGTTTTGTTGGAATCATGCATGGGCCAAATAAAACCACCCATCATCTTAGTCACCTCTCCCTATCCTCTTTCTTTCTCTTTCCCCTTGATCATGTGTGTTGCAAGTGAAGCATGCATGATCTAGTGTAAAGTACCTCCTTCTCTTTTTCTTACCCCTCTTATCAAACTTTTAACCTACCCTTGCCATCTCTCTTTTTCCCTAAACCAACCCTCCAACTACATCTATCCCTAAACCACTCCCCTAATCTACTTTTCCCCTAGCAAAAAACCCTAATACCACCCCTTCTCCTATCTAGCATGTCCCCTTGTCCTATGTCCCTCTCACCTCTCTCTACCTACATGCCACACGACCAGGGGCCCTCCTAGCTACCCCAGCTCGCCACCCCCCCTCTCTCTATCTGCCCCCACACGTGACCAAAGACCATGCCTCTCTCCTAGCCTACCAGACCCCCTCTTCTCTCTCCTTCTCTCTCCTGGCCAAGGGCCCCTCTATCTCGACACAGGCCACGAGTTCCCCAGTCCCACTGTAAGCAACCTCACCTGCCACCATTGCACCTGGCCCTTTGCTTGCGTGAAGAGGAGCCTGCAAGCGCCACCACAGCCGCCATCGGCGCCCCCATAACCCTCCGCCTTCCTCGATCTTATCGCCCACGTCGCCAACCTTTCCCCCGGATCCCAGAGCCTTCCTCCCTTCCTTCCTCCTTCCCTATCCCCCAGATCGACCATGCCCTGTCCGCTAAAACCCTAGCGCCCCCCCCCACCCCTGCTCGGAGCTCCCAGCCCTTGGCCCGGCACAGGGGCGCGTCTACCTCCCCTGCCTCGGCGTGGCGTGGAAGTTATGGAGCTCGGAGGAGCAGCCGCGCCGTGCCCACGATCGCCAGAAGCCCGACGGTGCCGCATCGATCCTCGCCGTCCGAGCCCGGCCACCACCGTCGAGCTGCGGTGAGTCCCTCCTCCCCGACAACCTCTTCCTCTTCCTCTCGCCAGGCCTTGCCACTGCCGAGCGCCCTGGCTGCAGCGCTGGCAACGGCAACAGCTGCGGCGAGCGTCTGGTCCGTTAGTCAAGCCCGCCGCCCACCTTCCTCCGTCTAGCACCACAGGCAAGATGTAGGCCAAGCTACCCTCCGCGTTTTCGTTTTTGGTCCGTGTCGTTTGGAAGCGGCGCCATAGCAGCCAAAGTCCGGCCGATCGCGGCCGCCAGCGCCGCTGCCGTCCGACAGCCAGCCCGTTTTAAATAGAACCCCCGTTTTCCGCCTCACGCGCGATCCAGCCCCACTTTGTGTCACAGGAATCTTGCGAAGGTTCACGGGTTTGGTTTAATCGAACCCGCGGTCCCTCCTCGCTGCCACCTGTCGCCGGCTCGTTCGCCAGCGCGTCCGCGTGACCTTTTTACGTTTAGCCCCCTGCCCTGTTTAGTTCCTCAACCCGCGGTCCATCGTCGTATTGTTGCAACTTTGCAAAAAGGCTCCTCGCCTTTGCTGTAACGAACCCGCGGTCCAGATCTTTCCAGACGCTGGCGCGTGGGCCGTAGCACCCCCTGTCCCCACCTGTAAGCGACTCAGAAACGAGTAGGAGAAGTGTAAAATGTTTCAGACACCGTTTTAAATATTCAAACTAGTTAAATTAATTCAAATTCAAATTCTTTTCAGATTTTTAATAACTTTTGCATACTTTACCCAAATTAGACAAATGATATATGTTTGGATATCAGCAAGATGAGAGGAATTCAATTATGCCATCTATTTTGTATTTTGCACAAGTAAATTCCAAGTTCATGTTAATTACATCAAATGCCACTGGATTTTCAATAATTCATAACTTTGGTTTTATATTTCCAAATTGAGCAAATGAGTAGTCCAAATTGATCAGCTCGTGAGACCTTTCTGTTTATGCTATCCATGACTTGAATTGCAGCATGCATCATATGAATATATTGCGAACAACAATTGTTATGACAACAAAATATGACTAAAACCCACTTAATGGTTATTATTCTTGTTCCTACACCTCACCCATGCCATGCTACTTTACTTGCCATGTAAATTGGGCATCATTCATCATGGCATGATTGTTTGCTTAGCATCTTATTCATATGCTTGTGCTCTCTATTCATGTTGGCCTTGTTTGTTTGGTTTTCTCGGATAGAACCTTTGGCGGGGGTTGTATCAAGAGAACCAGAGCACTACCGATCAGTCCTTGCTTCAACAGAGATACAGGCAAGCACTACCACATGCTTGCATACATACAGTACCTATTGCCTCTATCTTATTCTTGCATCATTGAGTCGCGATTGCATTAAAATGAATCCCAAGTATGCATAGCCTTTACTTTTAAACCCCAAGCTTGTTTCCTCCATCCCATGAGCCACTACTATAGGAGTTGTTTGAGCCATGCGAGTCGTAGAACGACATGTGTAGGGTTTGTGAGTCGATGAATAATGAGGTACTTAAACAACTTAACTTTGAGTAGTTGGGATAACTAAAGAAAGTGGCACCGGTGGGCAATATCGCTATTTGGTTTTCCTGCTCACTTGTGTCCCGTAAGACTCGAGTACTTGATTCCTGTTCCTTGATTTATCGCTATCCACATCCGGAGGTATATGGGACCCCCCTGGACGAGCTTGATTCCGTCATATTTCTTGGGGCCACAAACTAGTTTGAGGTTTTATTTATCTGTGCTTATGCCATGATTACCTTTATTTACGATTGTGAGGTATTGCACCTTGTCTTGTTAGGATAGTGGCACGATTCGCGGTGTCGACAAGCCCGTTTGGGGTTCCCGATCGTTCTGACCGTCCCCACAGACCTTGAGGCCGTCTCGAGCTTGCCTACTCGTTGGGTTCTACTTAAGGGTGGCCCCTGAAATATTTCTGAATCTTGTGATTGTTCGTGAAAGCCTCGTTGGGTTTTGATTTGGTTTTCGAGGTTGATCGGTGTGTGTTGCTATTGGTGCACCCCGGCCGGGTAAAACTTTCTGAAAGCCGTGTCCGCGGATATGGACGACTTGGAGCACAGTTTCTTGATCATAGACAAGCATAACTAAAGTACCGCTTTTAATCTGACTAAAGTAACTTGACTAGTAAATAGTGCAATACTCATGGAATGGTTAATAAAATTGCCAACGGATGGGGGGGTTGTTCGTCCGCTTCCCTGTTGGTAAGTAGGGAGGAGGATGGATCTGATGAGATTACCAATATAAATGTGGTACTTAAATTCACGGACATCTGTCTATCATTGGTTAGGCGGATGGTTAGCGCTTATCTGTAGAACTGATAGGGTTTATCTTTCGCTGCAATTGCGTCACCCCAGGTTGTGTCCCCTTTAGAGGCATTAAGACTTGCTGAGTACCCTTAGGGTCTCACACGATAAATTCTTGATTCAGATGAACAGGTACCTTCTCGGGGCGGATCTTGGGTGGAAGAAGCCGTGAAGTGGGCAACGATCGTTTGGTGTAGAGATTAGGGATCGGGATCCGTGAGACCTGTAGATGGGATGTGCTTATTTTCTCGGCATCTTATGCCTATTTGCTTCTTATCCGTACTCGGATCTTGTTTTGCGCTTCGCATGATACTCGGATGTGTGTTGTATGAGGAGTTATCCTAAATTATAGATGTATCTAGGTCATTTGAATCTTTGCCGTATGGCGTTGGTATATTCCTTTCTTTCTAGATGGTGTGGCTCGATGTACTCTTGTATGGTGGCTTGCGTACATACCCACTTGTGTCGTAGTTGATCCCTTCGCTTGCCGACTACGCCGCGTCTGAGTCCGTTGAGAGGTTAGCGGTTGGGACGTCCAAAGGACTACCGGTGAGTGGCTTTTGGGGCCCGCCGTACTATTTCAACCGCTATCTCTCATCCGGGCTTGTATCTAGGGCGTAGTTCACCGAGGTAGTTACAATTGGTATCGAGCCATCCCGACCTTGAGGTTTCAGCCAAGCAGTCGTTGTCGATCTAGCAAATATTTTGAGTAGTTATGTATATTAGGGAAAAACAAAAGCGAGAGTAGGACTGCTTCCATTTTCTTCTTACCCTCCCACCCTTTTACGGTAAGGAAGTGTAACGTCTTCAATTCTCTTCTCAAAGTTTAAACTAGGATTCACGTGTTCTGGGTTTCCGTAGTACCATAGGTTGTGTGTGTGTGTGTGTAATCCCTTGTCTATCTGTTGCATCCAAGTTGTTATCTTATCTGCCTTTGGTTATCCACTGTTGGTACATTCCATACCAACAGGCTTTTTGTACACCGACCAATCTATCTTCATTTTGTCAAGCGATATCTTGTTTGGGGTGTTCGTTTCCGTAGTACCAATCTTTAGGTTTAAATCGTGAGAAGAAGGGTTAGGATATGTGTTCCACTTGTTCATGTCGGAGTAATGATTTGAGTGCGGGATGGAGTCGCGACCATACCACTACTTGTATCATTTGCTTTTGTATATTGGATCGGTAGAGTCACTAATCTTGATTCGTTAAGTAATTTTAGCATCTATTGGTATTTTAATGCGAAATTTGTGGAAAATTTTTCTTTGATATGTTTGTGTACCACACTCCTTTTCGATCGTGTGCGATATGCTTAATATCTTTTAGGTGCTATGAACTTTGTTGATATTTTAATATCATCTCGATAAATTGTATCCTTTAATCTTGGTTAATTCCATTTGGTACTATTTTGGATTATTATCATTCTCCATTATAATCTTGACTTGAGTTTTACATCAATGACGGGATGGCTCCCCACTGGATGAGGAGGACATTCCTCGAACTGGGCTCAGACCATCAAGCATAGCTAATGCTTTGGCAGCCATGCAAGAGAACCAAGCGCTTTGAGGAGGCGTCCAAGGAAGAGCGAGTTCACTCCACTTCCTCCACCTCCCAAGCGTGGTGACATCAAGAGCTTCCTCAAGTTCAACCGCCTTGATTCGGCGTGTCGACCGACCTCTTGATCTTGATGATTGGCTGCATGAGATCTCAAGGTTGCTCGAGGCTGCGGATGTTCGAGCAGGAGTGGGTAAAGTGTGCTACTCACCTTCTCAAGGGAGACAGCTCTATGGTGGGAAAACTACTTGAAGGCTAGGCACCGGGCCGACCTACTTGGGAGAGGTTCTTTGGAGCTTTCAAGGAGCAGTTTCTCTCGGAGATTGTGATGGAGCGGATGAAGGATGCTTTCCTCAACTTGAAGCGGGGGCAATGATAACGTCACCTACATCAGAACTTTATGAACTTGTCTCGCTATGGTGGTGATGAGGTATCGATGACAAGAAAAGCGAGAAGAGATTCGAGCAAGGGCTAAATCGTCGATCAAGTATGCACTCACGCATGCAAGACCGGCAACCTTCCTGGAACTGCAGCATATGGCACTACAAGAGGAGGCTAGTAGGAAGATGTTCGAGGAGTCCAAGAAACACAGCAGGGATGCATCAAGCTCGGCAGCTATGGCAACTCCTTCTAAGCGGCGTGTCTGGGTTCCTAACACCCCACCGTCGCTTCCGGCTCCACCAAGACCTGCGAGCTTCACGTCAAGGCCACCAAACTTCACCACTGCGGCTCCCAGGGGCTACAACAACCCTTACCCTGGAGCGCCTGGCGGAGTCCCTGGCTACTCTGCTCCACGTCCAGCTGGTGCCTGCTACACGTGTGGAGATCCTGGACATCCCCACTGGAACTGTCCGTTGAAGAACAAAGCTCTCCCTCCACCCCCGCCAAGATCTGCAACAAGCTCTCCTTCAGTTCGTGCACCACCGCCTCGGGCTCTCAACATCAACACTAAGCCCGGGTCTGCGGTTGTTCGAGCTAACTGCGTCAACGCCTCTCAAGCTGAGCTCGCACCTGGAGTTGTCATGGGTATGCTCTCAGTTAACTCAGTTCCTGCACGAGTTCTCTTTGATTCTGGTGCATCGCATTCATTTGTGTCTCACAAGTTTGCAAATGAGAATGTGTTGAATCTGGATCCTCTCCTTAAGAAGGCGATGGTCTTATCTCCGGTTCCAACTTTGAGGAGTATATCATCCATGGCAATAAAGTTGAGATTGGTGGTTCTTCATTCTTGGCTTCTTTAATTCTTACGTCAACTCCGACATTGATGTCATCCAGGCATGGATTGGTTGGACAAATGCAGCTGTGATCGATTGTCTTTGAGCTCGGTGTCTCGAAGATTCACGAAGGCCATGTAGTCTTTTCTCCAAGTCGACTCCTGCTGTCGGCTCTATTCCTTGGCTGCTCTGAATGATGATGCTATGGAAGCTATTCGGAAGGTACCGATGGTCTGTGAGTTTCCGGATGTTTTTCACGAAGAGTTGCGGTATGCCTCCGGATCGAAGTTGAATTCGTGATCGAGCTTGAACTGGAACAGCTCCTATCTCCAAGAGGCCATACAAAATGGGTCCTTCCGAGCTGGCTGAACTCAAGCGACAACTTGATGAACAAGAGAAGTTGGGTTTCATCTGACATAGCACTTCTTCTTGGGGTAGTCCAACAATCTTCGTGAAGAAGCGTGAGAACCGATAGGCTATGTGTTGATTATCGGGCTCTAAATGCTAAAACCATCAAGAACAAATATCCTCTCCCTCGGATAAATGATCATTGATCAATTTGGCGGGGCTGTGGTGTTCTCTAAGCTGGATTTGAGGAGTGGTTATCACCAAATCAAAATTCGCAAGAGGATGTGCCCAAGACAGCTTTCACCACTCGCTATGGCCTGTATGAGTACGGTCATGTCTTTCGCCTCCTGCTTTTGCTACCTTCTCGAGGCTGATGAACTCCGTTTTCATGGAGTACCGGACAAGTTTGTGGTGGTATATCTGGATGACATTCTGGTCTATTCCAAGTCCAAGGAGGAGCATGAAGAGCACTGGTGTGTCTGAACAAGCTTATGAGAACCGCTTGTATGCAAAGTTCTCAAAGTGTGAGTTACGGCTACAGTAACCTATCTGGGGCATGTCATCTCTTCCAAGGGCATTGCGTCAACCGGAAACCGTGAAGACAATAGTTGAATGGCTTCCTCCACCTAATGTCAAGGAAGTGCGGAGTTTCCTCGGCTTGGCTAGCTATTGTCGTTTTTGCGTAACTTCTCGAAGATAGCAAAGCCTCTTACCGATCTCCTCAAGAAAGGCAAAAGTATCATGGACTCCGCTTGTCAAGAAAGTTTTGAGACACTCAAAGAGAAGCTCACTTCCACACGGTCTTGGTTCCTCCGGATACATCCAAGCCTTTCCGGATCTTCTGCGATGCCTCTTTGCAAGGATTGGGTGCGGTCCTTATGCAAGAGACAGTGGTTGCTTATGCCTCTCGTCGATTGAAGGCATGAGGTCAACTATCCCACACATGACCTTGAGCTAGCAGCGGTGGTCTTCGCTTTGAAGCTATGGAGGCACTACTTGCTTGGTAACGTTGTGAGATCTTCTCGGACCACAAGAGTTTGAAGTATATCTTCACTCAACGGATCTTAACCTTGACAAAGGAGATGGATTGAAGCCATCAATGACTTTGATGTGACCATCAACTACACCCTGTAAAGCAAACGTCATGGCGGATGCGCTTAGCCGTAAAGCTTATGTCAACAACCTCATGGTAGAAGCGTGACCTCTCTTGTGCGAGAATTCCGTCAATTGAACACAGAAATTGTGGAACAAGGGCATCTCCTGAACCTTCGGCTACTCCTCTCTTGGAAGAACAGATTCGTTCTCGTCGACTTGGTGATCCGCACTTTGAAAGCTCATCTCCAAGCTTGGCACTCAGTATGAATCCTTCCATGTTGATGATCGAGACGCTCTTCTTTGATCACCGGATGTTTGTTCCAAACTACCGGGTCGAGAGATCAATTGCTCAAGGAGGCACATGATTCGGTCCTTTCTATCCATCCAGCAGCACAAAGATGTACATGGACTTGAAAACACAATCTGGTGGCACAGGTTGAAAAGGTATTGTGCCAAGTATGTCTCGAATGTGATGTACGCAGCAGAGTCAAGGCATTCATCGAAACCATTCGGTCTTCTACAGCCATTGAAACCTCCGGAATGGAAGTGGGAGAAAGTTGAGATGGACTTCATCACGGGCTTTCCTAGGTCGCGAAGGGCAACAATGCAATTTTGTTGTCATCGACAAAGCTTTCTAAAGTGGCACACTTCTTCCCGATCAAAGAAACAATTTACGGACTTGATTGGCTGAGCTCTATATCAACAGGATTGTCTCTTTGTATGGGGTTCCACTTGAAATCAGTTCGGATCGTGGGAGCATCTTCACCTCAAAGTTAGGAGAGTTTCCAAAAGCTTTGGGAGCAGTTGAACTTCAACGCTACCACCCTCGATCGCAAGGACAAGTGGAGAGGATCAATCGATTCTCGAGGACATGCTTAGAGCTTGCGTCATCTCGTTTGGCATGAAGTGGGAGGAATGCCTTCCATATGCGAATTCTCCTACAACATGACTTCGGAAGAGTCTCAAGATGGCACCATTCGAGGCTCTTTATGGTCAAGTGCGAACTCCCATTGGTTGGTCGGTGCGGGAGAAAGGATCTGGTTTGGTCGACATTGTGACTCAGGCGGAGGAGAAGGTGCATATCATTCGGAGAACGAAGATTGCTCGAGTCGTCGAAGAGCAACTATGACAGAAGCACAGATATGGTATATGCCCTGGTGATCTCGTCTACCTTCGTGTCACTCCCATGAGAGGAACACACCGCTTCGTATCAAAGGAAGTTGGCTCCTAGATACATCGGTCCTTTCAAGATACGTGGTAGAAGAGGAGAAGTTGCTTATGCACTCGAGCTTAGGAAAAACTCAAAGTCCATGATGTTTTCCACATCTCTCAGCTCAAAGTGCTTCAAAGACCCGGCAAGACCGTGGATCATGAGCTAATCGACCTCCAAGAAGATCTCTCTTATCAAGAGCACCCCACAAAAATCCTCGAGACCCATGAGCGAAGGACTCGCAACAAGTCCATCAAATTACGCAAGGTGCGGTGGTCACACCATTACATTGATGAAGCAACTTGGGGCGTGAAGATGAACTCCGTGTCAACCATCCTTCTCTCTCTTTGTATCTTCTTCTTCGTCTTCCTAGAATCTCGGGCGAGATTCCTGTTTAGTGGGGGGAGTTGTAGCATCCCAGTTGTCTAACCCCGTAATGCTACATGTCTTAATAATAAATTGGGCCACTTCCTACATATAATTGTTGCATCATCAAGACATCATGCTCATGTCATCATGTCCCTTGCATTTGAGCATCATATAAAACCTCTTTCTTGTTTGGTTCTTATCTCATGTGCATAATTAATTGTATTTGCCTCTTGATATTGTATTTGGCTCTTGATACATTGTTAAATGCCCAAGTTGGGTTGGGGGCATCTCTCTTTTGCTTCCACCACCTTTTCTTTCACCACCTTATAATTCCACCATCCAATAATATGGGCTTGGCCTTTATTGAGTTATCTCTAGCTCATGTTGTTGGTTGGATCCACCCATAATCTGTTGCTTGGCCTTTGCCCACTTTTTGGGAATGCAAGGATTAAAAGCCACATGAAATAATGTTGTTTTCACAATATGACCTTTGGGCTTTAATTGTCTTGCATGGGCCATGCAAGTATCCTTTTTCCTAACTTTTGGTTTTGTTGGAATTCTAAATGGATCCCTTCTTTCTTGCTTGATCTTGTGTTGGTTGTGCTAAAACCTCTCTCTCCTTCTCCTTTGGCTACATCAAAACCCCTTGGACCTTGCACCCACTTGTGCTAATGGGCATGCTAAACCATAACCACCCCTTTCTTGGTACTTGCTTGGTTTTGTTGGAATCATGCATGGGCCAAATAAAAACCACCCCATCATCTTAGTCACCTCTCCCTATCCTCTTTCTTTCTCTTTCCCCTTGATCATGTGTGTTGCAAGTGAAGCATGCATGATCTAGTGTAAAGTACCTCCTTCTCTTTTTCTTACCCCTCTTATCAAACTTTTAACCTACCCTTGCCATCTCTCTTTTTCCCTAAACCAACCCTCCAACTACATCTATCCCTAAACCACTCCCCTAATCTACTTTTCCCCTAGCAAAAAACCCTAATACCACCCCTTCTCCTATCTAGCATGTCCCCTTGTCCTATGTCCCTCTCACCTCTCTCTACCTACATGCCACACGACCAGGGGCCCTCCTAGCTACCCCAGCTCGCCACCCCCCCTCTCTCTATCTGCCCCCACACGTGACCAGCACCATGCCCCTCTCTCCTAGCCTAGACCGAACCCCCTCTCTTCTCCTCTCCCTTCTCTCTCCACAGCCAAGGCCCTCTATCTCGACACAGGCCACAGGTTCCCCAGTCCCACCTGTAAGCAACCTCACCTGCCACCATTGCACCCTGGCCCCTTTGCTTGGCACGTGAAGAGGAGCCCGACACCGACGCCACCCTGGCCATCGGCGCCCCCACGCAACCCTCCGGCCTTCCCTCGATCTTATCTGCCCACGTCGCCCCAACCTTTCCCCCGGATCCCCAGGAGCCTTCCTCCCTTCCTTCCTCCTTCCCTATCCCCCCAGATCGACCATGCCCCTGTCCGCTAAAACCCTAAGCGCGGCCCCCAGCACCCTAGCTCGGGAGCTCCCGAAGCCCTTGCTGACACCGAGGGCGTCTACCTCCTGCCTCGGCGTGGACGCGTGGAAGTTCGCTGGAGCTCGCCCAGGAGCAGCCGCCGCGTGCCACGATCGCCCAGAACGCCCGGCCGGCTGCCGCATCGATCCTCGCCGTCGAGCCGGCCACCACACCGTCGGCTGGGTGAGTCCTCCTCCCCAGACAACCTCTTCCTCTTCCTCTCCGTGCGCTGCAGCGCCAGAGCCTGCGTCATGTGGCCAGCAACAGCAGCGGCAGCTGACGGCGTCTGGTCCCGTTCGAGTCAAGCCCGCGCGCCGCCTTCCTCCGCGCTAGCACCCAACGAAGATGTAGGCCAAGCTACCCTCCGCGTTTTTCGTTTTGGTCCGTGTCGTTTGGGCAGCGAGGCGTCGCCAGCAGCCAAAGTCGCGATCAGCGCCCGCCGCCAGCGCCGCTGCCGTCCGACATGAGCGTTTGCAAATAGAACCCCAGTTTTCCGCCTCACGCGCGATCCAGCCCCACCGCTTTGTGTCACAGGAATCTTGCGAAAGGTTCTGGGGTTTGATTTAATCAAACCGGTCCCCTCTCGGCCCACTGTCGCGGCTCGTTCGCCACGGTCCGCGTGACCTTTACGTTTAGCCCCCTGCCTGTTTAGTTCCTCAACCCGCGGTCCATCGTTGGCCCATTGTCGTAATGTTGCAACTTTGCAAAAGGCTCCTCGCTTTCTTTATGAACCCGGTCCGGATCTTTCAGACACTGGCGCGTGGGCGTAGCCCCTGTCCCCACCTGTGGCGACTCGAAGCAGTAGGAGAAGTGTAAAATGTTTGAATAACCGTTTTAAATATTCAAACTAGTTAAATTAATTCAAATTCAAATTCTTTTGATTTTAATAACTTTTGCATACTTTACCCAAATTAGACAAATGATATATGTTTGGATATCAGCAAGATGAGAGGAATTCAATTATGCCATCTATTTTGTATTTTGCACAAGTAAATTCCAAGTTCATGTTAATTACATCAAATGCCACTGGATTTTCAATAATTCATAACTTTGGTTTTATATTTCCAAATTGAGCAAATGAGTAGTCCAAATTGATCATTTCGTCGACGAGACCTTTCTGTTTATGCTATCCATGACTTCAATTGCAGCATGCATCATATGAATATATTGCGAACAACAATTGTTATGACAACAAAATATGACTAAAACCCACTTAATGGTTATTATTCTTGTTCCCTACACCTCACCCATGCCATGCTACTTTACTTGCCATGTAAATTGGGCATCATTCATCATGGCATGATTGTTTGCTTGACGCATCTTATTCATATGCTTGTGCTCTATATTCATGTTGGCCTTGTTTGTTTGGTTTTTCTGATGAACCACCGAGTGGGTTGTATCAAGAGAACCAGGAGCACTACCAGACAGTCCCTTGCTTCAACAGAGATACAGGCAAGCACTACCACATGCTTGCATACACAGACCTATTGCCTCTATCTTATTCTTGCATCATTGAGTCGATTGCATTAAAATGAATCCCAAGTATGCATAGCCTTTACTTTTAAACCCCACCAAGCTTGTTTCCTCCATCCCATGAGCCACTACTATAGGAGTTGTTTGAGCCATGCGAGTCGTAGAACAGCATGTGTAGGGTTTGTGAGAGTCTGATGAATAATGAGGTACTTAAACAACTTAACCTGAGTAGTTCTGGGATAACTAAGAAAGTGGCACCGGTGGGCAATATCTGCTATTTGGTTTTTCCTGCTCACTTGTGTCCCGTAAGACCCCGAGTACTTGATTCTGTTCCTTGATTTATCGCGCTATCCACATCCGGAGGTATATGGGACCCCCTGGACCGAGCTTGATTCCGTCATATTTCTTGGGGCCACAAACTAGTTTGAGGTTTTATTTACGATCCTGTGCTTATGCCATGATTATGCTTTATTTACGATTGTGCGAGCACACTGCATCTTATTTAGGATAGTGCACGATTCCGCGGTGTCGACAAGCCCCGTTTGGGGTTCCCGATCTGGCCTCATGTATCCCCACAGACCTTGAGGCCGTCTCGGAGCTTGCCTACTCCGTTATGGTTCTACTTAAGGGTGGCCTGAAATATTTCTGAATCTTGTGATTGTTCGTCGTGAAAGCCTCGTTGGTTTTGATTTGGTTTTTCCGAGGTTGATCGAGTGTGTGTTGCTATTGGTGCACCCGCCGGTAAAACTTTCAAAGCCGTGTCCGGATATGGACGACTTGGAGCACAGTTTCTTGATCATAGACAAGCATAACTAAAGTACCGCTTTTAATCGACTAAAGTAACTTGACTAGTAAATAGTGCAATACTCATGGAATGGTTAATAAAATTGCCAGCGGATGGGGGTTGTTCGTCCGCTTCCCTGTTGGTAAGTAGGGAGGAGGATGGATCTGATGAGATTACCAATATAAATGTGGTACTTAAATTCACGGACATCTGTCTATCATTGGTTAGGCGGATGGTTAGCGCTTATCTGTAGAACTGATAGGGTTTATCTTTCGCTGCAATTGCGTCACCCCAGGTTGTGTCCCCTTTAGAGGCATTAAGACTTGCTGAGTACCCTTAGGGTCTCACACGATAAATTCTTGATTCAGATGAACAGGTACCTTCTCAGGACGGATACTGGGTGGAAGAAGCCGACGAAGTGGGCAACGATCGTTTGGTGTAGAGATTCCGGGATCGGGGATCCGTGAGACCTGTAGATGGGATGTGCTTATTTTCTCTGGCATCTTATGCCTATTTGCTTCTTATCCGTACTCGGATCTTGTTTGCCGCTTCCGCATGATACTCTGATGTGTGTTGTATGAGGAGTTATCCTAAATTATAGATGTATCTAGGTCATTTGAATCTTGCCGTATGGCGTTGGTATATTTCCTTTCTTTCTAGATGGTGTGGCTCTGATGTACTCTTGTATGGTGGCTTGCGTACATACCCACTTGTGTACGTAGTTGATCCCTTCGCCGACCACGCCGTCAGTCCCGTTGAGAGGTTAGCGGTTGGGACGTCCGAAAGGACTACCATGAGTGGCTTTGGGCCCCAGTACTATTTCAACCGCTATCTCTCATCCAGGCTTGTATCTAGGAGCGTAGTTCACCGAGGTAGTTACAATTGGTATCGAGCCATCCCGACCTTGAGGTTTCAGCCAAGCAGTCGTTGTCGATCTAGCAAATATTTTGAGTAGTTATGTATATTAGGGAAAACAAAAGCGAGAGTAGGACTGCTTCCATTTTCTTCTTACCTCCCACCCACCCTTTTCGGTAAGGAAGTGTAACGTTTTCAATTCTCTTCTCAAAGTTTAAACTAGGATTCACGTGTTCTGGGTTTCCGTAGTACCATAGGTTGTGTGTGTGTGTGTGTAATCCCTTGTCTATCTGTTGCATCCAAGTTGTTATCTTATCTGCCTTTGGTTATCCACTGTTGGTACATTCCATACCAACAGGCTTTTGTACACCGACGCAATCTATCTTCATTTTGTATCCGACGATATCTTGTTTGGGGTGTTCGTTTCCGTAGTACCAATCTTTAGGTTTCGTCGTGAGAAGAAGGGGTTAGGATATGTGTTCCACTTGTTCATGTGCGGAGTAATGATTTGAGTGCGGGATGGAGTCGCGACCATACCACTACTTGTATCATTTGCTTTTGTATATTGGATCGGTAGAGTCACTAATCTTGATTCGTTAAGTAATTTTGCGCATCTATTGGTATTTTAATGCCGAAATTTGTGGAAAATTTTTCTTTGATATGTTTGTGTACCACACCTTTTCACCGTGTGCGATATGCTTAATATCTTTTAGGTGCTATGAACTTTGTTGATATTTTAATATCATCTCGATAAATTGTATCCTTTAATCTTGGTTAATTCCATTTTGGTACTATTTTGGATTATTATCATTCTCCATTATAGTAATCGACTTGAGTTTTACATCAATGACAGGATGGCTCCCCACTGGATCGAGGAGGACATTCCTCCGAATCGGGCTCGACTGTCAAGCATAGCTAATGCTTTGGCAGCCATGCAAGAGAACCAGTGCGCTTTGAGGAGAGCGTCCAAGGAACGAGTTCACTCCACTTCCTCCACCTCCCAAGCGTGGTGACATCAAGAGCTTCCTCAAGTTCAACCCCGCGCTTGATTCGGTGTCCGACCGACCTCTTGATGCGATGATTGGCTGCGAGATCTCAAGGTTGCTCGAGGCTGCGGATGTTCCGAGCAGTGGGTAAAGTGTGCTACTCACCTTCTCAAGGGAGACGCTCTATGGTGGTGGAAAACTACTTGAAGGCTAGCTGACTGGGCCCACCTACTTGGGAGAGGTTCTTGGAGCTTTCAAGGAGCGGTTCTCTCGAGATTGTGATGGAGCGGATGAAGGATGCTTTCCTCAACTTGAAGCGGGGCAATGATAACGTCAACACCTACATCAGAACTTTATGAACTTGTCTCGCTATGGTGGTGATGAGGTATCGATGACAAGAAAAGGTAAGAGATTGAGGCAAGGGCTAAATCGTCGATCAAGTATGCACTCACGCATGCAAGACCGCAACCTTCTGAACTGCAGATATGGCACTACAAGAGGAGGCTAGTAGGCGGATGTTCGAGGAGTCCAAGAAACACAGGGATGCATCAAGCTCGGCAGCTATGGCAACTCCTTCTAAGCGGGCGTGTCGGGTTCCTAACACCCCACCGCCGCTCGGCTCCACCAAGACCGCGAGCTTCACGTCAAGGCCACCAAACTTCACCATCGGCTCGGGGGCTACAACAACCACCTGGGCGCTGGGCGAGTCCCTGGATTCTCTGCTCCACGTCCAGTTGGTGCTACACATGTGGAGATCTGGACATCCCACTGAACTGCATCGATGAAGAACAAAGCTCTCCTCCACCCCGCCAAGATCTGCAACAAGCTCTCCCTCGGTTCGTGCACCACCGGCTCTCAACATCAACACTAAGCCGGGTTCGGTTGTTCGCGCCAACGCGCGCTAACGCTTCAAGCCGAGCTCGCACTGGAGTTGTCATGGGTATGCTATTAGTTAACTCAGTCCCTGCACGAGTTCTCTTTGATTCTGGTGCATCGCATTCATTTGTGTCTCACAAGTTTGCATATGAGAATGTGTTGAATCTGGATCCTCTCCTTAAGAAGCTGATGGTCTTATCTCCTGGTTCCAACTTTGAGAATGAGTATATCGATCATGGCAATAAAGTTGAGATTGGTGGTTCTTCATTCTTGGCTTCTTTAATTCTTCTGGTCAACTCCGACATTGATGTCATCCTGGGCATGGATTGGTTGACAGCAAATGCAGCTGTGATCGATTGTGCTGAACGCTCAGTGTCTCTGAAGATTCCTGAAGGCCATGTAGTCTTTTCTCCAAGTCTGACTCCTGCCGTCCATCTATTCCTTGGCTGCTCAATGATGATGCTATGGAAGCTATTCAAGGTACCAGGGTCCGTGAGTTTCGGATGTTTTCCAGGAGTTGCTGTATGCCTCGGATCGCGAAGTTGAATTCGTGATCGAGCTTGAACCTGAACGGCTCCTATCTCCAAGAGGCCATACAAAATGGGTCCTTCTGAGCTGGCTGAACTCAAACGACAACTTGATGAACAAGAGAAGTTGGGTTTCATACAGCATAGCACTTCTTCTTGGGGTAGTCCAACAATCTTCGTGAAGAAGCGTGACAGAACCGATAGGCTATGTGTTGATTATCGGGCTCTAAATGCTAAAACCATCAAGAACAAATATCCTCTCCCTCGGATAAATGATCTGTTCGATCAGCTGGCAGGAGCTGTGGTGTTCTCTAAGCTGGATTTGAGGAGTGGTTATCACCAAATCAAAATTCGCAAAGAGGATGTGCCCAAGACAGCTTTCACCACTCGCTATGGCCTGTATGAGTACACGGTCATGTCTTTCGGCCTCACCAACGCACCTGCTACCTTCTCGAGGCTGATGAACTCCGTTTTCATGGAGTACCTGGACAAGTTTGTGGTGGTATATCTGGATGACATTCTGGTCTATTCCAAGTCCAAGGAGGAGCATGAAGAGCACCTGCGGTGTGTCCTGAACAAGCTTCGCGAGAACCGCTTGTATGCAAAGTTCTCAAAGTGTGAGTTCTGGCTACCTGAAGTAACCTATCTGGGGCATGTCATCTCTTCCAAGGGCATTGCAGTCAACCCGGAAACCGTGAAGACAATAGTTGAATGGCTTCCTCCTGCTAATGTCAAGGAAGTGCGGAGTTTCCTCGGCTTGGCTAGCTATTGTCGTCGTTTTGTGCAGAACTTCTCGAAGATAGCAAAGCCTCTTACCGATCTCCTCAAGAAAGGCAAAAAGTATCTGTGGACTCCTGCTTGTCAAGAAAGTTTTGAGACACTCAAAGAGAAGCTCACTTCCACACCAGTCTTGGTTCCTCCGGATACATCCAAGCCTTTCCAGATCTTCTGCGATGCCTCTTTGCAAGGATTGGGTGCGGTCCTTATGCAAGAGACAGTGGTTGCTTATGCCTCTCGTCGATTGAAGACGCATGAGGTCAACTATCCCACGCATGACCTTGAGCTAGCAGCAGTGGTCTTCGCTTTGAAGCTATGGAGGCACTACTTGCTGGGTAACCGTTGTGAGATCTTCTCGGACCACAAGAGTTTGAAGTATATCTTCACTCAATCGGATCTTAACCTTGACAAAGGAGATGGATTGAAGCCATCAATGACTTTGATGTGACCATCAACTACACCCTGTAAAGCAAGCGTCATGGCGGATGCGCTTAGTCAGAAGCTTATGTCAACAACCTCATGGTAGAAGAGCAGCCTCTCTTGTGCGAGGAATTCCGTCATTTGAACACGAAATTGTGGAACAAGGGCATCTCCTGAACCTTCCGCTACTCCTCTCTTGGAAGAACAGATTCGTTCTCGTCGACAGTGATCCGCACACCAGAAAGCTCATCTCTAAGCTTGGCACTCCGAAGTATGAATCCTTCCATGTTGATGATCAGGGCACGCTCTTCTTTGATCACCGGATGTTTGTTCCAAACTACCCGGGTCTGAGAGATCAATTGCTCAAGGAGGCACATGATTCGGTCCTTTCTATCCATCCTGGCAGCACAAAGATGTACATGGACTTGAAAACACAATACTGGTGGCCTGGGTTGAAAAGGTATTGTGCCAAGTATGTCTCAGAATGTGATGTCTGCCGCAGAGTCAAGGCTGTTCATCAGAAACCATTCGGTCTTCTACAGCCATTGAAACCTCCGGAATGGAAGTGGGAGAAAGTTGAGATGGACTTCATCACGGGCTTTCCTAGGTCGCAGAAGGGCAACAATGCAATTTTTGTTGTCATCGACAGGCTTTCTAAAGTGGCACACTTCTTCCCGAAAGAAACAATTTCGGACTTGATTGAGCTCTATATCAACAGATTGTCTCTTTGTATGGGGTTCCACTTGAAATCAGTTCGGATCGGGAGCATCTTCACCTCAAAGTTCGGGAGAGTTTCCAAAAGCTTTGGGAGCAGTTGAACTTCAAGACTGCTACCACCCTCGATCGCAAGGACAAGTGGAGAGGATCAATCGATTCTCGAGGACATGCTTAGAGCTTGCGTCATCTCGTTTGGCATGAAGTGGGAGGAATGCCTTCCATATGCCGAATTCTCCTACAACAACAGACTTCGGAAGAGTCTCAAGATGGCACCATTCGAGGCTCTTTATGGTCGCAAGTGCGTAACTCCCATTGGTTGGTCAGTGCGGGAGAAAGGATCTGGTTTGGTCCGACATTGTGACTCGAGCAGAGGAGAAGGTGCATATCATTCGAGAACTCAAGATTGCTCGGAGTCGTCGAAGAGCAACTATGACAGAAGCACAGATATGGTATATGCCCCTGGTGATCTCGTCTACCTTCGTGTCACTCCCATGAGAGGAACACACCGCTTCGGTATCAAAGGGAAGTTGGCTCCTAGATACATCGGTCCTTTCAAGATACGTGGTAGAAGAGGAGAAGTTGCTTATGCACTCGAGCTTCCGGAAAAACTCAAAGTCCATGATGTTTTCCACATCTCTCAGCTCAAGAAGTGCTTCAAAGACCCCGGCAAGACCGTGGATCATGAGCTAATCGACCTCCAAGAAGATCTCTCTTATCAAGAGCACCCCACAAAAATCCTCGAGACCGCAGAACGAAGGACTCGCAACAAGTCCATCAAATTCTGCAAGGTGCAGTGGTCACACCATTCTGTTGATGAAGCAACTTGGGAGCGTGAAGATGAACTCCGTGTCAACCATCCTTCTCTCTTTGTATCTTCTTCTTCGTCTTCCTAGAATCTCGGGGCGAGATTCCTGTTTAGTGGGGGAGAGTTGTAGCATCCCAGTTGTCTAACCCCTGTAATGCTACATGTCTTAATAATAAATTGGGCCACTTCCTACATATAATTGTTGCATCATCAGCACATCATGCTCATGTCATCATGTCCCCTTGCATTTGAGCATCATATAAAACCTCTTTCTTGTTTGGTTCTTATCTCATGTGCATAATTAATTGTATTTGCCTCTTGATATTGTATTTGGCTCTTGATACATTGTTAAATGCCCAAGTTGGGTTGGGGGCATCTCTCTTTTGCTTCCACCACCTTTTCTTTCACCACCTTATAATTCCACCATCCAATAATATGGGCTTGGCCTTTATTGAGTTATCTCTAGCTCATGTTGTTGGTTGGATCCACCCATAATCTGTTGCTTGGCCTTTGCCCACTTTTTGGGAATGCAAGGATTAAAAGCCACATGAAATAATGTTGTTTTCACAATATGACCTTTGGGCTTTAATTGTCTTGCATGGGCCATGCAAGTATCCTTTTTCCTAACTTTTGGTTTTGTTGGAATTCTAAATGGATCCCTTCTTTCTTGCTTGATCTTGTGTTGGTTGTGCTAAAACCTCTCTCTCCTTCTCCTTTGGCTACATCAAAACCCCTTGGACCTTGCACCCACTTGTGCTAATGGGCATGCTAAACCATAACCACCCCTTTCTTGGTACTTGCTTGGTTTTGTTGGAATCATGCATGGGCCAAATAAAAACCACCCCATCATCTTAGTCACCTCTCCCTATCCTCTTTCTTTCTCTTTCCCCTTGATCATGTGTGTTGCAAGTGAAGCATGCATGATCTAGTGTAAAGTACCTCCTTCTCTTTTCTTACCCTCTTATCAAACTTTTAACCTACCCTTGCCATCTCTCTTTTTCCCTAAACCAACCCTCCAACTACATCTATCCCTAAACCACTCCCCTAATCTACTTTTCCCCTAGCAAAAAACCCTAATACCACCCCTTCTCCTATCTAGCATGTCCCCTTGTCCTATGTCCCTCTCACCTCTCTCTACCTACATGCCACACGACCAGGGGCCCTCCTAGCTACCCCAGCTCGCCACCCCCCCTCTCTCTATCTGCCCCCACACGTGACCAGCACCATGCCCCTCTCTCCTAGCCTAGACCGAACCCCCTCTCTTCTCCTCTCCCTTCTCTCTCCCTGGCCAAGGGCCCCTCTATCTCGACCTGGGCCACGAGTTCCCCCCAGTCCCACCTGTAAGCAACCTCACCTGCCACCATTGCACCCTGGCCCCTTTGCTTGGCACGTGAAGAGGAGCCCGACACCGACGCCACCCTGGCCATCGGCGCCCCCACGCAACCCTCCTGCCTTCCCTCGATCTTATCTGCCCACGTCGCCCCAACCTTTCCCCCAGATCCCCAGGAGCCTTCCTCCCTTCCTTCCTCCTTCCCTATCCCCCCAGATCGACCATGCCCCTGTCCCGCTAAAACCCTAGCGGCGCCCCAGACACCCAAGGCTCGGAGCTCCCAAGCCCGGCACTGAGGGACGGCGTCTACCTCCCTGCCTCGGCGTGGAAGTTCGTTGGAGCTCGCCGAGGAGCAGCGCCGTGCCCACGATCGCTGAAGCGCCGCCAGCTGCCCGTCGATCCTCGCCCCGAGCCCCGCCACCACACCGTCGAGTGCGGTGAGTCCTCCTCCCAGACAACCTCTTCCTCTTCCTCTCGCCAGGCGCCAGAAGCCACTGGCGCCAAGCGCCTCATGCCGCTGCTGGCAACAAGTAGCAGTGCAGCGATCTGGTCCGTTCGAGTCAAGCCCCGACGCCACAGCCTTCCTCCGCGCTAGCACCAACCAAGATGTAGCAAGCTACCCTCCGCGTTTTTCGTTTTGGTCCGTGTCGTTTGGAGCAGAGGCGCCGCCAACGACGCCAAAGTCCGGCCATGTGCGGCCAGCGCCCGGCCGCTGCTGCCAAGGTGCGTTTGCAAATAGAACCCCTGTTTTTCCGCCTCGGGCCCAAATGCACCCGGCCCACACTTTGTGTCCAGGAATCTTGCAGAAAGGTTCCTGGGGTTTGATTTAATCAAACCCGCGGTCCCTCCTCGCTGCCACCTGTCGCCGGCTCGTTCGCCAGCGCGTCCGCGTGACCTTTTTACGTTTAGCCCCTGCCCTGTTTAGTTCCTCAACCCGCGGTCCATCGTGGGCCCATTGTCGATCAAGGTAACTTTGCAAAAAGGCTCGCCTTTGTCAGAACGAACCCGCGTCCAGATCTTTCGACGCCAGGCGTAAGCACCCCTGTCCCCCACCATGGCGACTCAGAAACGAGTAGGATAAGTGTAAAATGTTTCAGACACCGTTTTAAATATTCAAACTAGTTAAATTAATTCAAATTCAAATTCTTTTCAGATTTTTAATAACTTTTGCATACTTTACCCAAATTAGACAAATGATATATGTTTGGATATCAGCAAGATGAGAGGAATTCAATTATGCCATCTATTTTGTATTTTGCACAAGTAAATTCCAAGTTCATGTTAATTACATCAAATGCCACTGGATTTTCAATAATTCATAACTTTGGTTTTATATTTCCAAATTGAGCAAATGAGTAGTCCAAATTGATCAGCTCGACGAGACCTTTCTGTTTATGCTATCCATGACTTCAATTGCAGCATGCATCATATGAATATATTGCGAACAACAATTGTTATGACAACAAAATATGACTAAAACCCACTTAATGGTTATTATTCTTGTTCCCTACACCTCACCCATGCCATGCTACTTTACTTGCCATGTAAATTGGGCATCATTCATCATGGCATGATTGTTTGCTTGACGCATCTTATTCATATGCTTGTGCTCTCTATTCATGTTGGCCTTGTTTGTTTGGTTTTCTCGGATAGACACTGAGCAGGGGTTGTATCAAGAGAACCAGAGCACTACCGATCATCCCTTGCTTCAACAGATACCAGGCAAGCACTACCACATGCTTGCATACATACAAGACCTATTGCCTCTATCTTATTCTTGCATCATTGAGTCGCGATTGCATTAAAATGAATCCCAAGTATGCATGGCCTTTACTTTTAACCCACCAAGCTTGTTTCCTCCATCCCATGAGCCACTACTATAGGAGTTGTTTGAGCCATGCGAGTCGTAGAACAGCATGTGTAGGGTTTGTGAGAGTCTGATGAATAATGAGGTACTTAAACAACTTAACTCGAGTAGTTCGGGATAACTAAAGAAAGTGGCACGGTGGGCACTATCTGCTATTTGGTTTTGCCTGCTCACTTGAGTCCCAGAAGACCCCGAGTACGTGATTCCTGTTCCTTGATTTATCTCGCTATCCACATCCGGGAGGTATATGGGACCCCCCTGGACCAGAGCTTGATTCCATATTTCTTGGGGCCACAAACTAGTTTGAGGTTTTATTTACGATCCTGTACTTATGCCATGATTATCGCTTTATTTACGATTGCGAGGTAATCGCACCGCATCGCTTAGGATAGTGGCACGATTCCGCGGTGTCGACAAGCCCGTTTGGGGTTCACAAACCGCCCCAGACCTTGAGGCCGTCTCGAGCTTGCCTACTCGTTCGGGTTCTACTTAGGGGTGGCCTGAAATATTTCTCAATCTTGTGATTGTTCACCGTGAAAGCCTCGTTGGGTTTTGATTTGGTTTTTCCGAGGTTGATCGAGTGTGTTGCTATTGGTGCACCCCGGGTAAAACTTTCAAAGCCGTGTCCATGGATATGGACGACTTGGAGCACAGTTTCTTGATCATAGACAAGCATAACTAAAGTACCGCTTTTAATCTGACTAAAGTAACTTGACTAGTAAATAGTGCAATACTCATGGAATGGTTAATAAAATTGCCAACGGATGGGGGGGTTGTTCGTCCGCTTCCCTGTTGGTAAGTAGGGAGGAGGATGGATCTGATGAGATTACCAATATAACTGTGGTACTTAAATTCACGGACATCCGTCTATCATTGGTTAGGCGGATGGTTAGCGCTTATCTCAGAGAACCGATAGGGTTTATCTTTCACGCAATTCCACCCAGGTTGTGTCCCTTTAGAGGCATTAAGACTTGCTGAGTACCCTTAGGGTCTCACACGATAAATTCTTGATTCGGATGAGCAGTACCTTCTCGTGACGGATCTTGGGTGGAAGAAGCCCGAAGTGGGCAACGATCGTTTGGTGTAGAGATTCCGGATCGGGATCCGTGAGACCTGTAGATGGGATGTGCTTATTTTCTCCGCATCTTATGCCTATTTGCTTCTTATCCGCATCGGATCTTGTTTGCCGCTCGCATGATACTCGATGTGTGTTGTATGAGGAGTTATCCTAAATTATAGATGTATCTAGGTCATTTGAATCTTGCCGTATGGCGTTGGTATATTTCCTTTCTTTCTAGATGGTGTGGCTCGATGTACTCTTGTATGGTGGCTTGCGTACATACCCACTTGTGTAATGAGTTGATCCTTCGCTGCCGACCACGCCCGTCAGGTCCCTGAGAGGTTAGCGGTTAGGACGTCCGAAAGGACTACCAGTGAGTGGCTTTTGGGGCCCCGCCGTACTATTTCAACCGCTATCTCTCATCCAGGCTTGTATCTAGGAGCGTAGTTCACCGAGGTAGTTACAGTACATCGGAGATCGGGTCGACTCTCGCATCAACTCATCAGCCTAGTCCGTGAAGAAGCAAAACGCTAGAATAAACACCGGATATACTATTTAATATTACGGCAAAAGACCGGGCATGATGCATGTATGATGTATGACATGGTAAAGATGCGATGCAATTAGGCCATATTAAGTGGAACGTGGTCCACAATTAAGTATATGGTTATAGTTGTTTAGATACCCCGCAATTTTAAATGTTGTATTAACAAGGAAAAATATGCTGTTCGATGCACAAATTTAAATGAGACTAATATAAAGCTAGAATCGCCCGCATATGGACTCCATATTTAATTATGAGGTGAATCGACATAAGGCCCCGAAACCACATGATGAGATGCAAGCGTGAATAATTGAATGTGTGACAAGTAGTATTATATTATCAAAATAGGGTATTGAAAAAGGGGGTCACACATATTAGGGGTCGAAGATCTTGGTTCCGATGGTTCGAGGGATCGGTCTTCGAACGCCGGGAACGGGTCTTCGGATTCCGAAAGTGGATCTTGAGGTTTCTGTGATGGAGGTCTTGGCGTGCCGATGGATTGGTCTTTCGCGGGATCGGTCTTGAATCCGGGAAGGAGAACTCGAAGTTCCGTGTTCAAGGCCTTGGAATCCGGCTTCCGGTGGTCGGTGACATTCTTGTCGACTTTGAGAGGATTGCAATAGCCTTCTACCGAGGAGATAACACAAACACACCAAGGGCGGACATACACGAGACAGAACGAGCATGTTGGGTTGGTGCAAGGAGGTCGTGTCCTATTCGGGTATTATCCCAAACACCTTGAAGGGAGCTGCGGCAACAACACACGCAGCAAAACATGTGGCTCTCGGTAGGGAACAGGCGAGGACAGTTGCGTGCCGTGTGGTTCCTGGCGACGAGCTCGAAGTCCAGCGACGCGGAGGCGGCAGAGGCGATGAGGAGGACAAAGGTGTTGGCGGACCTGCTTGGGCGAGCATGGGGAGGTGGTGGCATCTCGATGGCGACATGGCGCTCCTATTCGCGGGATCCGACGGCAATGGGAAATAGAGGATGGCTTGGTCGTGATCCCAAGGCGGCGGTGGAGGCCACTGCCGCGGCCGTTAGACAAAGGGAGGTGAGTCGGCCTGGCAGGCGCCCTCTGTCGGCGGCTGGGAGGCACATCTGGCGGCGTGGGCGGGCGAGGAGAAGCCCCTAGCGCGGGTCGAGGATGCGGGGAGAAGGTGGCGTCGGAGAAAGGAAGGAGCGACGCGAGGTTGGGGAGGTACACATCGGGGAGAAGAAGCGGGTGGACGGGATCGTGGTGGGGCTGTGGATCGATCAGGTTGGCCGGGAGTGTGCGTGTCTTGGCGGCGTGTCGATGCCTGATGGGGTGGGGTGGTGTTGTGTCTGTGCGTAGGTGGTGTGCGGTGGTGGTGAGAGGATGTGTGGTGGGTAGGGGTAGGTCTAGGTGTGGGACTAGGATGGTTTTAGGGTTAGGGTTTGGTTGGAGGTGGTCGGTGGGCTTTTGGGCTGGTGGCTGCCTCCCAAAAACAATATAAACTTATTTATTTATTCAATAATTAAAAGATGTTTGTAATTAGTTTATAGACAAATAAAATATATGAGTAGACCGAGGTTTGTATTTTAAAATAAAGAAGGGGAGTATTATAGAAAACAAAATAGGCTTTCAATGAAAATGTTTTCAAATGGTAAAATATGAATGATGCAATGATGGTGCACAAAATAGATGACAACATGCGATTTTCTAGTAGTGGTTTTACAGGGGTGCTACAATTCGACACCACTAACAATGGATCTCCTCGAGATCCGCCTCATGGTATGAGGAAGAAGGTCAATGATCTGAATCTTCTCGCTTCGTAAATCCTCGACACCACTAACAAGGGTTCCTTCTTCATCTTGATATTTTCGACACCACCAACAAGGGTTGTTGCTCACATTCGAGGAACACTCCGCAAAACATGCACGGCGAGGTCTCAAAGGTAAGGCCACCTCTAACTTCGTGGACGGAGAATTGCTTGATCCACCGATTTAATGCACAAGAGTGAATGATAAGAGTAGTCCGATGGTGATCACCCATCGCGCACAAAGCATTATTCTACACATGAATAGGAGAATTATGCAACCAACTCTCGAATTCAGATTGTAGATCTCGACAAGCGAGGTTCGAAACAAAGGAGGGATGCAGCTCTTCATTGGATCCAATACGATGATTTCATCGTGAAGGAAAACACCGAAGGTACAAAGAAAAATTTTAGTGAATTTTCGGTCCACTAAACGCACATATGAAATATTCATCGATAACATGAAGATTGGATATAGCGACACCATTACAAGAGGAAGGAGGTGAAACCCTAAAGGCAGCGGAACCCAACCACGAGAATTCATGGACTCAAGAAAAGATAAGAGAGCAGTTCAAAACACGCAGAGATAAAAGGAGAATAGCAGAGGGTAAGGAGTAAAAGCATCTAATCGGATCTATCCAACGATTTTAAAATAGCTTTGACACTCTAAAATGTCCGTTAGCTAGGTTATCCTATAGGCTGGACCAGTGGGGTATCGCAACTACTGAGCTCTGATACCACACTGTAACACCCTCAGATCGGCCCTATGTAAGTTTCAGCGATTCCCGCCAAACCCGCATAGAAACGATTCAAAGGTGCCCACTAGGCACTTTCATGCGGGCGAAAAACGAAGTAATACCATTACACAATAGTCCACGATGGAACCCATGAGAGAGATATATACAACAATGACTCAAAGAGTCAAGAATACGAATATACAATACAAAGATCCAAATCACCTTTAAATGATACGTCATTCGTACGAACAAGATGCAAATTGAGCTAAGAGCCTCAAGAATAACCAATGGCGTCCATAACCTTCCTAGGCCAAGGGTAACCTTGCTAACGACGTCGATCTCAAAACCTGCTTAAACAAAAAGGGGTGTCGACAAAGGGCAAAGGAAAAGAGAGCCACAAGATCTTCGAGGCTAGTACACGAGACTAGAATTCGGCGGCTCTAGCCACATAGGTATGGTAGATCAAGCGGCAGCAAACATGCACTAAACAACCTATAGAGACTCAATACAATCGGCGGCTATCAAATAGGGATAAGAAAGACCTATTCGGATCCAACTCAAACTATCACCAAGCATACCCATCCCGGTATTTCCCCTCGAGACCAAACGAGGAAGTCAACCAAGGAACTCACATAGTTGGAAGTTTTATTCATTGTTATAGTTGCAGCAATTACTAGTCGATATAGATAGCATGAGTCATCCCGATGTTATAAACGAAGGCGTTTTAGTTAACCGTTGTAGTGGCAATACTTACTAGTCGATACATATAGCATGAGGCATCCCAAAACCCAGTTGTTGGTTCTTTTATTTAGCCATTCCGTTGTAGTGAAGCTGATTACTAGTCATCATAAAGTCAAATTTATAGCACTACTTTAGTTATAGTTGTCTATGATCGAGAATCAGTGCTCCAAGTTGTCCATAACCACTTTACACGGCTTTCGAAAGTTTTACCACGTGAGGGGCATAAATAGCAACACCATACGATCAACCTCGAAAAACCAAATTAAAACCCAACGAGGCATCACGAACATTCGCAAGATTCATATTTGATTTGGGGCCACCCCACTAAGCAACCATGACGAAGTTGGCGGCTCGAGATGGACCAGAGGTTTGTTTCAATGATCGTAACGATCGGGAACCCGAAAGTGTGAATGGGCGATACATGAAACATTCCAATTACCTAACAAAGATGCAGACGCCCACATGATCGAAAATAAAGCGAAAGCATGGCATAAGTACATGATAGTAATAAATCCCCAAACTACTTTGTGGCCCCAAGTAATTAAATATGACTCAAGCTAGGGTTAGGGGATTCATGGTCCCACATGCGGATAGTGTGAATATTCAAAGAATGTATCAAATCTTTGGGTCCTCTAGGACACAAGTGGACGGTTAAAACCAAATAACATCTATTGCCCAATTGTGCCTCTGCATTATTTACCTACTTCAATTTTAGTTATTAAACAGTAATTAAAGCTATGATCATCTCCAACGTTAAACATGCGGCATTACTTCAACCACTGTGGAAGATCGACGGCGCGACGCATCACCTGTGCAAGCAACTATGACTCGCAAGGCCAACTATATACCAAACAACAGGTAATAGGATGTGTCCATGGCAATATAAGGGCTGTAGGGAAGTATACGGGGTACGGAATCTATAGCATCGCAACACAGATAGTAATAGATCAACAGGAGGAAATAAAGACTATAAATGTAAAATAGGTAGAAAGGGGGAGAATGCTCACCTAAAAACATTGCCGAAGGTACATCGGAGATCGGGTCGACTCTCGCATCGACTCATCGGCCTAGTCCGTGAAGAAGCAAAATGCTAAAAGAAACACCGGATATACTATTTAATATTACGGCAGAAGACCGGGCATGATGCATGTATGATGTATGACATGCTAAAGATGTGATGCAATTAGGCCATATTAAGCGGAACCAGGGTCCCGACAATGAAGTATATGGTTATAGTTGTTTAGATACCCCGTAATTTTAAATGTTGTATTAATAAGGCAAAATATGTCACCGGTTCGATGCACAAATTTAAATGAGACCAATATAAGGCTAGAATCGCCCGCATATAGACTCATATTTAATTATGAGGTGAATCGACATAAGGACCCAAAACCATTATCAACATAAGGCCCCAAAACCACATGATGAGATGCAAGCATGAATAATTGAATATGCGACAAGTAGTATTATATTATCAAAATAGGGTATCGAAAAAGGGGGTCACATATATTAGGGGTCGAAGATCTTGGTTCCGATGGTTCGAGGGATCGGTCTTCGAACGCCGGGAACGGGTCTTTGGATTCCGAAAGTGGATCTTGAGGTTTCCGTGATGGAGGTCTTGGCGTGCCGATGGATCGGTCTTCAGCAGGATCGGTCTTGAATTCAGGAAGGAGAACTCGACGTTCCGTGTTCAAGGCCTTGGAATCCGGCTTCCGGTGGTCGGTGACGTTCTTATCGACTTTGAGAGGATTACAATAGCCTTCTACCAGGGACATAACACAAACACACCGAGGGCGGACATACACGAGACAAAACGAGCATGTTGGGTTGGTGTGTGGATGTCGTGTCCTGTTCGGGTATTATCCCAAACACCTTGCAGGGAGCTGCGGCAACAAGACACGCAGCAAAACATGTGGCTCTCGGTAGGGAACGGGCGAGGACAGCTGTGTGCCATGTGGTTCCTGGCGACGAGCTCAAAGGCCGGCGACGCGGAGGCGGCAGAGGCCGACAGTAGGAGGACAACGCTTGGCGAGCACCTGCACGGGGGGCGAGCACGGGGAGGTTGTGGTAGCTCCGATGGCGACATGGCGGCTCCTATTCGCGGGGATCTGGCGACTGAGAGCGGGAAACAGAGGCGGGCTTGGCCGTCGTGATCCCGGCGGCGGCGCTCGCGGTGGAGGCCACTGCCGCTGGCGGCCGTTAGGCAAAGGAGAGGTGAGGCCGGGCCTGGCACGTGCCTACACGGTCGGCGGCTGCTGGGGGAGGCGCACAGGCGGCAGGGGCCTGGGGCGGCGAGGGGAGAAGCCCCCTGGCGGCAAGGTCAAGGATGCAGGGGGAGAAGGGTGGAATGCGGGAGAAAGGAAGGAGCGACGCGAGGTTGGGGAGGTACATATCGGGGGAGAGAAGCGAGCGGGGGTGCGGGATGGGATCGTGGTGGGGCCAGGGATCGATCAGGTTGACCAGGAGCGTGGCGTGCGTGTGTGTGGCGAGCGTGTCGATGCCCTGATGGGGTGGGTGGTGTTGTGTATGTGTGCGTGTAGGTGGTGTGCGGTGGTGGGTGGCGGCTGAGAGGATGTGTGGTGGGTAGGGGTAGGTCTAGGTGTGGGACTAGGATGGTTTTAGGGTTAGGGTTTGGTTGGAGGTGGCCGGCTGGGCTTTTGGGCCTGGCTGGCTGCCTCCCAAAAACAATATAAACTTTTTTATTTATTTAATAATTAAAAGACGTTTGTAATTAGTTTTTAGACAAATAAATATCTAGGTAGACCCGAGGTTTGTATTTTAAAATAAAGAAGGGGAGTATTATAGAAAACAAAATAGGCTTTCAATGAAAATGTTTTCAAATGGTACAGTATGCATGATGCAATGATGGTGCACAAAATAGATGACAACATGCGATTTTCTAGTAGTTGTTTTACCCAGGGTGCTACAGAAGCGCTGACGAAACACAGCGCCAGAAGGATCGTCTACGCGATCTTGAGATCAACAAGTGTATGACTACATCACCCACGAAATTCTGCTCTCGTTAACCGCTTTGGAATCTTCAAGTGTGAGTACTCTAATCGACTCATTGCTACAATCTAGTAGATAGATCTTGGCTTATTTGTGTTCATGCGGTAGAATTTTTTGTTTTCCATGCTACGAACCCCTACATAGAGTTAGTAGCACAAGCATCATTATTAGCAAGAGGTGAGGGCAAAATGGAAAGCTCTTTTGAATATGAAGCTTTAAGTTGCTCATGCAACTCGGTGAGTTTGATGAGCTCCCTCTTAACGACCCGAGATCCATTTTCAAGGTGCTTAAAATCCTCAACAAGTTTAGCATGTGCACCTACCAGTTCATCATTTTTAGTTTTAAAGGAATTTGCCACCGCAAGTTCTTTATCATGGTATTTCTTTACTCTAGATAATTCTAGAGTAAAAGTCTCCTCAAGAGATTCTTTGGTGGTTTGTTCCTCTTTAAGAGCTTTATTTAGATTTGCAATTATATTAGCATACTCACACTCAAAACTACTCACTTTATTAATATTGTTCTCATGCTCCTCAATTGGTGTTTCTAACATATCAATATGTTCTTTGCTCTTAATAGCAAAGTCTAATATTTCAACGAAGTTAGAGCATGCAATATTATTCTTAACAAGGGCACGATAAAAAATATCACCATTTTCATATAAATCATCAATATCAAGTTCTTCTTCCTCATTATCCCCAACCTCCTCATCACAAGAGGTATTTGGTTCCAAAGTAGGAGTTACCTTTGAATCCTTAGCCATAAGTCATAGGTGGGTACCGGAAGAAGTTGAAGATGAGATTGCATTTGTAGCACCATTCAAAACCTTGTATTGTCCCATAGAATCTTTGTTTTCCTCTACATGGTTAGAAACACAAGTAATATAATAGAAGAATTTTTGTCATGGCAACAAACAACCCAAGCATACCATCATAAGATTTATTCAAGTCATTTCTACATGATATTCAAGGACTATTAACACAAGAATGTGAGGAGTTTTGAGTGCTAGAAGTGTTAAGGTCCAAAGATAGATCATTACAATTAGATAGAGTTGAAGGATTACAAATAGTAAGTACACTATCAACATTGCAATTTCTATCACCACTCACCTTATCATTACCTTGTGAAAAGTCACATGTTGGTGAAGTGGTAGAAGATGAGAACTCATCTCGACCGGAAGTGGAAGCAGCACAATCATCCTAAAAAATATTGGACACAACATATTTATCTTGAATTTTTGTCCATAACTCATGAGCTCAAAAAGGAATGATTGAAGATGTAACTACATAGATTAAAGCATTAACAAGCACATTAGAAACTTGAGCATCGAGATATAATTTTTTCTCATCCTCACAAGATAGATTTTTGAAATCCATAGGAGGAGAAAAACCTATATCTACAATACACTCCAAATTTGGGTCCATGTCCCGAAAATGAATAAACATACAAGTTATCCATATATCAAAATTTGTGCCATCAAATATGAATATGTTATTGTGCACTAATCCCCTAGCCGACATATTTACTCTCAAGGCGGTGAAGCCTAAAATGACATACCGGGCTCTGATACCAATTGAAAGGATACAGATGCCGCCTAGAGGGAGGGTGAATAGGCGGTTTAGAACTTTTCCGAGAGTTGCTCAACAAAGACGGAATTAAACTAGCGTTTACTTTGTTAAGCACAAAACCTAGAACAACTAGGGTTCACCTATTTGCACCAACAACTTATCCTAAGCAAGACAAGAAACTATGTGATAGCAATATATATATACTTTAAGCACGAAGGCTATCACAAAATAAGGTGCATAAGTAAGAGCTTGGATATAGAGATAATCAAGGCACATAGAGATGGCGATATTTTACCGAGTTCCTCCCAACATGGAGTACGTCTCATTTGGAGAGGGGGTGGTATCAAACCACCAACGCCACAAAAGGCCTCCCTTGTTCTCCGGTGAATCTCACCCCAACGGGATCGATCCACACTTCCACTATCGGTGGCAATCCGGAACCTCTCACAAGGTTGGGGCACTTCCTCCATAAATTAATTGGAGGCTCCCAACAAACAAGCTTGGGGAAAGCTCCACAACTTAATTGGAGGCCCCAAGTAATCCACAAACATGCAAAAACAACTAAACCGTCTAGGGTTCCAAGAACCCGAGAGTAAAAAGCTTCTCAACTTTCACCCAATCGAATCCTCACCGAGAACTCAAACCGATGCACCAAATGCAATGGCAAGGAAATAAGAAGTGCTCAAATCCTTATCTCCCAAATTCCACCAAAGCTACAAAAGCTTATGGGGAATAAGAGAGGAAGAACAATGGAGGAAATCCACAAAAGACTCCAAGATGTAGATCCTAGTATGTTCCCCTCACTTAGATGAGATATTGATTGGTGGGGTTGTAGATCTAGATATCCTCTTTCAAATCACTCAAGAATATGCAAGAATCATAGGAGGGATTAAGGGGAAGCAAGATCAAGAAGGTCAATACCGAAGGGGAAAACTTGCAAGAATGGGTAGGTATCTATTGGGGAAGAAGGGCCCCTTATATAGGTCCTACAAAATCCAACCGTTGGAGATATGGAGCGCACGGGTCGGACATTCCGGCCAGATTCTGGGTGGTTTCCGATATGGGACACAGAATGGCAACCACACGACTGAAATCTGAGATTTCTGCGTGACACCGGAGTGTCCGGCGATTTCATCCCGGACATTCCGCCCTAGGCAAACTGATAGAAACAACAAAACTAAAACGACCATAACTTTTGCATCCGGACTCCGATTTTGATGATCTTGGGCTCGTTTCGAAGATAGTAACGAGATCTACAAGATCATGCAGAGAACCATTATTGTAGAGCAAGGAAGGATAGAACCAAATGATGAAAGTTTTAAACTATCAAGAAAAGACAAACCGTAAAACCTCCAATATCAAAAATGCAATAGAGAATGCATATGTAATCCATTTTCGATGAACTTAAAATTGTCATGGAGATTAACACAAGCTCAATATCCTATCATGGATAAGAACTACATAAAAACCAAGAAAGATGATGCCAAGTATGCAAAGGTTGGAGCTCTCACCGAGGGATACGATTAAGTTACTCACTCGAGAGCCCCTCTTGATAGTACGGTTACCTATCCTATAAACTGGTCTCCCCAACTAACACCATGAGACCGGTAAGAAATAAAACCTAACAAGAACATACCGTTGCCTTGAGAATATTCCACTTGAGCTTGACGATAATAATCTTGTCCACCTCAAGATGGAACACTTTTCTTAATTGCGCTAGCTTGGTGAAGTCTTTCAAATTTCTCCCCCATACTCACTATGGGAGATCCTCTCTTTTAGGCATATATTCACATATCCATGATCACCATAATTATGGCAAGCCCCAAGCATATGATCTTCTAGTTATGGCACATCTTTAGCTTGCACCACATTTCTTCTAACTCCATTTGGATGATGTCATGAAGATACACATGAGGTACTCTATCTTCTTCTTCAAGACATACTTGATCTTATTTTCTTTATTCTTATCCTTCATTTATTCTTTATGTATTATGTTGGTGTATTGAAGGTACACAAGAGGTATCACTCCATATATTCTTCATGACATACTTGCTATAGGCTCAACTCTCACATGGCCAATCTTTGGATCACTCCTTGAATACCTTGGTCATCACTTGATCTTCTTCACTTTCTTCTTCTTTCAACCTTGACACCACCACATGGTTCAAGCATTTCCAATGGACAATTCCTACAAGTGCAACTTGATATAAGCATTAGTCCATATAAATTGTCATTAATTACCAAAACCATACATGGGGGCCCACATGCTCTTTCAACTACCATATCATAGTACTTGCCTGGCAAAACAACAAACTAGACGCCTCTAATTTATCTTTTGCATGTTTTATGTGACTGAGGGCTTTCGGAGATAGAATCATTCTTACCTACGAACATGGAACCACAACGATGATAATCAAATTATTGACAACTCATTGTAAATCAGATATTGACTATAGTAGGAGAGACAGACACCAGCAATCCACTTATGCAAAACTAGTTGCATGTCAAGCGTGGAATAGGCCTCATATGCGAGGACATGTAAAGTTTGTCTGGGCCGCTTCATCCCACTATGCCACCAATATCCAAAATACAAGCAAGAAGCAATAACATGACCATCAGCGCCCACATACCCATATGTGTACTACCCGTGCAAAGCATCTATGCATAGATCCGGATCTGATACCACTGTAGGGTTCGCAGCATAGAAAACAAAAAATTTCCTACGATGGGACCACAACGATAGTCAATATCTGATTATCATCAAAGCATCTATGCTCGTTTTGATAATGGTTTTAGTTTAGTTTTGTTGTCTCTATCAGTTTATCTTTTGCATGTTTTATGTGACTGAGGGCTTTCGGAGATAGAATCATTCTTACCTACGAACATGGAACCACAACGATGATAATCAAATTATTGACAACTCATTGTAAATCAGATATTGACTATAGTAGGAGAGACAGACACCAGCAATCCACTTATAGACAGACACCAACAATCCACTTATAGTAGGAGAGACAGACACCAGCAATCCACTTTCGGAGATAGAGTCATTGTTGTCTGTCTCTCCTACTATAGTCAATATCTGATTATCATCAAAGCATCTATGCTCGTTTTGATAATGGTTTTAGTTTAGTTTTGTTGTTTCTATCAGTTTATCTTTTGCATGTTTTATGTGACTGAGGGCTTTCGGAGATAGAATCATTCTTACCTACGAACATGGAACCACAACGATGATAATCAAATTATTGACAACTCATTGTAAATCAGATATTGACTATAGTAGGAGAGATGCACCAAGAATCCACTTATGCAAAACTAGTTGCATGTCAAGCGTGGAATAGGCCTCATATGCGAGGACATGTAAAGTTTGTCTGGGCCGCTTCATCCCACTATGCCACCAATATCCAAAATACAAGCAAGAAGCAATAACATGACCATCAGAGCCCACATACCCATATGTGTACTACCCGTGCAAAGCATCTATGCATAGATCCGGATCTGATACCACTGTAGGGTTCGCAGCATAGAAAACAAAAAATTTCCTACGATGGGAACAACTAAGTACCAAGATCTATTTATTAGATACAAGCAACGGGTGGATATACATCCATAGAATACATACCTTCGAAGACTGAAAAGCATTAACAAGGTTGTACTCATGGATGATGTATTTGAATGCTTGCAGATCTCAATGTCGAGAAGAAGTCCATCCGGTCCAGCAGGTCCAGCATCATCAAGTCCAAAGACCACAAAGCGGGCGCATTCATGATCACACACGTTCGGGTAAGCAACCTCTGCGCCCTCGCTCCAGCGAAGAAGCGGAAGCAACAAATCCTTCCAAAAAAGCCACCGGGAACATGTATCTCGTTGATCCGAGACCATGGGGAAATTCTAAAGGGGGAGAGAGAGATCCTTCGCGAGGAGGTGTGATATGAGAGGAGGACATGGGGGGATTTTATAGAGAGAGGGGAGGCAACCAAGGGGCATGGCACCCAACCATGGTGGCTGCCCCCACCTCTTCCACATTCATGTGGGTGGAGATCCCACTTAAAATGAAAAGCATCCACTCACATAAATATGCCTCTACTAAAAAATCCACTCACATCCATTAAATTTCCACCAAATTTAATGCAAGCTCTCATTTAAATAAAACTCTTTTATTTATGTATTCAGATTTTTGTCAATTACATTAATTAACAAACATTCACATAAAACCCCTTGCTAGTATTAAATTTCACATGCAAACACAATTTCAGCAATTTCATCTGAAACAATTTCGGTGTCTAGTGAAATAAATTCCTGCGCTTTGTAATTCTTTCTCTGAAATCTTATTTGCTCCAAATGGTGTCGTTATACCTTAAGTGTGTCACCCTACGGTTCACGAATAATGCAGACATGATCGAGACCGCTCTCTGATCAATAATCAATGGACTCGGAGATCCGCATCGACTCCACACATTCAATGATGACTTCGTGATCGTGTGAACCTTATATGCATATAACTCAATCCCTTTGTCTCGCGATATATTACATGTCCGAGATTCGATCATTGGTATCTTCATACCTAGTTTGATCTCGTTATCGACATGTACTCTTTTATCGTTCCCATGATATAACATTCTAGTGATCAAATCACTTGCTTGCAAGATAACTAATGTGATATCACCGAGAGGGCCTAGAGTATATCTATCCGTCATCGGGATGGACAAATTCCACTCTTTATCTATGAGCCTCAACATAACACCTTTGTAGCACTGAACCCACCTTTATAGTCACTCTGTTACGGTGTGACGTTTGATGTTATCAAGATACTCTTCTAGTGTTAGTGATTGACATGATCTCACGTCTAAGGACTAGGATTACTTCGTAAGATGTTGTAGCAATACAAACACAATGATTTTGATCGTAATGCTATACTTCGAATCAATGTTCATCATATCATTCCAACAATGTTGTGACCTTGTTATTAACAACATCCAATGTCCATGATCAGAAAACCTTTGATCATCTTGTTAATCAATGATCTAGTTTATAAGAGAGGCATAACTAGGAACTTTTTTTATTAAACACATATGTATTAACATTTCAGATTACAATTATAGCATGCAAAATAAACATTTATCATAAACAAAAAATAAGATAATAACTAGTTTATTATTGCCTCTGCATATTCCTTTCAAACTTTCTCTTAGACTAGGTTATACATCAATGCATGTATATATCATGTCACTTCTCACCGCCAATTGTTTGTTTTAGCAAGGACCATAATGATTTTTATGTGCATCGATCCTTCGAGTAGGCTTATAGCTTTGTCGAGCTAGCTTGTGCCTCGAGCCTAGATAGCAAGATTTGGGCTTGGCTTGCCCAATCTTCGAGCCTTGTTGAGTCCGAGCCGAGCTTCAAGCCTTGAGTTTTGTGTCCACCCCGCCTTGTTTTGATATGAGATTTTAGTAACTTTTTCGCTAAACTCGTAAACCGTGTAACAAACTAAAAATTTGTTTGGGTGTCGTACCAAAAATATGGATAGATAAAACTGGTTTTCCACAAAACTTGAAAAGTAGGTGTTGGCAAAAACCACTATTTCTAAAAACGCAATCGCACAAAGCTCACGACGGCCTGGTCGACTCGCCGACGCTCGAAGATGATCCGGCCGGTGGAGACCACGCCGCCTCCCGCCTCCCACCTCCTCGTACATCCCTACAAGCTCCAAGTCGCCGAGCTCGGCTGATGACCATGCGCGTGTGCGGCCACATCCCACACACTTGCGTCTCGTTCGTGGCCACAGCCTGCTTCCGGTGACAACAGTGGTGCGGTCAGCCTGACCTCTTCCATTCGCTTAAAAAATGTATAGGATGAGCGGAAATTGCTCGTGTGGCTCGCGAGTGCTAGATGTACACGTGGTTTCTAGACTTTGATTCGTTAGATTCGAGCCAACAACAACTGTGGCAAGGCCAACAAGTATGTTGGACGTGGATCTCGCGCTGACAACAAGACGAGGACTATGAGTTCTAGCCGCCATGTCGCTGGACTCACGAACTGCCTGACGCCGAGAAGGCGAGAACATGCTCTTTCGCGGACTAAACATGACGCTCAACGAGGATGGTGAGTTCGACCTTTGTCTCGCCGACGAGGCCACCGGACAAATTGTTGAACCTTGTTTCCATTATTCCAGAGGCTTCTCAAACGCTTTCAGAACCTATTTCCGTGGTCCCGAGTTTTCGGGCCCCGAGCGAAACAATACCGGGTTTCCATATCACAAACATCATAATAGTTTACATGTATTGACAAAATGTTATGACACTTAAAATATTAAAAAAATAGATAATTGCAAACTCGTTGGTGATGGTATGTCAAGATCATTTTTTACATATTATATGATTTGGAAGTGTGTTGTCGCGTTGGTTGATGGTGCAATGAGGTCTCATCTTGGTGTTATGGTCTCTCGCCTCTCAGTGTGGCCGCAGGGAGGCTAACATGTAGACTTTTTCACGAAATAGTTAGATCGATGCCTTGATATGTAGATTTAGAGTAGTTCTAGACTGTCACCACCCAACAGTGCTCGACAATCTTTCTTCTTGCTTGCGCGGTGATCTAGACCGCTTAGATCCGGCACCATGCGCCCTAGATGTGCATCTACATTATACACTTGATGAAACGGAATATTTTTAAGGAAAAGGAACAATAGTTACCTCGAGGTGTGTGCTGTAAAGATCTTAAAACAAACTGAGTGTATACTGCAAAAAGAACCTAGTCATATGTGTCGTTTCTGTAGCCTCTCAGATTGTGGCCCAACACACTTAATCTTCTAAGCTATTTATTTGATGGAATATTATCTAGTTCCAACAGAGAAAAAGGCCCATTCTAGCGCTAAAAGAAAAAAGCCCAAGTAGCATTGCACAAGTACATAACGCTTCGATGCTTTCCCTTCGTCTCCCTGGTAAGCACGAGAGAAAAACCACAACGGCCTCTAATGGCGATGCCACATGAACCTCTCCCCTACCACATATGCCATACCTAGTTGGGGGCCCCTTGGCTTCGGGGGCCCTGGGCGGCCGCCCACCCTGCCCCCCTCAGGGCCGGCCCTGCCTATTCCCAAAATCCCAACCGAAAAGTCAATAAACCCGCTCACATAAAAATCCTACTCCCTCTGGTCCATATTAGTTGATTCTAAATCGAATGATTCGACAAATTTTAATAGATACATCCAGATAACTAATGGGTAAGTTAGTAAGTATTAAACTCGTTTTCTAAAACTAATCTCTAGTCTCCACTATCCAAATCCAAACAAGCACTAGTGGGAGAGAAAGAAACCCACGGCGGATCCGAGCGACGCAGCCGCAACAAGTACTAGGACGGTCCGGCGGGGATGACTCCAGCAGCAATAGAAGACAGCTAGCGGCTGCACGAGTCCGCCTCGTTAAAAACTCGCCAGGACGCCACACACCCATGCACATACCATCTCATCACCCCTTCCCTTCCTCCGCTCTAGTCTCTACCTAGCGCCGCAACCATCCGGCGGCGAGGCGCGAAAAAGTAGGGTAGGGCTGGGAGTCAGGTGGAGGCCTCGGATCGATCTCGGTAGATGGCGGTGGGAGTAGGAGGCGGCGGCGGCGGCGGAGGAGGCGCCGCAAAGAGGGTGCCGATGCACCGGCTGTTCGCGTTCGCGGACCGGCGGGACGCGGTGCTGATGGCGGTCGGCGCCGTGGCGGCCATGGCCAACGGCATCGCGATGCCGTTCCTCGCCTTCCTCGTCGGCGACCTGGTCGACGCGTTCGGCCCCGCCCATCGCGCCAATGTCGTCCACGCCGTCGCCAAGGTTCGCGCCTTTTGAGGGGTCCCTCTTCTCTCGCGTTCCTGGGAAGTAGATTCCGTGCCGCATCGTATAGCTCCTCACCTACCTATTTCGTATCTGCTCCTGCCTCGGTTGGAGTGTTAAGGGTTTTGGAATATGAAGCGTTGGTCTCTAGGATTTTACCAAAACTTTCTGAAGTAAATCGGATGATTTTGGATCGAGGTTTACCAAAGCCCCTCGGATCAAACGTTTATAGCAGTTTGTGCCTGAGCGTTTAACCATCTGCTGATGGATTTAGTAATCTGAAAAGAGTGGTTGATCGATGACAAATTTGCTGTCATTAATTTCCTTTGAGGATGTTATGTGCAGTTGTCTAAAGTTTCAGATCACCTGAAAATTCTAGCTACTATACTTGGTATGGATCTTAATTTGCTCTAACGAATTTGGTAAGGATGTGACACAAGTTCATAGGTATGAGAAGACCTCATCTAAAACGGTTGATGGGTCTGCTTCTATTGTAGGCTAAAACTGTTCAGTATGGGAAATTGTTCAGTAGAAGAATGTAGGTTTGTTTGTACCTCAAAAAGTTAGCTGTGGCCGGCTGTATTATATTTTCACCCAAGAATACAGGTTTGTTTGGACCTCAAAAGTTAGGTGTGGCTGTATTATATTTTCACCCAAGAATCATATGCAATAATTGCTATTTGTTGTGTACATGTATATAGTTCTGTTTATTTTTCATGCCTGATGCTCTTCAACTTTAAAGTTGAAACATGTCAGTGCAGTAGTTTCGTCTTCCTATAAAGGAATTTTCCTCTGTTGGCATTCGTTAGCTGGCTTAGTTTGGCACTATCTTCTGACAATTTTCTATTGTGTGCTTTTGTTTTTCAGGTTTCTGTCAGATTTGTGTATCTAGCTATAGCTTCTGGAACAGCAGGGTTTCTTCGTAAGTCTCATTTCTGTTACATAAGTTAGTTTGGAACTGCAGAATCCCATATTGCCTTCTGGTATAAATTTCTCACATAGTATTTGTTTGCTTTTCTCACGGATAGTAGTTATGCAGTTTGTTACTATAAAGATTGTGTACTCCGGTTCAGGAGTTTGCATGTAAACTTTAGATTCAAGGTTCATATACTGAATATGTTCCTTCTCGAAAAGTGAATTATTATATTGTTTGGAAAATCGGCAACCTGATTTGGAAGGAAGTAAAGTGAGAAACTGTTTGTCACACGGCTGGAAATGATGTAAATTGTATGCATGTGGCAGTGTATCACCACCAATTATTAGTTGATGAGATTCCTTAACTACACTATATATGCCGTGTACGTTAGACCCAATTAATTATCCTGATTTAGGTCCCTACAGGAAATAAATTTGTCTCTGGGCAGTGTATGTGGTGTGCATCCTACCCTTTCCTATTTTGAGGTTATATGTTTGGGATATTTTTGTTCTTATTTATATATAAAAGTTCTTAAAACTTCTGGAATTTGTCACAGCCAAGTTAATGGTTTCTGGATATGGTTGGACTGTAGCACTGGAATGGTAATTGTGCAGCAGATTTTTTCTCTGTATAGACGCTAATAATTATACTTCCTCTGATCAAAATTAATTGACTCAAGTTTGGCTAAATTCGGATGTATCTAGTACTGCATGTCTAGATACATTCGAATCTAGACAAATCTAAGTCAATTAATTTGAATCGGAGGGAGTATATTCTTAGTTTCCACACCAACCAAAGAAAACATAAAATGACTAGAATTTCTATTGTTGCTGGGAGTAAAAGGCAAGAGATAGTCCAACCAACCGATGAATTCCAATTTATCAGCTATAGAAATTAGGTAACCAAGAATGAGCAACATTGACAAGCCAAGACATTTGCTGTGCCCATAATCATTCTATATGAAGTATAATAGTGAAAAATCAATATAGGTTTCAGTACTATTTTTCGTAAAGGTTTCAGAAAAGGCAATTGGTTTCATATGCTTGTCATACTATCTCTTAACTGTGCTGATGCATGCAGAGGTGTCATGCTGGATGGTGACTGGAGAAAGGCAGGCTGCACGCATCCGTGGGATGTACCTCGAGACTATACTTAGACAAGATATATCATTTTTTGACGTGGAGACGTCAACTGGAGAAGTTATTGAAAGGATGTCTAGTGACACAGTGTTAATTCAAGATGCCATTGGAGAAAAGGTGTGTCGCATCTTATCCATGTGAATCTTAACTTGCTCCTAAATTTCTGCTTTATGATGTATCTTTTCTGAAGTATTTTCATGGAAAGAAGTCTGATGTGAAGTATACCACTTGTGCCTTCAGTTTTCTGTTTTTCTTAGGAACTACCACAGAACTAGGTTCAGATTTAGGTCAAGTGTATCTTACTGGTGCATGGATCTATGAAGACCACAGGCCTTTTCTGAAGTTTTTTTATGCAAAGAAGTTTGATGTTAAGTGTACAACTTGTGTCTTAAGTTTCCTGTTTCTCTTAGAAACTATAACACAACCAGGTTCGTAGTTAGGTCAAGTTGCATGGATCTATGAAGGCCACATGCATTTTCCTGCGTTCGTTATTTTAAGTGAATCGTGATTTTAGTCTAAGTTACCTCCCATAAGAATCTTGACAGTCTCAACTATGCAAAATCTGAGGCTATTTCTGGTAAGCAAATTTACTCATTAGAGTAGCAAGATCCTATATAATGCATAAAATGCTATCTCCAGAAACTTATGGTTTGACACATTTTTCATTTGACGCACTTATGAAGGTGGGCAAGTTTCTCCAACTTGTATCAACATTTCTGGGTGGCTTTATCATCGCATTTACAAGAGGATGGCTTCTGTCCCTGGTAATGTTGTCAAGCATTCCTCCTGTTGTAGCATCAGCTGCAGTCATGTCTCTGGTCCTGTCGGTTATCAAACCGCTCCCAGATGGCCTATGCCGAAGCAGGGAAAGTCGTTGAACAGACAATAGGATCAATTAGAACGGTACTATCTTTATTTCAGAAACTCCTACCGATACAATACTTGTCCTTAGCTAACTTTTCATTTTCCTTTATGAAAACAGGTGGTATCTTTCACTGGGGAGAAGAGAGCAATTGACAAATACCAAGAGTTTTTAAAAATATCATACAGGTCAGCAGTCCACCAGGGCACCGCTGGGGGCCTTGGAGTTGGTTCCCTTTTGCTTATTGTTTTCTGCAGCTATGGATTAGCTGTATGGTATGGTGCAAGGTTGATTATTGAGAAGGGATATACTGGCGGATATATCATTAATGTGTTGATGGCGATCATGACTGGTGCAATGTTAGTATCTTCCTTTTCATGGCATCAACTCTTTCAAGATACAAATAACCAAAATCAGATTAAATTATCTTCATTTGCATGACTTTTTTTCTAATTGTTGCAGGGCTCTTGGCCAATCTTCTCCATGTTTAACTGCTTTTGCATCAGGACAGATTGCAGCTCATAAAATGTTTGCAACAATATATAGAAAACCTGAGATTGATGCCAGTGACAAAGGTGGCCTTATATTGACAACTTTGCTGGAGATGTTGAGTTGAAAGATGTCTCTTTCAGTTACCCTGCACGGCCTGAGCAACTTATCTTCAATGGCTTCTATTAGCATTCCAACTGGCACGACAGTGGCATTGGTTGGGGAGAGTGGAAGCGGGAAGTCTACTGTAATTAGCTTGGTAGAGAGATTCTATGATCCACAATCAGGTGAAGTACTTTTGGATGGTGTTAACCTGAAAGAGCTAAATCTTAGTTGGATAAGGCAGAAAATAGGGCTTGTTAGCCAAGAGCCTATACTTTTCACAACCACTATAAGAGAAAATATAGAGTATGGGAAAAAGGTGCGCCAGAGGAAGAGATCAGGAGAGCAACTGTGCTGGCCAATGCCTCAAGTTCATCGACAAGTTACCAAATGTATGCTCATTTGATCCCTTCTTAGTCGTGCATTATGTGAGATAAAATCTCTGCACTATTTCTTTCACCCCATAATGATAAGCTGACAACTATTACCAGGGATTGGATACAATGGTTGGTGAGCATGGAACACAACTATCCGCGGACAGAAACAAAGGATTGCAATTGCAAGAGCAATTTTGAAGAACCCCAGCATACTTCTTGATGAAGCTACAAATGCACATGATGCCGAGTCTGAACGTGTAGTTCAAGATGCAATAAATAATATCATGGTGAACAGAACCACAATAAATGTGGCGCATCGCCTGAGTACTGTCAAAAATGCTGATACAATATCCGTATACATCGTGACAGCTCGTGGAACAAGGTAACCTGAATTTCTTCATCACTTGTCAGCCAGTCTTACTGCAATAATTCAACAAGGGTCAAGTTTCACATTGTAAAAACAAGCCTAATGGATTTTTGCACAACAGGACCACATTCTGAGTTGATAAAGGATTCCAATGGAGCATACTCTCAACTTTTACGTCTTCAAGAGGTTAATACAAATAGGAACGGATCTCACGGAAATGACTCCAAGAGGTTACAATCATCACCTGATACTGCAAATTCTGTAAGTCAACAAAGCAGCATAAAGCCATCCTTTGAGAGATCTATGAGTAGATATTCAGCTCAGGGTGGAAGCAGAAGGAACTCACGGACATTCTCATTGAATCTAACACGTAACTGAAGGGGTTGATGATGTGAAGTCGGAGAAGAATGTGATCAGACGCCTACTCTACCTTCATAAGCCTGAGATTCCAATTCTTCTGTTAGATGCACTGCTGCTGCAGCCAATGGTGCTATACTTCCGTGTTTGGTATGCTGCTTTCAAGTGCCATTAACACATTCTATGAACCGCCACAGAAGTTGCGTAAAAGATTCAGTGTTCTGGGCAGAGATGTATGTCATGTTGGGTGTCATCTCCATCCTCATCATCCCAATGCAATACTCTTTGTTCAACATGGCAGGTGGTAAACTTATAGAACGCATACGTGCTGTATCATTTACTCGGGTTGTTTACCAGGAAATAGGATGGTTCGATGACCCGTTGAACAGCAGGTATTTTTGTGTTCACTGTTTCATTTGATACATCAATGTTGTAGAATCGCCATGTTTTGGTATGTTTCCTGATTCTAAAGCATTGTTCAAATTCTACAGTGGTGCAATAGGCTCCAGGCTATCAGGGGATGCAGCGTCTATTAAAAGCATTGCTGGGGATGTCTTGTCATTGACAGTGCAAAGCATAAGCACCTGTGTTGTCGGTATTGTAATAGCCATGATTGCAAACTGGCAACTAGCATTCATAGTATTGTGCCTCCTTCCTTGCGTGATTGCACAGAGTTATGCTCAAACCAGGTTGATGAGGGGTTTTGGTGCCGATGCCAAGGTATTATTCCTTTTCACAGAAACCGTATCATTGTGTAGTTATTTGCTGATATGTTCCTTTTCGTGGCAATCATATCATTCTGTAGTTATTTGCTGAAATTCTGTGTAATGGTTGCCTGCAGGAAATGTACGAACAGGCAAGCACAATTGCCAGTGATGCCATCAGTAACATCAGAACTGTTGCTTCATTTTGTGCAGAAGAGAAGATAATCGAAAGCTACCGAAGAAATGTGAAGGTCCTTTGACAAAAGGAGTTCGCCAAGGGGCCATAAGTGGTGTGGGTTATGGATTCTCATTCGCGTTGCTCTTCTGTTTTTATGGTGTATCCTTTATGTCGGAGCTCGCTTTGTACACGATGGACTGCAAAAGTTGGGCAAGTCTTCAAGGTGAGAACCAAAAATATCACAGGACCAAAGAACTTATTTGTGGCTTCTTCTCATTACACTGCTGTTTCTTAAAAAATGCAGGTCTTCTTTTCTTTAACCATGATGGCTGTTGGAGTTTCGCAGTCGAGTTCTCTTGCTCGTGATTTTAGCAAAGTGCAAGATGCAGCTGTCAGCATTTTCAGGATTATTGATAGGATATCCAAGATTGATGCAAGCTCTGAGGTAGGAATGGCACTAGACACAGTGGAAGGGAATATAGAGTTGCAGCACGTGAGCTTCAAGTACCCTGCTCGGATTGACGTGCAAATCTTCAGAGATTTGTGCTTAAAGATACCATCTGGCAAGGTACACTTCTGGTTTTCACGATCTAGCAATCTGCATTACCTGTTTCTGATAATCAGCATCAGTTGTCCCCACTTAAATTAAGTTTCATATTTACAGAGTTCTTTTTACATTACTGTTGAACTGCTGTGATGTAGAACTTAAGCAAGGTAAAAATAACTTAAACTGAGGCAGAGTCTAGAACACACAATCTAATGTAAACAGAGCTGACAGATCCTTGAGAGATCTCAAGTAGTGTAATGTAACAACATTTGAGTTATACAGTAGCTTACTAGTGAAGTAATGGAACCAAAGTGTCTAAGAATTTTTAACTTGAAACTAGTGCCCTGAACTCAGCAAGACTGGTTGGTACTAAACCCTGGCTGATAACAAGTACTCCCTCTGTTTTAAAATATAAGATGTTTTAGCTTTGTGAAGCAAATGTATCTAGACTTGTTTTAGTGTGTAGATTCACTCCAAACTTGAATGAACCTACACACTAAAACAAGTCTAAATACATTTTGTTCACAAAGCTAAAACATCTTATCTTTTGAAAAGGTGGGAGTACCTTTTTTTTTTTACGAAAGGCTGATAACAAGTACCTCATGCAGTCGATTGTCATTACCAAAATCCTGACAAGTTTGTTGCAGACTGTTGCGCTTGTTGGGGAAAGCGGAAGTGGGAAATCGACGGTTATAGCCTTGATCGAGAGGTTCTACGATCCCCACTCTGGCTCCATCTTTCTAGATGGGGTGGATCTGAAGACCCTCAAGCTCAGCTGGCTCAGGCAGCAGATTGGTCTGGTAGGCCAAGAACCCGTCCTCTTCAACGACACCATCAGAGCAAACATCGCCTACGGCAAGACCGAGCATGTATCTGAGGAAGAGATCATCGCTGTCGCCGAGGCTGCCAACGCCCACCGGTTCATCTCCTCCCTCCCGCACGGGTACGATACGAGTGTTGGCGAGCGTGGCGTGCAGCTGGTGGCAGAAGCAGCGGATAGCCATCGCGAGGGCTATCCTCATGATCCCAAGCTGCTGCTCCTGGATGAGGCGACCAGTGCGCTGGACGCCGAATCGGAGCGCATCGTGCAGGAGGCACTGGACAGGGTGACTGTCGGGAGGACAACAATTGTCGTGGCTCACCGGCTGTCGACCATCACCGCTGCAGATAAGATTGCGGTTGTCAAGAACGGCGTGGTCGCCGAGGAAGGCCGGCACGAACAGCTGCTGCGGTTGCCCGGTGGGGCCTACGCGTCCCTCGTTGCCTTGCAGTCTAGCAGTTCATGAAGTTAATACACGATGAAGGCTGTTTTTCCTTCTTAGGACGAGGAGTATAGAATAGTCTTTGCCGATTTTAGTTGGCTTTTCTTTTTTCAGTGCATGAAATGAACCACGATGTGAACGTGGCAACAATAGAAGCTTCCATTCTTTTTTCCCAAAGTGTAAGGGGTAGGTCATCCATTGATAGACTTCAATTCCTTTCAGTATATACTTGGAGCTACCAAGGCCGTCTCAATCTGCAGTCTGACATGTTTCTGCTGGAAATACATTGAACATATCCTAGTAAAACTTTTCTGCACTTGAAATTCTCGCCAGTTTAATCCCATATTTGAAGAAAAGTTGTTGCAATCAAAATATTTTTTGAAATTAATCTAGCAACTGTTTAGCAATATTACTTCAGCAGTAGCACATGAAGGGGAATAGAAGTCAGTACTGCTAAGCCTGCAAGAAAATATTGACGAGCTGGAAGGATGTACAGTCTTTCTTCCAGGGCAGTTTCATTCATTCATATAAGGTTGACTTTGCTAGAACATGAGCTGTCACATTACAAGATCGATAGACATGAAAGATGGGGCCTTACTCTTAATATCAGAAACTATAACACCTATGTAAGATCTGTTATTCTCCTGATTTTTTCACTTTTATGAGACTATAACAATGAGATACCACGTATATCTTCTGAAACCAGTTTCTTCAGCAAAGATTAAAGCATGTCGCATTGTAATGGCTTTAGCTAGCTCTGGATTATCGACATGGTCCATGGAGCACCTGGCCCCAAATGGTTACTGATGACAACACCAGTGCCCATAGAATTACTCTGCGGAGACCATTTGGAAATTGATGTCTGGTTCTACGCCTTAATGGAGACAATGGATCTGAAGCTATGCAGGCCTTAATGGAGACAGTGGATCGAAGCTATGCAGTAAAATGAAAATTAGCATAAGCTTTGATCTTATCCACCACTTGAAGGATGAGACACTTTTTCACCGTTTCTTGTACCGTTTCTGTTCCCCAAGTGTGCCAAACTGCAAGTAAAAAAGTGCCAGTGCAACAACAAAATCGTTGATTGGAAATCTGGGGCACTAGAGATTCCAATTCAATATGTCCTTGCTGCATATGGACAAAAGATTTTTTGAGCAACTGAATAGAAGCTTTGCCTTTTCATAAAGTAGAAATAGAGTTAGCCGGTTTGTAAGGAAACTGGCCGAAACCTGATACATAAGGGTATGTTAAGGGCCATAACCAAATCCACATGGCCAGTTTATAAGGGAAACTGATGAAAACCAAAACATACCAAAACTACCACACCGGCCCTAGGGCCGTGCACTACACGAGCTAACGACCCTTCCGCCCAAGCAAGAAGGAACGCCACTCAGGAAGATCCAGAGCCGCCCCAAGGCCCACACCGGCCCCGAGACCGCACACACTAGCTAGAACCGAAACAACCCAAACGCAACACACTGGACCTGAGGCCGCGTCTGACTCGAGTCGACGCCCCTTCCGCCCTAACGGCAAGATCCGAAACTCGGAGCGGCCGCTCCAAACACCCACGCCGACCCCACGATCGTGCACACTCCTAACCGATGATGAAAATGCAGAGCTTGACAAGCCAAAGGCAATAGGCAGAGTACCGGGCTTCCAAAGGCGACACTCCCAAGGGAGAGACGACGATGGCGCCGTCGTTGCCTGTTCCGAGCAAAGGCCGAAACTTGGGCTTTCACCCGGAGAGCCCGATGCATGAACGACGAGGGAGGTGAAGGGGCTCCTCAACGATGCCTCCATGGAGTGGAGGTGCGTCCAAAGGCACCATCATCGCCGCATCGACCAAAGCTGGTGCAAGGCTTTCACCCGAGCTCACCGAACCCATAGTCGTTGCAGCATGTCCGCCATACTTGCCAAAGTAAGCAAGCCTTGCAAACTGCCGCCGCCCACCATCCAGAACCCACAACATCATGTCCTGCCACCCACATGGCCAGGGCAAGGAAGCAGCGACATCTTCCCGGAGCCACCACTCCAGCATCCTCGCATGCAGCACAGCTCCGCAGAGCACAATGGCCACTCATGCCTCACCGCAGCCAAGGCAAACCTTCTGGGGCCATCGCCCCGGCTTCCCAGTGAGCAGGACGGGGACCTCCTTCCGCCCCTCCACACCCCTACCTCGCCCCGATGCATCCATGGCCAAACCTGGCCAAGGGCACCAGATCTATCGCCTCCCATGCCCTAGCAGACCTCCCGACGACCGCCGCCACGAGAATGGAATGGGGAACCACCACTGGTTGGGGATGCTGTAGAATGCGAACATCGGCGAGCCGTTGCATCGCACAACCGTCACACCTCGCCCCAGATCTGGGTGTACACCCAGGCTAGCCCACCATGTCGGCTAGCTGCAGACGCTGGCGCAACGCCGCCACCATCGGCAGAGCTCGAGCCCACCGGCTTGGCATCCCCTTGCAATGCCACGATCGACCTCGTTGTCGCCAGCCGCCGCCGCCAGACCTTGCTGCAGACCCACTGCCACCTCCGCCAGCCGAAGTCCGTGCCACCGAGGCGCAGCATAGCCACCGCCAAAGATCTCGGGACTGCCGCCCTGGCGTCCACGCCTCGACCGCGTCGGCCGACCTGACGCGAGCGTCGCCTTAGACCACCATGTCGAGCGCCTCCAGCCTTCACGGCAGATCCACCCCACGACCTTGGTGGCGAGGGCGCTGGCCGACGACCCGTGGTGGAGGCGAGAGGAGCTCGCGCAGGAGGGCCCCTGGCAGCGGATTTCTAGGGTTTCCCGAGCCGCCCCGTGTAGGAGCGACGCGGGGGTCGATATACCTAGTTTTAACGATATATCAAAAGACTTTTTTTAGCTCTGTGCAAATTTCTTTAACTTAATAACAAAGAAGAAAGCAGTGTTCCACTTCTCACCCTATTGCAAAATATGCATTCATACCTCGTTGGAACTAAGCGATTATAGGTAGCTTTGTGTAGCTTCATGGTACAATATTCATTTCATTTGGGCAATCGGATTTTCTAAAGATTTTTCCACAATCTCTCCACAACACCCTGTTCGAATAAGATCCTCTGCCAGCTGAACTTATATTTATCCAGGTTGTATCCCAACCTCACCGTATAAACTCCATTCTTGGTATATGGTCAGGAGGAGCAAGTCACTACACCCTTCATAGCTTATAGGGATTTGTAACACACTACTGGGCAGATAGTCCGAATTACACTATAATCCACTCAATTACATGCCCTGGCATCACACTCGAGGATGGAATCCAGATGAACTTGTGAGTTCATCAAAGAAGGGATGAAAGGAGGTACAATCACTTGGGTTCGATAAGATTGAGATGCCCAATATGGACTCGACAAATGGTTCTTAATGCGTAGTGGCGACGCCTGCGGATGTTGTTGGGTCTTGGGCCATCTTGATGCACGATTTCCTCGGCGGGGATTTCAACATGCGGGTCTCGACTGCAAGTGAAATATAGGGTCCAAGTTCGTAATCGCCGGGTTCGCAAACTTGGGCCGCTAAAGACTAAGAAGGCCCATTTCGAGCTAAATTCTCCTACCCCGCCAAATACAAACTTTCCATCAACTCCCATGAAGGAGACGCTCGGAGATCTCCATGTCACTAATCCGTCTGCGACGCAAGCGCCAAGCTCGGCAACCACGAGGCAAAACGAGGAACTATACCCCACGTGAAAGGGCATTTATTGTCAAAATCACTTTTGTGTTCAGTAACAACAAGTAGATCATTTTATCGCATTGTCATGTGTTGGTATTAGATGAATGAACAACACCTCACTCTTGGGAAAAGACCACATTCATGTGGCATCGCTCGAACTCCAGACCGAGTCTCCGGCCAAGACCGGAGTCTCCCGTGGTCCGAGTTTCCTGCTCGCTCCAGTGCCTCCCAGATCCGGCCGACATTCTGTCTGGGGTCCGAGCTCGCTTCCAGAGGATACTCAAGTCTCCGGTTTGATAACCGAGTCTCCGTGTTGATAGACCGTGTCTCCGGTCTTGTTGAATAATGAAAGGTCAATATTTAGATGGGCTATCCGAGGCTGGTCCGAGTCCGGACTTTTCTACAACGGTCGAAAACTGTTCGTGGAGAGGGGCTGTCACCGTATAAGAAGGACC